>JASEVX010000003.1:73722957-74414207 GCA_031761405.1 Serripes groenlandicus
TCTTTAAACAATTTTGAAAGAGGACCAACAAAGTTACATTCCAGTTAAGTTTGGCTGCAAATGGTCCAGTGGATAAGGAGATGTATTTTGAAGCCAATAGTTAATTTTACCCCTTTTCTGATGCCACCTGTATGCTTTGTCTTTCAACCAAGCATTATTGCTTGGAATAATTATGTAGACGGTTATTGAAGAAACATTTCTACACATTTAACTTGAAATCAGATAAAATGTTATTTTGCCCTTTTCTGATGCCACCTGGCTGCCATGACTACCAATCGATATGAATTGAACATTTCTATCTAATTATATTGGAATCCGACAAGTAGACTCAGAGGGGAAGAATTTTAAAGATTTGCCATTTTCCTCCCTTTCTGATGCCACAGCAACCAAAGTTCTTCATAGACTTATAATCTTTGAATACTTTTGAAAGAGAATCACCAATGGATCATTCCGCTAAAGTTTGGTTGAAATTGGTCCAGTGGTTTAGGATATATGTATTTTAAAGATCAAATTTAGTAAAGACCGACAGACGAAGGACAGAGAGTGATCAGAATAGATCATCTTGAGCCTTTGTCTCAGGTGATCTTAAAATACTTCAAGTGGCTGAAGTTAAGGAGCTGATACCAAATACGACCTTTGACCTTGAACTAATCTGGTTGTGACATGCACTCTGCTGACTCTGCACATCATCTCAATATTTCTGGTGAGTTAATCGCTCCCCTGATTGATGCCAACAACATAGTCATTTACAATAAATCATTTTGCAGTCAGGTAAGCTTATACTAACAATTTGAACTAGTGACCTTGTTTTTAACCCAACATGACCCATATTTGATTTTGGGCCCATATATCATCAAGACAATAACTATGACAACATTTCAACAAGTTCAACTTAAAATACAACTTCCAGAGTGTTAACAAGATATTCATTCTTGTTGGCCTTTTGACGTAGCTTTTGATCAGACATGACAGTTTCAACACGCTCAAGTTAAAAATATTGCTTCCAGAATGTTAACAAGATTTACCTTCAATATGGCCTTGTGATCTAGTTTTAAACCGACACTACCCATATTCAAACTTGGTCTAGATATCATCAAGACAAACATTCTGACAAGCTTCAAGCTGCTGATATAAACAATGCTTTCTCTAGAGTGCTAACATGATTTGTTATTCAATTGGACTTACTGTTCGATAACGTAGTGCCAGATCCTTCACAGAGTTAAGCCATTGTAAGTCAGCCAGCCAGGCATTATCAATGTTTCTTGCTTACAATTGTGAAAAAAGACAACTATCAATCGAATGTGACCCGAAACTCTATAAACTTACCTGAAGTCTGCAAGACTAAGCTGTAACTTCCTGATAGCTTTGGCTCTGGAGACAAACGCTGTGGCATTACCCTTGTCATACTGAAAACAGTAAATAAATATGTTACACAACACATGACAAATTTAAAGAAGGTGGAAGGGGTTTTTGGGACAGGTCTGGCCCATTCTTAGGACAATGCAGTCTTTCTCTTTCGTTTCAGTTGCCTTTCATTTTTAACTCGGCTACTATTTTCAGTTAAAGACCTACAATTCTCACAGTTCGTCGATTTGAATTGAGGTTTACCAAAACAAAATACAGTATTTTACTATGGTGCAGAGAGCATATAAACATTGCACCTCTGTTCGGATTCAATCATTTGAGCCTTTCCACTCAATTTTGTGAAGACTCCCTAGCCGATTGATTTTGTGAAATTCAATGCGCGAAATCTCAAAATTGTGAAAAAATGACGCGCGAGAATGCAAAATTATGAAGAAAAAATTACATGTTGAGTTAAGAAATATCATTGACATTATATACGATCTGCAACTACCAAGACATCTCTCTAAACCCAAAATGGTGTTCAGAAACGGAGAGCCGATATAGAAAGACAGATGTGAAGTAATTCAATGCCCATATTGTAAAAATACTAGTCTAGGTTCGAGTCTAAAAACGATGAATGTCTTAGGATTTCGTCTGCTATAGTAACTATAATTATATCAATTAGTGAATAAGTGTAACACTGTGTTGATTAAAAAAAAGAGTTTTAAACTTCTAGTGCCGTAATTCAAATTAGTGCAAACCACCTTCTCTGATCGCAAGAAGTTCTCTCACTTAAGAAATAGTCTAAAGGAATGTATGAACTGTATGAACTGAACTTTTTTGGTTGTACACAATTGCTATAGACCATGATTTACCGGCTTATCTTTATCACCAAACATTGCACAATTTAATGGTCTAGGCTTGTAACAATAATTTTAGTTATAAAGGTGAGTGGATGACAGGGTTTTCAAAAATAACCGATTGCCGATTAAAATAATCTGTCAAAATCACTTTTTAATCTGTTAGTTTTGCTTCTCTGGGACCCCTTCCTGGAATTTGCCCTTGATCTGACCCCAAGCCTGATCGGTTATTTTTCTCATTTGATCTGGGATGAATATCAAGCTATTGCCCAATACAAGTCTTCACTGTTCCCTACTAATTAACGGATTTTACGTAAGCCCATAAATTCTTCAGATTAAAACACACAGAAAGCGTTGAAACGATGCTAGGAATCAGATAGGGGTGAAGAGCCCCTATCCCAAAAATGGATAAAAACACACAAATGTGTGAGAGAGAATAAGATCATTTGTGTTATCATTTTCCGATAGATAAATTGAATGGTAAAATCTTGTCGGACCCGTTCAACGTTATTTATTATGCCATTTACATCCTTGACAGCTATCGCAACGATAAAATAACCCAAATTTATAATTATTGTTATATTAATTTGAGCCTTAAATTATGCGTCTTACCTCTTTACCGCTTTAATCTATCAAAATTCAATTCACAATGACGAAAAATTTAAAATCTTCAACAAATTTGTTTCCAGATAAATAAACTAGACGAAATTGGTAATAATATAAATAAACAAAACATCGCCCCAACTTGTGTGAATAAGATATATCACTATTTCATTAAATATCCATTCCGTAAAATATTAATGTAGATGAAGCCTCCAAGAGATCAGGCCTCACGCTGTTGTTCGCCATTTGAGCCATTATAGCATAATCAGTACTGAGCATAATAGATCACATAAAACACCTACTGGTTTAAAAGTGTAATGAAAGAAACTGAAACAATAACATTATTTACAAAGGAGCAATCCAGAGTGGATTTTTCGATGTAGTCATGACACTAATTGTTTTGATTGAATGAAAAGAAAATATCGAAACAAAAATTTTTTTTAGAGGAAATAATTAAATATGATAATACGTATTCGATAAAGGATCGAGCACAAGTAATTTTTTGTGAGATCATTTGCGTTTAAAAACACTTTTCGTCTATTTCTAAACGAGTTCAAATAAAAACTCATTAGGGTTTTCCGACTTTCCGGAAGTTAGAAATCCAAATTCCTGTAATATGTCGTCATTCTATTAACGTAACATAATTGTTTACCCAGGGATCATGAATAAGTGAACTGTCGCCGGGATATAACTGAAATAATATTGAAAGCGGCATAAAACCCCAATAAAACAAATTAAACAAAATGTAACATAAGTAATGAATAAATAACCAAAAGTAAAACAACAGAAATGATAGGAAAGGATAGTTTGACTCGTCAAAAATGTAGTTCCGTTAATTATTGAATCGTTTCGGGTTCCTAAACTAACCGAAATCGACCTGAAACCGAAATCGACTTCAAATAACCGAAATTGATCTATATTATTGTGTTTTTTGTTATATACTAAACAATAAACTAGTAATAGTATACCTTCATGATTTTTTATCAAAAAAATATAAAAATAAATTGATATGCTTCTGTAACGGGAAAGGGTTATAGGTATAAATATCACTTCTACGACCTTGTCTTAGAAGTCGGCTTTTGTAGCGATGTTGGTAGTGTGGTTGACCTTTGTTTAAAGTTAAGCAACGTACATCGCGGTTAGTACCTGGATGGGTGACCTACGATGGCTTAACGCCGGTACATGTTACAAAATGGTGGCAGCAGTGGGATTTTTAGATTGATATCACCATCATCCCCGGTTGTTCCCAGTGATGTAACAAAGACTCCGCTCTGGTATACTGCTTGTGTTCAGTTGTGTGACTTCGGGTCGAAGTCAAGAGAAAAGAGGGAGAAATGTAACGAGAACGGGTTATATGTATAAATATCACTTCCACTGCCTTGTAGTAGAAGCTGGCTTTTATAGCGACGTTGGTAGAGTGGTTGACCTTTGTTTAAAGTTAAGCAACGTACATCGCGGTTAGTACCTGGACAGGTGACCTGCGATGGCTTAACGCAGGTACACGTTACACTTCCATGGTTCCTGTATATAACAAAATCCACAATAATATAGGTTGATTTCGGTTATTTGAAGTTGATTTCAGTTGATTTTGGTCGATTTCGGATAGTCTAGGGTCCGAATCATTTCATTTGAAACTTGTACTTTATGAAGGGCAAGGTGATTTTTTTTTGTACCCGTCATCATAATTTCATGGATTTAAAATCTTGGCCATATTTTAAAGTTGAATGTATGCTTAACCTGATGATTATTTTTATTTTCTTGCTTAGGTCGGTAGGACTCGGAAATAACTGATCGTGCTGCAATCAAGGGGCTAACTCTAGTTCACGGAAAATCATTTACCGATCACAAAAGTTAATAAATGTTTACTCGAAATAGGTAGCACCAATACTCATATTATCAAAATAAACGAATGAGCATGTGCGATGTGTTGCTATGAAGGACTAAGTGGCGCCCTTTGCTGATTACCAGATAGTGGGTATCTGAATAATATAAGACACGTCATGTTAGGTCGTCGAGACGGAATAGTTTCGGAAAAAGTAACTTATGAAGAAGTAATACATTATATTTTTTTCTGAAGTCAAACTATTCAAAGTGTACATCCCTATAAGACAAGTAAGAATGTGTTCATGCAAACCTTTTTCGTGATTCGACCCATGTTGGAGAGAAATTCTGAAAACTGAAATCAAAATCAGCACATAAACAAACGCACGTGTGTAGGACAGATAACTAACTGATATTTACTTCCGGTAGGGGAGGCTACAAATCAGCAAACGATAGTGGGTGCATGGAAAAACCGGAATGGACCGGAATGCGCGTATTGAAATACCGGAATGGACTTATGGAAATATTTGAAAGCGTGGAAATACCGGAATGGACTATATAAATATACGGAGTGTCTCCTGCCACGTATTATCTTTTTTTTTTAAACGTGTGGATCGAGATAATGGCTTACGATATATTATCGATTATCGATTAACTCAATCCGGGACTCATTCAACAGTCAATTAAAGCCGCGACATATAATAATTAACTGATCTACTAACTTTGTGTGTATACTATGTACAGATGTAGAAGGTATACACAACACATTTTGTAGACGCTTTCTATGTGTTAGAAAATCAACCAATTTATCAAGTATATATGGAGAACTTGGAAGAATACCTTTAAGAATTATAAGACAATGTAACATGATCCGCTATTGGTTTAAAATATTAAAATTACCAGAAAATAATATCACTAAAATTGTATACAATATGCTTAAAAATTATGCTAATAACAATATTACTTATACAGGACTTAATTGGGCCCATCGTGTTAAAATTCTTTGGCAATCACTAGGATAACGTGTTTATATGTCTCTGAACTAACTAGTCTGAAATTGATTGAAGTGAAATAATATTGAAGGAACTCACCATGTTAAATTTACTATACATTTGCCTCGATTACAAACGATGCCGAAATATCAATATATAATATATACTGTGGCGATGTTTTGTAATAATCTTAAGCTTAGTATGGTATCTTGATATATGTGTACTTTTTAAATTTGATTACTTCAATTTGTTGTTGTGATTTAACTGAAATACTGTTGAAACAAAACAAGTCTGAATTGAAGTGAAATAATGTTGAAGCAACTCTCTATGTCTTGATATATATATGTACTTTTTATATTTAATTACTTCATTAAAAAATACAATAGTGCACTTAATTACTTTAAAGACTTTGCTCATTTTATATCAGACTGTGGGGATAGTGAATTTTCGAAAAAGATTTGCAGACATATTGGCAATCACGTACCACAACATCATTAGATATACCAAAAGCAAACATTGAACATATCGATTCCACGTTGTATTGCTGTTTGATTTTCAACTCTTTGAAGTTTTGTAAGTGCAAAAGTATGCCAAGGGGGGGGGGGGGGGGGGGGGGGGGGGGGGGGGGGGGGAATATCTAGAGTGAGAGCGAGAAAGGCTGCTGCTGTAGAGCCAGAGAAATCCGAGGAAGCAGAGATGCAGTCTGAGTCGACAATGGCCAGAAAGATGATGCTGAAGAAATCCTTATAATTATAATATAAGGAACCAGAGCTGGCATGCTTTCTGATGGCTATGTGTTTGCCATCAAGCAGCAACACAGTTAGGAAAGTTCCACTTCTTGAGAAAACCATCAGCCAGTTGTTTCCATTCTCCAGGTGTGGAGGGGGCTGTCATAACCTCATGAACATATTCCTCACATATAGCATGACAGACTTCTCTGACCACTACAGAGAAGGTATTCTCAGCGACCCGTCAAGAGTACTGCATGTCTGAGTACTTGGCACCATAAACCAGGTGGCGTAGAGTGGCAGCTAACTTGAGGCCCGGATCCAAGGGCTTGTGTTGTTTCCAGATGCGATGACGGACCCTCTCGAATATTTCATCATACATTTCAGTTGGCATGCAGAGGAATTTCTTGAAAGTTCTAGGATCTTCTCTCTTCTGAGCTCAACCATGAGCTGATCATAGATGCCAAATTGGCGCCGTCTCTCGGGATGCAGCAATGGTCTTCTCCAGATGCGACGTATTCTGGCTCCTCTTCTTCACCTAAATCGGCCTATGATGAACTGGTGGATGTTAAATTGTTTCTGGAAGACTTCTTGGTGGGCCATAGCAGCCACATACTGCAGCCTCAGGCGTTGTATATCTTCCATTTTGACGAAGGAATAACTAATAATCTTGATATTTAGCCTCCTCCTTTTATATATGAAATTCAAGAACTACACAAAACTGTTGAGATACTCAAGAAATTTAGATGCGTTGTGATTCGCGTGGATTCGTATGTCGTAGTTACCCTTAGTAAGGACTCGTATGCAAGCGTATGCCGTTCGTTTTTGAACGTCAACCAATCGTTACAATTCGCTTTCATTCGTCATGAAATTTCGGATTCAATTAGCTACGATACGTAATTATTCGCTACATTTCGTACAAGTTCGCAAACTATCGCAACTATTCGACATGGGATCGTCCTCGATCGCTTGATATGCAAATTAGCTGATCACGATCTGATAACTTGCGACCTCTAACGCCAGTTGATGAACGCATGCGAATACTTTCCGATTGGTTAACGTATTGAAACGAATTTTAACGAATGATAGACGAAACTTTTATTCGCCACAAATTTTTGAACATGCTCAAAATTTTCCGACGAACAAGACTAATCGCAACGGACACAAAAGCTCACAAACGCATGCATACGAACACACCAACGATGTACAGCGTACATATACTAATTGGGAACGAATTTTACCCAAGTCCTATTCGCAAGTACACGCAAGTTGACGTCGGTTTTTTTTCGTCTATGTGTGAGGAGGCCTTAAATATAATAACAACAGAATATGTAATGTCATTTTAAATGTTGTGTTTAAATGCCGTGATATGACTGCAAAATTGTTGACAGCCGCTTAAAACCCCGGTAGTTTTGACGCGGACTGGCAATCCATGGGTTGTGAGTTCGAACCCCAGCTCGCGTCATTCGTCTTCCACAAATGGGCTTACAGTCGATGTGGAAAAGCAGCCATTGCTTGGAAAGATTGTTATGTGGATTAATGATGTGAGAAAGCCAGGAAACACACGAGTAGGTGAACGGGCCGTCATATGACTGAACAATTGTTGAAAACGGCGTTAAATCCCAATCACTCAAACCAGACAATTGATTGTTTGGTGTTTTACGCCGCTTTGAAAAAGTTTGCAGTCATATCACGACGTTTCCCTGGGTAAGCTCCCAGTATTACCGGTCCATTTATCCTGACACCATCTAGTCAGTCATAATGCTAAACACGCAACCCTGATCACAAAGGAGGGCAGCCATTACTACCACCTTTTCAAGTCTGTGTTGTGATCCGGCTAGGGATCGAACCCGCGACGTCCCGTACCCGAGGGAGACGCTCAACCACTCCACCAACGAGGCGGTCTCCGCTCCAGAAAAAGACTTTGAAAAATAACATATCATCAGATGTTTATTGCGTTTTGAAAAATGAAACATCTTATTTGAATCAGCATAGGCAACCTAATTCCTTATTATGCAAAACTGCAGTCAATGAAAGCCCCTTTGTAAACATCTTTTTAAAAACAAAGAAAATCTCTTTAAATAAAAGAATAATTATTGAATCGATTTTAAAACGAGAGGAAAAAAGGCTTGATCTGAGCAAGTTCTTCTTAAGTCCCAAGTGGTTTCAAAAGAGTTCCGAAAATGTTTGTGAAATAAACAGTTTATCACTTTAGTAAGCTGAAACCGATAACAATTCACTACATTTTAATTTTTCTCTTTTCTTTTCAATATTGGTCTATAGACGTGTAAACGGGTAGACAGATTGAAGGAATTAGAAATATCTAGCACAGTCCATTATTAAAATATTCAACCCACAAACCACAGAAAGCTGTGATTCCATCTATTATTGAGATATTCGCGAATAAAAAGATCTAGAACTCAAATTAAACGTTCAACATTGTACGTTTCAAAATACGAATGTCTACTTGGTGAGACATTAGACATTCGAATAGGAATTCGCACATAAGAAGATCTAGAGCCCAAAGTAGACGTTGAACATTGAACGTTCAAAAAACAAATGTCTACTTGGTGAGTTAGACAGAGACATTAGACATTAGACAGTCGATTAGAGATTCGCAAATTACAAGATCTAGAACCCAAATTCGACGTAGGTACATGGTGGACACGAATGTCTAATTGCCTAGTTAGACATTCAATTAGACATTAACAAATTAGAAAGTTTAGAACCCCAACTGTTTAGTTAGACATTTTAAAAAACATTCGATTAGACATTCGTAAATTACAAGATATGATACCCCAAAACGAATCTCTAATTGACTAGTTAGACCATAGAAATCGAGTGTTACGGGCTTTTGCAGCTCTGCGAAGTCGAAAATCGAGATTAAATAGACTGACTCTTTCAATAATCCGAATGTTTAGTTGCCAACTTTAAAATTAAACATTCGTTTCAACAATAGCAAATTCTTTTCTCTTCACTCACAATTAGACTTTAAACATTGAAAAAATGCGAATGTCTAAATGCAATTTTAAACAATTTTAAAACTTTTAATTGTAGTTCGATACAGAACTCTATGTCTCGTCTATATGCTGACGAAATTTGGGGAAAGTAGCTCTAGATAATTGAGTTTAAGGATTACTTTTATCTATGCAATAGACTAACCTACACGCAGTGAAGGTAGTGCAAAAACAGCGCAAATTGGAAATGAAAGAATCTCGAAGGAAGTCAATGTTCATCACCCTGTCATATAAAAATATTCGCAACAGTCGTAACATGTCCGAAATATTTTCACGTTCAAAGACAACCTGGACACGCAATCATTCAATATTGTGCAATCAGATGAGACTACGTTCAAGTGTGGAGTTTTCAGACGATAAATGGTTTCACAACTTCCAGTAACCATTAGACAACCAGTCGCTAGCGGTAATAACACAAGTAAAAACCTGGTTTATGCCTCTTTGGACGACAAATGGTTTTACTTGCATGGTATCATCAATAACCGGCCGTAGGTAGTAGTCCTTTGTAAGTCACTTGCCTTATAAATGAATATCTGACTAATTTTAAAGCCTAACCACTCTCGACTTCAGTTCATTTTACGGACTCCTGCGACCGCTGTGAAATTTAAAGAAATCGCAAGAAATCGGCAACTAGTCTTATACAGTCAGTCTCAACCACTAACAAGACCAATATCGGTCGCAATATTTTTGAGCATTACAAAACCCGGTTGGGATCAAAATGGTTGCAGGAGGTATCAAAAGATGATACAACTAGTTGTTGCTGGCAGCTGTTTGCATCGGTTCCAAGGCCCCTTCTTTTTTTTCCAACTGTCACTTGACAGCCATTTTTTTTATCATACATTTTTTTTTTTACATAGGTAACACAATTTACAGCAACTGTAAACATTCTTTAAAGAAAGAGAAAATACAGGATATTGTAAGAAACATTTCCAATTATTAGAAAGCAAATAAAAATACTGCTGTTGCAGTGTTAAAAGTCGTTTAAGGTATAAAGAATCCTCACTGTATTATCAATCTAGTACATAACGAAAACGAAAAAATCGCTAGAATGATGAAGTGATCGAGTGTGTCATGCGTGCGTTCGAATGTTTGTGTATATGTGTGTCTGTTTTGAGTAAGTTTTATTATGTTATGTTGATTTTAACGGTAAGACCATTTTAAATTGAACTTGAAAAATGTTTTGCTTAATATTATTAAAGATTGTCGTGAAATTGTTTAAGCATGGCGTCAACTGTACTTTTCCTGTTTGCTATCTTCCAAAGATAGGAGAACTCTTGTTTGAACAGTAAAAATATAATGTAGGTTTTTTTTCTGTTTTCACTAAGGAAATAGGCTTTGTATATACAAAAACAAAATAGTGACAGTATGATGTTAAGTTGATGATATTTAGTCTAGGGTAGTTTATACCCTTCGATTACTGTCTGCATTGAACATATGTTTTTGTCTATTCGACATATTGCCAACAGTTTATGTAATTGTGACCAGCTGTCTGCAACTAATGGACAATGTACAAAGACATGTTTGTATGTTTCAGGTATATTACAAACGTGAAAGTTAAGAGAATCTATCATTTTCCACTTGAAACGTGTTTCTCTTGATGTGAAGATTTTATGTATTAGTCGGTATTTGAATTGTTTTATTCTGTTGACGTATAGATTGTTAATGAATTCATATATAGTCGACCAGTTGGCTTTGTGATGAAGTAGTTCATTCCAATATTTATGAATGTATGGTTCATCGAACTTTTTATTTACAATAATCTGATATACTTCTTTTTTTTTTTTTATCGAATTGAATTGCGTGTTGAATATTGTAGTTTCCAGTTTGTTTTTGACTTTTGTTTTTATTGATCTTTCCGATGTGAGTATGTTTAACCATGCCTTTGGGATACATTGCTTTAACGTATGCTTTTCGGTTATCCAATTTATCTTCAAATTCAATTTATTGCAAATTGTTTCCTCACAGACATAACCATTTTTGTTTATTATATCATTAATAAACCGTATGTTGGAATTTACCCAGTTCTTGAATATTATACATTTACGATTGTGTTTGATGAATTTATTTCCCCAAATGAGATGTTTTCTGATATCGTCAAAAGTCTTTAGATTTATTTCATCGTTATTTATTGCTTTAATCCAAATTTCAAGTAAATTTTTGTAGTAGTCACTTATGATACTGCGTATAGAATCCAGATTCATGCGAAATATCAAGTAATTTTTTTCCATATCTATTTAAGAAATATTTTGGGATTATTTGCCAATGGGCTTTATCATTTTGCTTTTCGATTAAGGATTTTATCCATTTTATTTTTAGAGAAGTGATGAAAGCATCTAGGTCAATCATTCCAAGTCCACCTTTGGATTTCGGTCCTGTAATTACTGATCTTTTAATTTTTTCCCTTTTGTTGTTCCAAAGAAATTTAAAAATTAATTTGTTTATTTCTACAATTTGCTTTTTTGGGACTAATAATGACTGGAATAGAAAACCAAATTTTGGAATGATTATGCTATTTATTATTTGAATTTTGCCATAAAATGTTAATTTGTGTTTGTTCCAGTTTTTAATAATACTGTTACACTGTTTTAATTTATTATTCCAATTTGTTCCGAAGTAAGCACCAAGTGCCTTGATTGGGCTAGATCGCCATACTATATTACCAGGTTTGTTGTGGTTTAATGCTAGCTTTCCAATCCACATTGCTTCAGTTTTGTTAGAATTTAACTTAAGTCCAGAGTGTTTCCCAAATAGTGTCACAATGTTTAATGCCCAAGGCCCCTTCTATCACACACAGTTTGGTGGGAGGCTTACGTGAAATTGAACAGTTTCAATTCATATAGGATAAAGAAGGAATGTTTCTCTCAACTTGTAAACACGTAGTAAGGAAACGCGATGCCGTTTGCATAAGTCCCAAAGTCCATCAACTACATTTTCCCTTACTACAATATGTGTTATAGCGGAAACTACATTTTCCCTTACTTCAATATGTGTTATAACGAAAACTACATTTTCCCTTACTTCAATATGTGTTATAACGAAAACTACATTTCCCCTTACTTCAATATGTGTTATAACGAAAACTACATTTTCCCTTACTACAATATGTGTTATAACGAAAACTACATTTTCCCTTACTACAATATGTGTAATAACGAAAACTACATTTTCCCTTACTTCAATAAGTGTTATAACGAAAACTACATTTTCCCTTACTTCAATATGTGTTACAACGAAAACTACATTTTCCCTTACTACAATATGTGTTATAACGAAAACTACATTTTCCCTTACTGCAATATGTGTTATAACAAAAACTACATTTTCCCTTACTACAATATGTGTTATAACGAAAACTACATTTTCTCTTACTTCAATATGTGTTATAACGAAAACTACATTTTCCCTTACTTCAATATGTGTTATAACGAAAACTACAGTTTCTCTTACTTCAATATGTGTTATAACGAAAGCTACATTTTTTTCTTACTTCAATATATTTTATAACTAAAACTACATTTTCCTACTTCAATAAGTGTTATAACGAAAACTACATTTTCCCTTACTTCAATATGTGTTATAACGAAAACTGCATTTTCCCTTACTTCAACATTTGTTATAACGAAAACTACATTGTTCCTTACTTCAATATGTGTAATAACTAAAACTACATTTTCCTACTTCAATATGTGTTATAACGAAAACTACATTTTCCCTTACTTCAATATGTGTTATAACGAAAACTACATTTTCTCTTTCTTCAATATTTGTTATAACGAAAACTACATTTTTCCTTACTTCAATATGTGTTATAACTAAAACTACATTTTCCTACTTCAATATGTGTTATAACGAAAACTACATTTTCCCTTACTTCAATATGTGTTATAATGAAAACTACATTTTCCATTACTTCAATATTTGTTATAACGAAAACTACATTTTTACTTACTTCAATATGTGTTATAACTAAAACTACATTTTCCTACTTCAATATGTGTTTTAATGAAAACTACATTTTTCCTTACTTCAATATGTGTTATAACGAAAACTACATTTTTCCTTACTTCAATATGTGTTATAACAAAACTACTTTTTTCCTTACTTCAATATGTGTTATAACGAAAACTACATTTTTCCTTACTTCAATATGTATTATAACAAAACTACATTTTCCCTTATTGCAATATGTGTTATAACGAAAACTACATTTTCCCTTACTGCAATATGTGTCATAACGAAAACTACATTTTCCCTTACTTCAATATGTGTTATAAAGGAAATTACATTTTCCCTTACTGCAATATACGATATAACGGAAACTACATTTCCCTTTACTACAATATGTGTTATAACGAAAACTACATTTTCCCTTACTACAATATGTGTTATAACGAAAACTACATTTTCCCTTACTACAATATGTGTTATAACGAAAACTACATTTTTCCTTACTACAATATGTGTTATAACGAAAACTACATTTTCCCTTACTTCAATATGTGTTATAACGAAAACTACTTTTCCCCTTACTACAGTATGTGTTATAACGAAAACAACATTTTCCCTTACTTCAATATGTGTTATAACGAAAACTACATGTTATAACGAAAACTACATTTTCCCTTACTTCAATATGTGTTATAACGGAAACTACATTTTCCCTTACTACAATATGTGTTATAACGAAAACTACATTTTCCATTATTGCAATATGTGTTATAACGAAAATTAACTGAGAGGCTATGAAGACAAACTTTAAAGCAATTTGAATGACATTTTCCACCCTTTGCCTGTAGAACACAGGTTTACTATCGTTGTTTGTGTCCAGACAACGCAGGACATTGTTACGATACAGCAGAATCTGTTACGACAACTTCACGATTGTAATCCGATAATGAAGTGTTTACTATCCTCAATGGTCTGGATTTCCTATCATTGTCTGAACGCGGTCGTATGAGGTCGACAGTTAGATGCGTCCCATAACATTCGGGACACTCAACCGATTGAGGATGGTCGCATTACAATCGTGACTATGTCGTGGCAGATTCTGCTTGGGCTCGGCTAGCAAAAATGTAGGGAGTATTATAGCAAACATTTAGGAAAATACAACGTTTCTGGATAACTGTAATGCACTACTCTCTGATACAATTCGTACTCTCCAAGTCGATAGTTGGTGGAGTCAGAGAAAACGCAGCCGTTCTACAGAGGTGTTCCTCTATAAAGGTGTACACACCATCCTGGTTACATGTTATAATAAATCTGAAAACATGCACCATTAGAAAAGATTGTTGGAGATAGAGAAATTGCTTGTAATGCGAATGGTCTCCTTTTGTTGCATCGTTTTCCACTCCCTCCTTCAATAACCTTGCTTTTCTTCATATGTGTAACTTGCTTATGATTAGTATATGGTAATAGTTTCATTGACGTTCTTAAGGATGTCCTGAACTGAGAAGTTGAAATTAAAAAAAAAAAAAAAAACCAGTTACATTGTTATTAAATTTTCTGATTATGTTGACAATTAAAACCTTTTTAGTCAGTATACCTTTTCATAATGCTTAAAAATTTAAAACAAAGTGGTTTAAATTTGGTTTAGACAAAGGGCCTAATTTTTTCGTGAGCCTTCCAATTGTTCGTGAGCCGCTGTCCAGTAGCCATGTTTGATTAAGAAATATAACTGGGTAAAAATTACATATTACAGTCGATATATATCAATTTTAATCTAGAACTTGTATAGTATCATATTGTTTTGAAAAAAAAGTAGAACATATTGGAAAACTTTTATGACATTTGAAGATATGTTTGAAAAATAAACAAATATTTATTCATATTTTAACATTTTTTAGCCATTCAGACAAGAAAAACTGAAAAATTTGCCCAATGACATATACTTTTCTTTTTAAATTTTGATAAATGATAGTTATTGCAATAACCTGAAGAAGTTTCAGAAAAAGTTAAATATTATAAATATGTTTTTCCCTTATTTCAAAGTTTTAAATTTGTCTATTCTTACACCTGACAAATATGGGTTCTCATTAGGGAAAAAATGTGTCTATTTTTTAGGTTTAATTACAACGTATCACATGAACTTCCAAAGATATGGATAAGATAACTTCAGAATGAGATTTAAACCACAAGAAGACAAACAATTAGCATATCATCTTTCAAATATTGGCAATTTGCGTGAAAACATTTTTTTTTTTCATGTGCTAAAATAGCAAAAAAATGCATATCATAAGGCTTTCATAAATTGATCTAGCAAAAAATAAAGCCCACTTCCCTACCTTTTTTTTATTTTTTTTTATTTAACATACATCAAACTTTCAATAAAACAATGTTACAACAAAAGTTAAATATTATGAAAAATCTACTTTTCAGTTCAGTACATCCTTAAGGGGGTTAACACTGTGCTTCCTAAACTTGCTTTTACATATCTAACCAGTTTTGGGCTGTAAATGATTAGTGTGTCACCTTAAAGTCAAGTTTTGGGCTGTAAATGATTAGTGTGTTAAAGTCAAGTTTTGGGCTGTAAATGATTGGTGTGTCACCTTAAAGTCAAGTTTTGGGCTGTAAATGATTAGTGTGTCACATTAAAGTCAAGTTTTGGGCTGTAAATGATTAGTGTGTCACCTTAAAGTCAAGTGTTGGGCTGTAAATGATTAGTCACCTTAAAGTCAGTACAATATTTCGTCTCGTATGGTTTTACATTAGCGGTCTTGTTACAGGGAAAATTCATCTACCACAGACTTTAAACTGTGTAGTAATGGCTGCCACCCTTGGCGCTCAGGGTTGCGGGGTTAGCATAACGACTGACCGGCTGGTGTCAGGATAAATTGACCAGAAGAACTGGTAACTTTGTTGTGCTGCGTTTCCCGTGTTCAAGAATGTTACGTTACTATACGAAAAGTTCAACAAAGTTTAATTATCACTTAAAACAGATACAGATATTGGCACTCTAACAATGTAACACAGAATATCACTTGAACTCAAGTTGTTTATAACTATGTCCTTGGAACTCCCAAAGTATGAATCAAAGTCAAGGTACTCCTTGTAATATGCTTGTTTTCAAAACTAGAATGTCAATTTATGTAAAATTTACTTCAGAACATCAACTTCTGTTTTATTGAATGACCAATCAAAAAACATGATCAATTAACTCAATATTAGCCATTGGATATAAATTTAACAAATAAGATAACCTGTGCCAATCACTGCTAAAACAGCTCTAGGTGACATATGGCATTGATAACATCTATAGTTAACTTTCCAGTCGAAATGTCTGAGAAAGGGGATATAATTAAGTAAGGTTGGTTGAATAACAATTTCATATAAAAACTTAACAAATATCAAATATCCTTTTGATGTTCCTTGACACGCCGTTTTGACGGCATGATGTAAACTTGTAACATATTTCAATTCATCATCCACATTCAAATTATACATAATTAATAGCTACAGTCATAGTGAAATGCAAAGAACTAAATTGTCAAATTTAACGGCATAACAATTTACTCAGGAAACGCCTTGATATAACTGCTTTATTGTTAAACGGGGTTAAATACAACACAATCAATCATCTTAAATAGGGTTCGTATATTCAAACTGTAAAATGCAGAACATCTCTTATTGCAATTACTTCATATCGTCGTCGTGTTCGAATGAATCCTTGATTTTTGTTAAATTATTGATTCTCTTTCCAGCTTTATAATTCATATACACAAAGTCAGTGATACGATCACACCAACAAAACAGCGCAGCTGCAGTTCTGATTGCTCGTCTGAAGTTAGCTCCGTGTAAGGAACTTAATCGAGTTAAAAGGGTTTTTCGAGTTATCAGAATGAATGAATGTATAGTGTTTTATGGCGCATCGACAGCTAAGGTCATTTAGCGTGCATTAAAATCTAAATGAGTAGTACATGTAGTATTATTTAAAA
Source organism: Serripes groenlandicus (assembly GCA_031761405.1). Taxonomy (NCBI): domain Eukaryota; kingdom Metazoa; phylum Mollusca; class Bivalvia; order Cardiida; family Cardiidae; genus Serripes; species Serripes groenlandicus. The sequence goes on from JASEVX010000003.1 coordinate 73,740,254, forward strand.
TTGAATATGTTTGATAGAACTATATTATGGGAAATGATGGAAGTAGAAACAAGTTCTGGGTAATGGAGAAAAGAAATATAACAGTGGTGAATATATGTATATGAGATGGTCATACAAGAAAATCCGTCCCTATCCATAAATGGACCTCCTCACAACAGGAGACGGTATACTCGAGTTATCACATGTTCGAGCTATCGCGAGTACATATATGCATTGTGCGCATGAGTAAAGACACCAGTCCCGAATAAAACCGTTACAATTGGTTAAGTATAAATCGACAAATTCCAGTGTATTTGTTTAAAAAGTGCTTGACACTATTTCTTCAGTTTTATCCTACGGCGAAGTATATGTTAACGATTGAACATTGAGGCTGAACTTCGCTCGCGCAAAATAGGAAGGTGCGACTTTTCTTTATTTTACTCAACGATTTAGATTAGAGAGACATGCTTTTATATGCATTAAAACCAAAAGGCGCACACCTATCTATTTGGTAAGTAGTTTTTAAATTTAAATCTTTACTTCGATTTAAATACTCTGTTACATTGTTTTATGGTAAGACATGTTTATACGACTAACAAGAGAACGTTGATGCATCCATACCGCAGTTATGCATAACACTTACATTATATTAGTTGAAGAAACAGTTATCAACTGAGGGGCATATTGGAACATCAGGGGTGGGATCAAGTGAAATTGTATAATAATTTGCAATTTTATGTCGAATGTACTTCATTGAAATATAATTGAAGCCTTTCATTGTTTATGATTAATCTCCATTTTAAGGTAGGTTGACCATACACACAGCCAACTAATTATTGATTATAAACAGTAATGAAAATGAGTAATCTTGCCAATCATTAGTCTTAGTTTGTACCCTCATTAAGGAATAATTATAAGATTTGTGAATTCCACATACACTTTTCAAGACGTTTGTCAGAATATTTGAATTTTATTATTTATCAATAAAACCACAAAATAGACAATTTAGGATGTGCATGCAATAGCACGTCATTTTACCTTTCCCCTATTAACGTCAACATTGGACACATTTGCAGCAATCTACTTTTAAAACAATGAGAAAAGGGTTAAATCGCTGAAGACATGAGTTTTCTCTTTTTCTCAAAATGATATTAACTTGGCATCCGAATTATATCATACTTTGACAAATGTTAAAATGTGATCCAATATTTATAAATTAGACCACTCTCGAAATATTATATCAGCTAAACAGCTAAATTTCATTGAAATTGTTGTATAATTTACAAACTTAATTTCGAACATAAACTGAACCCTACAACATGTTAAATTATTGTCACTAGACTGGTTCTCGTTCGAGTTTGCAATAGAAGATAAAGATTAGTGAACCAGGCTATTTATATGCGACTAGTTTTTTTATGCGGGGGATTCAGCTATGCTGAATTCCTCCGTATATTGTCATGCCCAGCTTTCAGGAAGTGTAAATTTGTAAAAAAGTTGTGCTGCCTTCTGTTTTTTTTTCAAAATGGACAATTTTTCTTCCAGGGATCAGTTAAATACGTTTCGCAACAAGCTAAACAGTATGCACATTATACAAAGTAAACGTACACAATGTAACATTTTAATCCATGAAGTTGTATACACAATTTAGAAATTTAAGTTAGACATAAGGATCTTATGTTTCTTTTAAATGTATGGAAACGTGTAGCTTGAAAACGGGTAGCTCAAAAACCTTTTGAGAAAATCCCTGCAATGAAAAATACGGAAATACGGCTGTCGTGCATCGTCAACGTTTACCCTTGTTAACACTCTACAGGCTACATTTTGCATCGGATCTTCATGAAAAGTTATCAGAACATTCATCTCCATCAAATCTTAGACAGGTTTGAAACTGGGCCATTTGAGGTCAAACACTAGGTCACTAGATCAAATTGAAGGACAATCCTGTTAACAATCTAGAGGCCACATTTTCAACTTGAGCATGTTGAAACTTTCTCAGAATGTTTGAACAACAATTTTTGCTTCAGCAGTTTGACTTTTTGTCAGAATGTTTGTATTAATAATTTTCTAGGTCAAGTTCAAATAAGGGTCATATTGGGTCAGAAACTAAGTCACTATGCCAAATTGAAGGAAAATCTTGTTAACACTGTAGAAGCATTTTTTTGGCTACAGCAGCTTGAAATGTGGTCATAATTCTATCTAAATGATAGCTAGGTCAAGTTTGAATACTTTTTACTAAGGCAGCTTGAAATTTGGTCAGAATGTTTATCTATATGATATCTAGGCCGATTTTGAATATGGGTCAAGCCGGGTCAAAAACTAGGTCACTAGGTTAAATTGAATAGAAATATTGTTGAAAATGTTGAGGTCTTATTTTCAACTTGAGCATGTTGAAACTTTATCATAATGTTTGTCTTGACGATATGTAGTTCGAACATGGGTCATTATGGGTCAAAAAGTAGGTCACTAGGTCAAATTCAAGGTAAATCCTGTTAACACTCTAGAGGCCGCAATTTTTACTTCAGTATGTTTGTATTAATGATATCCACGACTTTGAATATGGGTCACATTGGGTCAGAAATTAGGTCACTAGGCCAAATTGAAGGACAATCTTGTTAACTCTGTAGAAGCATCTATTTTGGCTACAGCAGCTTGAAATTTGGTCATAATTCTATCTAATTGATATCTAGGTCAAGTTTGAATATGGGTCATGCCGGGTTAAAAACTAGGTCACTAAGCCAAATTGAAGGAAAATCTTGTTAACACTCTGGATACTGCATTTTTAGCTTGAGCATGTTGAAACTTTATCAGAATGTTTTTCTTGATGATATCTTGGTCAAGTTCTAACATGGGTCATGATGGGTTAAACAATAGGTCACTAGGTCAAATTGAAGGAAAATCTTGTTGACACTCTAAGGCCAACATCTCCCGCATTTAAGTACTTTTAGTACTTTGATTTATAATTAAAATGTAAATTAAAACCATAGTGTAACGTGTACCGGCGTTAAGCCACCGCGGGTCACTCATCCAGGCACTAACCGCGATGAAAGTTGCTTAACTTTACGAAAAGGTCAACCACCCTACCAACGTCACTATAAAAGCCGGCTTTCACAGCAAGGCTGTAGAAGTGATATTTATACCTAAGGAAAAAAGGACGCGCATGCGCAGACAAATGTTTACAATAATTTTGGGAGATCGAGGTCATCACGTTGAGAAAATGTATTTTTGTTTTCGTTTTACGTATTTAACTAAAAAACTATTGTTATTATATGTTAATATCATACATTTAAACGCGGGTTTCGTGTTTTTCGAATTAAACAGTATTTCTTAAGCCATAAAATGCTGATTCCCGCGCTTACATCGAATTGTTGCATCGTGCAGCAACTCTTGTAGGCTGAGGGTGTTTATTCAAAGTAATTTTTCTATTAAAACCAGTTTTATCTCAGTTTGTTCTTTTCTTCATTTGTTTCGAACGAAATAAACATTTTAAATCACCTATACTTAACTATTTGTAAGTGAGTGTAAAGAACGGCTCTCTGCAAAGGAGATTGATCTACGCAGTCGGTATTCGCTAGTCACGTGATCAACAGTTTTAGCTTAGAAACAGTTCATATTTTAGATATACATGGATAAACATTATTAAATACATTCTTCACAAATCAAGACATCTCTTTGAACATGAAAATAACATTCAGTAAGTTAAAATTTGTATTAAAAGGAGAATTCGACGTGATTTTTATCTCGATATTGACACATAACAGTCTGCTGCAAGTATAATAGGGACTATTTTGTCTTCGTAAATAAAACGAAAAAAAACATAAATGCGAGTCAAAATAAATAAACTGCAAATACTTAAAACATAGGAATATTTATTTCATTTTAGATGTGTCATAACTTAGTGAAAATGTGTTTTGTGTTGTGTTAACGCATGGGCTTGTCTGTTTTCCGTGTTCAGAGGTCGACAACAGGGTGACATGGGGGAAACGAACTACTACTGCTGCTGCTTGGTTTCTGTGAGTATGGCCTCTTTATAATTATAACTTTGCGTCGGGCATTCGTTTGAAAACATAAAACTGAGAGAAAGGGAAATTGTTTAAAAACAAATCCATGAAGGAAAGGGTAATTTCTTATAAAACAGCGCGGGAAAAGGTGTTTACGGGTGTTTACGGGACGGGCAGAAGTGGCAATAGATTGAAAATATTTTGGTCGTTATTTTAAAACACGGTCTTGGGGTAAATGTGTTTTGTGTTGAGTTAACGCACATGGGCTCGTCTGTTTTCCGTTTTCAAAGGTCGACAACAGGGATAAACATAGATTGTTTATTTTTTGCTTTTGTCATACATTTACCACTTGCAGATGCACCATTTGGAACCCTTGGATAAATTCCTCATAATTTGGTCAAATTGCTGTCAAAAGTGGTGTGCTGCGGAGAAGACTTAATTGGCTGGTAATGCACAATTTGCTTTCAATAATCGTGTGCTACCGAGAAGACATACTATTTATAACACTTTCTTAATTGGCTTGTAATATGCGAATTTGTCTAAATTGAGGGCAAAATTATACTTAATTATGCTTTCATTCATAGAGCAATTTTTCGTTCTACGTTTTCCCTCATACTTTCATTCATAGAGCTTGAGATGCGTTTTACACCTTTTCGGCATTTATAGATCTGATGTCTCCATATGCTTTGATGCCTTGACCTAATACAGACGCATTGAAAGTCGTTTTAACTAAGCTATCATTTATCTGATGTGCCGATATGCTTTGAAAATCGTTTTATATGCATTTAAAACCCCCCATATGATTCCAACCCTTTTCCACCAGCAGGGGCTTATGTGGAAAGTCACTTCAGGAATACTGTGTCATAAGTAGAATTTGTTCATGACGTGCACATTCTCTCATTGTTACAATGTTTTAACTATGATTTCGTTTATATATCTGTCTATATATGATGTGTCTATGGGATATTTTAAGAACACAGGTTGACCGTCACCCCGTATAAACACATGTCTTTATATGTCTCTCCGACAGGTCAGTCGTACGGTAATTGTAATTACATATTGCAGAGGTAATACTTAACTTTATCGAGTATCTTTAGATTGTTGACTGGCGGTCTAGATGGAGTTTCTTTTGAGTTAAATCAACGATTACATATATATCCTAAATAGATCAACATTTGTTGAAAAGACCTACAATTTGTCGTAGAAATCTTTTAATCTAAATTAATTGCTTGAGTATTCGAGGTTTTGCTGCACGTTTAGGAACGAAGGAAGCTTCATAAATATGTATAGAGTGACTTATGTGATACATATCGGAGAAGTATTTTCCTTGAAGTCTAGTATTTTTTATATCGTTATATTTCGTAACCCCAGGCCAAGACAAGTTCGATCTTCCATTTATGTCAAACCCCTGATCGGGATATATACATTTATACTAGAAGGTTTTTCTTATTCGTACTTTACAAAGTCTAGTAGAGTTGTCTCTTTTCAGTGTAACCTTTCTTTTAAGTCAACTGGTATTGATTCAGTAATTTAAAGATTTTAACCAGCGATCAGATTTGTGTTTATCTATTTTTATTTAATTATAGAAACACATTTCATTTATTGATGGAATGTGATTAAAAAAGAAAGCATTTGCCATTGACAGACATTACTGAATTTTAAACTTTACAGTTCATTTCTGTGTCTATATAATAAGTATATATGTAAACACGTTTTCTTTATTATTTACAAAAATATATTTTGTTTTCAATTTATTTTCTAAATGCATTGTTTGTATGCATTACACCTAGTTTCTTGTCGGTAATTGCATCTGCTTTTGCGCCACTGTGAACATTACAACCTGGTTAGTAGTAAGATGCATCATTCGGTTTCCTCACTTTCGTCCCTAATTTTCGACAGATTTGTTTGCATTGATGACTTCCTTTCTTTCTTAAGGAATATCATACACCCCATTACGTAGCTCTTTATGGAATATTGTATTATTTAGGTACATGTTACTGGTTTGACGTAAACAATTAGTAAATCTTGAGCATGCCGGCACTTTTTGCTCACTAATGTAAATATAAATTTAATGTCAAGATGTCAACCATTTTGAAGTTTTATTCTTTTTTATATTTATTGTATTGTATTCTCCTGATGAAGTCGTAATTCCAAAACTATATAGTATACAAGTATTAACTAAACAACAAGTGTCTGTGCTATTTTAAATTATATTTGTTTTATTATTATTATTATATAATTTTACCTATTCTGAAACTGTTACAAATTAAAAAAAAATAAAAAAAGAATATATAAATCATTTGCTTCTGTTATTTTCAAAATGTTTGCTCTCGTTTATTACAAACCAGTAACTACATATCCTTATCATGATCTGTTCATACTTGTATACATTTCATTACCCAAGTTGCACCTGGCTGACATCACTCTAAATCACCTTCCAGCAGTACTTTCGTTACTTTGATTATATTTAAATGCACTTTTTAAAGGAAACTATATGCGTCTTCATAACCTATGGCTTAGAGATCAAATAAGGAAAAAAGCGAATACAGTTTGTTTGATGGATGTTCTAAAGCCGCCGTATTCAACAGTAGTTCAGTCCTATCTCAGCGTTTCCTGTGTTATCAACCAGTAATACCGGACATATTTATCACGATGTATCTATCTTATCACCGCAACCATGACAGAGCTACGGTAAGAAGCCTTATTTTAAAGTCTTCGGTATAACCTTAGCGGTATACAAATCAACCGGAGTACAAACCTTGGTTTTTCGCTCAACACCTCACATATACGTGTAACCTCAACACCTCACACATACACGTTACCTGAACACCTCACACATACATGTAACCTGAACACCTCACACATACATGTAACCTGAACACCTCACACATACACGTTACCTGAACACCTCACACATACATGTAACCTGAACACCTCACACATACATGTAACCTGAACACCTCACACATACATGTAACCTGAAAACCTCACACATACATGTAACATGAACACCTCACACATACATGTAACCTGAACACCTCACACATACATGTAACCTGAACACCTCACACATACATGTAACCTGAACACCTCACACATACATGTAACCTCAACACCTCACACATACATGTAACCTCAACACCTCACACATACATGTTACCTCAACACATCACACATACATGTAACCTCAACACCTCACACATACACGTTACCTGAAAACCTCACACATACATGTAACCTGAACACCTCACACATGCATGTAACATGAACACCTCACACATACATGTAACCTGAACACCTCACACATACATGTAACCTGAAAATCTCACACATACATGTAACCTGAACACCTCACACATACATGTAACCTGAACACCTCACACATACATGTAACCTGAACACCTCACACATACATGTAACCTGAACACCTCACACATACATGTAACCTGAACACCTCACACATACATGTAACCTCAACACCTCACATATACATGTAACCTAAACACCTCACACATACATGTAACCTCAACACCTCACACATACATGTTACATCAACACCTCACACATACATGTAGCCTCAACACCTCACACATACACGTTACCTGAAAACCTCACACATAAATGTAACCTGAACACCTCACACATACATGTAACCTGAACACCTCACACATACATGTAACCTGAACACCTCACACATACATGTAACCTGAACACCTCACACATACATGTAACCTCAATATTATTTGCTTAAAAATAGGTGAGGAATGCGCTGTGGTCGAGTGGTTAGCGTCGGGGATTTCGTAACCGGGTGCCCCGGGTTCGATCCCCAGTCGCGGCACTACGGTCATGGTGGAGTGCCCTTGGGCAAGGCACATTTTCTAGCCTAGTACTGGTTTGTTTACCCAGGGATCATGAATAATTAAATTTAATTGCGCGCTAAATGACCTTAGCTGTCGATGCGCCATAAAACAATATACATTCATTAAAAATAGGTGAGAAACAAGCAATGCAGGCATAGATTAGGCTGCAGAAATGTTATTGTTTAACCCCATTCGCACACACACCAAGTGTGTAGCAGACGACTTTGAAAACACCTTACTTTTAAAACTGTGGTCACTCTATATAACATTAGGTGTCATTATTGAAATATGAGCAATTTCTGTTTTTGCCGCAAGGTTTTCAGAAGTCGTCAGCTGCAGATGCGTCAGATGTCGTTTAAAGGTTAGAAAAGGTTAAGTCAAATTTGTCATTTTGGTTGAGGCTTTAAACAGCATAAGACATTTATAACTTGTCATAATTTATCCCTTCCCAATAATGTTTTCAACTTCGTATAACAGTTTTACATTAAAATATCTCAGATATCTAAATGCTTTCCTCAGATCTTTTTGAAGCTTAAAAAAGACAAAAGGTTAAAACCCTTTTCCAACATACAACAAATATGACTTTGAAAACATTTATCTATATAATACACATGCTACATCTCTATATACGTTTATATTAAAAACATTTTATTGAGTGAAGTTTTAATCTTAATAATCAATTTCTACTTTTGCCACACTTTTTCAAAAGAAGTCTGCTGCGTCAAATCGTCTATATGTGGAAAAGAGTTAAGCGAATCAGAGCGGTATTGGTAAAAGAAAAAGTGAACACAAAATTGTTCACAGACAACACTAGCCTACTGTGTTAAGATAAAACACTAGAATTGTGACCCTGTGACGCAAACCATTCGCTTTATTTAATCCGTATGTTTAACACGCCCGTAAAAATACCTGTACATAAAAGAAATGACAGTGTATGCATACAGTGGAACAGAGCAATGCCGAGTTGGGAATTAAGATAATAACATGTAGATTGCAAAGTGTATCTCAATGGATATGTCATCTATAGGACTTGTCAGGGATTAAAATAGTTTTATGTGTGATTCTTCGGTGAGTGTTACGTTTGAGTCGTCTGCTTTAAACATTTCCCGCAAACAACAAGTCTGTAGCAGACGTCCTTGAACATATTTTGGCAAAACTATGGAAGAACTTTATTAACCCTTTCCCTCATACGACAATTCTGCAGCAGACGACTTTGAACATATTTTGACAAAAAATGGAATATCTCAATAATTGAACGGATAACCCATGACAAAAAGTGGAAAACATTGTGGCAAAAAGGAGAAATTGCACGTTCTGTGCAATTTCTTCTTTTGTCACTATGTTTTCAAAAAGGCGTCTGCTGCAGAGGCGTCAGAAAGCGTCTATATGAGGGAAAGGGTTAACAAAAGTGTTATTATTGAAAATGAGTCTTGTGACGAGGATACATTGATTATAATGAACAATGTGGTTGGTCTGTTCTCACGTCTGCTGGAGTGGCGTCAAATATCGTCTGCACCAGGAATTGGGTTTATTATTATCTTGATAGCGAAATATTTTGAACTAACCGGTGGAAAGATGTCAAACATTGTGAGAAAAGATGTCAAACATTGTGAGATTATAATGAATTGTTCTCTACGGGTCAATCATTGTTTTTCCATTATGTATTCTTCTTTGTGTCTGAATTGTATTTGTCGTTATTTATATATAATCTGTTCTGCAGATACCTTCAACCTAAACACATTTAACGGACCATGTCAGAAAATATAAAACGTTAATCTCCTCTACTGGGCTTTGATGACTGCAGAAGAGAAGCAAGTAATATCTTAAATATTTAATTTTGATACAAAGTTGAAAACATTGTAGAAAAAGAAGAGATTGCTCGCTGTTGGAGTCATATGCCTTTCTCAAATTAACTGTATAGTATATATGGAAAGGTAGCCAGTTGAACATATAAATGGAAAGGTATCCAGTTGAATAGTATAAATGGAATGGTAGCCAGTTGAATAGTATACATGGAAAGGTAGCCAGTTGAATTACATAAATGGAAAGGTAGCCAGTTGAATAGTAGAAATGGAAAGGTAACCAGTTGAATAATATATATGGAAAGGTAGCAAGTTGAATACCATAAATGGAATGGTAGCCAGTTGAATAATATAACGGGAAAGGTAGCCAGTTGAATAGCATAAATGGAAAGGTAGTCAGTTGACTGGGAATAATGTTGTGTGGAGTTTAGATGCGAGAAAGCAATGCAACTGAATTGAAATTAAATTGAATTGAGAAAGCAATGCAACTGAATTGAAATTAAATTAAATTGAGAAAGCAATGCAACTGAATTGAAATTAAATTGAATTGAGAAAGCAATGCAACTGAATTGAAATTAAATTGAATTGAGAAAGCAATGTAACTGAATTGAAATTAAATTGAATTGAGAAAGCAATGAAACTGAATTGAAATTGAATTGAATTTAGACAGCAAAGAAATGTAAACCCGTTGACTCTAAACTATCTCCTATCCAAAATACTTTCAAGATTCGTCTTCTACAGAAGTGTCAAACGCCGACCGTGTCAATTACAGGATTACACATTTGAAATGTAATAGTTCGTGGAGCGGAATGCAGTTTGAAAGACCGATCATGACGGTTGTATACGGCTATACTTTTTCTCTTATTCAGTTACACATTTTGTGGGAAAATGAAACACATGCATGGTTTGTTGTATATACTACACGTACTTTGATATATGAATGCAGCTGCTCCGTGAGAAGCGCATTCGTTCGTCGAATCGTAATGGTAATCTTAGTACAAACTATGTAGTAACATTCAAATACTTTCCCACATACGAAACATATGCAGCAGACGACTTTTAGAGTTTCTAGCAATGTCAAATATCTTTGTACAATCGAATATTTTTGAAAACATCTTCAATTTTTCCCCTTGCAACAATGTTTTCAACAGTTGACTAGTGCAGATGCGTCTGTAAGTGAAATAGGGTTAACCTATAGCATGCTTTATACGATTGTAAAATATGCTTGTATTGCATACCCTTAGATAACAATATAGCTCGAGATCAGACTGTACATTAATGCCCTCGAATCTTTGTATCCAATGTACGCTGAACAATTGTCAATTCTAGCAAAGAACAATCCTATGAAATACAAGAAGTTGTCAACATTCTAAAATAGAAATTCCCTTTAGGGTAATCATAAATCACTTACATCAACTCAATGTGGTTTCTTTGCTTTTTACGCAATTCTGTTTTTCAGTTCATTTTGATTTGTAAAACAATGGAAACAATTATAATTCGATCATTAAACGATATTTGTCGTAGATCCCGGTTCGAACTAACGATCCCGGAATCGATATCTCGTCCTTACCGGCTGTATGCTCGTCCTTACCAGCCGTATGCTATTAGCCCTCGTCATTACCGGCTGTATGCTACTGGCCCTAGTCCTTACCGGCTGTATGCTATTGGCCCTCGTCCTGACCGGCTATATGCTCGTCTTTACCGGCTGTATATGCTCGTCCTTACCGGCTGTATGCTCGTATTTACCGGCTGTATGATCGTCCTTACCGGCCGTATGCTATTGGCCCTCATCCTTACAGGCTGTATGATATTGGCCCTCGTCCTTACCGCCTGTATGATATTGACCCTCGTCCTTACCGGCTGTATGATATTGACCCTCGTCCTTACCGGCTGTATGTTATTGGCCCTTGTCCTTACCGGCTGTAAGATATTGACCCTCGTCCTTACCGGCTGTATGATATTGACCCTCGTCCTTACCGGCTGTAAGATATTGACCCTCGTCCTTACCGGCTGTATGATATTGGCCCTCGTCCTTACCGGCTGTATGATATTAGCCATCGTCCTTACCGGCCGTATGCTATTGGCCCTCGTCCTTACCGCCCGTATGATATTGACCCTCGTCCTTACCGGCCGTATGATATTGAACCTCGTCCTTACCGGCCGTATGATATTGGCCCTCGTCCTTACTGGCTGTATGATATTGGCCCTCGTCCTTACCGGCTGTATGATATAAGCCCTCGTCCTTACCGGCTGTATGCTATTGGCCCTCGTCCTTACCGGCTGTATGATATTATCCCTCGTCCTTACAGGCTGTATAATATTGACCCTTGTCCTTACCGGCTGTATGATATTAACCCTCGTCCTTAACAGCGATATGATATTACATGTAGCCCTCGTCCTTACCGGCTGTATGATATTGACACTCGTCCTTACCGGCTGTACGTTATTAGCCCTCGTCCTTACCGGCTGTATGATATTGGCCCTCGTCCTTACCGGCTGTATGATATTGGCCCTCGTCCTTATCGCCTGGGTAATATTGGTCCTCGTCCTTACCGGCTGTATGATATTAGCCCTCGTCCTTACAGGCTGTATGATATTGACCCTTGTCCTTACCGGCTGTATGATATTAACCCCTTGTCCTTAACAGCGGTATGATATTACATGTAGCCCTCATCCTTACCGGCTGTATGATATTGACACTCGTCCTTACCGGCTGTATGTTATTAGCCCTCGTCCTTACCGACTGTATGATATTGACCCTCGTCCTTACCGGCTGTATGATATTGGCCCTCGTCCTTACCGGCTGTATGATATTGGCCCTCGTCCTTACCGGCTGTATGATATTAGCCCTCGTCCTTACCGGCTGTATGATATTGGCCCTCATCCTTACCGGCTGTATGTTATTAGCCCTCGTCCTTACCGACTGTATGTTATTGGCCCTCGTCCTTATCGCCTGTGTGATATTGACCCTCGTCCTTACTAGCTGTAAGATATTGACCCTCGTCCTTACCGGCTGTATGATATTGGCCCTCGTCCTTACCGGCTGTATGATATTAGCCATCGTCCTTACCGGCCGTATGCTATTGGCCCTCGTCCTTACCGCCTGTATGATATTGACCCTCGTCCTTACCGGCTGTATAATATTGACCCCTAGTCCTTACCGGCTGTGTGATATTAGCCCTCGTCCTTACCGGCTGTATGATATTGGCCCTCGTCCTTACCGGCTGTATGATATTAGCCCTCGTCCTTACCGGTTGTATGATATTGACCCTTGTCCTTACCGGCTGTATGATATTGACCCTCGTCCTTACCGTCTGTATGATATTAGCCCTCGTCCTTACCGGCTGTATGCTATTGGCCCTCGTCTTAACCGGCTGTAAGATATTGGCCCTCGTCTTTACCGGCTGTAAGATATTGGCCCTCGTCCTTACCGGCTGTATGATATTGGCCTTCGTCCTTATCGGCTGTATGCTATTGGCCCTCATCCTGACCGGGTGTATGATATTATCCCTCGTCCTTACCGGCTGTAGGATATTGGCCCTCGTCCTTACCGGCTGTATGCTATTGGCCCTCGTCCTTACCGTCTGTATGATATTAGCCCTCGTCCTTACCGGCTGTATGATATTGGCCCTCGTCCTTACCGGCTGTATGTTGTTAGCCCTCGTCCTTACCGGCTGTATGCTATTGGCCCTCGTCCTTACCGGCTGTATGATATTGGCCCTCGTCCTTACCGGCTGTATGATATTAGCCCTCGTCCTTACCGGCTGTATGCTATTGGCCCTCGTCCTTACCGGCTGTATGATATTAGCCCTCGTCCTTACCGGCTGTATAATATTAGCCCTCGTCCTTACCGGCTGTATGCTATTGGCTTACAACAACTATGACTTTGTTAGCCCTCGTCCTTACCTGCTGTATGCTATTGGCTTACAACAACTTTGACTTCGTAAGCCCTCGTCCTTACCGGCTGTATGCTATTGGCTTACGACAACTACGACTTCTTTAGCCCTCATCCTTACCTGCTGTATGATATTGGCTTACAACAACTATGACTTCGTTATCCCTCGTCTTTACCGGCTGTATGCTATTGGCTTACAACAACTATGACTTCTTAAGCCCTCGTCCTTACCGGCTGTATGCTATTGGCTTACAACAACTATGACTTCGTTAGCCCTTGTCCTTACCGGCTGTATTAAATTAGCTTACAACAACTATGACTTCGTTAGCCCTTGTCCTTACCGGCTGTATGCTATAGGCTTACAACAAATATGACTTCTTTAGCCCTCGTCCTTACCTGCTGTATACTATTGGCTTACAGCAACTATGAATTCGTTAGCCCTTGTCCCTACCGGCTGTATGCTATTGGCTTACATCAACTATGACTTCTTTAGCCCTCGTCCTTACCGGCTGTATGCTATTGGCTTACAACAACTATGACTTCTTTAGCCCTCGTCCTTACCTGCTGTATGCTATTGGCTTACAACAACTATGACTTCTTTAGCCCTCGTCCTTACCGGCTGTATGCTATTGGCTTACAACAACTATGACTTCTTTAGCCCTTGTCCTTACCGGCTGTATGCTATTGGCTTACAACAACTATGACTTCGTTAGCCCTCGTCCTTACCGGCTGTATTAAATTGGCTTACATCAACTATGACTTTGTTAGTAACTGTTGTCTGTCAAATCTTTAAGACACTCTCTGCGCTTTTACAGCAGACGACTTTTTCAAATTGATTTAGTTATTACACTATCAGTTATGGATTTATTACTCTATCATTTATGGATTTATTACGGATTTATTACACCAGTTATGGATTTATTACACTATCAGTTATGGAATTATTACACTATCAGTTTTGGAATTATTACACTATCAGTTATGGACTTTTTTTTACAGTATTGCCAATATGTTATCAAAGTTGTCTATTGCATATTCATTGTAGACTCAATACGTATTTTGGCGCATCTGCAGCAAACGGATTTTAAAACAGTGTAACGGGCATTGGGTATAGGTACACATACCACTTAGTGTAACGGGAATTGGGTATAGGTACACATACCACTTAGTGTAATGGGAATTGGGTATAGGTACAAATACCACTTAGTGTAACGGGAATTGGGTATAGGTACACATACCACTTAGTGTAACAGGAATTGGGTATAGGTACACATACCACTTAGTGTAACGGGCATTGGGTATAGGTACACATACCACTTAGTGTAACGGGAATTGGGTATAGGTACACATACCACTTAGTGTAATGGGAATTGGGTATAGGTACAAATACCACTTAGTGTAACGGGAATTGGGTATAGGTACACATACCACTTAGTGTAACAGGAATTGGGTATAGGTACACATACCACTTAGTGTAACGGGAATTGGGTATATGTACAAATACCACTTAGTGTAACAGGAATTGGGTATAGGTACACATACCACTTAGTGTAACGGGAATTGGGTATAGGTACACATACCACTTAGTGTAACAGGAATTGGGTATAGGTACACATACCACTTAGTGTAACAGGAATTGGGTATATGTACAGATACCACTTAGTGTAACGGGAATTGGGTATAGGTACACATACCACTTAGTGTAACGGGAATTGGGTATAGGTATACATACCACTTAGTGTAACGGGAATTGGGTATAGGTACAAATACCACTTAGTGTAACGGGAATTGGGTATAGGTACAAATACCACTAAGAACTAAAGCCTTGCTGTCGAAACCCGCTTTTATACTAACGTTGGTAGAGTGGTTGACTTTTTTCACAAAGTTGCTCAACGTTCATCGCGGTAAGTGCCTGGGATGAGAGACCCGCGGTGCCTTAACTCACTGAATGACCCTGTACACTTGGTACATGGTGGCACAGTAGGATATGGGCGGACATGATCATCGTCTAGGGACCCCGGTGGTTCTCAGTGATGTTACATAGGCTATGGTCTTGTGCTCTGCTAGTTTGCAGTTATGTGACATCATGTCGAAGTTAAGAGAAAAGTTTGCAAAAGATTGCCCTTACTGTGATGAGTGAAAGTGTTAGTTTACATCTAAAGCAATAGATTGTATCAGAGTGAAAGTGTTAGTTTTACCGCGAACGAAAGCAATAGAATGTATTCGAGTGAAATTGTTAGTTTACAGCAAAAGCTGCGAAAGTAATAGCATGTTTCCGAGTGAAAGTGTTAGTTTACCGATACAGCAATATAATGTATCCGAGTGAAAGTGTTAGTTTACATCGAAAGCAATAGAATGTATCCGAGTGAAAGTGTTCGTTTACAGCGAAAGCAATATAATGTTTCCGAGTGAAAGTGTTAGTTTACCGCGACAGCAATATAATGTATCCGAGTGAAAGTGTTAGTTTACATCGAAAGCAATAGAATGTATCCGAGTGAAAGTGTTCGTTTACAGCGAAAGCAATAGAATGTTTCCGAGTGAAAGTGTTAGTTTACCGCGACAGCAATATAATGTATCCGAGTGAAAGTGTTAGTTTACAGCAAAAGAAATATAATGTATCCGAGTGAAAGTGTTCGTTTACAGCGAAAGCAATAGCATGTTTCCGAGTGAAAGTGTTCGTTTACAGCGAAAGCAATATAATGTATCCGAGTGAAAGTGTTAGTTTACCGCGACAGCAATATAATGTATCCGAGTGAAAGTGTTAGTTTACAGCGAAAGAAATAGAATGTATCCGAGTGAAAGTGTTCGTTTACAGCGAAAGCAATAGTATGTATCCGAGTGAAAGTGTTAGTTTACATCGAAAGCAATAGAATGTATCCGAGTGAAAGTGTAAGTTTACTGCGACAGCAATAGAATGTATCCGAGTGAAAGTGTTAGTTTACTGCGACAGCATTATAATGTATACGAGTGAAAGGGTTAGTTTACAGCGAAAGCAATAGAATGTATCCGAGTGAAAGTGTTAGTTTACTGCGACAGCATTATAATGTATACGAGTGAAAGGGTTAGTTTACAGCGAAAGCAATAGAATGTATCCGAGTGAAAGTGTTAGTTTACAGCGAAAGCAATAGAATGTATCCGAGTGCAAGTGTAAGTTTACTGCGACAGCAATAGAATGTATCCGAGTGAAAGTGTTAGTTTACTGCGACAGCATTAGAATGTATACGAGTGAAAGGGTTAGTTACAACGAAACGAATATAACTCTACAAACTATATGAGATGGATTAAGAGTGAAGGGAAATCGCGGGATCTTTAAGGTCTTAATTGATTTTTGGTGTTGTTAAAGCTAATTAATAAGATAACTCGGTTGATTACGCCTCATTAATCACCTTTTTTTTTTTGTAATTTGGGTCATACGATAAAAGACCTTCCGTTCTGTGCGAACTCTGAACCTCCAGATCAGCCTGAGACTAGGATATTCTTTTTCGCAATTTAGTCGACTATAGAATATGTTTGGATATTTTTTCGTTATAAAAAATACTGCTGTAGTATGGTCTTGATGTCAATAGCCATAAACCATTTCCCACTTGCAGACTACTTTTTTTTAACATTGTG
Source organism: Serripes groenlandicus (assembly GCA_031761405.1). Taxonomy (NCBI): domain Eukaryota; kingdom Metazoa; phylum Mollusca; class Bivalvia; order Cardiida; family Cardiidae; genus Serripes; species Serripes groenlandicus. Next base: position 73,757,400 of record JASEVX010000003.1, read on the forward strand.
GTAAAAAGTGAAATTGTTCATTATGAGCCACTTCGCCTTTATCCACAATGTTTTTAAAGATGTTCAACATCCATTAACAAAGACTTTCTATACGTCTGCCTAGATGTATTGAACGTCGTATGCTGCCGATTCATTGTTTGTGGGTACAAAGCACACACATGTCTGTTTTCATGGCTCGATCTCGACCTGGAACTCTTCCAAATTGAATAAGAATTACCTGGAATGCCGTAATCTGTGAATATTGAACACTCATTATTGCTTGTGAATAACAACGTATTTATCGACTCTGTTGACCTCAACATTGTTTTATAAGTGTAATGATATAGATTTCTGCTACATCTCTACATACGTTTGGACAGCCTGTGTGGAGTCATGGTAGAGTATGCGAGGTCACGGGTCCTCCTGCCGCGTCATACCAAAGACATTAAAAATGGTAGTTAAGGCTTCACCCTCCCTCCCTCCCACCCCATCCCCCGTTAACGCTAAAGGTTGTGACTGACTCGCTGGTGTCAGGATACATGGACCAGAAACACGGGTTTCTTACCTAAGAAACGCAGTTATTTAACTGAGAAAGTTTTGAAAGCGGCGTAAAACATCATATAAACAAACAAGACGGGTATCGTAACGGCATTGTTCTGAGTGAGCGGAATATGCTATCCGGGGCGTCCCGGGTTCTATTTCTCCTTGGTGTGGTTTTTGTGAATGGTACGTTTTCTTGTATATAGAGACCAGTAATCGCACGTCACCCAGGGCGTATTGATACGTACGTGTGTACTATCATATAGCTGAAATAATGTTGAAAACAGCGTAAAAGTCAAACAAATTGTTCCGAAAAATAAACCCAAAATGGAAATCATCTAAAAAATAACATGAAGTATTAGGTAAAAGGTCATTGGAGCGCCGGGCAGACAATTTTGTCCATGGGATTTCAGATGAATTCATAAGACTGAAGCGGTCTCCCATTGGACAATAATGATTTTGTTGAAAGTGTTTTTTAATAAAGTTGAATAACCTTTGACTGTTTTGTAATAACAACATTGATTGCTATGAGCTTTATTGACAGCTTAGGAATCATGTTCAGAACAACATGTATTTTCTGAATTGAAAGTAAAATTCACTGCAGTATAAGGGTGACCTTTGAGTTGACGTCATAGCTAAACAAAGGTAGGATAATATGTGATTTGTGTGTGCTATTTTTTGGCAGTTTTGATAATGAACTTTAATTGAATATAGGTTTCTGGGTTGTATCGGCTGTTTGGAAAGAGCCATAGTCCAAAACGCTATAATAGTCGCCTATGGAAAATGAATTACTTCCATCTGACCTAAACGCGAGATTTTCATTGGCTCTTTTAGGACGTCCTTTTGTTTGTTCTCGGTCTAAGAAATTATTGGAGGCAGGCAAACATATTCAGTGGCATGGTTCACTCTTGTTAACGGTTTGTTCTATGTTCGAATAAAACGATAAGCATACTGTTTAGATTAGATACAGTATGAATTTCGCTATACTAAAAAAACAAACAGACATTGAAATAATATAACGGCCTTTTTTATTTTTTTTTATTTTGTAAAACTCACACATGTATATAGAGTGTAAAAGAGATGTTTCATTAATTAATAAACTAAAATAAGGACAAAGAGAAATCCCGATATTTGGTCACACTGGCAGGTCTAGAAATTTCCTTGTGCTAAACTGTCAGAGCATAAGCTGTATTGGTTTTGAAAAACGGAAAATGCTACTTTCAATAAATGTGTTGAAGGTTTTTAAACGTCATTTTATGTTTAATTATTGTCATGATACGAGCAATAATAAGTATCCCGTTTGTCCCACATGTAGACACTCCTGCAGCAGACACGTGTTGAAAACATTGAGACAAAAGAAGAAATGTCTCTTGATGAACAATTTCTCCCTTTTTACAATTACTTGAAGTTTATTATAAAAAATATACTTTTACTACATATAATTGTCCATGATGATTTCATGTGCTACAGAGCCTGGTTATTTTTTAAATCACCTGAACAGAAGGCTCAGGATGATACATTCTGATTAATTATGCCTGTCTGTCCGTCTCCTATAGAAGAACATTTTTACGATTGTCTTAAAAACATCGCAGTTGTTTATTAGCTCACCCAGTTCAATAATTTAAGTACTATATTTAAGTAATTAACTCGACAACAGACGGCTTTGTAAACATCTATGAAAATAGATCTATATTGAAATTTAAATGACGTATTATAGTTAACATATTCGAGTTAAATGACGTATTCGAGTTTACACAAGGTTCGAGTTAAATGACGTATTCGAGTTTACACATGTTCGAGTAAAATGACGTATTCGAGTTTACACAAGGTTCGAGTTAAATGACACATTCGAGTTTACACAAGGTTCGAGTTAAATGACGTATTCGAGTCCACTGCACGTTATGGCGAGTCCACTGTACGTTATGGCGAGTCCACTGTACGTTATGGCGAGTCCACTGTACGTATATTAACGAAGCTCTAATCATTTTTTGACACCTCTATGTTGAGTATACTCAAAAGAATCGTTTTGCAGAGATGTTTATTTTGCGTACCAACAAAGGGTTTAATTGGGTGATGGGAGAGATATTTCGGGGTAAAGGATCACTTATCGGCTTCTCTGTTAACATTGTATACATGTTTGTAATTAATAATGCATTGAGGCCTGTGTAATATTTGGTGTTTTACTTCTCACTCGTTAATCCAGTTACCCTTACCCCTTGAACCCTTTCCCAAATATAGAAATCGATAGCAAACGACTTTGAAAACACCGAGACTTAAATATGGAAATTCTCTATGTGAGAAAGGAAAGAATAATTTTTAATTAGGATTGACAACACGTTAACAAAAGTCGTGTGCTGCAGAAAGCTTCTGTATTTTGCAAAGGTTACACGCGACATTTTAACCGTTTACCTGAAACTGTACTGTAAGTATTGAAGCTAGAATTGCGGATGTAGAATTTGGTCCACAAGGTACATTTGTTAATGTTCATATTACCAAATATTGATATGTAAGAGATATCTTCCGAAACATGAAAATGAAAATGCGAGCTTTCATTTTGAAATGAAACTTAGATGAAAATCTACAGATTTATTTATTATGGCCTAATGCAAAACCAATATAATAATGTAACAACATGCACTCATGTTTGAAGGGGGAGAGTGTTGTGTATATTGTCTTAACAACTGAACTCATTTTGTTATTAACGTAGTTTACTGTAAAATAATCTCCAGGCACGGACTATTCATTATTGTTCTATTATAGCACAGTGTCAATATTCTTTTATTTATAAAAGGAATCATGTTGATTCCTTAAGTATAATGTAAATTATTTAAAACAAGGTAAATATTAATTACATTCAAATATGAGATTAGCACATTATAAACATTGTAATTGTATTGATAGTCAGAATAAAAGGGTATAATTTTTTTACTTATTTGGTGTTAACAGAAACACAGCTGTTGTAGCTGTTGTAGAAGTGATTTTCCACGATAAACGTATCTTAAGCAGAAAATGATAACGAACATTGAAGGAATAAGAGAAATTGTCATGTAGTTTGAACAGTGCTCGCATGATGGTCCCAACGTCTGTCATGTAGTTAGAACACTGATCGCATAATGGTCCCAACGTCTGTCATGTAGTTTGAACAGTGCTCGTATGGTGGTCCCAACGTATGTCATGTAGTTTGAACAGTGCTCGCATAATGGTCCCAACGTATGTCATGTAGTTAGAACAGTGCTCACATAATGGTCCCAACGTCTGTCATGTAGTTAGAACACTGATCGCATGATGGTCCCAACGTCTGTCATGTAGTTTGAACAGTGCTCGCATAATGTTCCCAACGTCTGTCATGTAGTTTGAACATGCTCGCATGATGGTCCGAACGTCTGTCATGTAGTTAGAACACTGCTTCCCAGTTGCCTCACGTAGTGTGACAGATTAAAATACCAACTCCACCATCTTCGATATCAGCTGTTACTGAGTCGTCTGTGTACACATATGCCTATGTTCTTTTATAGTATCATTATTCCATCTTTCCTGTGACTGGGAAGTGGTATTTCTGTAAGTTTTTCCATCTTACCTGTGACTTGGAAGTGGTATTTCAGTAAGTTATTCCATCTTTCCTGCGACTGGGAAGTGGTATTTCTGTTTTTCAATCTTTCCTGTAACTGGGAAATGGTATTTCTGTTTTTCCATCTTTCCTGTGACTGGGAAGTGGTATTTCTGTTTTTCCATAGCCTTTCTGTAAGTTGTTCCATCTTTCCTGTGACTGGGAAGTGGTATTTCTGTAAGTTATTCCATCTTTTCTGCGACTGGGAAGTGGTATTCTGTTATTCCATCTTTCCTGTGACTGGGAAGTGGTATTTCTGTAAGTTTTCCATCTTTCCTGTGACTTGGAAGTGGTATTTCAGTAAGTTATTCCATCTTTCCTGTGACTGGGAAGTGGTATTTTAGTAAGTTTTTGCATCTTTCCTGTGACTGGGAAGTGGTATTTCAGTAAGTTATTCCATCTTTCCTGTGACTGGGAAATAGTATTTCTGTTTTTCCATCTTTCCTGTGACTGGGAAGTGGTATTTCTGTTTTTCCATAGCCTTTCTGTAAGTTATTCCATCTTTCCTGTGACTGGGAAGTGGTATTTCTGTTCTTCCATAACCTTTATTGGAGTTGATAACTTCATGGCTTCTGTGATGACACACACTGCTTGGTGTTGGATCTCACACAGCGCACTTTGAGTGAACTGTTGTTTTAAAGAGGATTTAACTCCACTGATTTGAGAGGGTCATATCTTAACACTTTTCCAATTTCTTGACCAGGTATTTTTATAGACGTCTGTTGCAGATTTATTGTTTGATGGAAAGAGTTCATTCTAATGAATAGATGTTGTTTTCTTGCAGACTACGACATTCACACACAAAGCGACACGACTAAACGGATCATCTCAACTTATAAACTGGCTACCTTAATAAATAGAACTGTCCACAAATTGACAGCAACTACAGCTAGATATTGTATTCGATAAATACAGCTAGACATTGTATTAGACGAATACAGCTATACATTGTATTAGACGAATACAGCTATACATTGTGTTGGACCAAAATGTGGATTTGAAATATTTTAAATGATGACGTATTGTGTTCTAAAAGAGAAGAATAAAAATGACAATAACGGGATTGAAACGCTCAGAATATTTCTCATTATAATTAATGAGACTTAAAAATGATACCAAAGTGAAACAGATATCCGATTATATTGTAAGTGATATACGCCGGATTTTACCGAAAACTATTATTACAAAGTGTCTAACCCAAAAATGAATGGGGTTCATGGATTAACGGGATTTGATGGTAAATATCCTTATCTTCTTATTATTATTGGTCCTTTCTGTATCTATTTTATATAACATTTGTGTCATTATTGTTATTTTACTATTATTGTTATTATTATTATTATTATTATTATTTTTAATATTATTATTAGTAGCTGTAATAGTAATATTATTATAATTTTGTAGATTCTAGCGAAAGCGGAACTTTCTGAAGATGACCATTTCGATCGTACGCAAGCATCATGCCGGCTTAATAGAAAATCAAACATCAATATACGTGTACACAGGAAACGTTTAGGGGTTTACCAACTGTACTAAACTTATTGTACTAAACATTTTAAACTATTAATGACAACCTAACAGAATGTTAATAATTATCATTTAGACAAAATTAAAACGTTGTGTGATAAAGGAAATGTTGTTCATCATGTCTCATTATACGTTACTCAGCAGTCGACAAAAGTCAAGGAAGTGGCTATAATTCAAAGAATCACTTAACCATTTCCCACGTAAAGTGAAACAATTGGCTATAATTCAAAGAATCACTAAACAATTTCCCACTAAGAGTCAAACAAGTGGTTATAATTTAAAGAAATACTTAACCATTTCCCACGTAAAGTAAAACAAGTGGCTGTAATTCAAAGAATTACATAACCATTTCCCATGTAAAGTGAAACAGGTGGCAATAATTCAAAGAATTACTTAACCATTTCCCACGTAAAATGAAACAAGTGGCTATAATTCAAAGAATAACTTAACCATTTCCCAAGTCAAGTAAAAGAAGTGGCTATAATTCAAAGAATCAATTAACCATTTCCCACATAAAGTCAAACAAGTAGTTATAATTTAAAGAATTACTTAACCATTCCCCACGTAAAGTGAAACAAGAGATTTTAATTTAAAGAATCACTTAAGCATTTCCTACTAAAAGTAAAACGTTTATCTGATTTGATATTTTTAAATTCTTCTGCTGTGAAATATGCCAAAGAAAAATATGTAACACATTGACAATTGGAAGTATAAGTGCTTTCAATTTAGCAAAACATCTCTATATCGTTGTCAAAAGTCGTCTTCTATTAGCTTCCTTGTCGGGAAAAGGATTGAATCCGAACGGATTCACGATTAATTCTTGTGAGACATTTTAACGTTTCATTTTCGATTCGAAAAGTTTCCCACAAATTGTTAGACATATTATAGTGATAAGACGTTTGTTTACTCGTTGAGTTTGCTGTAAAATGAAAAGGAGTCAAAATGATAAATAACAGGCTGTCGGTACAAACAACTACATTATAAGCATATAACCAGCAGTGACTCGAATACGTCTATAACTCCGGATAAATGTTCAAGTTCGAGTTATCACGAGTCCAATATATAAGTCTTACCAATAATAACTACTTTAATACACTTCTAATTCGTCATTTAATGTAATAGCCGAGTTAAATTATATTAATACAATTCGTATGGTCGAGTTAAAATACTCCGCTTTGGCTAGGATTCTAGCTTCGGATGTCCCGGGTTCGATCCCCACTAGTGTCGATCATGGGTGTAGTACCTATTGGTAAGATACGTAAATTAAATTGTTTTCGTGGTTTGAAACATAAGGTATGTTTGAGATTAGAACACCGTTGTCAATATTAGTTGACTTATATACGGAGGTTTTGTTCAAATGTGGTAAAATGGGAAAAAAATCACACGGAAACCTACCTTAAACATTTCCCAAATACAACAAATCTCTAGCATATTCACACGGAAACCGACCTTAAACATTACCCAAATACAATAAATCTTTAGCACTGAACTTAAACATTTCCCAAATACAACAAACCACTAGTAACGTCGCACGGAAACCGACCGTAAACACTTCCAAAATACAACAACTTTCTAGCAACGTCGCATGGAAACCGACCGTAAACACTTCCAAAATACAACAACTTTCTAGCAACGTCATACGTAAACCGACCGTAAACACTTCCCAAATACAACAAATCTCTAGCAACGTCACACGGAAATCGACCTTAAACATTTCCCAAATATAACACATTTCTAGCAACGTCATACGTAAACCGACCTTAAACATTTACCAAATACAACAGATCTCTAGCAACGTCACACGGAAATCGACCTTAAACATTTCCCAAATACAACAAATTTCTAGCAACGTCATACGGAAACCTACATTTCCAAAATACAACAAATCTCTAGCAACATAATACGTAAACGGATCTTAAACATTTCCCAAATACAACATATCTCCAGCATATTCACACGGAAACCGACCTTAAACATTTCCCAAATACAACAACTCTCTAGCAACGTCACACATAAACTGACCTTAAACATTTCCCAAATACAACATATCTCCCGCATATTCACAAGGAAACCGACCTTAAACATTTCCCAAATACAACATATCTCCAGCATATTCACACGGAAACCGACCTTGTTGCATATTCACACAAAAACCGACCTTAAATTAAACATTTACCAAATACAACAAATCCCTAGCGACGTCACACGGAAACCGACCTTAAACATTTCTCAAATACTACAAATCTCTAGCAACGTCACACGTTAACCGACCTTAAACATTTCCCAAATACAACAAATCTCTAGCAACGTCATACGTAAACCGACCTTAAACATTTCCCAAAAACAACAACTCTCTAGCAACGTCACACGGAAACCGACCTTAAACATTTCCCAAATACAACAAATTTCTAGCAACGTCACACGTTAACCAACCTTAAACATTTCCCAAATACAACAAATCCCTAGCGATGTCACACGGAAACCGACCTTAAACATTTCTCAAATACAACACATTTCTAGCAACATCACACGTAAACTGACCTTAAACATTTCCCAAATACAACAAATCTCTAGCAACGTAATACGTAAACCGACCTTAAACATTTCCCAAATACAACAAATCTCTAGAAACGTCATACGTAAACCGACCTTAAATATTTCCCAAATACAACAAATCTCTAGCAACGTCATACGTAAACCGACCTTAAACATTTCCCAAATACAACAAATCTCTAGCAACGTCATATGTAAACCGACCTTAAGCATTTCCCAAAAACAACACATCTCTAGCAACGTCATACGTAAACTGACCTTAAACATTTCCCAAAAACAACAACTCTCTAGCAACGTTACACGGAAACCGACCTTAAACATTTCCCAAATACAACATATCTCTAGCATATTCACACGGAAACCGATCTTAAACATTTCCCAAATACAAAAAATCTCTAGCAACGTCATACATAAACCGACCTTAAATTAAACATTTACCAAATACAACAAATCCCTAGCGACGTCACATGGAAACCGACCTTAAACATTTCTCAAATACACAAATCTCTAGCAACGTCATACATAAACTGACATTAAACATTTCCAAAATACAACAAATCTCTAGCCATGTCATACGTAAAATGACCTTAAACATTTCCCAAATACAACAAATCTCTAGAAACGTCATACATAAACCGACCTTAAAAATCTCCCAAATACAACAAATCTATTGCAACGTCATACGTAAACCGATCTTAAACATTTCCCAAAAACAACAACTCTCTAGCAACGTTACACGGAAACCGACCTTAAACATTTCCCAAATACAACATATCTCTAGCATATTCACACGGACACCGATCTTAAACATTTTCCAAATACAACAAATCTCTAGCAACGTCATACATAAACCGACCTTAAACATTTACCAAATAGAACTAATCTCTAGCAACGTCACACGGAAACCAACCGTAAACATTTCCAAAATACAACAAATCTCTAGCAACGTCATACGTTAACCGACCTTAAACATTTCCAAAATACAACAAATCTCTAGCAACGTCATACGTAAACCGACCTTAACAATTTCCAAATAAAAAAAACCTCTAGCATCGTCACACTTAAACCGACCTTAAACGTTTCCAAAATACAACAAATCTCTAGCAACGTCATACGTAAACCGACTTTAAAGTTTTCCCAAATGCAACAAATCTCTAGCAACGTCATACGTAAACCAACCTAAAACATTTCCCAAATACAACAAATCTCTAGCAACGTCATACGTAAACCGATCTTAAACATTTACCAAATACAACAAATCTCTAGCAACGTCATACATAAACCGACCTTCAACATTTCCCAAATACAACAAATCTCTAGCAACGTCATACGTAAACCGATCTTAAACATTTCCCAAATACAACACATCTCTAGCAACGTCATACGTAAACCTACATTTCCAAAATACAACAAATCTCTAGCAACGTCATACGTAAACCGACCTTAAACATTTCCCAAATACAACAAATCTCTAGCAACGTCACACGGAAACCGACCTTAAACATTTCCCAAAATACAACAAATCTCTAGCAACGTCACACGTTAACCGACCTTAAACATTTCCCAAATACAACAAATCTCTAGCAACGTCATACGTAAACCGACCTTAAACATTTCCCAAAAACAACAAATCTCTAGCAACGTCATACGTAAACCGACCTTAAACATTTCCCAAATACAACAACTCACTAGCAACGTCATACGTAAACTGACCTTAAACATTTCCCAAAATACAACAAATCTCTAGCAACGTCACACGTTAACCAACCTTCAACATTTCCCAAATACAACAAATCTCTAGCATATTCACACGGAAACCGACCTTAAACATTACCCAAATACAATAAATCTTTAGCAACGTTATATGTAAACTGAACTTAAACATTTCCCAAATACAACAAATCACTAGCAACGTCGCACGGAAACCGACCGTTAACACTTCCAAAATACAACAACTTTCTAGCAACGTCATACGTAAACCGACCATAAACACTTCCCAAATACAACAAATCTCTAGCAACGTCACACAGAAATCGACCTTAAACATTTCCCAAATACAACAAATTTCTAGCAACGTCATACGTAAACCGACCTTAAACATTTACGAAATACAACAAATCTCTAGCAACCTCACACGGAAACCGACCTTAAACATTTCCCAAATACAACAAATTTCTAGCAACGTCATACGGAAACCTGCATTTCCAAAATACAACAAATCTCTAGCAACATAATACGTAAACCGATCTTAAACATTTCCCAAATACAACATATCTCCAGCATATTCACACGGAAACCGACCTTAAACATTTCCCAAATACAACAACTCTCTAGCAACGTCACACGTAAACCGACCTTGTTGCATATTCACACGGAAACCGACCTTAAATTAAACATTTACCAAATACAACAAATCCCTAGCGACGTCACACGGAAACCGATCTTAAACATTTCTCAAATACAACAAATCTCTAGCAACGTCACACGTTAACCGACCTTAAACATTTCCCAAATACAACAAATTTCTAGCAACGTCATACGTAAACTGACCTTAAACATTTCCCAAATACAACAAATCTCTAGCAACGTCATACGTAAACTGACCTTAAACATTTCCCAAAAACAACAACTCTCTAGCAACGTCATACGTAAACCGATCTTAAACATTTCCCAAATACAACATATCTCTAGCATATTCACACGGAAACCGATCTTAAACATTTCCCAAATACAACAAATCTCTAGCAACGTCATACATAAACCGACCTTAAATTAAACATTTACCAAATACAACAAATCCCTAGCGACGTCACATGGAAACCGACCTTAAACATTTCCCAAATACAACAAATCTCTAGCATATTCACACGGAAACCGACCTTAAACATTACCCAAATACAATAAATCTTTAGCACTGAACTTAAACATTTCCCAAATACAACAAACCACTAGTAACGTCGCACGGAAACCGACCGTAAACACTTCCAAAATACAACAACTTTCTAGCAACGTCGCATGGAAACCGACCGTAAACACTTCCAAAATACAACAACTTTCTAGCAACGTCATACGTAAACCGACCGTAAACACTTCCCAAATACAACAAATCTTTAGCAACGTCACACGGAAATCGACCTTAAACATTTCCCAAATACAACACATTTCTAGCAACGTCATACGTAAACCGACCTTAAACATTTACCAAATACAACAGATCTCTAGCAACGTCACACGGAAATCGACCTTAAACATTTCCCAAATACAACAAATTTCTAGCAACGTCATACGGAAACCTACATTTCCAAAATACAACAAATCTCTAGCAACATAATACGTAAACGGATCTTAAACATTTCCCAAATACAACATATCTCTAGCATATTCACACGGAAACCGACCTTAAACATTTCCCAAATACAACAACTCTCTAGCAACGTCACACATAAACTGACCTTAAACATTTCCCAAATACAACATATCTCCCGCATATTCACAAGGAAACCGACCTTAGACATTTCCCAAATACAACATATCTCCAGCATATTCACACGGAAACCGACCTTGTTGCATATTCACACAAAATCCGACCTTAAATTAAACATTTACCAAATACAACAAATCCCTAGCGACGTCACATGGAAACCGACCTTAAACATTTCTCAAATACTACAAATCTCTAGCAACGTCACACGTTAACCGACCTTAAACATTTCCCAAATACAACAAATCTCTAGCAACGTCATACGTAAACCGACCTTAAACATTTCCCAAAAACAACAACTCTCTAGCAACGTCACACGGAAACCGACCTTAAACATTTCCCAAATACAACAAATTTCTAGCAACGTCACACGTTAACCAACCTTAAACATTTCCCAAATACAACAAATCCCTAGCGACGTCACACGGAAACCGACCTTAAACATTTCTCAAATACAACACATTTCTAGCAACATCACACGTAAACTGACCTTAAACATTTCCCAAATACAACAAATCTCTAGCAACGTAATACGTAAACCGACCTTAAACATTTCCCAAATACAACAAATCTCTAGAAACGTCATACGTAAACCGACCTTAAATATTTCCCAAATACAACAAATCTCTAGCAACGTCATACGTAAACCGACCTTAAACATTTCCCAAATACAACAAATCTCTAGCAACGTCATATGTAAACCGACCTTAAGCATTTCCCAAAAACAACACATCTCTAGCAACGTCATACGTAAACTGACCTTAAACATTTCCCAAAAACAACAACTCTCTAGCAACGTTACACGGAAACCGACCTTAAACATTTCCCAAATACAACATATCTCTAGCATATTCACACGGAAACCGATCTTAAACATTTCCCAAATACAAAAAATCTCTAGCAACGTCATATATAAACCGACCTTAAATTAAACATTTACCAAATACAACAAATCCCTAGCGACGTCACATGGAAACCGACCTTAAACATTTCTCAAATACAACAAATCTCTAGCAACGTCATACATAAACTGACATTAAACATTTCCAAAATACAACAAATCTCTAGCCATGTCATACGTAAACTGACCTTAAACATTTCCCAAATACAACAAATCTCTAGAAACGTCATACATAAACCGACCTTAAAAATCTCCCAAATACAACAAATCTATTGCAACGTCATACGTAAACCAATCTTAAACATTTCCCAAAAACAACAACTCTCTAGCAACGTTACACGGAAACCGACCTTAAACATTTCCCAAATACAACATATCTCTAGCATATTCACACGGACACCGATCTTAAACATTTTCCAAATACAACAAATCTCTAGCAACGTCATACATAAACCGACCTTAAACATTTACCAAATAGAACTAATCTCTAGCAACGTCACACGGAAACCAACCGTAAACATTTCCCAAATACAACAAATCTCTAGCAACGTCATACGTTAACCGACCTTAAACATTTCCAAAATACAACAAATCTCTAGCAACGTCATACGTAAACCGACCTTAACAATTTCCAAATAAAAAAAACCTCTAGCATCGTCACACTTAAACCGACCTTAAACATTTCCAAAATACAACAAATCTCTAGCAACGTCATACGTAAACCGACTTTAAAGTTTTCCCAAATACAACAAATCTCTAGCAACGTCATACGTAAACCAACCTTAAACATTTCCCAAATACAACAAATCTCTAGCAACGTCATACGTAAACCGATCTTAAACATTTCCCAAATACAACAAATCTCTAGCAACGTCATACATAAACCGACCTTCAACATTTCCCAAATACAACAAATCTCTAGCAACGTCATACGTAAACCGATCTTAAACATTTCCCAAATACAACACATCTCTAGCAACGTCATACGTAAACCGACCTTAAACATTTCCCAAATACAACAAATCTCTAGCAACGTCATACGTAAACCGACCTTAAACATTTCCCAAATACAACAAATCTCTAGCAACGTCACACGGAAACCGACCTTAAACATTTCCCAAAATACAACAAATCTCTAGCAACGTCACACGTTAACCGACCTTAAACATTTCCCAAATCCAACAAATCTCTAGCAACGTCATACGTAAACCGACCTTAAACATTTCCCAAAAACAACAAATCTCTAGCAACGTCATACGTAAACCGACCTTAAACATTTCCCAAATACAACAACTCTCTAGCAACGTCATACGTAAACTGACCTTAAACATTTCCCAAAATACAACAAATCTCTAGCAACGTCATACGTTAACCAACCTTCAACATTTCCCAAATACAACAAATCTCTAGCATATTCACACGGAAACCGACCTTAAACATTACCCAAATACAATAAATCTTTAGCAACGTTATATGTAAACTGAACTTAAACATTTCCCAAATACAACAAATCACTAGCAACGTCACACGGAAACCGACTGTAAACACTTCCAAAAAACAACAACTTTCTAGCAACGTCGCACGGAAACCGACCGTTAACACTTCCAAAATACAACAACTTTCTAGCAACGTCATACGTAAACCGACCATAAACACTTCCCAAATACAACAAATCTCTAGCAACGTCACACAGAAATCGACCTTAAACATTTCCCAAATACAACAAATTTCTAGCAACGTCATACGTAAACCGACCTTAAACATTTACGAAATACAACAAATCTCTAGCAACCTCACACGGAAACCGACCTTAAACATTTCCCAAATACAACAAATTTCTAGCAACGTCATACGGAAACCTGCATTTCCAAAATACAACAAATCTCTAGCAACATAATACGTAAACCGATCTTAAACATTTCCCAAATACAACATATCTCCAGCATATTCACACGGAAACCGACCTTAAACATTTCCCAAATACAACAACTCTCTAGCAACGTCACACGTAAACCGACCTTGTTGCATATTCACACGGAAACCGACCTTAAATTAAACATTTACCAAATACAACAAATCCCTAGCGACGTCACACGGAAACCGATCTTAAACATTTCTCAAATACAACAAATCTCTAGCAACGTCACACGTTAACCGACCTTAAACATTTCCCAAATACAACAAATTTCTAGCAACGTCATACGTAAACTGACCTTAAACATTTCCCAAATACAACAAATCTCTAGCAACGTCATACGTAAACTGACCTTAAACATTTCCCAAAAACAACAACTCTCTAGCAACGTCATACGTAAACCGACCTTAAACATTTCCCAAATACAACATATCTCTAGCATATTCACACGGAAACCGATCTTAAACATTTCCCAAATACAACAAATCTCTAGCAACGTCATACATAAACCGACCTTAAATTAAACATTTACCAAATACAACAAATCCCTAGCGACGTCACATGGAAACCGACCTTAAACATTTCTCAAATACAAAAAATCTCTAGCAACGTCATACATAAACTGACCTTAAATATTTCCAAAATACAACAAATCTC
Source organism: Serripes groenlandicus (assembly GCA_031761405.1). Taxonomy (NCBI): domain Eukaryota; kingdom Metazoa; phylum Mollusca; class Bivalvia; order Cardiida; family Cardiidae; genus Serripes; species Serripes groenlandicus. The sequence continues at coordinate 73,772,560 of JASEVX010000003.1, forward strand.
TAGCAACGTCATACATAAACCGACCTTAAACATTTCGAAAATACAACAAACCTCTAGCAACGTCATACATAAACCGACCTTAAACATTTCGAAAATACAACAAACCTCTAGCAACGTCATACATAAACTGACCTTAAATATTTCCAAAATACAACAAATCTCTAGCAACGTCATACATAAACCGACCTTAAACATTTCCCAAATACAACAAATCTCTAGCAACATCACACGTAAACTGATATTAAACATTTCCAAAATACAACAAATCTCTAGCAACGTCATACGTAAACCGACCTTAAACATTTCCCAAATACAACAAATCTCTAGCAACGTCATACATAAACCGACCTTAAATTAAACATTTACCAAATACAATAAATCCATAGCGACGTCACATGGAAACCGACCTTAAACATTTCTCAAAAACAACAAATCTCTAGCAACGTCATACATAAACTGACCTTAAACATTTCCAAAATACAACAAATCTCTAGCAACGTCATACGTAAACCGACCTTAAACATTTCGAAAATACAACAAACCTCTAGCCACGTCATACATAAACTGACCTTAAACATTTCCCAAATACAACAAATCCCTAGCGACGTCACATGGAAACCGACCTTAAACATTTCTCAAAAACAACAAATCTCTAGCAACGTAATACGTAAACCGACCTTAAACATTTCCCAAATACAATAAATCTCTAGAAACGCCATACGTAAACCGACCTTAAACATTTCTTAAATACAACAAATCTCTAGCAACGTCATACGTAAACTGACCTTAAACATTTCCCAAAAACAACAAATCTCTAGCAACGTCATACGTAAACCGACCTTAAACATTTCCCAAATACAACAAATCTCTAGCAACGTCATACATAAACCGACCTTAATTTCCCAAATACAACAAACCTCTAGCAACGTCATACGTAAACCGACCTTAAACATTTCCCAAAAACGACAAATCTCTAGCAACGTCATACATAAACCGACCTTAAACATTTCCCAAATACAACAAATCTCTAGAAACGTCATACGTAAACCGACCTTAAACATTTCCCAAAAACAACAACTCTCTAGCAACGTTACACGGAAACCGACCTTAAACATTTCCCAAATACAACATATCTCTAGCATATTCACACGGAAACCGATCTTAAACATTTCCCAAATACAACAAATCTCTAGCAATGTCATACATAAACCGACCTTAAACATTTCCCAAATAGAACTAATCTCTAGCAACGTCACAGGGAAACCAACCGTAAACATTTCCAAAATACAACATATCTGTAGCATATTCACACGGAAACCGACCTTATATTAAACAGTTACCAAATACAACAAATCCCTAGCGACGTCACACGGAAACCGACCTTAAATATTTCCCAAATACAACAAATCTCTAGCAACGTCACACTTAAACCGACCTTAAACATTTCCCAAATACAGCAAATCTCTAGAAACGTCATACGTAAACCGTCCTTAAACATTTCCCCAAAACAACAAATCTCTAGCAACGCCACACGTAAACGGCCCTTAAACATTTCCCAAATACAACAAATCTCTAGCAACGTCATACGTTAACCGACCTTAAACATTTCCCAAATACCACAAATCTCTAGCAGACGATTGTGAAAACATGTCAAAACGTGAAAAGTATTCACGTGAGATTAAATGATAAAATAGAGTTGAAAATTATAAGCAATTTCTCCTTTTGCCAAAATGTTTTCAAAAGTTCTCTGCTTTAAAAGTGTCAGAAAGCGTTTTGTATTGGGGAACGGGTTAAACATTTTGCAGACAGACAAGGAACAGGTCAGACCGCGACTTACAAGCAAGCTGATAACAAACATTTTCACTATTCCAGTCATACAACCTTCATGGACGACTCTGGAGGAAAAAAAGTACTACATCAAGTTTGACGCATCTGCCACAGACGACTTTAGATTAGACATGTCCCCTTTCGCCACAATTCTTACAATTCCATTCAATAATTATTCTTTCATCTATTGAGATTCGTCATATGCCAAATTGTTGTTTTTGGTTAAGGCAGGGTGAGTGTATTAATACACTCACCCTGGTTACGGTATGGAATTAAATTGTAATTGTAATTGATTTCAAAACACAGAATACGGGTATTGACAAGAACACTAGACTACTACGAGGTCTGAACCCGTCTAAACCAGCATATTTCTCTAAGGGAATTTAATTGAAAAGATTTGAAAACGTTGTGGCAAAGGGAAAAATGAGCAATTTCTTTTTTTTACCACTATGTTTTCAAAAGTCATCTGCTGCAGAGGCATCAGAAAGCGTCTTTATGTGGGGAATGGCATACCAAGCTTTTCGAGATAAGTCGGAGTGTTCCGAATGAGCATGTTATATGCAATGTCTTGCCACTGTGTTGTTTAACACGTCTGTGTGGTATCCGTTGGTTGCTAGAGTTCATCGAATGTTCTGATAACCAGCGATAAAAACAATCAATTAAAAGGACGTTATTTGTACTTATTGATCTCAATTAGTCCATCTCCTTCATACAGACGACACCTTTGCAGTAAATGGATTTTAAAACACTTTCGGAAGAAGAGAAATAACACGAAACGAGTGTTTCTCCTTTTTTCCGATCTGTTTCAATCCTATTTCAAAGTTTAAGTTGTAATCTTCTAATCCGTTAATAAGTTTTTTTTCTACAGCCATTTATAAAGCAAATGATTTTTAAAGCTCCATATAAGGTGAGTGACTAACATGAAAGAGATAGACACTGACTGTCACGCAACATATTATCTGGTAACCATGGTAACACCTCCCTAAACACAACCTGAAACATGGCTCGAGGAATCTAAATGAGCAACATTAAGTCGTTCTTAAATATGCCTCTGCAAGTTCACATCAAAGACTATTTTGTTACTTTTCACTGAACGCACTGCAATTTCGCTATCCCCACTGCTTCAAGGCACTGGTGCGCCAGCCGAAGATACCGGTTTCGAATCCCGTGAGGAGTCGGTTTCTTCGTTAATTTGGGATTTTCCACACACACGGGACGAGTACTGGTTAGATCTAGAGAAAGTAGACATTGATCGAGATTTATATAAGATGTAAAATATGTCAGTAGGTATGTAACGACGACCATTGTTGCCTAAAATGTCCTCCTCCCATTTCCTTTAGATTTACGGGATGTAGCATTAACCCTTATCCCGCTGATTATCTGTAAACTATATCATTGTTCCTGATACAATGCGGTTACTCATACAATGCGGTTACTCATACATGTGGTTACTCATACATGCGGTTACTCATGTGGTTACTCATACATGCGGTTACTCATACATTCGGTTACTCATACATGCGGTAAGTCATACAATGTGGTTACTCATACATGCGGTTACTCATACATGCGGTTACTCATACATGCTGTTACTCATACATGCGGTTACTCATACATGCGGTTACTCATACATGCGGTTACTCATACATGCGGTTACTCATACATGCGGTTACTCATGAGGTTACTCATACATGCGGTTACTCATACAATGCGGTTACTCATTCATGCGGTTACTCATACATGCGGTTACTCATACATGCGGTTACTTGAACATGCAATGACTTGAACATGCAATAACTCAAACATGCAATAACTCGAACATGCAATAACTCGAACATGCAGTAACTTGAACATGCAATAACTTGAACATGCAATAACAAAAACATGCAATAACTCAAACATGCAGTAACTCGAACATGCAATAACTCGAACATGCGATAACTCGAACATGCAATAACTTGAACATGCAATAACTCAAACATGCAGTAACTCGAACATGCAATAACTCAAACATGCTATAGCTCGAACATGCACTAACTCGAACATGCGATAACTCGAACATGCAATAACTCAAACATGCAGTAACTCGAACATGCAATAACTCGAACATGCAATAACTCGAAAATGCGATAACTTGAACATGCAATAACTCGAACATGCGATAACTCAACATGCAGTACTCGAACATGCAATAACTCGAACATGCAGTAACTCGAACATGCAATAACTCGAACATGCGATTACTCGAGCATGCGTTTACTCGACCATGCGATAACTCAACATGCAGTAACTCGAACATGCAATAACTCGAACATGCAGTAACTCGAACATGCAATAACTCGAACATGCGATAACTCAACATGCAGTAACTCGGAACATGCAATAACTCGAACATGCAATAACTCGAACATGCGTTTACTCGACCATGAGGTTAATATGTTATGATTGACTATAAGGAACACTTTTAATGAAGCTTTCATTCTATCCATACTGCTTGAAAAAACATCTGCAAGGCCATTGGATTATCGGTTAAATCAGCATATTAATAATCCTACCCCCAGCGAAGACGTATTGATCGCGCCTTTCGATTAGCATCGTAAAATGAAACACGATATATGCCTTAACTTAAGTTGATTGTTCTCAGTTAACGAAATCTATTTTATCAATATGCGATCTTCTGACAACCTCTAAGACGAAGACTTATGGTAGTTAAAAGCAATATATCTGGGTAGATTTTTTGCTTTCTTTATTAACCTTCTCCTACATACAACAAATCTGCAGAAGACGACTTTGAAAACATACAGATACAAAATATGCAAAATCTCTGTGTACACAAGAAAATATGATTTTGTGGCAAATGAAGAAATCGCTCAATAGGTGAGAAAATGCGTGTATCTATTCATTATGAGATATGTCTCCTTTTAACACACTGTTTACAAAAAATGTTTGCGAAAGGGTTAATATCTTCTTGCTAACAACGAACTATCTGTACAGAGCGTTAGTTGTCCGCAGAAGTACATATACATGTATACTACACTGTTATAGGTGAGAGTGTGTGTGTATCTAGACTACACTGTTATAAGTGAGAGTGTGCGTGTATCTAGACTACACTGTTATAAGTGAGAGTGTGTGTGTGTATCTAGACTACACTGTTATAAGTGAGAGTATGTGTGTATCTAGACTACACTGTTATAAGTGAGAGTGTGTGTGTATCTAGACTACACTGTTATAAGTGAGAGTGTACGTGTATCTAGACTACACTGTTATAAGTGAGAGTATGTGTGTATCTAGACTACACTGTTATAAGTGAGAGTATGTGTGTATCTAGACTACACTGTTATAAGTGAGAGTGTACGTGTATCTAGACTACACTGTTATAAATGAGAGTATGTGTGTATCTAGACTACACTGTTATAAGTGAGAGTATGTGTGTATCTAGACTACACTGTTATAAGTGAGAGTGTGCGTGTATCTAGACTACACTGTTATAAGTGAGAGTGTGTGTGTATCTAGACTACACTGTTATAAGTGAGAGTGTGTGTGTATCTAGACTAAACTGTTATAAGTGAGAGTATGTGTGTATCTAGACTACAATGTTATAAGTGAGAGTGTGTGTGTATCTAGACTACACTGTTATAAATGAGAGTGTACGTGTATCTAGACTACACTGTTATAAGTGAGAGTATGTGTGTATCTAGACTACACTGTTATAAGTGAGAGTGTACGTGTATCTAGACTACACTGTTATACGTGAGAGTGTACGTGTATCTAGACTACACTGTTATACATGATAGTATGTGTGTATCTAGACTACACTGTTATAAGTGAGAGTGTACGTGTATCTAGACTACACTGTTATAAATGAGAGTATGTGTGTATCTAGACTACACTGTTATAAGTGAGAGTATGTGTGTATCTAGACTACACTGTTATAAGTGAGAGTGTGTGTGTATCTAGACTACACTGTTATAAATGAGAGTGTACGTGTATCTAGACTACACTGTTATAAGTGAGAGTATGTGTGTATCTAGACTACACTGTTATAAGTGAGAGTGTACGTGTATCTAGACTACACTGTTATACATCAAAGTGTAGGTGTATCTAGACTACACTGTTATAAGTGAGAGTGTACGTGTATCTAGACTATACTGTTATAAATGAGAGTGTGTGTGTATCTAGACTACACTGTTATAAATGAGAGTATGTGTGTATCTAGACTACACAGTTATAAGTGAGAGTGTGTGTGTATCTAGACTACACTGTTATAAGTGAGAGTGTACGTGTATCTAGACTACACTGTTATAAGTGAGAGCGTACGTGTATCTAGACTACACTGTTATAAGTGAGAGTATGTGTGTATCTAGACTACACTGTTATAAGTGAGAGTGTACGTGTATCTAGACTACACTGTTATAAGTGAGAGTGTACGTGTATCTAGACTACACTGTTATAAGTGAGAGTATGTGTGTATCTAGACTACACTGTTATAAGTGAGAGTGTACGTGTATCTAGACTACACTGTTATAAATGAGAGTATGTGTGTATCTAGACTACACTGTTATAAGTGAGAGTATGTGTGTATCTAGACTACACTGTTATAAGTGAGAGTGTGTGTGTATCTAGACTACACTGTTATAAGTGAGAGTGTACGTGTATCTAGACTACACTGTTATAAATGAGAGTATGTGTGTATCTAGACTACACTGTTATAAGTGAGAGTATGTGTGTATCTAGACTACACTGTTATAAGTGAGAGTGTGTGTGTATCTAGACTACACTGTTATAAATGAGAGTGTACGTGTATCTAGACTACACTGTTATAAGTGAGAGTATGTGTGTATCTAGACTACACTGTTATAAGTGAGAGTGTACGTGTATCTAGACTTCACTGTTATACGTGAGAGTGTACGTGTATCTAGACTACACTGTTATACGTGATAGTATGTGTGTATCTAGACTACACTGTTATAAGTGTAGTTGTACGTGTATCTAGACTACACTGTTATAAATGAGAGTATGTGTGTATATAGACTACACTGTTATAAGTGAGAGTATGTGTGTATCTAGACGACACTGTTATAAGTGAGAGTGTGTGTGTATCTAGACTACACTGTTATAAATGAGAGTGTACGTGTATCTAGACTACACTGTTATAAGTGAGAGTATGTGTGTATCTAGACTACACTGTTATAAGTGAGAGTGTACGTGTATCTAGACTACACTGTTATAAATGAGAGTGTACGTGTATCTAGACTACACTGTTATAAGTGAGAGTGTACGTGTATCTAGACTATACTGTTATAAATGAGAGTGTGTGTGTGTATCTAGACTACACTGTTATAAATGAGAGTATGTGTGTATCTAGACTACACAGTTATAAGTGAGAGTGTGTGTGTATCTAGACTACACTGTTATAAGTGAGAGTGTACGTGTATCTAGACTACACTGTTATAAGTGAGAGTGTGTGTGTATCTAGACTACAGTGTTATAAGCGAGAGTGTACGTGTATCTAGACTACACTGTTATAAGTGAGAGTGTACGTGTATCTAGACTACACTGTTATAAGTGAGAGTGTACGTGTATCTAGACTTCACTGTTATAAGTGAGAGTGTAAGTGTATGTAAACTACACTGTTATAAGTGAGAGTGTACGTGTATCTAGAGTACACTGTTATAAGTGAGAGTGTACGTGTATCTAGACTACACTGTTATAAGTGATAATGTGTGTATCTAAACAGCACTGTTATACGTTAGAGTGTGCGTGTATCTAAACAACTCTGTTATAAGTGATAATTGCATGTATCTAAAATACACTGTTATAAGTGAGAGTGTGTGTGTGTATCTAGACAACACTGTTATAGGTGAGAGAATGCATGTATCTAGACTACACTGTTATAAGTGAGAGTGTACGTGTATCTAGACTACACTGTTATAAGTGAGAGTGTACGGGTATCTAGACTACACTGTTATAAATGAGAGTATGTGTGTATCTAGACTACACAGTTATAAGTGAGAGTGTGTGTGTATCTAGACTACACTGTTATAAGTGAGAGTGTACGTGTATCTAGACTACACTGTTATAAGTGAGAGTGTGTGTGTATCTAGACTACAGTGTTATAAGCGAGAGTGTACGTGTATCTAGACTACACTGTTATAAGTGAGAGTGTACGTGTATCTAGACTACACTGTTATAAGTGAGAGTGTACGTGTATCTAGACTTCACTGTTATAAGTGAGAGTGTAAGTGTATGTAAACTACACTGTTATAAGTGAGAGTGTACGTGTATCTAGAGTACACTGTTATAAGTGAGAGTGTACGTGTATCTAGACTACACTGTTATAAGTGATAATGTGTGTATCTAAACAGCACTGTTATACGTTAGAGTGTGCGTGTATCTAAACAACTCTGTTATAAGTGATAATTGCATGTATCTAAAATACACTGTTATAAGAGAGAGTGTGCGTATATCTTGACTACACGGTTATAAGTGAGTGTGCGTGTATCTAGACTACACTGTTATATGTGATAATTGCATGTATCTAGAATACACTGTTATAAGTGAGAGTGTGTGTGTGTATCTAGACAACACTGTTATAGGTGAGAGAATGCATGTATCTAGACTACACTGTTATAAGTGAGAGTGTACGGGTATCTAGACTACACTGTTATAAGTGAGAGTGTACGGGTATCTAGACTACACTGTTATAGGTGAGAGTGTGCGTGTATATAGACTACACTGTTATAGGTGAGAGTATGTGTGTATCTAGACAACACTGTTATAGGTGAGAGAATGCATGTATCTAGACTACAGTGTTATAAGTGAGAGTGTACGGGTATCTAGACTACACTGTTATAAGTGAGAGTGTACGGGTATCTAGACTACACTGTTATAGGTGAGAGTGTGCGTGTATATAGACTACACTGTTATAGGTTTGAGAATGCATGTATCTAGACTACACTGTTATAGGTGAGAGTGTGCGTGTATATAGACTACACTGTTATAAGTGAGAGTGTACGGGTATCTAGACTACACTGTTATAGGTGAGAGAATGCATGTATCTAGACAACACTGTTATAGGTGAGAGAATGCATGTATCTAGACTACACTGTTATAGGTGAGAGTGTGCGTGTATATAGACTACACTGTTATAAGTGAGAGTGTACGGGTATCTAGACTACACTGTTATAGGTGAGAGTATGCATGTATCTAGACTACACTGTTATAGGTGAGAGTGTGCGTGTATATAGACTACACTGTTATAGGTGAGAGAATGCATGTATCTAGACAACACTGTTATAGGTGAGAGAATGCATGTATCTAGACTACACTGTTATAGGTGAGAGTGTGCGTGTATATAGACTACACTGTTATAAGTGAGAGTGTACGGGTATCTAGACTACACTGTTATAGGTGAGAGTATGCATGTATCTAGACTACACTGTTATAGGTGAGAGTGTGCGTGTATCTAGACTACACTGTTATAGGTGCGAGTGTGCGTGTATATAGACTACACTGTTATAGGTGAGAGAATGCATGTATCTAGACTACACTGTTATAGGTGAGAGTGTGCGTGTATATAGACTACACTGTTATAGGTGAGAGAATGCATGTATCTAGACAACACTGTTATAGGTGAGAGAATGCATGTATCTAGACTACACTGTTATAGGTGAGAGTGTGCGTGTATATAGACTACACTGTTATAAGTGATAATGTGTGTGTATCTAGACTACACTGTTATAGGTGAGAGTGTGCGTGTATATAGACTACACTGTTATAGGTGAGAGTGTACGGGTATCTAGACTACACTGTTATAAGTGATAGTGTGTGTGTATCTAGACTACACTGTTATAGGTGAGAGTGTGCGTGTCTCTAGACTACACTGTTATAGGTGAGAGTATGTGTGTATCTAAACTACACTGTTATAAGTGATAGTGTGTGTGTATCTAAACTACACTGTTATAGGTGAGAGTGTGTGTGTATCTAGACAACACAGTTATAGGTGAGAGAATGCATGTATCTAGACTAGACTGTCATAGGGGACATTATGTACATGTAGACTTCAATGTTGTAGGTTAGAGTTTGTATAAACCTAGACTACACTGTTATAAGTAATTGAATTTTGTCAAAAGGAGATTTTTTTTGTTTCAAGCAATATTTCCTTTTTCCCTAATTTTTTAAAAGTTGTCTTCTGAAAAGCTGTCAGAAAAGCGACTATATTTGGAATAAGCGTTGATTGCTTAGCGTTTAACGCCGATTTCAACAAGTTTTCAGTGATATGATGGCGTTTCCTGTGTAAATTATTACTTTTCCATCCATCCTATCACTAGGCAGTCAGTGGTAATGGTAATTTACACAGGACACGCCGTGATACCAGTAGTAATGGTAATTTACCCAGTACACGCCGTGATACCAGTAGTAATGGTAATTTACCTAGTACACGCCGTGATACCAGTAGTAATGTTAATTTACCCAGGACACGCCGTGATATCAGTAGTAATGGTAATTTACCTAGTACACGCCGTGATACCAGTAGTAATGTTAATTTACCCAGGACACGCCGTGATATCAGTAGTAATGGTAATTTACCTAGTACACGCCGTGATACCAGTAGTAATGGTAATTTACCTAGTACACGCCGTGATACCAGTAGTAATTGTAATTTACCCAGGACACACCGTGATACCAGTAGTAATGTTAATTAAACCAATACACGCCGTGATACCAGTAGTAATGTTAATTTACACAGGACACGCCGTGATACCAGTTGTAATGTTAATTTACCCAGGACACGCCGTGATACCAGTAGTAATGGTAATTTACCTAGTACACGCCGTAATACCAGTAGTAATGGTAATTGACCTAGTACACGCCGTGATACCAGTAGTAATGTTAATTTACCCAGGACACGCCGTGATATAACTGAACTACTGTCGAAAGCGGCTTAAAATACCATTCAAATAAACAAAGGTTATATATGCAACCAGACCCATTTTCAGCTGACGCAGCTCATTTATGAACGTTTACATATGGCTATATGTGAGGCGCGTATATCGATGTTTGGTTTACATACGGCTATATGTGAGGTGCGTATAGCAAAGTTTGGTTTACATGGGGCTATATTTGAGGCGCGTATATCGATGTTTGATTTACATGAGGCTATATGTGAGGCGCGTATATCGATGTTTGGTTCACATGGGGCTATATGTTAGGCGCGTATAGCGAAGTTTGGTTTACATGGGGCTATATGTGAGGCGCGTATATCGATGTTTGATTTACATGAGGCTATATGTGAGGCGCGTATATCGATGTTTGGTTTACATGGGGCTATATGTTAGGCGCGTATAGCGAAGTTTGGTTTACATGGGGCTATATGTGAGGCGCGTATATCGATGTTTGGTTTACAATTGGCTGTATGTGAGGCGCGTATAGCGAAGTTTGGTTTACATACTGCTATATGTGAAGCGCCTATATCGATGCTTGGTTTACATGGGGCTATATGTGTGTCGCGTATATCGATGCTTGGTTTACATGGGGCTATATGTGAAGCGCGTATTCGATGTTTGGTTTACATAGGGCTATAAGTGAAGCGCGTTTATCGATGTTTGGTTTACATAGGGCTATATGTGAAGCACATATATCGATGTTTCGTTGACATGCGGCTTTATTTGAGGCGCGTATATCGATGTTTGGTTTACATACGGCTATATGTGAAGCGCGTATATCGATGTTTGGTTTACATACGGCTATATGTGAAGCGCGTATATCGATGTTTGGTTTACATGGGGCTATATGTGAAGCGCGTATATCGATGTTTGGTTTACATACGGCTATATGTGAGGCGCGTATATCGATGTTTGGTTTTAGTGCATCTGCGTACAGTGAAATATCACACACTCACACCAAATCCTTCACTGTCCGCTTACATGTAAAAGTATAGCCCACAAATTCTCTCTTTATATGACCCAGTTTCAGAGGATTAACTGACACTGGTATCGGGATCGTTTATGATAAACGATACTAGATACTAGACACTAGACACCAACTTCACCTTACCGTTTCGGAGAGTCAAAAATATTCCAAATCGCCAGACACGATCATATATAAAAACATTATTGGCGGGAAAATACTTAAGATGTATTTAAATTGAAATACAAGAGAAAGTTGATGCAATGCATCAATGTCGCCGGATATCCATAGTGCAGTTATGTATAACACTAACATTATAGTAGTTGAATAAACAGTTATCAACTGAGGGGCATATTGGAACATCAGGGGTGGGGTCAAGTGAAAATGTATCATAACTTGCATTGTTTTGTCAACGAAGTGAATGCTAATTGAAGCCTTTCATTGTTTATGATCAATCTCCATTCCAAAGTAGGTTGACTAGACACACAACCAACTAATTATTGATCATAAACAGTAATGGAAATGAGAAATCTTGCCAATCATTAGTCTTAGTATGTATACAGTGCTTTATTAAGGAATAATTATAAGATTTGTGAATTCCACATACACTTTTCAAGATGTTTGTCAGAATATTTGAATTTTATTATTTTTCAATAAAACCACAAAACAGACAATTTAGGATTTGCATGCAATAGCACATCATTTTACCTTTCCTCTATTAAAGTCAACAGTGGACACCTTTGCAGCAATATACTTTTAAAACAATGAGTTAAGGGTTAAATCGCTGAAGACATGAGTTTTCTCTTTTTCTCAAAATGATATTAGCTCGGCATCCTAATTATATCATACTTTAACAAATGTTGAAATGTAGTCCAATATTTATAAATTATACCACATTCGAAATATAATATCAACTAAACAGTTACATCTCATTGAAATTGTTGTATAATTTAAACTTAATTTCGAACATAAACTGAGCCCTACAACATGTTAATTTATTTTAATTCTTTCCTTCCTTTTTTATAATGAAAATAACAAAACTACTCATGTTTTAAAATTATATTATGATGAGCGCCCTTGTGTCAATGATCCATAACAATATGCAGATCGGAAGCAATATGCCTTTAGGGAATTAAATGACACATTTAAAATTGTCAAGGACGAAATAATTTTGTACGAAAGACCCGATTCTTTCTTATTCGCAGAGGTGTCGTTCTTGAAACTCTCTTTATAGGCAGAGAGTGTTCGTTCAAAGTAATTGTTCTATTAAAACTAGTTTTTATCTCGGTTTGTTCTTTTCTTTATTTGTTTCGAACCAAATAAACATTTTAAATCATCTACGATTTACTATTTGTAAGTGAGTGTAAAGAGACGGCTCTCTGCAAAGGAGATTGATCTACGCAGTTGGTATTCGCGAGTCACGCTTCAAGCAGGTGCGCGTATGTAAACAAATTAGACTGCGACGTAAAGGTTTGTAGTTATCGCCTTTTGAGTACATGTAGTATATAGTGTAAACATAAAGTATACCAGTCTAGCTAATAGGGACCGTTTTGTCTTCGTAAATAAAACAACAAAACATAAATGCGAGTCAAAATAAAGAAACTGAAAATACCTAAAACATCGGAATATTTATTTCATTTTAGATGTGTCATTAGTCGCCGGGCAGAAGCCCGCGACTTCTATTTTTAATAGGTTTTCGGAAATCACATGGGAGAGGGGATTATTATTAGAAAGAAACACATTTAGATGTCTTGAACATATTACAATTGTGTTTGTTTAAAAACACTAATTAATGACACATCTAAAATGAAATAAATATTCCGATGTTTTAGGTATTTTCAGTTTCTTTATTTTGACTCGCATTTAAGTTTGTTTGGTTTATTTACGAAGACAAAACAGTCCCTATTAGCTAGACTGATATACTTTATTTTACACTATATACTACATGTACTCAAAAGGCGATAACTACAAACCTTTACGTCGCAGTCTAATTTGTTTACATACGCGCACCTGCTTGAAGCGTGACTCGCGAATACCAACTGCGTAGATCAATCTCCTTTGTAGAGAGCCGTCTCTTTACACTCACTTACAAATAGTAAATCGTAGGTGATTTAAAATGTTTATTTGGTTCGAAACAAATGAAGAAAAGAACAAACCGAGATATAACTAGTTTTAATAGAAAAATTACTTTGAACGAACACTCTCTGCCTATAAAGAGAGTTTCAAGAACGACACCTCTGCGAATAAGAAAGAATCGGGTCTTTCGTGCAAAATTATTTCGTCCTTGACAATGTTAAATGTGTCATTTAATTCCCTAAAGACATATTGTTTCCGATCTGATTGTTATGGATCATTGACACAAGGGCGCTCATCATAATATAATTTTAAAACGTGAGTAGTTTGTTATTTTCGTTATAAAAAAGGAAGGAAAGAATTAAAATAAATTAACATGTTGTAGGGCTCAGTTTATGTTCGAAATTAAGTTTAAATTATACAACAATTTCAATGAGATTTAACTGTTTAGTTGATATTATATTTCGAAGGTGGTCTAATTTATAAATATTGGACTACATTTCAACATTTGTTAAAGTATGATATAATTAGGATGCCGAGCTAATATCATTTTGAGAAAAAGAGAAAACTCATGTCTTCAGCGATTTAACCCTTAACTCATTGTTTTAAAAGTAGATTGCTGCAAAGGTGTCCACTGTTGACTTTAATAGAGGAAAGGTAAAATGACGTGCTATTGCATGCAAATCCTAAATTGTCTGTTTTGTGGTTTTATTGAAAAATAATAAAATTCAAATATTCTGACAAACATCTTGAAAAGTGTATGTGGAATTTACAAATCTTATAATTATTCCTGAATGAAAGCATTGTATACATACTAAGACTAATTATTGGCAAGATTTCTCATTTCCATTACTGTTTATGATCAATAATTAGTTGGTTGTGTGTATGGTCAACCTACTTTGGAATGGAGATTGATCATAAACAATGAAAGGCTTCAATTATCATTTACTTCGTTGACAAAACAATGCAAGTTATGATACATTTTCACTTGACCCCACCCCTGATGTTCCAATATGCCCCTCAGTTGATAACTGTTTATTCAACTACTATAATGTTAGTGTTATGCATAACTGCACTATGGATATCCGGCGACATTGATGCGTTGCATCAACTTTCTCTTGTTACTTAGTGTTTTTAAACAAACACAATTGTAATATGTTCAAGACATCTAAATGTGTTTCTTTCTAATAATAATCCCCCCTCCCATGTGATTTCCGAAAACCTATTAAAAATAGAAGTCGCGGGCTTCTGCCCGGCGACTAATTACTAAATTGTCGTTTTATTCTGAACCTTTCTTCAGACGACAGTACAATCCCAAATTATATCATGGCTCAATCATCAATCGGTTATGAAATGCGCATTTAGTACCTTCTCAACGCATTGCGTATATAACATATTCGATATTATTCATTTAGTACATTCTCAACGCATTGCGTATATAACATATTCGATATTATTCATTTAGTACATTCTCAACGCATTGCGTATATAACATATTCGATATTATTCATTTAGTACTTTCTCAACGCATTGCGTATATAACATATTCGATATTATTCATTTAGTACCTTCTCAACGAATTGCGTATATAACATATTCGATATTATTCATTTAGTACATTCTCAACGCATTGCGTATATAACATATTCGATATTATTCATTTAGTACTTTCTCAACGCATTGCGTATATAACCTATTCGATATTATTCATTTAGTACATTCTCAACGCATTACGTATATAAAATATTCGATATTATTCATTTAGTACTTTCTCGACGCATTGCGTATATAACATATTCGATATTATTCATTTAGTACCTTCTCAACGAATTGCGTATATAACATATTCGATATTATTCATTTAGTACATTCTCAACGCATTGCGTATATAACATATTCGATATTATTCATTTAGTACTTTCTCAACGCATTACGTATATAACATATTCGATATTATTTATTTAGTACCTTCTCAACGCATTACGTATATAACATATTCGATATTATTCATTTAGTACTTTCTCAACGCATTGCGTATATAACATATTCGATATTATTCATTTAGTACTTTCTCAACGCATTGCGTATATAACATATTCGATATTATTCATTTAGTACATTCTCAACGCATTGCGTATATAACATATTCGATATTATTCATTTAGTACTTTCTCAACGCATTGCGTATATAACATATTCGATATTATTCATTTAGTACCTTCTCAACGAATTGCGTATATAACATATTCGATATTATTCATTTAGTACATTCTCAACGCATTGCGTATATAACATATTCGATATTATTCATTTAGTACTTTCTCAACGCATTGCGTATATAACCTATTCGATATTATTCATTTAGTACTTTCTTAACGCATTGCGTATATAACCTATTCGATATTATTCATTTAGTACTTTCTTAACGCATTGCGTATATAACATATTCGATATTATTCATTTAGTACTTTCTCAACGCATTGCGTATATAACATATTCGATATTATTCATTTAGTACTTTCTTAACGCATTGCGTATATAACATGTTCGATATTATTCATTTAGTACTTTCTCAACGCATTGCGTATATAACATATTCGATATTATTCATTTAGTACTTTCTCAACGCATTACGTATATAACATATTCGATATTATTTATTTAGTACCTTCTCAACGCATTACGTATATAACATATTCGATATTATTCATTTAGTACTTTCTCAACGCATTGCGTATATAACATATTCGATATTATTAATTTAGTACCTTCTCAACGCATTGCGTATATAACGTATTCGATATTATTCATTTAGTACTTTCTCAACGCATTGCGTACCTAACATCTTCGATATTATTCATTTAGTACTTTCTCAACGCATTGCGTATATAACATCTTCGATATTATTCATTTAGTACTTTCTCAACGCATTATGTATATAACATATTCGATATTATTCATTTATTACTTTCTCGACGCATTACGTATATAACATCTTCGATATTATTCATTTAGTACTTTCTCAACGCAGTGCGTATATATCATAGTCGATATTATTCATTTATAACCTTCTCAACGCATTGAGTATATAACATATTCGATATTATTCATTTATTACCTTCCCAACGCATTGCGTATATAACTTATTTTATATTATTTGGGGGATTGAAAAAATTACAGCCTTTACATTTTACCAGACAATTATTATTAATTATGTGTTTTTGGTATGTGAGACAAAACTGGACCATCTTGACTGTGTCTCTATTCTTGCTTTCACACAAACTTTAAGGTCATAGAATCTACGACTGATTACCTTTTTGGCTCAAATTTGGTAAAACATAAAATGCTAACCATGTATTTGGTATAGGCAGATGTATATTCCACAAAATCAAAAAAAACATTCATTTAACTGTTTTCTTCTTCTTGTAGCTTTACTAAGAGAGCACAAACGTTTGGCAACCAAATTGACATCGGACGAACTGAGAGCTATACGTGATTACATGGACGATCAAATCAATCACGAACACGCTGAGCTAGCATTACGTTATAAATCATTACAGAATGACTTTAACGCGACTGTGAGACGAAGTTCAGAAACTATTACTAAACTGTATCAGGAATTAAATGAAAAGAAAGATATTATCAAACAGTATAAAGACTCGGACGAGACTCTCATTAATATTTATAAGCAGAAGGAACAGAGATGGGACAAGAAGCAGGAATTGTTGGTGTCAGAGATTGAGAAATTGGACGAGGAAAGCACAGCAAGTAAAACTAAACTGACTGAAGTCCAATCAGAGTTAGTAGACAAGAAAAGCAATGTCGAAGACTTGGAACAGAAACTCACGGTTGCAAATGAATCAGTGAAAGTTGTCGATCAGGCTAAAACGATTCTTAACGAAAACGAAGAATTTAAAAAGGAAATCCTTAAATTAAAAATGGAAATTGACAAACGAGATAAAGCAATTAACAATTGTGAGAAGCAAATGGGTTCTTTGAAAGACGACATTGATAGAGCGAAAAGAGAACGGGAGTATAAAGAGAGCCAGATAACCACGATGCAGCAGGAGTTGAGGAAACAAGTGAGAGAAGTAGCAGAGAAATGTAAAAGTCTTTCAGAAACTCAGTTTCAACTACAGATGGAGAGACGTCAAGTGGAAACACTCCAGAAAGACTTACGGAGATCCACTGAGGATCTCGAAAACTATCGGAAGATACTAGATGCGGGCAGGTAAGTTGGCTGATTGATTAGATTGTAGATTGTAGATTGATTAGATTAGATTGATTAGATTGTAAACGCTGTGTTCAATGAAATTTCAATTATATCACGACAACCGTTCATACAATTGATATTGCCGAAGTAGTAAACAATGCAACACGGAACGTTTATTTAGGGGGACTTTTCGACCGTACAACTCGAATCGATTTATGACCGTCTCGTCATCTTGAATTTAATGACAGTTAATGACCTGTACAATCCGGACACCAAACCACTAATAGATAACACATCACTAAAATATGTAATATTATCTTGGCTTTAGTTAATAGACACACAACTAACGAGTGTTTTTTTTAAAAGTAAGTTCATGGAATTGTCCCTCTAAAATCCACTGTAGATTGATGAATAAGATCAGTTTGCTAATTTAGGTGTGTAAACCTGGTTATGCCTTCACCCCGTGCCAGTTCATTTTACACGGATAATACTATATCACATATGCCTTATGTGGTGCGCTGTTATAGTAACTTTAGCAACACTCATACTAAAAGGAAAAAAAGCGCTTCTGCCAAATTATGAGCTTAGGTCTCAACGAAGCAGGTATAGAACGTGATTAATATAATTTTAAAGCTTGTTTTGCAATATATGTGAAATAAATAAGTTAAATATGCTCCCAATAACTCAAACATTTTTCAATTCGAATATACCGTTGTACAATCCTTTTCCTGGAAAGGTTTGGATAACTCGAAGTTATTCATTGGACCGGTTGGATTGATCGACTGTATTCTCTATTCGCAGGCCATCTCTGAGTCCCAACCACCCAGCGTCAATCATAATGAGAAAAGACCTCGATATAATGGACATACGGATAAAAACACTCGATATAGGAGTGCGTCTCAGACTGGATGAACAGAAAAAGATTGAAGATAGACTGGACGATCTAGGAGCTGAAGAACGGCTTGCGGCTCAAATAAAACATGAAATCTACCTACAAGGTGATACATATTTAGAGCTGACTTCTTCGGAAATGATCAAGAAACTTGGGTTTAAACGAAAGAGACTTGAGGACGAATTAAAATACGCGAAGGATTGGAGTGTGTCAAAGAGAGAGGCAGACGTGTTAAGAACGGAAATAGCGGCTCACATCAAACAGGCGGCCATTTGTAAACTGGCGGATTATGCGAGCAGGGCATCAAAGCAACTCCAGAAGATTGATCTGATCATGCGCGGGTCTCTAGGAAACAACACAATGCCGAAGATATTCCGAGTTTCCGACAAATCAAATTCGGATTCGAGAAGATCGGATTTCAAAACGGGGCACCATCAACACAACCATCAACAGCAAAAACAGAAACCAGCGTTTATTACATCATCGACGCCAATCAACGCTTTCGACTCTTCCTACAAAGCGCTTCATAGTGTTAGAACAAGGAAAAAGATGTCAACGTCCCGGGGGACGGGAAGACATTTGCACCCCATGCCCCATACACCGAGCCTTGATAATCATACAGACGATACAAAAATACAGTTTATTGACACAACTGAGATCGATTTGACAGGTATGTCGCCGACCCCATCGACCTCATCGCGACGTATCAGTGGGGCCCAGTCAGACAGAATGACGATGAAGTCAATTTCTAATTCCACAGTACACACTGAACGATAACATCTTTAAAATGAGTGGTGCTCCACGAACACCAACATTTATGTAATTATGTCGCATATAGATATGATCCATGCTCCTGGAAAACCAACATTTATGTAATTATTTCGCATATAGATATGACCCGTGCTCCTGGAAAACCAACATTAACGTAATTATTACAGGTGTAGATATGACCCGTGCTCTATGAAAACCACATTAAAGAAATTACTACGCATGTAGATATGACCCGTGCTCCAGGAAAACCACATTAAAGTAATTATTACAAGTGTAGATATGACCCGTACTCTATGAAAACCACATTAAAGTAATTACTACGCGTGTAGATATGACCAGTGCTCTAGGAAAACCACATTAAAGTAATTACTACGCGTGTAGATATGACCCGTTCTCCAGGAAAACCAACCTTAACGTAATTAGTACCGTGAAGATATGCCCTTTGCTCGAGGAAAACCACATTAAAGTAATAATTACAAGTGTAGATATGACCCGTGCTCTAGGAAAACCACATTAAAGTAATAACTACGCGTGTAGATATGACCCGTGCTCTAGGAAAACCACATTAAAGTAATAACTACGCGTGTAGATATGACCCGTGCTCCAGGAAAACCAACCTTAACGTAATTATTACGCATGTAGATATGACCCCTGCTCTCGGAAAACCACATTAAAGTAATTACTACGCGTGTAGATATGACCCGTGCTCTTGGAAAACCAACCTTAACGTAATTATTACGCGTGAAGATATTCCCTTTGCTTGAGGAAAACCACATTAAAGTAATTATTACAGGTGTAGATATGACCCGTGCTCTTGGAAAACCACATTTAAATAATTACTACGCGTGTAGATATGACCCGTGCTGTAGGAAAACCACATAAAAGTAATTACTACGCGTGTAGATATGACCCGTGCTTCAGGAAAACCAACCTTAACGTTATTAATATGCGTGAAGATATGCCATTTGCTCGAGGAAAACCACATTAAAGTAATCTTTACGCGTGTAGATATGACCCGTGCTCTAGGAAAACCACATTAACGAAATTATTACGCGTGTAGATATGACCCGTGCTCCAGGAAAACCAACCTTAACGTTATTATTACGCGTGAAGATATGACCCGTGCTCAAGAAAATACAACTTTTACGTAATTATAACTCTGTAGATATGACCGGTGCTCCATTAAAACTAACCTTTACGTAATTATTACGCGTGTAGATATGACCGGTACTCTAGAATAACCAACCTTAATGTAATAAGTACGCCTGTAGATATGACCGGTACTCTAGAATAACCTACCTTAATGTAATTATTACGCGTGTAGATATGACCTGTACTCTAGAATAACCAACCTTAATGTATATGACCGGTACTCTAGAATAACCAACCTTAATGTAATTAGGCGTGTAGATATGACCGGCGCTCTAAAATAACCAACCTAAATGTAATTAGGCGTGTAGATATGACCGGTACTCTAGAATAACCAACCTAAATGTAATTACGCGTGTAGATATGACCGGTATTCTAGAATAACCAACCTTAATGTAATTACGCGTGTAGATATGACCGGTACTCTAGAATAACCAACCTTAATGTAATAAGTACGCCTGTAGATATGACCGGTGCTCTAGAATAACCTACCTTAATGTAATTATTACGCGTGTAGATATGACCGGTACTCTAGAATAACCAACCTTAATGTATATGACCGGTACTCTAGAATAACAAACCTTAATGTAATTAGGCGTGTAGATATGACCGGTGCTCTAAAATAACCAACCTTAATGTAATTATTACGCGTGTAGATATGACCGGTATTCTAGAATAACCAACCTTAATGTAATTACGCGTGTAGATATGACCGGTATTCTAGAATAACCAACCTTAATGTAATTATGCGTGTAAATATGACCGGTACTCTAGAATAACCAACCTTAATGTAATTATGCGTGTAGATATGACCGGTACTCTAGAATAACCAACCTTAATGTAATTACGCGTGTAGATATGACCGGTACTCTAGAATAACCAACCTTAATGCAATTATGCGTGTAGATATGACCGGTGCTCTAGAATAACCAACCTTAATGTAATTATTCGCGTGGGCAAAAATAAATGCCGGTATGCATCCTTGTTAATGGATCTTGAAACCTTCTATGACTATTTGCGAACATTGTAGATCTTGATGTTTAGAATTAATACATAAATACTGAAGCAAACTACTTTTAGAAATGTAATGGTAAACCGGTTGGTCCACAGAAAGGACGTCTCTGAATGCTACACTATTTCCTAAGGGCACCGCCTTTATTGGTAAATGCTTGCCCCTATTATGTAATGGTAGGAGCAGGTAACTCCAGACTATACATAATTGAGCCATCCTCAACGGAAACCAGCAAATGCATATTTTGACAAGTGTATAAAACGATGAATTTGTTATTCTATATTCTGCTGTCAAAACATACCATGTACCTTAGATATTTCTTGGATGCTTCTTTGGTTTTAAAACGAAAAGTGAAGGTTCAGATATGTTTGAGCAGAGGCGCTGGATAATAATAATATTGCTACACACTGGTCGCCAATAGATAATATTGCTACACACTGGTCGCCAATAGATACCCTTGCTCTACATTTGTCGCCTATGGCTACCCTTGCTCTACACTGGTCGCCTATGGATACCCTTGCTCTACACTGGTCGCCTCTGGATAGATACACTAACTCTACTTTGGTTGCCGATACTCTTTGGCTGATTTTCCTGAAACACTTCTCCAAAATACGTTTGGCTCAGAAGAACTTACTTAATGTATTTCATCTTTATTCTCACATATCGCTAACCTTGTAGAAAATAAAAATATATTTAAAACATTTAATTTTACTCTCAACCCTTCCCACTACTAGAAATATGCAGCAGGCAACTCTGAAAACATCTAGGCAATACTAATGAACACCACGCCTCGAAAGTAGAACATCAGGTCGGTACATAGTAAATACTCTAAATTGGTAGTAGTGGGTTCTCTCCTTGACCGTCAGGTTTTTGGGGATGAAGTCACGACTGATGCACTGGTGTCAGGATAAGCTTACCCGCAGTACCTGTATTTTACCCAAGCAAACCGTAATCTAAATGATTTGTTGTTGAAAGCACATGAACCAAAACCAAACTAAAATAAATGAATGAAGGCGGATAATGAAAGCTCAACTGTTGTTCACATGTCTCAAATATATCTAACACCTTTAATACCCCCACGCTTCTGTCTGTATACGTATTAAACATCCCTAGACGTGTATATCAATGACTAAGTGTGTATAGTGATATAAGCAGTTACAATCGATCCTCGTTCAGCTATACATTTTCACATACTGAGAGGCCTTTCCTAGGTAAGAGAATTTTGCTAATAAAATATGTTTAAATTAAATCATGCTTACCAAGGATATTATAAAGGTACTGCATCACTATTGGTGCATTATATTATACCTACACATCCTGATTAGCATACTCTTAAAACGGTTATGCTCGAAGTTGAAATAATTGCTTTCTTTTAGTTTGTGATAAATTTGCTGATATTAGAAAAAGCTACTTATTTACGTAGTAGTATAACGTCCAACCTAGCTTTGAAAATCTATTTTGTTTTGTATTGTGCAATAAAAATCCCACTGCAGTTCAGGAGCTAGCTATTTACGTGATACAACAAGAGAAAGTTGATGCAAGGCATCAATGTCGCCGGAAAAGACTGCATTGATTTATTTTTTAACACACATGTATTCTTGACTTTCATTAGTCTAAACATACACATAATGTTTTCATAAGGACTTATTCCAGGATTTTTGAAATTCCACATAGATCTACAAATTTCAGGATTTCTTTTGGTCAAGATTTTGGATGTTTTGTATTTGTCAATAAAACCACAACAAATACATTTTGGGATTTAAATCTACATGCAATACAAAGCTATTAAACCCTTTCCATGTCTGAAGCAACAATGAAAACCTTTAAACGCTTAAAACATTGAGAAAACGGTTAAATTGCTGAAAACATGAACTTCCTCCTTTTTAATAATAATTATAATAAATATTTCGCAGACGTTAAAATTTATCCTCATATGTTTAAAAAGTAGACCACACTTGAAATAACATATCAGCTAAATTGTTTATCTACATCGTTGATGCATACAATATATGTTTGGCGCAAGAGAAATGCCAGTTGCGAGTCCCATTACTATTTAATAGGTAGCAAGTATTAAATTAATTGGGTGCGAAAGAGCAGATTCTCTTTATTTCTAAATCTATTGTTTATCAGAGTTTGTTCTTCTCTTAATTTGTTTCAAGCCAAATAAACATTTAATATCACATATATTTAATCATTTAATTGTGTAATATTAGCTATCTATCTGTAATAAGGTGTTTGAGCATTCTTTCGAAATGTTGACCCTCGTGTCGAAATGTTGACCCTCGTGTCAAGATCGAGTCGTAGTGTCAGACATCGAAGAAAGTGAATAAAAAATCAGGCAAAGCTTTAGTGCATGTTTTATTCCGCTGCATTCGAGAGAAAAAAAGCATTTCTATATTATCTTCCTTTCTCTTACATTCGACCCATGCACTCGTTTCGTGACGTTTAAAAAATCAATTTGTCGTGACATTTTTTGTCTGCATAAACAAGTCACTTTTCTAAGTTTACAGTTTACTTCCGGTTACTTCGCTTTACATTTTGGCAATATGAAACTAGATCACGAACTGAGAGGAAAAGGCGTTTCGACGTTCACGACCGATAAACAGGCTTATATTTGAGTCATATTTTCACAAAATATTTCTTATTTTTGTTTCTGTTACCAGTTTATGTTGATACTTATCTATTAAAAGGAGAATTCGACGTGATTTTCATATCGATTGTCTGCTGCAAGCAGGTGCGCGTATGTAAACAAATTAGACTGTGCGACGTAAAGGTTTGTAGTTATCGCCTTTTGATTACATAGTTTATGAAAATAAAGTATCTCAGTCTAGCTAATAGGGACTGTGTTGTCTTCGTAAATGAAATACAAAAACGTAAATGCCAGTCAAAATAGAGAAAATGCACATACTTAAAACATCGGAATATTTATTTCATCTTAGATGTGTCATAACTTAGTGTTTTTAAACAAACGCAATTGTAATATGTTCAAGACATTTAAATAAAATAATCTAATAATACCCCCCCCCCCCCCCCCCCCCCGCCCCCCCCTCCCATGTCATTTCCGAAAACCTATTAAAAATAGAAGTCGCGGGCTTCTGCCCGGCGACTAATTATAATATAACAAACATATATTTTATGATTTGTAGTATATATGTTATAGTGTTGGCCGGTGGCATAATTAATTAAAATAAATCTTATAACTTGTTCCTGCTCATTGAAATGTGAGAACAAGAATATACTGTTGAAGCAGTGCTTTGATTTTTAATCAGGGTGCATTGAAAACAATACATCGTAGACCCCGTTCTTCATTTTGGTCAGGGTTAATTGAAAACAATATATTCTAGACTCCGTTGTTCATTTTGGTCAGGGTTCATTGAAAAAAATACATTGTAGACCCCGTTGTTCATTTTGGTAAGGGTTCATTGAAAGAAATACATTCTAGACCCCGTGCTTCATTTTGGTCAGGGTTCATTGAAAACAATATATTGTAGACCACGTGCTTCATTTTGGTCAGGGTTCATTGAAAATCAAAGTACAAAGTACTGAAGGTAGAATTGCGATCGTTTAAGAAGAGATACAGAAGTGCATATATGAATATTTATTTTACTGGTTACCTTCAGGCAAAGTTTCAAGTGTGTAACCCTTTCCAGTTCTGATATTTTGCCTCAACCTGAAACTTTAACCAAAATGTTGACGAACAGACAGACGGAGAGACAGACATCGCCAATCTATAGCTAGAGCAATCCGGCCAAAAATAAAAAAAAATCATCAATTTTAGCAGTAAAATCCTGCCAAGAAGTAATGAATTGAGAAAAAAATGTACTGAGAGGTCCATAATTTCAAACTTGCTAAGATTTGGTCTGTGCAATGAATGTACAAATTGAAAAATGTATTGTTGACATGTATTTTCTACACCATCATTGTAATGTTGTTTATCATAAATAAAATTATTCCTTTTTTTAAATAAACTTTTAATCAAAATGTGTCTCAGTGTTGTCTTCTTCAGCAGTTTGACAGAAACAAAGCCTAAATCTGAAATTGTGTCAATGTGTTATTTGTCAACTCTGTCCCATAAGTTTTGCTTGTGATTTGAACTCTCATAAACAAAAGCACGGAAAGGGACAACTTTCCCAACTTTGATTAAATATGTTTTCAATTAAATTGTAAAAAATCTTTTTCTTGTTTTTTGAATGTTTTGTCATTATTATTTAAGACGGACATTATATACTAGAATAGCCAACTGACTATCTGTCTGCTGCAGAGTTTTTATATTGTGGGGTGGGTTGTGATTTGTTAATGGGCAAGCAGGATTGGGAATTGAGTGTTGCACTTATCCTAATGAAACACTCGCCTGCCTGTGCATGTTTTAGCTTAACTTAACTTGTTAATGTTCTTTCCATCATCAACTTAGTCATCTGTTAGTAATCAACTCTATGAACGAAATAATCGCGTCAAAATCTTGAATCGCGTCAAAATCATAACGAACAAACTGTCAAAATCTAATTTTGAACTGTGTAATACAAATTTAGAATAAAAGGATGAATCAGTTATGTTGTAACAACCAATATCCGCGGGTCATTTACCTGATTTTGGCCGAAAGAAATGATCGATTTCTTGCAAGATTTATTCGTTATTCGTTCTGCCTATTATAATCAAAGTATTCTAAACGCTTTATAAACAAGTGATTTAAAGCGCTCAAATCATTTGATGAAATTTGTTTCTTTAGACGCGGACCTTGTCGAAAGCACCTATCCAAAATGCAAGTCATCGTTAATCGTTCATTGAAAACAATACATTATTTATCCCGTGCTTCATTTTAGTCAGGGTTCATTGAAAACACTTCATTTTGGACATGGTTTATTTGAAACAATACATGGTATGCCCCGTACTTCATTTTGGTCAGTTTTCATTGAAAACAATACATTGTAGATCCCTTACTCCATTTTGATCAGTTTTCATTGAAAACAATACATTTTGATCCGTTTTATTTGAGAACGATACATTGTATATCCCGTGCTTCATTTTGGACATGGTTCATTTAAAACAATACATTGTAGATCCCGTGCTCAATTTTGGTCAGGGTTTATCGAAAACAATTCATTGTATACCATGTACTTCATTTTAGTAAGTTTTCATTGAAAACAATACATTGTAGATCCCGTACTTCATTTTGTTCAGGGTTCATTGAAAACAATACATTGTAGATCCCGTACTTAATTTTGTTCAGGGTTCATTGAAAACAATACATTGTAGATCCCGTGCTTCATTTTGCCGTGCATCCCGAGTTTAATCAGGGTGCATTGAAATGTGCAAACAGACACATTTTACATTGTAGGAAGCATTACTTCTTCAACAAAAAAAACCCACATGAAAGGACTCTTTGAACGAAAGTTGATAATGAAACACTGCATTATCATCTCTGTTGGATTAAAATTGTTGATTTCTACATGTTGCCAGTTGACTCGCGATAGCTCGAATATCTATAATTCGAATAGTTCGCTCAACTCGGAAAAGTTCCCAGATCGGCTCTGTCTTTTGAACATCTTTTGAAAACAGCGTAGAAGCAGTTCTAGTTGTTCGTTTGAGCATTCAGAAGTCACGTTGCGCTGTTTTCGCATTATGCTTTTATCACCGACTTGCTATTCATAACAAACACTTAAATATTATTTTGAATTAAGAAGCGGACAATATATAAACGAATTTATTAAATTTACAATCCTATCCAGCATTGACCCGAATACGTCGATAACTTGAGGTGATTTACCGGTCCCTGTCAAATGCCTGAGTCAGGCCTGGCGATTTGGGCTCAGATTGACCGTCCAGTTGGTGTCTTTTATAAGTAGACTGTAATAAAACGAGCGGGGCTACTCCTCTAGATGTTTGTCATGAGATACAATGTGTATATAGCATATAGGCGGGCAGTGACGGATCCGATGTGACCGTGCGTATGTACGTAGATGTGGTCGTGCGTATGTACGTATATGTGACAGTGCGTATGTACGTATATGTGACCGTGCGTATGTACGTATATGTGACAGTGCGTATGTACGTATATGTGACATTGCGTATGTACGTATATGTGAGTGTGCGTATGTACGTATATGTGACCGTGCGTATGTACGTAGATGTGAGTATGCGTATGTACGTATATGTGACCGTGCGTATGTACGTATATGTGACCGTGCGTATGTACGTATATGTGACCGTGCGTATGTACGTATATGTGACCGTGCGTATGTACGTAGATGTGACCGTGCGTATGTACGTATATGTGGTCGTGCGTATGTACGTATATGTGACCGTGCGTATGTACGTATATGTGACCGTGCGTATGTACGTATATGTGACCGTGCGTATGTCCGTACATGTGAGTATGCGTATGTACGTAGATGTGACCGTGCATATGTACGTAGATGTGACCGTGCGTATGTACGTATATGTGACCGTGCGTATGTATGTATATGTGACCATGCGTATGTATGTAGATGTGACCGTGCGTATGTATGAAGATGTGACCGTGCGTATGTATGTAGATGTGACAGTGCGTATGTACGTAGATGTGACAGTGCGTATGTACGTATATGTGACAGTGCGTATGTACGTATATGTGACAGTGCGTATGTACGTATATGTGACAGTGCGTATGTACGTATATGTGACCGTGCGTATGTACGTATATGTGACAGTGCGTATGTACGTATATGTGAGTGTGCGTATGTACGTATATGTGACCATGCGTATGTACGTAGATGTGACCGTGCGTATGTACGTATATGTGAGTGTGCGTATGTACGTATATGTTACCGTGCGTATGTACGTATATGTGACCGTGCGTATGTACGTATATGTGAGTGTGCGTATGTACGTATATGTTACCGTGCGTATGTACGTATATGTGACCGTGCGTATGTACGTATATGTGAGTGTGCGTATGTACGTAGATGTGACCGTGCGTATGTATGTATATGTGACCGTGCGTATGTACGTATATGTTACCGTGCGTATGTACGTAGATGTGACCGTGCGTATGTACGTAGATGTGACCGTGCGTATGTACGTATATGTGACCGTGCGTATGTACGTATATGTGAGTGTGCGTATGTACGTAGATGTGACCGTGCGTATGTACGTATATGTGACCGTGCGTATGTACGTATATGTGACCGTGCGTATGTACGTAGATGTGACCGTGCGTATGTACGTAGATGTGACCGTGCGTATGTACGTAGATGTGACCGTGCGTATGTACGTATATGTGACAGTGCGTATGTACGTATATGTGACATTGCGTATGTACGTAGATGTGACCGTGCGTATGTACGTATATGTGACCGTGCGTATGTACGTATATGTGACCGTGCGTATGTACGTATATGTGAGTGTGCGTATGTTCGTAGATGTGACCGTGCGTATGTACGTAGATGTGACCGTGCGTATGTACGTATATGTGACCGTGCGTATGTACGTATATGTGACCGTGCGTATGTACGTAGATGTGACCGTGCGTATGTACGTAGATGTGACCGTGCGTATGTACGTAGATGTGACCGTGCGTATGTACGTATATGTGACATTGCGTATGTACGTAGATGTGACCGTGCGTATGTACGTATATGTGACCGTGCGTATGTACGTAGATGTGACCGTGCGTATGTACGTAGATGTGACCGTGCGTATGTACGTATATGTGAGTGTGCGTATGTACGTAGATGTGACCGTGATATGATATGAAAACTGATTTGTGAAATTGATAAATGTATATTGGTGCTCAAAATAAAAGTTATAACTCAATCATGTTGTTCATCAAAACCGGGGATCGAAGTCTAGGCTAGTATTCACCAAACTTTCCAATTTAGATTTTCGACTATATCTAAATTTTGATAATTAGTCAAATTTTTGGATTTTTGTAGATTTAGATTTAGTCGTATTTTCCAACGCGTTTTAAATCGATTGCAATTAAGTCCAGTTTGTAAATTTCCAGGACCCAAGACGGACGTTCTAAGCAAAACAACACGGGAAATCTTATATAGATACGTTGCTCAATGAAGTCGATCTAGCAGAGTTCGATCCCCCATTAGGTCATACCAACATGCATATACCAATAGTGTAAGTAATGGCTTCTTGGCTCGGCGTCAAGGGTTGCGGGGATAACATAACGACTGATATATCGGTGTCAGGGTTGTGGGGATAGCATAACGACTGATATGTCAGTGTCAGGGTTGTGGGGATAGCATAACGACTGATATATCAATGTCAGGGTTGTGGGGATAGCATAACGACTGATATATCAGTGTCAGGGTTGTGGGGATAACATAACGACTGATATATCGGTGTCAGGGTTGTGGGGATAGCATAACGACTGATATGTCAGTGTCAGGGTTGTGGGGATAGCATAACGACTGATATATCAGTGTCAGGGTTGTGGGGATAGCATAACGACTGATATATCGGTGTCAGGGTTGTGGGGATAGCATAACGACTGATACATTGGTGTCAGGGTTGTGGGGATAGCATAACGACTGATATGTCAGTGTCAGGGTTGTGGGGATAGCATAACGACTGATACATTGGTGTCAGGGTTGTGGGGATAGCATAACGACTGATATGTCAGTGTCAGGGTTGTAAGGATAGCATAATCACTGATACATCGGTGTCAGGGTTGTGGGGATAGCATAACGACTGATATATCGGTGTCAGGGTTGTAAGGATAGCATAACCACTGATATATCGGTGTCATAGTTGTGGGGGATAGCATAACGACTGATATGTCAGTGTCAGGGTTGTGGGGATAGCATAACGACTGATATGTCTGTGTCAGGGTTGTGGGGATAGCATAACCACTGATATATCGGTGTCATAGTTGTGGGGGATAGCATAACGACTGATACATCGGTGTTAGTTGTGCGGAGATAGCATAACAACTGATATATATCGGTCGATAAATAGTGGAAGACAGTGGTACAGAGGTAGAGCGTCTGCCTCTTGTTCCAAAGGTCCCGGGTTCGAACCCGTGATGAACGGGTTCTGACTTTAGGATTTGTTCACACAAACGACGCTAGTACTGGTTAAGTCTCCAGGAAGCAGACATCGAGCGTGATTAATATAAGCTTAAAGTTTGTTTCGCAATCGATGTAAAAAATATAAGTTTAAACTAAAAACTGCTATATCGGTGTCAAGATCAAGCAGATAGGAAGTACTGGTATTTTACACAGAAAACATCATGATATGACTTAAATACTTAAAACACAGGGGCGAAGTTAATGATATGACTGAAAACTTAACACAGGGGCGCAATTATGTTTTACATGAAATTCAATTTTCGGACTATGGTTGATATTTCTGTTGTTGATCTGAAAGTTGTCCATATGTTAATAACTTCACATTTTTTATTATTATATCTCTTTTACTTGTACACGAATATTTAGTGATTTGCGGAGGTAAAATAATCTTTTGATTTGCGTATTTAACCGGAGTTTGATAAACCTTTATCACCTGAAAGATGATAAGAACGTATGGGCTACTCGAACGTACGTTAAATGGTAACATTCACACACCGTACGTAACATGGTAACATTCACACACCGTACGTAACATGGTAACATGCACACACTGTACGTTACATGGTAACATTCACACACCGTACATTAAATGGTAACATTCACACACCGTACGTAACATGGTAACATGCACACACCATACGTAACATGGTAACATGCACACATCATACGTTATATGGTAACATTCACACACCGTACGTTATATGGTAACATTCACATACCGTACGTTAAATGGTAACATGCACACACCATACGTTACATGGTAACATTCACACACCGTACGTAACATGGTAACATGCACACACCATACGTAACATGGTAACATGCACACACCATACGTAACATGGTAACATGCACACACCGTACGTAACATGGTAACATTCACACACCGTACGTTACATGGTAGCATTCACACAACATACGTCACATGGTTACATTCACACACCGTATATTAAATGGTAACATTCACACACCATACGTCACATGGTAACATGCACACACCATACGTTACATGGTAACATTCACACACCGTACGTAACATGGTAACATTCACACACCGTACGTTACATGGTAACATTCACACACCGTACGTAACATGGTGACATTCACACACCGTACGTAACATGGTGACATTCACACACCGTACGTAACATGGTAACATTCACACACCGTACGTTACATGGTAACATTCACACACCGTACGTAACATGGTGACATTCACACACCGTACGTAACATGGTGACATTCACACACCGTACGTTACATGGTAACATTCACACACCGTACGTTACATGGTAACATTCACACACCGTACGTAACATGGTGACATTCACACACCGTACGTTACATGGTAACATGCACACACCATACGTTACATGGTAACATTCACACACCGTACGTTACATGGTAACATTAACACACCGTACGTTAAATGGTTACATTCACATACCGTATATTAAATGGTAACATTCACACATCGTACGTAACATGGAAACATGCACACATCATACGTAACATGGTAACATTCACACACCGTACGTTACATAGTAACATGCACAACCCATACGTTACACGGTAACATTCACACACCGTACGTTAAATGGTAACATTCACACACTGTACGTTACATGGTAACATGCACACACCATACGTTACATTGTAACATTCACACACCGTACGTTAAATTGTAACATTCACACACCGTACGTTAAATTGTAACATTCACACACCGTACGTAACATGGTAACATTCACACACCGTACGTAACATGGTAACATTCACACACCGTACGTTAAATGGTAACATGCACACACCGTACGTTACACGGTAACATTCACACACCGTACGTTAAATTGTAACATTCACACACCGTACGTTAAATTGTAACATTCACACACCGTACGTAACATGGTAACATTCACACACCGTACGTAACATGGTAACATTCACACACCGTACGTAACATGGTAACATGCACACACCATACGTTAAATGGTGACATGCACACACCATACGTTACATGGTAGCATTCACACACCGTACGTTAAATGGTGACATGCACACACCATACGTTACATGGTAGCATTCACACACCGTACGTAACATGGTAACATGCACAGACTGTACGTTAAATGGTAACATTCACACACCATACGTTAAATGGTTACATTCACACACCGTACGTAAAGTGGTAACATTCACACACCATACGTAACATGGTAACATGCACACACCGTACGACAATGGTAACATTCACATACCGTACGTAAAATGGTTACATGCACACACCGTACATAACATGGTAACATGCACACACCGTACGTTAAAATGTTAATTTGCACACACCGTACGTAAAATGGTAACATGCACTCACCGTACGTTAAATGGTAACATGCACTCACCGTACGTAAAATGGTAACATGCACTCACCGTACAATGGTTTTTAGAAACGGAACGACATTAAGAGGGTGTCGTTACTGCTATGTAGTCAAAAGGAATTTCACTGTTAACGATAGACGAACGAATTCATTGTTTAACTAACTCAGAAAACGCCGTGATATAACTTTAAATGTGTTTAAAGCGCCGTGAAGCGCCAAACAATCAATCAATCTAACAGTTGAATCCGGTCGCCTTCCGAAAACCACTCTTCGAGCAGTGTTTAAAGCACCATTCACAGTAAACACGTAAATACTGGGACAACTGTCCACACAAATATCGAACATCACCTACGGCAGAAACACGGATTAACATACAAAATTGAAAATTTATTTCCATATAATACACACACGTTATAATGACATCAGGTTCTTATAGCTTGATAAGGAAGGGTAAATTGTTATTCGCGGAATAGTTTTCTAACACAGGGTTTAAGGATCAAATGGGGAGGATTTAAAATTTCAGCACGCACAATCGAACATTTTAATCTTAATCTACATGGGCGTATAGCAACTTATAATGATTGATCTGGGTTCACCACCGTTTTCAACAATTTTCACATCACGAACGCAATTTCGAAACTATGCTCGGTCAACATTATTTAAATTTGCCAACATTCAATGCGACAAGCGTGGTTTGTCTACCACCAATGGGCTAACAATATATGTGGAAAATCAACCAGTTGCTTAAAACGTATAATTAGTATGTGTGTGAGAAATATTTCCTTGCGTTAAAAGTCCAGAAATACGCCCTGTTATCTAGAGATGTATCCATGTGTTAATAGTCTAGAAATACGCCCCGTTATATAGAGATGTTTCCATGTGTTAATAATCTAGAAATACGCCCCGTTATCTAGAAATGTTTACATGTGTTAATAGTCTAGAAATACGCCCCGTTATATAGAGATGTTTCCATGTGTTAATAATCTAGAAATACGCCCCGTTATCTAGAGATGTATCCATGTGTTAATAGTCTAGAAATACGCCCCGTTATATAGAGATGTTTCCATGTGTTAATAATCTAGAAATACGCCCCGTTATATAGAGATGTATCCATGTGTTAATAATCTAGAAATACGCCCCGTTATCTAGAAATGTTTACATGTGTTAATAGTCTAGAAATACGCCCCGTTATATAGAGATGTTTCCATGTGTTAATAATCTAGAAATACGCCCCGTTATCTAGAGATGTATCCATGTGTTAATAGTCTAGAAATACGCCCCGTTATATAGAGATGTTTCAATGTGTTAATAATCTAGAAATACGCCCCGTTATATAGAGATGTATCCATGTGTTAATAATCTAGAAATACGCCCCGTTATATAGAGATGTTTCCATGTGTTAATAATCTAGAAATACGCCCTGTTATCTAGAGATGTATCCATGTGTTAATAGTCTAGAAATACGCCCCGTTATATAGAGATGTATTCATGTGTTAATAATTTAGAAATACGCCCCGTTATATAGAGATGTTTCCATGTGTTAATAATCTAGAAATACGCCCCGTTATCTAGAGACGTTTCCCAAGTGTTAATAGTCTAGAAATATGGCCCGTTATCTAGAGATGTTTCCCATGTGTTAATTGTCTAGATATACGCCCCGTTATCTAGAGACGTTTCCCAAGTGTTAATAGTCTAGAAATACGCCTCGTTATATAGAGATGTTTCCATGTGTTAATAGTCTAGAAATACGCCACGTTGTCTAGATAAATTTCCGATGTGTTAATAGTCTAGAAATATGCCACGTCATCTAGAGATGTTTTCCATGCGTTAATAGTCTAGAAATACGCCTAATAGTCTAAAAATACTCCTCGTTGTCTAGATAAATTTCCGATGTGTTATTAGTCTAGAAATATGCAACGTTATCTAGAGATAATTTCCATGCGTTAATAGTCTAGAAATACGCCCCGTTATCTAGAGATGTATCCCCTGTATCAATAGTCTAGAAATACGCCCCGTTATCTAGAGATGTATCCCCTGTGTTAACAGTCTAGAAATACGCCTCGTTATATAGAGATGTATCCCATGTGTTAATAGTCTAAAAATACGCCCCGTTGTCTAGAGATGTATACAATGTGTTAATAAACAAACAAATACGCCCCGTTGTCTAGATATAAATCCCATGTGATAATAGTCTATAAATACGCCCCGTATTCTAGATATATGTTCCATGTGTTAATAGTCTAGAAATACGCCCTGTAAACTAGAGATGTATCCCATGTGTTAATAGTCCTCAGCCGAGGCCCGGTAGCTAAGTTAGTAGCTATTCGGGCTGTCAATCCAGGGATTTTGAGTTCGAACCCCAACTCGGCCAACATTCTTTCCGACATTTGACAAATGTCATTGTGACAAGCGTCATTCGTCTTTCACCAATGGGCTAACAGTCTATGTGGAAAAGCAGCCAGTTGCTTAGAAAGTAAGTTGTGTTGAGTACTGGTGTAACAAAGTCATAAAACACATAAGTAGGTGAACTGGTCGCCGTGATATGACTGAACTAATGTTGAAAACGGCGTTAAACCCAAATCAATCAATCAATTTTTAATAGCCTAGAAATACGCCCCGTTATCTAGTGATGTATTCCATGTGTTAATAGTCTAGATATACTCCCCGTTATCTAGAGATGTATCCCATGTGTTAATAGTCTAGATATACTCCCCGTTATCTAGAGATGTATCCAATGTGCTATTAATAGTCTAGACATATGTATGCCTTGTTATAACTCCGTATCATCCCCACTCCAGATTCTAGACTGAATATCATCCCGATTCTCCGTTTTACAGTTATCTGACCCCTCCTGATCTATGCCAGTAAAATGAACAACGGCTTCTATCTGGCAAGTCTCACTGTGAATCGATCCTAGCACGTCCCTCTCACTTATAGGTTCTAGGTTCGATATGGCCCGCATGTTTGAACGTGTTTGCAATCTGGACGGTGCGGCGGAGCGCAGTGTTAGCGTGTCCGGCATTTCGTAAGATTGAATACTTTGTCTGAAAGTGGACTCGTCCTGTTTCGTACGTCGGTACACGTTTGGATCGACAAACTTGAGCGGCATTTGTGGTCGCAGGGATCCGTCAAATCCTCGCCTCCATTTGCCTGTTGGAACAAAGTAAACATGAAGGCGCAGATAAACGAGGTGCATCCATGGATGGCTGGTGTAAATGCGAAATGATTCGGACGGACCTGGACGGAGCCCCACCAGAGCATTTACTCAGAGGTTGAATTGTTGCCCCGTGATATAACTGAAGAACCATTGAAAACGACGTTTAACTCCAACCAATCAATCAACCTAAATCATATTATCCCTTCCCCACATATAAACAACATGAGACGCTTCTGAAGATGACGACTTTTAAAGATATTGTGACCAAAGGAGGATAAACTCACAATGAGCATATTCTCAGTTTGCCACAACCGTACAGAGTGAACCTATTATTGTAACAAAGTAAAATGTGGATGATTTGTTCGTAACAACAACAACAACAACAACAACAACAACAGGTGAGCAGAGCTCGGAGAAAACCAACCTTAAGGCATTTGCGAAGAGTGTAGATCTAGAACAGCTAGACTGATAAAGACTACACCATTCACCAGCTAGACTGATCTAGACTTACACCGTTCACCAGCTAGACTGATCTAGACTTACATCGTTCACCAGCTAGACTGATCTAGACTTACACCGTTTACCAGCTAGACTGATATAGGCCTACATGTACACCGTTTACCAGCTATACTGATTTAGACTTACACCGTTCACCAGCTAGACTGATCTAGACTTACACCGTTTACCAGCTAGACTGATATAGACATACATGTACACCGTTTACCAGCTATACTGATTTAGACTTACACCGTTCACCAGCTATACTGATTAAGATTTACACCGTTTACCAGCTAGACTGATTTAGACTTACACCATTCACCAGCTAGACTGATATAGACTTACACCGTTCACCAGCTAGACTGATCTAGACTTACATCGTTCACCAGCTAGACTGATCTAGACTTACACCGTTTACCAGCTAGACTGATATAGACCTACATGTACACCGTTTACCAGCTAGACTGATTTAGACTTACACCATTCACCAGCTAGACTGATCCAGACTTACACCGTTCATCAGCTAGACTGATATAGACTTACACCGTTCACCAGCTAGACTGATCTAGACCTACACCATTCACTAGCTAGACTGATTTAGACTTACACCGTTTACCAGCTAGACTGATATAGACCTACATGTACACCATTTACCAGCTAGACTGATTTAGACTTACACCGTTTACCAGCTAGACTGATTTAGACGTACACCGTTTACCAGCTCGACTGATATAGACCTACACCGTTTACCAGCTCGACTGATATAGACCTACACCGTTCACCAGCTCGACTGATCTAGACTTACACCGTTCACCAGCTAGACTGATATAGACTTACACCGTTCACCAGCTAGACTGATATAGACTTACACCGTTTACCAGCTAGACTGATATAGACTTACACCGTTCACCGGCTAGACTGATATAGACTTACACCGTTCACCAGCTAGACTGATATAGACTTACACCGTTTACCGGCTAGACTGATATAGACTTACACCGTTCACCAGCTAGACTGATATATACTTACACCGTTCACCAGCTAGACTGATATAGATTTACACCGTTTACCAGATCGACTGATATATACTTACACCGTTCACCAGCTAGACTGATTTAGACTTACACCGTTTACCAGCTCGACTGATATAGACTAACACCGTTCACCAGCTAGACTGATATAGACCTACACCGTTTACCAGCTCGACTGATCTAGACTTATACCGTTCACCAGGTATACTGATCTAGACCTACACCGTTTACCAGCTAGACTGATATAGACCTACACCGTTCACCAGCTAGATTGATCTAGACCTACACCGTTCACCTGCTAGACTGATCTAGACCTACACCATTCACTAGTTAGACTGATATAGACCTACACCGTTCACCAGCTAGACTAATCTAGACCTACACCATTCACCAGTTTGACTGATCTAGACCTACACCGTTCACCAGCTAGACGGAGCTAGACCTACACCGTTCACCACCTATACTGGTCTAGACTTACACTATTCACCAGATAGACTGATCTAGACCTACACCATTCACCAGCTAGACTGATATAGACCTACACCGTTCACCGGCTAGACTGATATAGACCTACACCGTTCACCAGCTAGGCTGATCTAGACCTACACCATTCACCAGCTAGACTGATCTAGACTTACACTGTTCACAGCTAGACGGATCTACACCTACACCATTCACCAGCTAGACTGATATAGACCTACACCATTCACCAGCTATACTGATCTAGACCTACACCGTTCACCAGCTAGACTGATCTAGACTTACACCGTTCACCAGCTAGACTGATCTAGACTTACATCGTTCACCAGCTAGACGGATCTACACCTACACCATTCACCAGCTAGACTGATATAGAGCTACACCATTCACCAGCTAGACTGATCTAGACCTACACCGTTCACCAGCTAGACGGATCTAGACCTACACCATTCACCAGCTAGACTGATCTGGGCCTACATCGTTCACCAGCTAGACTGATATAGACCTACACCGTTCACCAGCTAGACGGATCTACACCTTCACCATTCACCAGCTAGACTGATCTGGGCCTACATCGTTCACCAGCTAGACTGATATAGACCTACACCGTTCACCAGCTAGACGGATCTAGACCTACACCATTCACCAGCTAGACGGATCTAGACCTACACCATTCACCAGCTAGACGGATCTAGACCTACACAGTTCACTAGCTAGACTGATCTAGACCTACATCGTTCACCAGCTGGACTGATCTAGACCAACACCGTTCACCAGCTGGACTGATCTAGACCAACACTGTTCGCCAGCTAGACTGATCTAGACCTACACCGTTCACCAGCTGGACTGATCTAGACCTACACCGTTCACCAGCTGGACTGATCTAGACCTACACCGTTCACCAGCTAGACTGATCTAGACCTACATCGTTCACCAGCTGGACTGATCTAGACCAACACCGTTCACTAGCTAGACTGATCTAGACCTACACCGTTCACCAGCTGGACTGATCTAGACCAACATCGTTCTCCAGCTAGACGAATATAGACCAACACCGTTTGATAGTAAGCCATAAGGGTTTCAAGAAACTTTTGTAAAGCTGTTTCTGCACAGGTAAGGGTAATAATTGGTTGGTAAAGCTGAAGCTATATAAATTAACTAACTTACTGTAGCGAATAATTGATTGGGAAACCTGAAGCTAAATAAGCAAGTTTACTGTAGGGAATAATTGGTTGGTAAACCTGAAACTAAATAAACTAACTTACTTTAGGGAACAATTGGTTGGTAAACCTGGGGATAAATAAACTAACTTACTTTAGGGAACAATTGGTTGGTAAACCTGGGGATAAATAAACTAACTTACTGTAGGGAATAATTGGTTGGTAAACCTTAAGCTAAATAAACTAACTTACTGTTGGGAATAATTGGTTGGTAAACCTGAAGCTAAATAAACTAACTTACTGTGGGGAATAATTGGTTGGTAAACCTGGGGATAAATAAACTAACTTACTGTAGGGAATAATTGGTTGGGAAACCTGAAGCTAAATAACATAACTTACTGTAGGGAATAATTGGTTGGGAAACCTGAAGATAAATAAACTACCTTATGGGAATAATTGGTTGGTAAATCTGAAGCTAAATAAACTAACTTACTGTAGGGAATAATTGTTTGGTAAACCTGAAGCTAAATAAACTAACTTACTGTGGGGAATAATTGGTTGGGAAACCTGGGGATAAATAAACTAACTTACTGTAGGGAATAATTGGTTGGGAAACCTGAAGATAAATAAACTACCTTATGGGAATAATTGGTTGGTAAATCTGAAGCTAAATAAACTAACTTACTGTAGGGAATAATTGTTTGGTAAACCTGAAGCTAAATAAACTAACTTACTGTGGGGAATAATTGGTTGGTAAACCTGGGGATAAATAAACTAACTTACTGTAGGGAATAATTGGTTGGGAAACCTGAAGCTAAATAACATAACTTACTGTAGGGAATAATTGGTTGGGAAACCTGAAGATAAATAAACTACCTTATGGGAATAATTGGTTGGTAAATCTGAAGCTAAATAAACTAACTTACTGTAGGGAATAATTGATTGGAAAATCTGAAGATAAATAAACTAGGGAATAATTGGTTGGTAAATCTGGAGATGAAATAAACTTACTGTAGGGAAACGTTTCTACATATAATTTCCGTAATTCAAACGGTGTCATCGATACGGGTTTTGACATCGCCTCGTCTCCCTGAAATGGTATGAATGGAAAGCGATGAGATTATATCCTCAAGTCTACGTTTGCTCTCTCTAAATGGGCAGAGATAAAACACCTCAAATTGAGATTTGCTATCTCTCTAAATGGACAGAAATGCGCCTCAAATTCAGGTTTGCTATCTCTAAAGGGATATAGATTGGCTTCTCCAATCGAGATTTGCTCTCTCTAAATAGACAGAAATTGGCACCTCAAAGAGAGATTTTCTCTCTTTAAATGTGACAGAGATTGGCGCTCCAAATCGAGGTTTGCCCTCTTTAAAGGGAAAGATTGTCTGCTCAAATCGAAGTTTTCTCTCTCTTAATGAAAAGACATTGGCGCCTACAATCGAAGTTTGCTCTCTCCTAATGAAAAGACTTTGGCGCCTCTCTTAATGAAAAGACATTGGCCCTAACATCAAAGTTTACTCTCTCTAAAGGGACAGGAATTGGCGCCTGAAGTCGAGATTTGATATCTCTAAATGGCCAGAAATGAGCTCCTCAAATTGAGGTTCACTTTCTCTAAGTGGACAGAGATAGGTGCCTCAAATAGAGGTTTGTTCTCTCGAAATCGACAGACATTGGCACCTCAAATTGAGGTTAGCTCTCTTTGAATGGACAGAGATTGACGCCTGAAATCCCAGCTTGCTCTCTATACATATGCAGAAATGCCGACGTTCGCGTTTTCTCTCTCTCAAAGGACAGAAAATGGTGTCCGAAGTCGAGGTTTGCTGTTCTGAATGGTCAGAGATTAGCGCCTGATATCGAAGATTGAAATGGACTTCGTACCAAATCAATGTTTGTTCTTTCTAAATATACATAGATTGGCTCATGGAGTACAGGTTTGCTCTCTCTAAATGGGCAGCAGTTGGCGCTCGAAGTCGAGGTTTTCTCTCTCTAAATAGACATAGATTGACGCCTGATGTCGAGGTTTGTTCCCTCTAAATGGACATAGATTGACGCCTGATGTCGAGGTGTGTTCTCTCTAAATGGACATAGATTGGCGCCTGAAACTATCTAGGTTTGCTCTCTCTAAATGGACAAAGATTGGTGCCTAACGTCGAGGTTTGCTCTCTCTAAATGGACATAGATTGGCGCCTGGAACTATCTAGGTTTGCTCTCTCTAAATGGACAAAGATTGGTGCCTAACGTCGAGGTTTGCTCTCTCTAAATGGACAAAGATTGGTGCCTAACGTCGAGGTTTGCTCTCTCTAAATGGACATAGATTGGCGCCTGAAACTATCTAGGTTTGCTCTCTCTAAATGGACAAAGATTGGTGCCTAACGTCGAGGTTTGCTCTCTCTAAATGGACATAGATTGGCGCCTGAAACTATCTAGGTTTGCTCTCTCTAAATGGACAAAGATTGGTGCCTAACGTCGAGGTTTGCTCTCTCTAAATGGACAAAGATTGGTGCCTAACGTCGAGGTTTGCTCTCTCTAAATGGACATAGATTGGCGCCTGAAACTATCTAGGTTTGCTCTCTCTAAATGGACAAAGATTGGTGCCTAACGTCGAGGTTTGCTCTCTCTAAATGGACAAAGATTGGTGCCTAACGTCGAGGTTTGCTCTCTCTAAATGGACATAGATTGGCGCCTGAAACTATCTAGGTTTGCTCTCTCTAAATGGACAAAGATTGGTGCCTAACGTCGAGGTTTGCTCTCTCTAAATGGA
The DNA here is from genome assembly GCA_031761405.1 of Serripes groenlandicus. Taxonomy (NCBI): domain Eukaryota; kingdom Metazoa; phylum Mollusca; class Bivalvia; order Cardiida; family Cardiidae; genus Serripes; species Serripes groenlandicus. The sequence continues at coordinate 73,814,930 of JASEVX010000003.1, forward strand.
CAAAGATTGGTGCCTAACGTCGAGGTTTGCTCTCTCTAAATGGACATAGATTGGCGCCTGAAACTATCTATGTTTGCTCTCTCTAAATGGACATAGATTGGTGCCTAACGTCGAGGTTTGCTCTCTCTAAATGGACATAGATTGGCGCCTGAAACTATCTAGGTTTGCTCTCTCTATATGGACAAAGATTGGTGCCTTACGTCGAGGTTTGCTCTCTCTAAATGGACATAGATTGGCGCCTGAAACCATTTAACTTTTCTCTCTTTAAATGGACATAGATTGTCGCCTGAAACCATCTAGGTTTTCTCTCTCTAAATGGACATAGATTGGCGCCTTACGTCGCGGTTTATTCTCTCTAAATAGACATAGATTGGCGCCTGAAGTCGAGGTTTTCTCTCTCTCTCTAAATGGACATAGATTGGCGCCTGAAGTCGAGAGTTTTTCTCTCTCTAAATGGACATAGATTAGCGCCTTACGTCGCGGTTTGTTCTATTTAGATTAAAATATATTGTCGCCTGAACTCGAGAGTTTTTCTCTCTCTAAATGGACATAGTTTGGCGACTGGAGTCGAGATTTGTTCTCTCTAAATAGACATAGTCTGGCGCCTGATGTCGAGGTGTATTCTCTCTAAATGGACATAGATTGGTGCCTGAAACCATCTAGGTTTGCTCTCTCTAAATGGACAAAGATTGGTGCCTTACGTCGAGGTTTGTTCTATCTGAATAGAAATAGATTGGTGCCTGAAGTTTAGTTTGCTCATAGGTTGGCGCCTTACGTCGAGGTTTGCATAGATTGGCACTTCAAATTGAAGTTTGCTCTCTCTAAATGGACATAAGTTAGCGCCTGAAGTCAAGGTTTTCTCTCTCTTAATTGAGGTTTGCTCTCTCTAAATGGACATAAATTGGTGACTCAAATCAAGATTTGCTTACTCTAAATGGGCATAGATTGGTGCTTCAAATCGAGGTATGCTCACTATAAATGGGCAGAGATTGGTGCCCCAAATCGAAATATGCTCTATCTAAAATGGGCAGAGATTGGCGCCTCAGATCGAGGCATGCTCACTCTAAATGAGCAGATATTAGCGCTTCAATTCAAAATATGCTCACTCTAAATGGGCATATATTGACGCTTCAAATCGAGATTTACTCTCTCTTAATGGACATATATTGGCACCTCAAAACAAGACTTGCTCTTTCTAAATGGAGATATATTGGCACCTCAAATCAAGGTATACTCACTCTAAATGGGCAGATATTGGCGCATCAAATCGAGGTATGCTCTCCCTAAATGGGCAGAGATTGCTGCTTCAAATCTAGGTATGCTCTCGCTAAATGTCCAGAGATTGGGATCGGGATTTGCTCTCTCTAAATGGTCATGGATTGGCGCCCCAAATCAATGTATACTCACTCTAAATGGGCAGAGATTGGCACTTCAAATCGAGGTATTCTCTCTCTAAATGGGCAGAGATTAGCGCCTCGAATTGAGATTTGCTCTCTCTAAATGGACATAGATTGGCACATCAAATCGAGATTTGCTCACTTAAAATGGACATAGATTGGCGCTTCAAGTCGAGGTATGCTCACACGAAATGGACATAAATTGGCGCTTCAAATCGAGGTATTGTTATGCCGTTAAATTTGACAATTTAGTTTTTGCATTTCACTATGACTTTATCTATTAACTATATTGATGATGAATTGAAATGTATTACACAAGGTTATTTGATGTTTGTTAAGTTTTTATATGTAATTGTTATTCAATCAACCTTACTTAATTATAACCCCTTTCTCAGACATTTCGACTGGAAAGTTAACAATAGATGTTATCAATGCCATATGTCGCCTTGAGCTGTTTTAGCAGTGATTGATACGGCTGATCTCATTTGTTATATTTTATCCAATGGCTAATATTGAGTTAATTAATCACGCTATTTGGTTGGTCAGTTAACAAAACCGAAGTTGATGTACTGAAGTAAATTTTTACATAAATTGACATTCTAGTTTTGAAAACAAATAATTATTACAAGGAGTACCTTGACTTTGATTCAAACGTTGTGAGTTCCAGAGACATAGTTATAAACAACTTGAGTTCAAGTGACTTATATATTTTGTGTTACATTTATCTTAAATTGTTGGAGTGCCAATATCTGTATCTGTTTTAAGTGATAATTAAACTTTGTTGAACATTTCGTGGAGTAACATAACATTCTTAAACCCAGAAAACGCAGCATAACAGTATGCTCACTTTAAAATGACAGAGATTGGCGCTTCAAAAAAAAGTATGCTCAGTCTAAATGGACATAGATTGGCGCCTCAAATCTAGATTTATTCTCTCTAAATGGACATAGATTAGCACCTGAAATCAAGGTATGCTCACTCTAAATGGACATAAATTGATGCCTCGAATCGAAGTATGTTCACTCTAAATAGGCAGAGATTGGCGCTTCAAATCGAGATATGCCCTCTCTAAATAGGCAGAGATTGGCGCTTCAAATCGAGATATGCCCTCTCTAAATAGGCAGAGAATGGCGCTTCAAATCGAGATATGACCTCTCTAAATAGGCAGAGATTGGCGCTTCAAATCGAGATATGCCCTCTCTAAATAGGCAGAGATTGGCGCTTCAAATCGAGATATGCCCTCTCTAAATAGGTAGAGATTGGCGCCTCAAACCGAGATTTTCTCTCTCTTAATTGATATAGATTAGCGCCTCAAATCGAGGTATGCTATCTCTAAATTGACATAGATTGGCAATACAACTCGAGGTATGTTCTCTCTAAATGGACATAGATTGGGGCCAAAATTCGAGGTATGCTGTCGCTAAATGTCCAGGGAGTGGCGCCAAAAATCAAGGTATGCTCACTCTAAAAATGGAACATTAGCGCTTTAAATCGAGGTATGTTCTCTCTAAATGGGCAGAGATTGGCGCTTCAAATCGAGGTATGCTTTCTCTAAATAGGCAGAGATTGGCGCCTAAAATTGAGATTTAGTCTCTCGTAATGGACATAGATTGGCACCTCAAATCGGGACTTGCTCTCTCTAAATGGACATAGATTTGGGCCTAAAATTCTCTAAATGATCATAATTTGACACCTGATGTCGAGATTTGTTCTCTCTAAATGGACATAATTTGACATCTGATATCGAGGTTTGTTATCTCTAAATGGACATATATTGGCGCCTGAAATCGATGTTTGTTCTTTTAAATGGACATAAATTTACGCCCGATATCGAGGTTAGTTCTCTCTAGATGAAAACAGATTGGCGCCTGTAGTTTATGTTTGAACTCTTTAAATTGGCAGAAATTTGCGTCTCACAAGAAGATTGCTTTCTCTAAATGGACAAAGGAGATAAGCGCCTGAAGTTGAGGTTTGCTCTCTCTATATGGTTAGATATTGGCGCCTGAAGTCGAGGTTTGCTTTCTCCAAATGTACAAAGATTGGCGCCCGAAGTCAAGGTTCTATCTCTCTAAATGTACAGAGATTGGCGTCTGAAATCCAGGTTTGCTCTCCCTTAATGTACATAGATTGGCGACTCAAAGCTAGGTTTGCTCTCCCTAAATGTACACATATTTGAAATCGAGGTTTGATCTTTCCAAATTGTTAGAGATTGGCACCTGAAGTTGAGGTTTGCTCTTTCTAAATGTACAGATATTGGCGCCTGAAGTCGAGGTTTTCTCTCTCTAAATGTACAGAGATTGGCGCCTGAAGTCGAGGTTTGCTCTCTGTAAATGGACAGAGATTGGCACCACAAATCCAAATCGATATTTGCTCTCTCGAAATGGACAGAGATTGGCGCTTCAAGTCGAGGTATGCTCAACCTAAATGGGCAGGATTAGACGCCTCAAATCGAGATTTGCTCACTCTAAATGGGCAGAGATTGGCGCCTAAAATCGGGATTTGCTCTCTCGAAATGGACAGAGATTGGCGCTTCAAGTCGAGGAATGCTAACCCTAAATGGGCAGGGATTGACGCCTCAAATCGAAATTTGCTTCCTCTATATGGGCAGAGATTGGCGCCTCAAATCTAGATATACTCACTCTAGATGGGCAGAGATTGGCGCCAGAAATCGAGATATGCTCACTCTAAATGGGCAGAGATTGGCGCTTTAAATCAATATATGCTCACTCTAAATGGGCAAAGATTGGCGCCTCAAATCGAGATTTGCTCTCTCTAAATGTGCAGAGATTGACGCCTCAAATCGAGATTTGCTTCCTCTGAATGAGCATAGAGTGGTGCCTCAATTCGAGATTTGTCACTCTAAATGGGCAGAAATTGGTGCCTCAAATCGAGGTATACTCACTTTAAATGGGTAGAGCTTGGCGCTTTAAATCAAGGTATGATCTCTCTAAATATATGTAAATATTGGCGCTTTAAATCGAGGTATGCTATCGCTAAATGTCCAGAGATTGACGCCTGAAGTCGAGGTTTGATCTCCATTAATGTACATATATTAGTGCATGATGGCGTGGTCATAATTTGACATCTGATGTGGAGGTTTGTTGTCTCTAAATGGTCATAAATTGACGCCTGAAATTGTGGTTTGTTCTCTCTAAATGGACATATATCTTCGCCCGATATCGAGGTTTGTTCTCTCTAAAAGGACATATATCTTCGCCCTTTATCGAGGTTTGTTCTCTGTAAATGAAAATAGGTTGGCGCCTGTAGTCGATGTTTATCTCTCTAAATTTACAGACATTTGCACCTGAAGACGAGGTTTGTTCTCTAAATGGTCATAGATTTGCGCCTGAAGTCGTGATTTGCTCTCTCTAAATGGTAATAGATGTTCATCACTGATCGATGTTTGCTTTCTCTGAATGGACATAGATTAGCGCTCGACGTCAAGGACTGCTCTCTCTAAATCGGCAGGGATTGGCGCCTCGAATCGAAGTTTGCTCTCTCTAATTGGAAAGAGATTGCCGCCCAAAATCGAGATCTAGTCTTTCTAAGTTTACAAAGAGTGGCGCCTTACATCGGGGAATGCTATCTCTAAATATACATAAATTGGCTCCTCAAATCGAGGCTTGCATTTTGTAAATGGACAGATATTGGCGTCTCACATGGAGGTTTGCTCTCTCTAATTGGTTAGAGATTGGCGCCTGAAATCGAGGTTTCCTCTCTTTAAATGTACAGAGATTGGCGCCTGAAGTCGAGGTTGGCTCTCCCTTAATGTACATATATTGGCGTTTCACATCGAGGTTTGCTCTCTATAATAGGTTAGAGATTGGCGTCTGAAATCGAGGTTTGCTATCTCTAAATGTACAGAGATTGGCGCCTGAAATCGAGGTTTGCTGTCCCTAAATGGACAGAGATTGGCGACTCAAATCTAGGTTTGCTCTCTCTAAAAGGATTGTTCATCCTTTTGTTACACCCATACGTATTTTGCCGCAGCTCTAGCAGACGACTTTCTTTTAACCCCCTTGTGGCATAATGACATTGCCCATTTGTCATGAACAGGAATCCGTGATATAACTGAAATACAATTTACATCGCTATTTAACTCAAATCAAATTTAAAGAACGTTTTTTTTATATTTAATTTCCATTATAATATTTGTTATCAAAGGGATGTAAATCTTACCGGGTCAATAAATATATGTGACGCAGTTGTTGGCCTTGATTTATAATCCTGTTCGCTTGTTTCTTCGCTATAGAAGGACTCGGTGTCGGAGTGGGGATGTATCTTCTTCTTTTTGTGGAACAGGTAAATGATACCGCCCACTATCACGGCTACTATCGCTAGAAAAAACGCCGAACCGACCCCTATGATAAGCCATGTGGCTGAAACAGAAGGAATTTATCGGGATATTTTTCCAAACGAATTAACTTGCATGCCTTTAGGAAATATAAATTAGAAAATGGATAAATATTGCAACTTAGTGCACAAAACAAACAAATAAAATTGAACATGTAGAAATTCGAATACATCTTTTAACATTAACCATTTACAGTGCAGCAGCAGTGGCAATCAACAAGAACAGTTACTGCCCTGTTTTTCTGGATATGTTTTTCACATTACGTATAAGTGAATTACGAAGCGACCTCGTTGATAACTCGAACTGATTTATGGCTACCATTTTAACTTTGAGCAAACGCGAGTTAACTATATTTACATGTAAATACAAAATATGTTGAAAAGATGGAATCATTACGTGATGTCATCGCGTGACAAGCCACGCGCATACGGAGAACAGCCAACGTGGCGTCTCATAGGTTTCCATTCATTGCGAAGGGTTTTTAACTCATTCCCAGTGTCATTCCCAGTGTCTCGCTTCGATTGCCGATAAAGATATCTTACGGTATCTGCGTATGGTTAAGACTCGTACAGTCTCACGAGAACGCCCGCTGTAGGCCTGCCTACATGTTTTAAAACCTCTGGACACACGTCTATAAATAGAGCCCTTGTTATATTACTGCCAATGCGCATCAGCATGCGCACGGGGAACATGTTAAATAATATACTTATTTAAACGGACTTTTTAACGATTTATGTTAAAAAGTTGAGAGAACTGTACAATATTTCAAATATTCTACGACAAATCAAACAATGCCGCTTTCATTCTATATCAGTAGTATCTGTCTTGATAAAACATCTCTGTAGAACTGAAAACGAACACAATTAAGATTACTGTGTTCCCGGAGTGCAATGGACCACATGATGTATGCGCTTTTACGCGGTCAATTAAGTTGTACAATATTACTGTCTGATACTTGCGGTATATACAGTTTTGTCATAATAGAAAACAAGCATAATTTTGAAGCATGACTTAAAGGAAGCAGATGCAGTTCAGTACATAACCTGTGCAAGCAGACAGGATGTAAATATTTCGAACAAGAAGGCCTAATGTCCCTATATTTTAAACAAGAAGGCCAAGATATGCCTATATTGCTCACCTGGCCTATATGAAAAGGTTACCAAGAGCAGAAAGGGTCAATATTGACGTAGGTATTAAACGTTTTATATGCTACGATATATGTGATATTCAGCATGTGAAGTTTAGTCATGAAATGACCAGTTTAGTCCTGAAACCATTTGGTTTACGGTTTGCTGCATTCACTGCAACTTTAATGTGTCTGTCATACAAGCTGAAGTTTTAAATCCTCTAACTAGATCCATCAGATAAAAAAACAAAACATAGGTGCTTAAATATTAACATATATTAAGGTTTATTGCCTCTATTTATAAGTTAAGTGTGACACAAGCTTTAGCAGGAGATGGGGAAGTATACTCTCCTTCCAGTTAAGCGGAAGTATGATAGCAAAAACTGGAGTATATAAACAAAAAATACAAAGTAATCAAAAAAAGAAAGAAAGATATTTATGATCAAGATTGAGCATTATGAAAGTTCACATGTACAGTCAACATATAGCAAGAATTATTAAGTCTGTTTTGTTTGTTTGTAATGTCATTTTAATCGTTTTGAACATGCCAGTAGAAAACTGAAAAATAAACAAACAAAATGGTCAAGTCAGTTCTCCAAGAGCAAAGAGCGAAAACCAGTTGGTACGAATCGTTCATCTCGAACGAAACATGAAAAGCCGGGTACGAATCCAATGGAATTTTAGAATCCGATAAAATCGTGAAAAGTATTCATAACTGAAGGAAGCAGAGACAACTTAATTACTCTATGGGAACCGATCACACCTTGTCGTCTATTTAATAAGAATGACCAAAATCGCCAAGCGATGACATGCTGCATTTACAAATAATAGAACGGATCACGTTACGGCCATGTCTATTGCATAGTTGCGTTAACGTTGTTTATACAGTTTCTAGAATTATACTGTAATATGTAGTAATTTTTTTTTAAAACCTATCCCAAACTGACGCCGCGCTTCCACGCGGCGTCAATAACACGTGAATCATAGAAGGGCACATAATCCCTATATTGTGGGACAATTGAACGAAAATAAAGAAGCTAAATTGTCAAACCATTTTTCAAAGAATGTAAATACATCTGAAACTGTTTAATTTTCAGACTGTTTTTGAATAAATGATAATCACCGAGTGAGCACTGATAGTGATATCACGAGTCACAATGTATGAAGTGAAAATAGCTTATCTGCCCCTAACATTATAATACACAGTCAGGTGATCACAAATAGATTGTTCTTATCTGCCCCTAACATTATAATACACAGTCAGGTTATCACAAATAGATTGTTATCTGCCCCTAACATTATAATACACAGTCAGGTGATCACAAATATATTATTCTTATCTGCCCCTAACATTATAATACACAGTCAGGTGATCACAAATAGATTGTTCTTATCTGCCCCTAACATTATAATACACAGTCAGGTGATCACAAATAGATTCTTCTTATCTGCCCAAAACATTATAATACACAGTCAGGTTATCACAAATAGATTGTTCTTATCTGCCCCTAACATTATAATACACAGTCAGGTTATCACAAATAGATTATTCTTATCTGCCCCTAACATTATAATACACAGTCAGGTGATCACAAATGATTATTCTTATCTGCCCCTAACATTATAATACACAGTCAGGTTATCACAAATAGATTATTCTGATCTGCCCCTAACATTATAATACACAGTCAGGTGATCACAACTAGATTATTATTATCTGCCCCTAACATTATAATACACAGTCAGGTTATAACAAATATATTATTATTATCTGCCCCTAACATTATAATACACAGTCAGGTTATCAAAAACAGATTATTCTTATCTGCCCCATTCATTATAATAAACAGTCAGGTTATCACAAATAGATTATTATTATTATCTGCCCCTAACATTATAATACACAGTCAGGTTATCAAAAACAGATTATTCTTATCTGCCCCTAACGTTATAATACACAGTCAGGTTATCACAAATAGATTGTTCTTATCTGCCCCATACATTATAATAAACAGTCAGGTTATCACAAATAGATTATTATTATCTGCCCCTAACATTATAATACACAGTCAGGTTATCACAAATAGATTATCCTTATCTGCCCCTAACATTATAATACACAGTCAGGTTATCAAAAACAGATTATTCTTATCTGCCCCATACATTATAATAAACAGTCAGGTTATCACAAATAGATTGTTCTTATCTGCCCCTAACATTATAATACACAGTCAGGTTATCACAAATAGATTGTTCTTACATTATAATACACAGTCAGGTTATCACAAATAGATTGTTCTTATCTGCCCCTAACATTATAATTCACAGTCAGCTTATCACAAATAGATTGTTCTTATTTGCCCCTAACATTATAATACACAGTCAGGTTATGACAAATAGATTGTTCTTATCTGCCCCTAACATTATAATACACAGTCAGGTTATCTCATATAGATTGCTCTTATCTGCCCCTAACATTATAAAACACAGTTAGGCTATCACAAATAGATTGTTCTTATCTGCCCCCTAACATTATAATACATAGACAGGTTATCACAAATAGATTGTTCTTATCTGCCACTAACATTATAATACACAGTCAGGTTATCACAAATAGATTGTTCTTATCTGCCCCTAACATTATAATTCACAGTCAGCTTATCACAAATAGATTATTCTTATTTGCCCCTAACATTATAATACACAGTCAGGTTATCACAAATATATTGTTCTTATCTACCCCTAACATTATAATACACAGTCAGGTTATCACAAATAGATTGTTCTTATCTGCCCCTAACATTATAATTCACAGTCAGCTTATCACAAATAGATTGTTCTTATTTGCCCCTAACATTATAATACACAGTCAGGTTATCACAAATATATTATTCTTATCTGCCCCTAACATTATAATACACAGTCAGGTTATCACGAATAGATTGTTCTTATCTGCCCCTAACATTATAATACATAGTCAGGTTATCACAAATAGATTGTTCTTATCTGCCCTAAACATTATAATACACAGTCAGGTTATCACAAATAGATTGTTTTTATCTGCCCCTAACATTATAATACACAGTCAGGTTATCACGAATAGATTGTTCTTATCTGCCCCTAACATTATAATACATAGTCAGGTTATCACAAATAGATTGTTCTTATCTGCCCTAAACATTATAATACACAGTCAGGTTATCACAAATAGATTGTTTTTATCTGCCCCTAACATTATAATACACAGTCAGGTTATCACAAATAGATTATTCTTATATGCTCCTAACATTATAATACACAGTCAGGTGATCACAAATAGATTATTCTTATCTGCCCCTAACATTATAATACACAGTCAGGTGATCACAAATAGATTATTCTTATCTGCCCCTAACATTATAATACACAGTCAGGTTATCACAAATATATTATTCTTATCTGCCCCTAACATTATAATACACAGTCAGGTTATCATAAATAGATTGTTCTTATCTGCCCCTAACATTATAATACACAGTCAGGTTATCACAAATAGATTGTTCTTATCTGCCCCTAACATTATAATACACAGTCAGGTTATCACAAATAGATTGTTCTTATCTGCCCCTAACATTATAATACACAGTCAGGTTATCACAAATATATTATTATTCTTATCTGCCCCTAACATTATAATACACAGTCAGGTTATCACAAATAGATTGTTCTTATCTCCCCCTAACGTTATAATACACAGTCAGGTTATCACAAATAGATTATTCTTATCTGCCCCTAACGTTATAATACACAGTCAGGTTATCACAAATAGATTGTTCTTATCTGCACCTAACATTATAATACACTGTCAGGTTATCACAAATAGATTATTATTATCTGCCCCTAACATTATAATACACAGTCAGGTTATCACAACTAATTATGGCACGGTTAGATATGGTGTTACAAGCACATATCTAAAGATGCAGCCTTTTGCGGATGTGTATATACTGTAGAGTATACGAACATCAATTGTTTCTTTATTGTTTTACTGTACATACGATAGCGATACATAAGGGGACCAATTCAGTCGCCAGGTTCATGCCAGACGTCCTAATTACTATAGTACGCCGGGTACCAGACTAGGTCTTACATCTGCATGTATACTAACCCTTTTTTTATTCATTTCATGATTGTACTTACTTTACAGTGAAAAAATGTCTTGTGATATTAAACACTGGTTCAAACAGTGAATAATTCTCAATATTCCACTTAAAATATTGTAATACCACTTCAAGACATATCATATTTAACTTAACGGCATGTGATCTCCCATAAAGGCGTGTGATACCACTCAAAAGCATGTACTTTCATTTAAAAGCATGTAATATCACTTAAAGGCTTAAAGGCAGGTTATATCACTTAAAAGCATGTAACACACCATAAAGGCATTTAATACTACCCATATGCATGTGATACCACTTAATAGCATATACTACTACTTTAAAGCATGTAATACCGCTGATACACATGCATTATCACCTAAAAACATGAACTATCACTTAAAGGCATGAACTATCACTTAAACGCATGTACTATCAATTAAAGGCATTTCATGCCACTTAATGGCATATACTAACACTTAAAGGGATATCAAACCATTTAAAGGCATGCAATGTCTTTTTAGAGCACGTTTTACTACTGATACGCGTGTATCATCACAAATAGCATGAGATGTATCACTTACAGGTATGTACTATCACTTAAAGGCATGCTTGATCAATTAAAGGCATGGTATATCAATTCAAGGCATGTAATACAATTGAAATGCATATACTACCCCTTAAAAGCATGTTATACTACTTAACGGCATAACATATCAATTAAAGGCATGTCATATCACTTAAAGGCATGCTTTATCAATTAAGGCATGAACTATCAATTCAAGGCATGTAATACCACTAAAACGCATATACTACCTTTTAAAAGCATGTAATACCACTTAAAGGCATGACATATCAATTAAAGGCATGACATACCACTTACAAGCATGACATATCACTTAAAGGCATGCCGTATCACTTAAAGACATGACATATCACTGAAAGGCATAACATATCAATTAAAACATATAATATATATCATCCGCGTCTAGCTATTTCGGGTCTTATTAACTCTACTAAAAGGAACCATATAAGGTTAGGTTGCGCTAAATTTAAGGGGCTACCGTTCAAGTATGTTGTCATCAGATGCATCTGGGAATACATTACACGTTGACAGACAGTGTCTCCTCTAAGACTCGAACGAGTGTTTACAAATGCATTAAGACCCTAAACCGTTAGACGCGGATCCACGTTTGTCCAACTTACCATTATTAGAAGAATCAGAACTGGTTGCCTGTGTTGTATTATTGTTACAGGCAACGACTGAAAGAAAAACGAAAGAGGAGAGTAACACTTTCATAAACGATACTTTTGTGTTTGGTGTAAACTCTAGACAATGTTTTCACTGAGTGTAATTACTTTACCAAGTAGCAATGCAACGAGTGAATTTTACTTTATTTTGTGTTCGTGAAAAGAAACTTATCTCGATCTGACAGTAAACAGTTAATGTCCTAAAAACAAACCATACGACATTTGCGAGAGGTGTATATCCAGATCAGTTAGCTTATCATCATAGTCTGATCAGACTCTGCACTATGATATAATTACAATATTGATGAAAACGAAGTAAACCCAAACATAATAAGAGATTTAAACCCCTTCAATGGACAGTGATTGAATAGGGACACGTCATACATCTAATCTGCGTTTAGTATTAGAGCTTCCGCCTCGGGAGATCAGGATCGATCCCCGATTAAGTCATACCATATAGTTTAAACATGGAAGTACGGGCTTCCTTCCTGGGCTCTCAGGTTTGCAGGGAAAGCGTCACGACTGGTGTATCGGCGTCAAGATAACTGGTACCGGTAGTTAATGTAATTTACAGAGAAAGCATGAAATACAATCAAACACACTCTGTACATATGCTAAAGTACAAAAACATGAAATACAATCAAACACACTCTGTACATATGCTAGTGTACAAAAACATGAAATACAATCAAACACACTCTATACATATGCTAAAGTACAAAACCATTCATACAATCAAACAAACTCTGTACATATGCTAAAGTACAAAAACATGAAATACAATCAAACACACTCTGTACATATGCTAATGTACAGAAACATGAAATACAAACAAACACACTCTGTACATATGCTTAAGTACAGAAACATGAAATATAAACAAACAAACTCTGTACATATGCTTAAGTACAAAAACATGAAATACAATAAAACACACTCTGTACATATGCTTAAGTACAAAAAACATTCATACAATCAAACACACTCTGTACATATGCTAAAGTACAAAAACATGAAATACAATAAAACAGACTCTGTACATATGCTTAAGTACAAAAACCATTCATAAAATCAAACACACTCTGTACATATGCTAAAGTACAAAAACATGAAATACAAACAAACACACTATGTACATATGCTTTAGTACAAAAACATGAAATATAATCAAACACACTCTGTACATATGCTTAAGTACAAAAACCATTCATACAATCAAACACACTCTGTACATATGCTAAAGTACAAAAACATGAAATACAAACAAACAAAGTCTGTACATATGCTAATGTACAGAAACATGAAATACAAACAAACACACTCTGTACATATGCTTACGTACAGAAACATGAAATACAAACAAACACACTCTGTACATATGCTAATGTACAGAAACATAAAATACAAAAAAAACACGCTCTGTTTATATGCTAATGTACAGAAACATGAAATACAAACAAACACACTCTGTACATATGCTTAAGTACAGCAACATGAAATACAAACAAACAAACTCTGTACATATGCTAATGTACAGAAACATAAAATACAACAAAACACACTCTGTTATATGCTAATGTACATAAACATGAAATAGAATCAAACACACTCTGTACATATGCTTAAGTACAACTTCAAACACTTGACCGAAACGAAAGGAAAAGCGCTCAAGTATGACGAATGAGTGCAAGCGCACATAGTGACTTATACCAGCGTAACTATATACATGAATATCATATGAAAAAGGAATATATATAACAAAAATTTAAAAAAATCACACATATCAACATATGTAAGTACGTATGTGAAACCAAACAAAATTATTTTAAAAGTGTATTTATAAACTATTGTGTATGACAAAACATCCGCTAAATTGTAACCCCACCCCCAATTTCATTCAGAAATATTTATCTCATTTATAAGTTAACAAAGTATTCATAACATGTCCCTATCGCATATAAAAACAACTCAACATGTTTGTAAAAGGTATCATAGTTTCCTTGTACTTCTTTGTCTAAGATCGGGTTCAAGCCGAACAAAGCAGCAACATAATCATTGTCTTTCAATGATAAAAAAAAATGAAAATTGTTCTACCAAACTTGTAATAAAGTTCTGTTTTGAAACGAGACAGAAACCGATCGCACAGTTGTACAGTTAATCCAGATATGTCAAACTTGTTTTTAATATCACTACAGCTACAACGTATACATCGAAGACACTCGGTATAAACCGTATATGCACTTATGTGAGTGATGGAAGAGCATGCACGGAACATATCCGGATCACGTTTATCATAATCCAATATCGGACAAATTGAGAATCGTTTCAGTTATTGCCTATATAAAGTATATTGCTGTAAGGATGTTCAGGCATTCCATTCGTTTATATAATAATTTGACACTTTTGTATCAATACAATGTTTTCAAATGTATTTACTAGGAAAAACACCATAATCTACGTATCCCAGCTTAGTACGTACATGTATACTTTGAATAGCGCCAAACATATTCTTACTTTGTATACATGTTTTGTATTTGTAAATGTACGGACACATATGAGGCGAACGCCATACATATTCATACTGTGTAAATATATAATATATATCATCCGCGGCTAGCATATTCTTATTTAGTATATATGTTAATACAAAGACACATATAAAGCGAGCGCCATACATATACGTACTTTGTATATGTAAATGTATAGACACATATGAGGCGAGCGTCATGCATATTCTTACTTAATATATATGTAAATGTAAAGACACATATTCTTATTTATTATTTATGTAAATGTAAAGACACATATTCTTATTTAGTATATATGTAAATGTAAAAACTCATATGAGGCGAGCGTCATACATAGTCTTACTTAGTTTATGTATAAATATAAAGACGCATATTCTTACTTATATATATATATATATATATGTATATATGTAAATGTAAAGACACAAATGAGGCCAGCGCCATACATTAAACGTACTGTGTTTATGTAAACATTAATACACATATTCTTATTTAGTATATATGTAATGTAAAGACACATATGAGGCGAGCGCCATACTTATTCTTAATTATTATATATGTAAGTGTAAATACAAATATACTTACTTTGTATATATGTAAATGTAAAGACACATATGTGACGAGGATGTAAGTTGTCAAGAAACATGGCATCGACTCATTAACTCATGGTTTCATCAATAAAATCCAAACATCCCATTTCTATTGAACTGTCCTCATTGCAACAATCCTGTATCAATACATCACTTTTGAACTGTCCTCATTGCAATAATCCTATATCAATACGGAATACATGGATATGTTAATGCAAATCTTTAAAGATATCAAAATGAACACATACGGTTTAACAAGTGTGGAAAATCACCGTTTGCAAGCCGTGCTATGCGATCCAAGTAGAGATGTATGCGCAGGGCGACCTGGATCTACACTGATTTCCACATGGTTTGCTTTCGTTAAGCGTAGCTCACATATACGTACACTGCTGAGACATATGGGTTACAAATGTTAAATACTTTCATAACACTATCCATGAACTATTACTCTGATAGAGATGCATGTTGACACAACTGCAACACGAATTGTTATACTATATTTGAACAAAGTAAAATAGCCTTTATCAAAGCAAATCACTTTAAAGCATATCAGGTAACATAGATTAATCGATTGGTGGTTTAAATTGCTTAACCCTTTCCCTCATACGACATATTTTGTCAAAACATAGAAAATCTCTTCTTTTGTCACTATGTTTTCAAAAATCCGTCTGCTGCAGAGGCGTCCGAAAGCGTCTATATGAGGGAAAGGGTTAAAAGCGACAACAAATATATTTACAGAAGTTTGTTTTTCAATCTTCTCTCTTCTATTGGTTTTATTAACTTTTAAATATTCACAGTTGTTTTTCTTGTATATCGTCTTATGTTCGAATTTTATTTGATTCCGTTAATTAACATCTCTTTAAAGAAAAAAATAACACATACTAACGGAATAAAATCATCCATTAAACACTGCGGTGAACTATTTTATAATCTTCTATGATTAATATAGATTCTATATCTGAGAATATTTTGGCAAACGTATTTCTCTCCAGGGATTAATAAAGATTAGCAGGATTATCCCTTTCACCCAAAACAATCGCCATTTGACGATTTAGCAATAGGCAATATTTGAAGAAAAAGGTAAATGGGAGATATTACACAAACATACTATAGATAAATGGGCAAACAAATTCTGTGTCGAAATTAAACTTCCTTTTACTCTCGAGATCAAGCCTCTTTTTCTATAAGGACTTCGAAACAAAAGTGTCTATCATGAGCCACATCTATCGATGGGAGACCTCGATGCGTGTGCATACAGGCAACCGCACAATCTCGCATGAATGGCAAATATACCTAACAGGCAACCGCACAGTCTCGCATGAATGTCAAATATACCGAACAGGCAACCGCACAATCTCGGATGAATGTCAAATATACCTAACAGGCAACCGCACAATCTCGGATGAATGTCAAATATACCTAACAGGCAACCGCATAGTCTCGCATGAATGTCAAATATACCTAACAGGCAACCGCACAGTCTCGCATGAATGTCAAATATACCGAACAGGCAACCGCACAATATCGCATGAATGTCAAATATACCTAACAGGCAACCGCATAGTCTCGCATGAATGTCAAATATACCTAACAGGCAACCGCACAATATCGCATGAATGTCAAATATACCTAACAGGCAACCGCACAATCTCGCATGAATTTCAAATATACCTAACAGGTAACCGCACAGTGTTGTATGTAGGTCAAATATACCTAACAGGTAACCGCACAGACTTGTATGTAGGTCAAATATACCTAACAGGTAACCGCACAGTGTTATATGTAAGTCAAATATACATAACAGGTAACCGCACAGTCTTGTATGTAGGTCAAATATACCTAACAGGTAACCGCACAGTGTTGTATGTAGGTCAAATATACCTAGCAGGTAACCGCACAGACTTGTATGTAGGTCAAAATATACCTAACAGGTAACAGCACAGTCTTGTATGTAGGTCAAATATACCTAACAGGAAACCGCACAGTCTTGTATGTAGCTCAAATATATCTAACCGGTAACCGCACAGTCTTGTATGCAGTTCAAATATACCTAACAGGTAACCGCACAGTTTTGTATGTAGGTCAAATATACCTAACAGGTAACCGCACAGTCTTGTATGTAGGTCAAATATACCTAACAGGTAAGCGCACAGTGTTGTATGTAGGTCAAATATACCTAACAGGTAACCGCACAGTCTTGTATGCAGGTCAAATATACCTTGCAGGTAACCGCACAGTATTGTATGTAGGTCAAATATATCTAACAAGTAACCGCACAGTCTTGTATGTAGGTCAAATATACCTAACAGGTTACTGCACAGTCTTGTATGTAGGTCAAATATACCTAACAAGTAACCGCACAGTCTTGTATGTAGGTCAAATATACCTAACAGGTAACTGCACAGTCTTGTATGTAGGTCAAATATACCTAACAGGTAACTGCACAGTCTTGTATGCAGGTTAAATATACCTAACAGGTAACCGCACAGTCTTGTATGAAGATCAAATATACCTAACAGGTAACTGCACAGTATTGTATGAAGGTCAAATATACCTAACAGGTAACTGCACAGTCTTGTATGAAGGTCAAATATACCTAACAGGTAACCGCACAATATAGCAGGGTCAAGAAGCAGACATTGCTGTGCCGGGTCTAAATGCAGACATTGATATGACTGGTCTAGAAGCACTCATATATGTGCCAGGTCTAGAAGCAGATATTGATGTGTCAGGACTAAAAGCAGACATCGATGTGCCGGGTCTAGAAGCAGACATCGATGTGCCGGGTCTAGAAGCAGACATTGATGTGCCGGGTCTAGAAGCAGACATCGATATGTCGGGTCTTGTAGCAGACATTGATGTACCGGGTCTAGTAGCAGACATCGATGTACCTGGTCTAGTAGCAGACATCGGTGTACCGGGTCTTGAAACAGACATCGATGTACCGGTTCTAGTAGCAGACATCGATGTACCGGGTCTTGAAGCAGACGTCGATGTGCCGGTTCTGGAAGCAAACATCGATGTGCCGGGTCTTGAAGCTGACATCGATGTACTGGGTTTTGAAGCAGACGTCGATGTACTGGGTCTGGAAGCAAACATCGATGCGCCGGGTCTCGTAGCAGACATCGATGTACCGGGTCTTGAAGCTGACATCGATGTACCGGTTCTAGTAGCAGACATCGATGTACCGGGTCTTGAAGCAGACGTCGATGTACCGGGTATGGAAGCAAACATCGATGCGCCGGGTCTCGTAGCAGACATCGATGTACCGGGTCTTGAAGCTGACACCGATGTACCGGTTCTAGTAGCAGACATCGATGTACCGGGTCTTGAAGCAGACGTCAATGTGCCGGTTCTGGAAGCAAACATCGATGTACCGGGTCTTGAAGCTGACATCGATGTACTGGGTTTTGAAGCAGACGTCGATGTACCGTGTCTGGAAGCAAACATCGATGCGCCGGGTCTCGTAGCAGACCTCGATGTACCGGGTCTATTAGCAGACATCGATGTACCGGGTCTAGTAGCAGACATCGATGTACCGGGTCTAGTAGCAGACATCGATGTACCGGGTCTTGTAGCAGGCATCGATGTACCGGTCCTAGTAGCAGACATCGATGTACCAGGTCTAGTAGCAGACATCAATGTTCCGGTTCTAGTAGCATACATCGATGTGTCGGGTTTAGAAGCAGACATCGATGTGCCGGGTTTAGAAGCAGACAACTAAGGTGATTAATATTGGATGTAAGAACTTGTTTAAGCCTTTCCCGCATCCTAACAAAATATGTAACAGACGGCTTCGAAAAGGCAAAATATGGATACAAATAAAAGTATAATATCGAAAAGAGTTGTCAAAAACCTGCCGTTTTCGGAGAGAGTTAACAATCGATACAAAATGAGTACAGACAATTTTAATTAGAGTTTGGATTATTTCGA
Source organism: Serripes groenlandicus (assembly GCA_031761405.1). Lineage (NCBI taxonomy): Eukaryota > Metazoa > Mollusca > Bivalvia > Cardiida > Cardiidae > Serripes > Serripes groenlandicus. The sequence goes on from JASEVX010000003.1 coordinate 73,834,248, forward strand.
TAATCGGGGATTATTACCGGCTATAAGTGACCCGTTCTCCGTGTACACAATTGTAACCCTTATACTGCTGTCTCAAATACTACAAATCTACAGAAGACAACTTTGAAATAAATTTGGAACATCTATAAATGAAATTTTAATCCTTGAAACAGTTAAAAACAGTGTTAACCGGCACACTTGCTCATTATGAGCATTATGAGCATTTACTCCTTTTTCCACAATGCTTCTCAAAGTCGTCTGCTGCAGGTGTGTTAGAAAAGGATTAAACCGCATTTTCGTATATATTGTTTACGACTTATAACTACAATTGAATATCACTGTAAACCAATATCAGTATACACAGCAATGCAGTTTTATGTAATGGCCCTGTCACACTATTGTGTATCAGAGAAACTTATAAGTTTCGAATGAAAATTCATAAATTAATTATCATATACACAAAAAGTCCTTGAAAATACAGAATTGTTTGCATACTTAACGTATTGAACCTATGACTAGCGTATGAGTAGCGTATCGCTAGGATACAAGCGTATGCGTGATACTTTTCATACGCTGACATACGCTAGTACGATACGCAATAGTGTGACAGGGCCATTAGATACAATTGAATATCACTGTTAACCAATATCAGTATACACAGTAATGCAGTCTTATGTTAGATACAATTGAATATCACTGTAAACCAATATCCGTCTGTACAGCAATGCAGACTTATGTTAGATACAATTGAATATCACTTTAAACCAATGTCATTTTTTACACAGCAATGCAGTTTTATGTTAGATACAATATAATATCACTGTAATATCAGTTTACACAGTAATGCAGTATTATGTTAGATACAATTGAATATCCCTTTAAATCAATATCAGTCTACACAGCAATGCATTTTCATGTTAGATACAATTGAATATCCCTTTAAATCAATATCAGTCTGTACAGCATTGCAGTCTTATGTTAGATACAATTAAATATGACTGTAAACCAATGTCAGTTTGTACAGCAATGCAGTCTTATGTTAGATACAATTGAATATCACTGTAAACCAATGTCAGTCTACACAGTGGAAGACAGTGGTGCAGAGGTAGAGCGTCGGCCTCTCGTATCAAAGGTCCCTGGTTCGAGTCCCGTGATGAGCGGGTCCTGACTTTGGGATTTTTCCACACAAACGGCGCGAGTACTGGTTAAGTCTCCAGGAAGCAGACATCGAGCGTGATTAATCTAAGCCCAAGGCTTGTTTCGCAATCGATGTAAAATAAATAAGTTTAAACTAAAACTAGTCTACACAGCAATGCATTTTCATGTTAGATACAATTGAATATCCCTTTAAATCAATATCAGTCTGTACAGCATTGCAGTCTTATGTTAGATACAATTAAATATCAATGTAAACCAATGTCAGCTTTAACAGCAATGCAGTCTTATGTTAGATACAATTGAATATCACTGTAAACCAATATCAGTCTACACAACAATGCAGTCTTATGTTAGATACAATTAAATATCCCTGTAAACCAATATCAGTCTACACAGCATTGCTTTCTTATGTTAGATACAATTAAATATCACTGTTAATCACCTCAGTCTACAAATCAATGCAATCTTATGTTAGAAACAATTAAATATCACTGTAAATCAATATCAGTTTACACAGAATTGCATTATTATGTAAGATATAATTAAATATCACTGTTAATCAATGTCAACCTACAAAGCAATGCATTCTTAATGTTAGATACAAATAAATATCACTGAAAGTCAAATCAGTCTGGACAGCATTGCAGTCTTATGTTAGATACAATTAAATATCACTGTAAATCAATATCAGTCTACACATTAATGCAGTTTTATGTTAAATACAATTGAATATCACTGTAAACCAATATCAGTCTACACATTAATCAGGGACGTAGATAAGAGGTCTTATCTACGTCCCTGACATTAATGCAGTTTCTGTACAGTGCATATATTGGTTGTGAAAACACCGTCACTGGTATAATGGGCTTGCGCATGCGCCGTGTTAATCGTCTTGATCGCGCATGCGTCGTATTTTACCGTCAGCTGTCGGATATTTCCGTAGCAGTTCGTCACTAGACTGGTTCTCGTTCTCGTTCGAGTTTGCAATAGAAGATTAGATTAGTGAACCAGTCTATTTGTATTTTTTTTATTATTAAAATGTAAATTTAAACCATAGTGTAACGTGTACCGGCGTTAAGCCATCGCGGGTCACCCATCCAGGCACTAACCGCGATGAACGTTGCTTAACTTTACGAAAAGGTCAGCCACTTTACCAACGTCGCTATAAAAGCAGGCTTCCACAGCAAGGCTTTAGAAGTGATATATATACCTGAGTATACCAGAGCGGAGTCTACGTAACATCACTGGAAACCACCGGGGTTTTAATAACAGGAAAATGGGAATATTTTCATAAATGCGAAGTTATTGTGCTAAAGTTTGCGAATTTAAGAATATATTAAGGGGGAAAAAGGACGCGCATGCGCAGAAAAATGTTTACAATAATTTTGGTAGATCGAGGTCAACACGTTGGGAAAAGGTATTTTTGTTTTCGTTTTACGAATTTAACTAAAAAACTATTATTATCATATATTTATATCATATATTTAAAAGCGGGTTTCGTGTTTTTCAAATTAAACAGTATTTCTTAAGCCATACAATGCTGATTCCCGCGCTAACATTGAACTGCTGCATCTTGCAGCAACTCTTATTTAAAGGAGTGACTAGGTGGGTGAGTGAACTATAGCATGTTAGTTTGAGTCAGATACATATGGCCAACTATTGAGTTGTTCAATTGTGCTTTTATTTCATAACTTGTAAAACGTCTCAAAATATTGTTGGGAAATAAAGGAAAAAAGCTTTTACATTGATGCAGACGAAATTCCTTGTTTAGAAAAGAAAATTTCACTTATCGTATCTATGCTACTGAGTAGAGTTTGGTATCACTGACATATATTTGTTAAAATATCGCGTATTATATGTGTAGATTCGACTGAAAAGTATTGTAACATTTTAAAATTTCGATCTATGATGTTAATATAGCGTTGACAACATTATTGGAAATATTCACTTGTTCGGTTTTGCACTTTTTTCCACGATGGTTTCCAATACCTGCTTCTCTGTTTTCAAGAAAACTTAGTAGGATTTAAACATAGGATTTATTCCTTCATTGAACGAATACATATTTATATAATAATAGTTGTGAAAATGAGTTAATTTTGAACAAACAACATTTTCAATTCTTCCAACATTTTGAGAGTAGAACTCTAAATTGAATAAAAGTATCAATATAAAGATTTTAAGATATTATTTTCTTACATTTTACCTTTTTCGCAATACAATTGTTTAATGTTGTACTCAGTTCTTTATTAAATGACAAAAAATATTATTACAAATCTAATGTTAAGTAAACTCATTAATAGCATAAACCTTAATACGTAAACGGTACTGTTAAGTGCATGTCCGGGACCGCCTCGGGTCATACCAACAACATGTAAATGTCAGTAATGGCTATCCCTCCATCAGGAGTGTTGAGTTTACACGCTCGTGTCAGGAGTAATGTATCAGTAATAATACTGATAAATTACAAAACAAACTCAATCCTCTATCCGTCATAAGTTGCGTAATGTAAGGGCTTGACTACTGTAAGGGTTTGAAATTCTTATTATTATACTAAATGACACAACTCTACAAAATACACCTCCGACAATCTAGTTAAACTGACTGATGATATAGGTATTGTATCAATAAACATATTAACCCTCTCACACATACAGACAGATGATATAGGTATTGTATCAATAAACATATTAACCCTCTCACACATACAGACAGATGATATAGGTACGGGATCACTAAACATATTAACGCTCTCACACATACAGACTGATGATATAGGTATTGTATCAATAAACATATTAACCCTCTCACACATACAGACAGATGATATAGGTACGGGATCACTAAACATATTAACGCTCTCACACATACAGACTGATGATATAGGTATTGTATCAATAAACATATTAACCCTCTCACACATACAGACAGATGATATAGGTATTGTATCAATAAACATATTAACCCTCTCACACATACAGACTGATGATATAGGTATTGTATCAATAAACATATTAACCCTCTCACACATACAGACAGATGATATAGGTATTGTATCAATAAACATATTAACCCTCTCACACATACAGACTGATGATATAGGTATTGTATCAATAAACATATTAACCCTCTCACACATACAGACTGATGATATAGGTATTGTATCAATAAACATATTAACCCTCTCACACATACAGACAGATGATATAGGTACGGGATCACTAAACATATTAACGCTCTCACACATACAGACAGATGATATAGGTACGGGATCACTAAACATATTAACTCTCTCACACATACAGACTGATGATATAGGTATTGTATCAATAAACATATTAACCCTCTCACACATACAGACAGATGATATAGGTATTGTATCAATAAACATATTAACCCTCTCACACATACAGACTGATGATATAGGTATTGTATCAATAAACATATTAACCCTCTCACACATACAGACAGATGATATAGGTATTGTATCAATAAACATATTAACCCTCTCACACATACAGACTGATGATATAGGTATTGTATCAATAAACATATTAACCCTCTCACACATACAGACTGATGATATAGGTATTGTATTAATAAACATATTAACCCTCTCACACATACAGACAGATGATATAGGTACGGGATCACTAAACATATTAACGCTCTCACACATACAGACAGATGATATAGGTACGGGATCACTAAACATATTAACTCTCTCACACATACAGACTGATGATATAGGTATTGTATCAATAAACATATTAACCCTCTCACACATACAGACAGATGATATAGGTACGGGATCACTAAACATATTAACGCTCTCACACATACAGACAGATGATATAGGTACGGGATCACTAAACATATTAACCCTCTCACACATACAGACTGATGATATAGGTATGGGATCACTAAACATATTAACCCTCTCACACATACAGACTGATGATATAGGTACGGGATCACTAAACATATTAACTCTCTCACACATACAGACTGATGATATAGGTATGGGATCACTAAACATATTAACCCTCTCACACATACAGACTGATGATATAGGTACGGGATCACTAAACATATTAACTCTCTCACACATACAGACTGATGATATAGGTACGGGATCACTAAACATATTAACTCTCTCACACATACAGACTGATGATATAGGTACGGGATCACTAAACATATTAATTCTCTCACACATACAAACTGATGATATAGGTATGGGATCACTAAACATATTAACCCTCTCACACATACAGACAGATGATATAGGTATGGGATCACTAAACATATTAACGCTCTCACACATACAGACTGATGATATAGGTATGGGATCACTAAACATATTAACGCTCTCACACATACAGACTGATGATATAGGTATGGGATCACTAAACATATTAACCCTCTCACACATACAGACTGAAGATATAGGTATGGGTTCACTAAACGTATGAACCCTCTCACACATACAGACTGATAATATAGGTATGGGATCACTAAACATATTAACCCTCTCACACATACAGACTGATGATATAGGTATGGGATCACTAAACATATTAACCCTCTCACACATACAGACTGAAGATATAGGTATGGGTTCACTAAACGTATGAACCCTCTCACACATACAGACTGATGATATAGGTATGGGATCACTAAACATATTAACCCTCTCACACATACAGACAGATGATATAGGTACGGGATCACTAAACATATTAACTCTCTCACACATACAGACTGATGATATAGGTACGGGATCACTAAACATATTAACCCTCTCACACATACAGACTGATGATATAGGTATGGGATCACTAAACATATTAACCCTCTCACACATACAGACTGATAATATAGGTACGGGATCACTAAACATATTAACTCTCTCACACATACAGACTGATGATATAGGTACGGGATCACTAAACATATTAACTCTCTCACACATACAGACTGATGATATAGGTACGGGATCACTAAACATATTAACTCTCTCACACATACAGACTGATGATATAGGTACGGGATCACTAAACATATTAACTCTCTCACACATACAAACAGATGATATAGGTATGGGATCACTAAACATATTAACCCTCTCACACATACAGACAGATGATATAGGTATGGGATCACTAAACATATTAACGCTCTCACACATACAGACTGATGATATAGGTATGGGATCACTAAACATATTAACGCTCTCACACATACAGACTGATGATATAGGTATGGGATCACTAAACATATTAACCCTCTCACACATACAGACTGAAGATATAGGTATGGGTTCACTAAACGTATGAACCCTCTCACACATACAGACTGATAATATAGGTACGGGATCACTAAACATATTAACTCTCTCACACATACAGACTGATGATATAGGTACGGGATCACTAAACATATTAACTCTCTCACACATACAGACTGATGATATAGGTACGGGATCACTAAACATATTAACCCTCTCACACATGCAGACTGATGATATAGGTATGGGATCACTAAACATATTAACCCTCTCACACATACAGACTGATGATATAGGTACGGGATCACTAAACATATTAACTCTCTCACACATACAGACTGATGATATAGGTACGGGATCACTAAACATATTAACTCTCTCACACATACAGACTGATGATATAGGTACGGGATCACTAAACATATTAACTCTCTCACACATACAGACTGATGATATAGGTACGGGATCACTAAACATATTAACTCTCTCACACATACAGACAGATGATATAGGTATGGGATCACTAAACATATTAACCCTCTCACACATACAGACAGATGATATAGGTATGGGATCACTAAACATATTAACGCTCTCACACATACAGACTGATGATATAGGTATGGGATCACTAAACATATTAACGCTCTCACACATACAGACTGATGATATAGGTATGGGATCACTAAACATATTAACCCTCTCACACATACAGACTGAAGATATAGGTATGGGATCACTAAACGCATGAACCCTCTCACACATACAGACTGATAATATAGGTACGGGATCATTAAACATATTAACCCTCTCACACATACAGACAGATGATATAGGTAAGGGATCACTAAACATATTAACCCTCTCACACATACAGACTGATGATATAGGTAAGGGATCACTAAACATATTAACCCTCTCACACATACAGACAGATGATATAGGTATGGGATCACTAAACATATTAACCCTCTCACACATACAAACTGATGATATAGGTAAGGGATCACTAAACATATTAATCCTCTCACACATACAGACTGATAATATAGGTAAGGGATCACTAAACATATTAATCCTCTCTCACATACAGACTGATAATATAGGTATGTGATAACTAACATATTAACCCTCTCCGACATACCAACTTAACATATTAACCCTATCACTTAAAGCGGCCATTTCGCCAAGGATTGTTTTGATCCCGATAGTACGCGATCCTTTTTTTTGGTCGATCGGCCGCATTTTTGCGAAAATAGTCGGGAACCTGCGAGCACTGTCGAGCACTACCCTATACCTTCGACCCGCATGTGTCCCGTAAGTGCCCGTAAGTGGTCGGGACTCAATCGGGTCTAAAAAGGGGACGATTGGAGGCGATTCAGGACGACAATCGGGCCGATCAAAAGAGTTGATTCATCGGGGACAATCTGGTCCAGATCGGACCGATTGGAAAAAAACAATCCTTGGTGAAATGCAGCCTTATCAGACGCATCTTGACACGACTGCGGTAAACTACTTTAAATTACATTGTGCAAAAAGAAAATGAGACAATGGTCGTCACGAAATTAGGCAACATTATTTTCTCTTTGTAAGGCAATTCAGCATGTGGAATATATTATCAATCCTCGATAATTTCGAATTCTTATAATGCAATGCTTTTTGTTGTTAATAAGAAATGCCAAATCAATTGTTACCAGTTACATTATTTAATAAGTTTAAGCACACACACATACTGCACATGTTTTCAATAAAGACACTGACAGCAAGAATAGTAAATGATTAGTGAATAATAACTCGTTGGACTGGTTTGACTGTCGAACTTTTACATCGGATATTGCCGGTCTTAGCCGACATTCGTCGTGTCCTTCCGTTTCTCGGTGGGGCTGATCCAGGAGCTTCCCGTTTTTCCGTTCGCGACTTGGGAGGTTCTAGTGCTAGCACCATGAGGGGTGGTAATCCACTACTGTTAGAATGAAAGAACAAATCAATAGTTTATCATCGATTGGCCAACCCCAGTAAGGAATACATATTGCATTCGCTTGAAATATAAAGATGCATTCTGATTATTATTTGTGACGTGTAGATCAATATCAACTTGTCTTATTTAGGTCTGTACAGAGTACGCATGAATCGTATTTAATAATACAATTCCAACAAACAAATTGCAGGTATATTCCCTCAAAGCTCAAAGTACAGTAACAACTAACAAATCTCAGTACACCATCAACTAACAAATCACATTACACCATCAACTAACAAATCACAGTACATCATCAACTAACAAATCACAGTACATCATAAACTAACAAATCACAGTATACGATCAACTAACACATCACAGTATACCATCAACTAACAAATCACATTACACCATCAACTAACAAATCACAGTACATCATCAACGAACAAATCACAGTACATCATCAACTAAGAAATCACAGTACATTATCAACTAACAAATAAGAGTATATGGTCAACTAACAAATCACAGTACACCATCAACTAATAAATCACAGTACACCATCAACTAACAAATCACATTACAACATCAACTAACAAATCACATTACACCATCAACTAACAAATCACAGTATACGGTCAACTAACAAATCACAGTATACCATCAACTATCAAATCACAGTACATCATCAACTAACAAATCACAGTACACCATCAACTAATAAATCACAGTATACCATCAGTACACGATCAACTAACAAATCACAGGGTACCATCAACTAACAAATCACAGTACATCATCAACTAACAAATCACATTACACGGTCAACTAACAAATCACATTACACCATCATCTAACATATCACAGTACAGCATCAACTAACAAATCACATTACACCATCAATAACAAATCACAGTACACGGTCAACTAACAAATCACATTACACCATCAACTAATAAATCACAGTACATCATCAACTAACAAATCACAGTACACAATTAACTAACAAATCACAGTACATGATCAACTAACAAATCATAGTACACGATCAACTAAAAAATCACATTACACCATCAACTAACAAATCACAGTACATCATCAACTAATAAATCACAGTACACCATCAACTAACAAATCACAGTACACCATCAACTAACAAATAACAGTACTTAATCAACTAACAAATCACAGTACACGATCAACTAATAAATCACATTACACCATCAACTAACAAATCACAGTACATCAACAACTAACAAATCACAGTACATCACCAAGTAACAAATCACAGTACACCATCAACTAACAAATCACAGTACATGATCAACTAACACATCAGAGTACACGATCAACTAATAAATCACATTACACTATCAACTAACAAATCACAGTACTTCATCAACTAACAAATCACAGTACACGATGAACTAATAAATCACATTACACCATCAACTAATAAATCATAGTACATCACCAACTAACAAATCACAGTACATCATCAACTAACAAATCACAGTATACCATCAACTAACAAATCACATTACACCATCAACTAATAAATCACATTACACGGTCAACTAATAAATCACAGTACATCATCAACTAACAAATCACATTACACAATCAACTAACAAATCACAGTACACCATCAATTAATAAATCATAGTACATCATCAACTAACAAATCACATTACATCATCAACTAACAAATCACAGTACATCATCAACTAACAAATCACAGTACACCATCAACTAACAAATCACATGACACCATCAATTAACAAATCACAGTACATCATCAACTAACAAATCACAGTACATCATCAACTAACAAATCACTTTACACCATCAACTAACAAATCACATAACACCATCAACTAACAAATCACAGTACATCATCAACTAACAAATCACAGTACATCATCAACTAACAAATCACTTTACACCATCAACTAACAAATCACATTACACCATCAACTTACAAATCACAGTACATCCTCAACTAACAAATCACAGTATACTATCAACTAACAATTCACATTACACCATCAACTAATAAATCACAGTACACCATCAACTATTAAATCACATTACACGGTCAACTAATAAATCACAGTACATCATCAACTAACAAATCACATTACACCATCAACTAACAAATCACAGTACATCATCAATTAATAAATCACAATACATCATCAACTAACAAATCTCAGTATACCATCAACTAACAAATCACATTACATCATCAACTAACAAATCACAGTACATCGTCAACTAACAAATCACAGTACTCCATCAACTAACAAATCACATTACACCATCAACTAACAAATCACAGTACATCATCAACTAACAAATCATAGTCAATCATCAACTAACAAATCACTTTAAACAATCAACTAACAAATCACATTACACCATCAACTAACAAATCACAGTACAACATCAACTAACAAATCACAGTACATCATCAACTAACAAATCACATTACACCATCAACTAACAAATCACATTACACCATCAACTAACAAATCACAGTATATCATCAACTAATAAATCACAGTACACCATCAACTAACAAATCACAGTATACCATCAACTAACAAATCACAGTATACCATCAACTAACAAATCACAGTACACCATCAACTAAGATTCACATTACACCATCAACTAACACATCACATTACACCATCAACTAACAAATCACAATATACCATCAACTAACAAATGACATTACACCATCAACTAACAAATCCCATTACACCATCAACTAAAAAATCACAGTATACCACCAACTAACAAATCACAGTATACCATCAACTAACAATTCATAGTACACCATCAACTAACAAATCACAGTATACCATCAACTAATAAATCACAGAATACCATCAACTAACGAATCACATTACACCATAATCTAACAGATCACAGTACACGATCAACTAACAAATCACATTAAACCATCAACTAACAAATCAGAGTACACGATCAACTAACAAATCACAGTACACCATCAACTAACAAATCACAGTATACCATCAACTAGCAAATCACATTACACCATCAACTAATAAATCACAGTATATCACCAACTAACAAATCACAGTATACCATCAACTAACAAATCACAGTACACCATCAACTAACAAATCACAGTATACCATCAACAAACAAATCACATTACACCATCAACTAATAAATCACAGGATATCACCAACTAACAAATCACAGTATACCATCAACTAACAAATCACATTACACCATAATCTAACAGATCACAGTACACGATCAACTAACAAATCACATTACACCATCAACTAACAAATCAGAGTACACGATCAACTAACAAATCACATTACATCATCAACTAACAAATCACAGTACATCGTCAACTAACAAATCACAGTACTCCATCAACTAACAAATCACATTACACCATCAACTAACAAATCACAGTACATCATCAACTAACAAATCATAGTCAATCATCAACTAACAAATCACTTTAAACAATCAACTAACAAATCACATTACACCATCAACTAACAAATCACAGTACAACATCAACTAACAAATCACAGTACATCATCAACTAACAAATCACAGTATACCATCAACTAACAATTCATAGTACACCATCAACTAACAAATCACAGTATACCATCAACTAATAAATCACAGAATACCATCAACTAACGAATCACATTACACCATAATCTAACAGATCACAGTACACGATCAACTAACAAATCACATTAAACCATCAACTAACAAATCAGAGTACACGATCAACTAACAAATCACAGTACACCATCAACTAACAAATCACAGTATACCATCAACTAGCAAATCACATTACACCATCAACTAATAAATCACAGTATATCACCAACTAACAAATCACAGTATACCATCAACTAACAAATCACAGTACACCATCAACTAACAAATCACAGTATACCATCAACAAACAAATCACATTACACCATCAACTAATAAATCACAGGATATCACCAACTAACAAATCACAGTATACCATCAACTAACAAATCACATTACACCATAATCTAACAGATCACAGTACACGATCAACTAACAAATCACATTACACCATCAACTAACAAATCAGAGTACACGATCAACTAACAAATCAGAGTACACCATCAACTAACAAATCACAGTACACCATCAACTAACAAATCACAGTATATCACCAACTAACAAATCACAGTATATCATCAACTAACAAATCACATTACACCATCAACTAACAAATCACATTACACCATCAACTAACAAATCACAGTAAACGATCAACTAACAAATCACAGTATACGGTCAACTAATAAATCAGAGTACACCATCAACTAACAAATCACAGTACACGATCAACTAACAAATCACAGTACACGATCAACTAACAAATCACAGTATACCAACAACTAATAAATCACAGTATACCATCAACTAACAAATCACATTACAACATAATCTAACAAATCACAGTACACGGTCAACTAATAAATCACAGTACACCATCAACTAATAAATCAGAGTACACCATCAACTAACAAATCACAGTACACGATCAACTAATAAATCACAGTATACCATCAACTAACAAAACACATTACACCATCATCTAACAGATCACAGTACACGGTCAACTAACAAATCACAGTATACGATCAAGTAACAAATCACAGTACACGATCAACTAACAAATCAGAGTACTCCATCAACTAATAAATCACAGTATACTATCAACTAAAAAATCACAGTATACCATCAATTAACAAATCACATTACACAATCAACTAACAAATCACAGTACACGGTCAACTAACAAATCACAGTACACGATCAACTAACAAATCAGAGTACACCATAAACTAATAAATCACAGTACACGATCAACTAACACATCACATTACACCATCAACTAACAAATCACATTACACCATCAACTAATAAATCACATTACACCATCAACTAACAAATCACTTTACACGATCAACTAACAAATCAGAGTACACCATCAACTAACAAATCACAGTACACGATCAACTAACAAATCACAGTATACCATCAACTACAAATCACAGTACACGATCAACTAATAAATCAGAGTACACCATCAACTAACAAATCACAGTACACCATCAACTAACAAATCACAGTACACGATCAACTAATAAATCACAGTATACCATCAACTAACAAATCACATTACACCATCATCTAACAGATCACAGTACACGTTCAACTAACAAATCACAGTACACGATCAACTTACAAATCACAGTACACGACCAACTAACAAATCACAGTATACCATCAACTAACACATCACAGTACACCATCAACTAACACATCACAGTACACCATCAACTCACAAATCACAGTATATCACCAACTAACAAATCACAGTACACGATCAACTAACAATTCACAGTACACTATCAATTAATAAATCTCAGTACACCATCAACTAACAAATCACATTACACCATCAACCTACAAATCGCAGTACACCATCAACTTACAAATCACAGTACATCACCAACTAATAAATCACAGTACATCATCAGGAAGCACACCACAGTACAATACTTACACACAAATCAAGTTACACTGCACTAAAAACAAACAAATCAAGTTACACTGCACTAAAAACAAACAAATAGTGTTAAACTATCAGCACACAGATTACAGTATACAGTCAAAAACAAATCATGGCTACTTACCAACAAAACATTACAGTACACTACCAGCAAACACATTACAGTAAGCTTTCAACAATCAAATTACAGTACCCTATCAACAAACACATTACAAAAAAAAATCAGCATACATATCGAAGTACATTACCAATAAACAAATTACAGTACACTACCATAAAATTACATTACATTACCAACAAGCAAATTAAAATACACTACCATAAACATACAATACACTACCAATAAATATATAACAGGAAACTATCATCAAACAAATAAAAGTACACTAACTACATACAAAATACAGTACACTGCAATCAAACAAAATACAGTACCCTATCAAAAATACCAACAAATAAACTACAGCATACGACCTACAAATATTTTACAGTACACTACCAACCGACAAATTACAGTACACTACCAACACAAATTACAGTACACCACCAATAAACAAATTACAGTACACTATCAAATTACAGTACGCGTATAACACATCAATTTCAGAACGGTTACAACACATAACTTACAGTACGTTTACAACACAAAAATTACAGTACGGTTACAACCAATTCATTTCAGTACGGTTACAACAAATAAATTACAGGACGCTTACAATACATAACTTACAGTACGCTTACAATATATAAATTACAGCACGCTTACAACACCTCAATTTCAGTACGACGCATAGACTACAGTACGCTTACAACACATAAATTACAGTACGGTTACAACCAATAAATTACAGAAAGTTTACAATACATAAATTACAGTACTGTAACAACCAATAAATTACAGTACGCTTACGACCAATAAATTACAGTACGGTTACAACACCTACATTACAGTACACTTACAATACATATATTACAGTACGGTTACGACCAATAAATTACAGGACGCTTACAATACTTTAATTACAGTACGCTTACAATACTTTAATTACAGTACGCTTACAATAAATAAATTACAGTACGCTTACAACCAATAAATAACAGTACGCTTACAACATAAATTACAGTACGGTTACAGCACATACATTACAGTACGCTTATAACATATATATTACAGTACGGTTACGACCAATAAATCACAGTACGCTTACAATACATAAATTACACTGCGCTTACAATACATTAATTACAGTACGGTTACCATACATAAATAACAGTACACTTACAACCAATAAATTACAGTACGGTTAAAACGAATAAATTACACTACGCTTACAACACATAAATTACAGTAAGTTTACAATACATATATTACAGTACGGTTACAACCAATAAATTACAGTACGCTTACAACACATACATTACACTACGCTTAAAATATGGTTACAACGTTACAACCAATAAATTGCAGTACTCTTACAACACATACATAATAGTACGCTTACAATAAATAAATGACATTACGGTTACAACCAATAAACTTCAGTACACTATACACTTACATATTTTCTTGGCCAATTCTTTCGTTCCCGTAAAGCTTCATTAGTCTGTCTCTGAAGTATTTCACTCTCTCGGCGGGGCTGCTTGATTTGTTCACTAGAAACTGTAATGGGTTCTTTCTCGGGACATCTACTGACTTCGACATGGTTGGAGAAGTGTACCCGGTTTTCTGTCATATCACGAAAAGGAAAAGTCGACTGATTAATTGATTCGTTGAAATGTAATCGTTTTGCTATAGTATTAGTTATATCATTACAAATTGAACCCAGTCTTGGGAAAGCATATACGTTGTCATTTCTGAACTGTGTAGGTTCAGATCAACATGTACGTCTTATCTTATTCTATACAAGTTGACAAACTCAACTAATACACCCAGATTATATAATGTTCTTATTCGGAATACTGAATAATTCATGATGAGGACAAAACAGCGTCAGAAGGGATGCATGAACAAACTGTAAAAGAGTCAGTACTTGATTTACGGGTTCGGGATTTTGTGATTTGTTCAACACCAACGAACAGAGTACTGGTGAATTATATAGGAAGCAGCCATCGAAGTTGTTGATTAATATAAACTAAAAGCTTGTTTCATAATTGATGTAAAATAAGTAAGTTTAAACTTAGTATTTGATTACATTTGCTTGAATCTGACCTTTGTGCAAAAATGTCAATTGTTATGATGCACATGTATTTTTTATCCAATTTAAAGGTTGTAGCACTTATCTTACTATAGTATAAATGTATTCTATACTCTTAACAGGACGAATATTGATGCAAAGCATCAAAGACGGCGCGCATGATTTTGAAGCATGACTTTAAGGAAGCAGTTGCAGTTCAGTCCATTTAAATAACGTGTAAACAGACAGGATGTAAATATTTCGAAAAAGAAGGCAAAATGTTCCTACATTGCTCACCTGGCTACCATAGCATATGATAAAAGGTTACCAAGAGCAGAAAGGGTCAGTTTTGACGTAGGAATAGATTTTTAATATGCTGCGATCTATATGATATTCAGCATTAGTCGTAACATGTCAAGTTTAGTCCTAAAACCATATAGTTTACAGCACAGGTGAATAAGTACGCTGTGATTTGTTCATACAGGTGTAATAAGTACTCTGTGAGTTGTTAACACAGGTGTAATAAGTACCCTGTGATTGGTTCATAAAGGTGTAATAGGTATCCTATGATTGGTTCAAGGTGTAATAAGTACCCTGTGATTGGTTCACACAGGTGTAATAAGTATCCTGTGATTAGTTCAAACATGTGTAATAAGTACCCTGTGATTTGTTCACACAGGTGTAATAAGTACCCTGTGAGTTGTTCACACAGGTGAATTAAGTACCCTGTGAGTTGGTCACACAAGTGAATAAGTACCCATGCGAGTTGTTCGCACAGGTGAATTAGTACCTTGTCAGTTGTTCGCACAGGTGAATAAGTACCCTGTGAGTTGTTCGCACGGGTGTAATAAGAACCCTGTGATTTGTTTACACAGGTGTAATATGTACCCTGTGAGTTGTTCGCACAGGTGTCATAAGTATCCTGTGATTTGTTCACACAGGTGTAATAAGTACCCTGTGAGTTGCTCGCACACGTGAATTAGTACCCTGTGAGTTGTTCGCACAGGTGAATAAGTACCCTGTAAGTTGTTTACACAGGTGAATAAGTACCCGTGTGAGTTGTTTGCACAGGTGAATAAGTACCCTGTAAGTTGTTCACACAGGTGAATAAGTACCCATGTGAGTTGTTCACACAGGTGAATAAGTACCCGTGTGAGTTGTTTGCACAGGTGAATAAGTACCCATGTGAGTTGTTTGCACAGGTGAATAAGTACCCTGTAAGTTGTTTACACAGGTGAATAAGTACCCGTGTGAGTTGTTTGCACAGGTAAATAAGTACCCTGTAAGTTGTTTACACAGGTGAATAAGTACCCGTGTGAGTTGTTTGCACAGGTGAATAAGTACCCATGTGAGTTGTTTACACAGGTGAATAAGTACACATGTGAGTTGTTCGCACAGGTAAATAAGTACCCTGTAAGTTGTTTACACAGGTAAATAAGTACCCTGTAAGTTGTTTACACAGGTGAATAAGTACCCATGTGAGTTGCACAGGTGAATAAGTACCCATGTGAGTTGTTCACACAGGTGAATAAGTACCCTGTAAGTTGTTCACACAGGTAAATAAGTACCCTGTAAGTTGTTTACACAGGTGAATAAGTACCCATGTGAGTTGCACAGGTGAATAAGTACCCATGTGAGTTGTTCGCACAGGTAAATAAGTACCCTGTAAGTTGTTTACACAGGTAAATAAGTACCCTGTAAGTTGTTTACACAGGTGAATAAGTACCCATGTGAGTTGCACAGGTGAATAAGTACCCATGTGAGTTGTTCACACAGGTAAATAAGTACCCTGTAAGTTGTTTACACAGGTGAATAAGTACCCATGTGAGTTGCACAGGTGAATAAGTACCCATGTGAGTTGTTCACACAGGTGAATAAGTACCCATGTGAGTTGTTCACACAGGTGAATAAGTACCCATGTGAGTTGTTCGCACAGGTGAATAAGTACCCTGTAAGTTGTTCACACAGGTGAAAAAGTAGCCATGTGAGTTGCACAGGTGAATAAGTACCCTGTAAGTTGTTCACACAGGTGAATAAGTACCCATGTGAGTTGTTCACACAGGTGAATAAGTACCCTGTAAGTTGTTCACACAGGTGAATAAGTACCCATGTGAGTTGTTCACACAGGTGAATAAGTACCCATGTGAGTTGCACAGGTGAATAAGTACCCTGTAAGTTGTTCACACAGGTGAATAAGTACCCATGTGAGTTGTTCACACAGGTGAATAAGTACCCTGTAAGTTGTTCACACAGGTGAATAAGTACCCATGTGAGTTGTTCACACAGGTAAATAAGTACCCATGTGAGTTGTTCACACAGGTGAATAAGTACCCTGTGAGTTGTTCACACAGGTGAATTAAGTACCCTGTGAGTTGGTCACACAAGTAAATAAGTACCCTGTGAGTTGTTCGCACGGGTGTAATAAGAACCCTGTGATTTGTTTACACTGGTGTAATATGTACCCTGTTATTTGTTCAAACAGTGAAATGAGTATCCTTTGATTTATTCACACATGTGTAATTATTACCCTGTTATTTGTTACACAGGTGTAATAAGTACGCTGTGATTTGTTCAAACAGGTGTAATAAGTACCCTGTGATTTGTTCACACAGGTGTAATAAGTACCCTGTGAGTTGTTCACACAGGTGAATTAAGTACCCTGTGAGTTGGTCACACAAGTGAATAAGTACCCATGTGAGTTGTTCGCACAGGTGAATTAGTACCTTGTCAGTTGTTCGCACAGGTGAATAAGTACCCTGTGAGTTGTTCGCACGGGTGTAATAAGAACCCTGTGATTTGTTTACACAGATGTAATATGTACCCTGTGAGTTGTTCGCACAGGTGTCATAAGTATCCTTTGATTTGTTCACACAGGTGTAATAAGTACCCTGTGAGTTGCTCGCACACGTGAATTAGTACCCTATGAGTTGTTCGCACAGGTGAATAAGTACCCTGTAAGTTGTTTGCACAGGTGAATAAGTACCCATGTGAGTTGTTCGCACAGGTGAATAAGTACCCTGTAAGTTGTTCACACAGGTGAATAAGTACCCATGTGAGTTGTTCACACAGGTGAATAAGTACCCTGTAAGTTGTTTACACAGGTGAATAAGTACCCATGTGAGTTGTTTACACAGGTAAATAAGTACCCATGTGAGTTGTTTACACAGGTATATAAGTACCCGGTGAGTTGTTCGCACAGGTAAATAAGTACCCTGTAAGTTGTTTACACAGGTAAATAAGTACCCATGTGAGTTGTTCGCACAGGTAAATAAGTACCCATGTGAGTTGCACAGGTGAATAAGTACCCTGTAAGTTGTTCACACAGGTGAATAAGTGCCTTGTTAGTTGTTTGCACACGTGTAATAAATACCCTGTGATTTGTTCACACTGGTGCAATATGTACCCTGTGATTTGTTCAAACAGTGTAATGAGTATCCTTTGATTTATTCACACATGTGTAATTATTACCCTGTTATTTGTTTACACAGGTGTAATAAGTACGCTGTGATTTGTTCATACAGGTGTAATATGTACTCTGTGAGTTGTTCACAGAGGTGTAACAAGTACCCTGTGATTTGTCACACAGGTGAATAAGTACCCTGTGAGTTGTTCGCACAGGTGTAAAAAGTACCCTGTGATTTGTTCATACAGGTGTAATACGTTCTCTGTGAGTTGTTCACACAGGTGTAATTAGTACCCTGTGAGTTGTTCACACAGGTGAATAAGTACCCTGTGCATTGTTTGCACAGGTGAATAAGTACGCTGTGATTTGTCCATACAGGTGTAATAAGTACTCTGTGAGTTGTTCACACAGGTGTAATAAGTACCCTATGATTGGTTCACAAAGGTGTAATAAGTACCCTGTGATTGGTTCACACAGGTGTAATAAGTATCCTGTGATTAGTTCAAACATGTGTAATAAGTACCCTGTGATTTGTTCACACAGGTGTAATAAGTACCCTGTGAGTTGTTCACACAGGTGAATTAAGTACCCTGTGAGTTGGTCACAAAAGTGAATAAGTACCCATGTGAGTTGTTCGCACAGGTGAATTAGTACCTTGTCAGTTGTTCGCACAGGTGAATAAGTACCCTGTGAGTTGTTCGCACGGGTGTAATAAGAACCCTGTGATTTGTTTACACTGGTGCAATATGTACCCTGTTATTTGTTCAAACAGTGTAATGAGTATCCTTTGATTTATTCACACATGTGTAATAAATACCCTGTTATTTGTTACACAGGTGTAATAAGTACGCTGTGATTTGTTCAAACAGGTGTAATAAGTACCCTGTGATTTGTTCACACAGGTGTAATAAGTACCCTGTCAGTTGTTCACACAGGTGTAAAAAGTACCCTGTGATTTGTTTACACAGGTGTAATAAGTACCCTGTGATTGGTTCACACAGGTGTAATAAGTACGCTGTAATTTGTTCAAACAGGTGTTATAAGTACGCTGGGATTTGCTCACTCAGGTGAAATAAGTACACTGTGAGTTGTTCACACAGGTGAAATAAGTACACTACAAGAGAAAGTTGATGCAAGGCATCAATGTCGCCGGAAAAGACTGCATTGATTTATTTATGTATTCTTGACTTTCCTTAGTCTATTCAAACATTAGGAACGTTGAAATGAAAACATTTACTTATAAATTTTATATTCACCTATACATTAGGGTATCTATAAAAAATTAACGAAATGTGTACACATTTATCTTGGCTTAAATTTAATTTTGCTGTTGTTACTTATTTAAATAATAGTATTCATTCATATAATTTCAATGTTTGTCAATCTTATTCGAATCACAAGGTAAATATCCTGGTATTGCTTTAAAGGGAGGTAATTTGAAGAAAACAAAAGTCTTCAAAAGGAGAAATATATCAGCATTACCGTCTACAGTTTAAATTGTTCTATTGTTTGTGGATTTAAAAATGTTCTTTTTTTCTTATTTCTACATGTACAACGAAATATTGCGGCTTCTCTTTGACGCTTTGCGTCAAACATTCGTCTTGTACTTGTCTAAAATAAAATAATATCACTCGCTTTTTCATATCGAAATGCGCATGCGCGAAAATCGATGTTAAAGGTCACGAACCTACACAACAGAATAGGGTCTATATTTAGCTTAGAAACAGTTCCTACTTTAGATATTCATGGATTAACATTATTAAATGAATTCTACACAAATCAAGACATCTCTTTGAACATGAAAAGAACATTTAGTAAGTTAAAATTGCTATTAAAAGGAGAATCCGAAATTGACCTCAATGATGACACATAAGAGTCTGCATTAGGGGGTGTTGGTTCACGTCTTGAAGGGACCACTTTTGTCTTCGTAAATAAGACAAAAAACTTAAATGCGAGTGAAATAAAAAAAAAACTGCAAACATTAAAAAATCGGAATATTTATTTCATTTTAGATGTGTCATTTATTAGTGTTCGTAAACAACCACAATTGTAATATGTTCAAATCATCTAGATTTGTTTCTTTCTAATAATAAGCCGCCCTCCCATGTGATTTCCGAAAAGCTATTAAAAATAGAAGTCGCGGGCTTCTGCCCGGCGACTAATGATTTGTTCACACAGGTGAAATAAGTACGCTTTGAGTTGCTCACACAGGTGTAATGAGAATCCTGTGTTATGTTACGCTGTGATTTGTTCACAAAGGTGTAATAGGTACGCTGTAAGTTCGATTCGTTGCAATGAATATCCTGCGATTTGTTGTAATAAGTACCCTGTGATTTGTTCACACAGGTGTTATAAGTACCCTTTGATTTTGTTCACACAGGTGTAATAAGTAAGCTGTGATATGTTCACACATGTGTTATAAGTACGCTGTGTTTTGATTACACATGTGTAATAAGTACCCTGTGAATTATTCAAACAGGTGTACTATACGCGATGTGATTTGTTCAAACAGTGTAGTAAGTACGTTGTGATTTGTTCACACAGGTGTAATATAACTAAAATAACAAAATTTATTAACTTGGTGGGATATCAAATGGGAAATGAATTTTATTTGACATCTCTGACGCAATAGAAAGAACTACAAAGAAATGTGTTGTTAAAATATATGAATTACAGAATTGAAAATGTGTTGTTTAAATATATGAATTACAGAATTGAAAATGTTTTGTTTAAATATATGAATTACAGAATTGAAAATGAAAAAAGTATATTGTAAATCTTGTTAACATTCTGGAGGCTGCATTTTTAACTTGAGTATGTTGAACTGTATCAGAAAGTTTGTCTTGATGATATGTAGGAAAAGTTTGAATATTGGTCATGCCTGTAAAAAGACTAGGTCACTAGGTCAAATTGAAGGAAAATCTTGTCAACACTGTAGGAGCCACATTCGAATATGTGTCGTATCAGATAAGTAATAGTAGGTCACTAGGCAAAATGAAGGAAAATCTTATTAACACACCGGACGTTGCATTTTGTATCTTTTGTCAGAATAATTGTCTTGATGAGTTTTTCATTTTTCAAACACTTTCTCCCAGTCAAGAACATGGTTTAGAGAATGGGATTTAACACTTGACATGGTTTAGAGAATGGGATTTAACACTTGACATGTTTCTGAATATAATAAGGCAGAAACTTCAAAATAATATGCCTGAACCTGCTGTCAAATTTTCCTTTTATTCTTCATATCTTAAATGTGTATACTTGTGAGCTCTTGCACTCAGATGAGCTATATAGTGTCAACAAGGTCCTGTTTTCACATTGGCAGTTTCATAATATTTACTATTTTGGATATGATCTTTCAACTTTTTAACTATAAATACATAGACATAAGCTGCAATTGTTATTTCTTTCACATTTTCCCTACTTCTGCAACCGTCTTGCAGCCCCCAGGCCGTTAGCGATGCAGTGCTTTGATTGTTGGAGTGGTGTGATGTCAGGCTGGTCAAGCGTCCTACGTTCACTAACCTAGTCAATTAATAAATCCATCTAGTCTTTACCATACATCCTAATATCAGTCGTGCAAACGTCCTTTGACACCTCTGCAACAAACTCCTTCAAAATGTTGGAATTTAAACTAAATTCAAAGGCATTGCATTTAACTTTTCACCTATCCTTTGTGAAAGCCCATTAGAACAAGATTAGTTTGTTGTATGGTGTTTTACGTTACTTTTAACAAAATTGTAGTAACATGAAGCCGTAGAAAATGTAGACAATACAGGAACTTATTTCTGCTTTGATAGTATAAGTGGATTCTCAATTTACTTCTCAACGTTAGGCAGAGACCTTCATTTTATTTTGATATGACATGTTTATTTGTTAATTGCATAAAAAAAACCACGACTAAATCCATTGTAAACCAGTAGGTGTGCTAAACAGGAACTACCAAGATAGCAAAGTGCAAAATTAAGCGAAGAAGTATGTGTCAATTTTAGTAGATCGGTAAAACCCCTTATATGGACATAGCAAAGTGCAATTGTAAAGTGTTCTTATTAGACGTTACATGTCCAAATGTAATCTGCTGTTAGCCCCTTGCTGTCAGCACTTTCAGTGCTTTGACTTTCATAGTTTCGAGTAGTGCAGTGGGCCAAATATTATCGTGAAAGTTAATTAACCGCGGGCGAAGGAATGCATCATTCGACCACTGCACTCATAAATAGCTAGACGCGGTATGTAACTCCTCCGTGAACCTTCGTATTGCCAAGTCTCGCTATGATAATCAACTCACGAATAGTCACGTTATATATGAGCCGTTATACAATGTTGGTTTTCTCGCGGGCGGCTCTTACTATGTCTACCTTATTGTGCAGTAAACAGAATAATGTATTCATTCGTCCGCAGTAAATTAACAAGCATACTACCTTAATTGCGGACGGTCCATGCGTCACGGATGAACATTTAATGGTAGGATGTCTAGGGGGTGTTGGCGTCGTTCTGGACGAACGGTTGCTGGAACATGCGCTAGTATTCCCGATTCTCGAACTCGTTCTGGAACTTATAGTACTTCTTTGCTGCTGCGATTGCTCGGCTTTGGGTGTTGCGGATTTTTTCCCTTTAATTAGCTTGTCCTCGACTTTAGATTTTGCTTTTGCATCTTTAACATTGACATCCATACCACAATCTCCGACATTCTTTATGGGACTCGGGAACCTGTAGTCGTCCACATCTTGTAGGACGTTATCGTCGTTGTCAAGGGAATATAATTCTGGTTCTCTGTCGTCAAAGAGAGCCTGCGTTGTATGTTCAGCGTTTGTCATGGCTGCTACAGCTTTACTGCAACCACAGTTGCTGATACCTGCTTCTTTGGCAGACATATACTGTCATATAGATAAGAGTAAATATGCAAGTGTAACCGCTGATAAAACGTTGTATATTGATTCAATCATTCTATAAACATATCCGTGTGAAAAGGTACACGTTGAGATTTCTGTGCAGTGTTGGATCAGATCACAATCTCCATCTGCTTAGACTTCTCCAAATCTACACAAGTTGACAGAAGTTTCATGAGCATATATAATTATATATTTGAACAGTGTAGATCTAGATCAAACTGTGTTGATGTACCTATTCTCATGGACGGGAATATTTTATTCACGAGAACAGACGCTCGGGGGATTTGGGAAGTAATGACAACAACAACCACGCTCAGATTGCATACTTGTAAAGTCGAATAGTGGTCATAACCGTTCTCCGAACTCTCCCAGCATTCTTGTAAAGTCGAATAGTGGTCATAACCGTTCTCCGAACTCTGCCACCATTCTTGTCCGATGTATATCGTAAGCAGAGGAGATATAGATCAGACTTCACTGACGCGCAGGCTAATCTATATCTTGCATGATCGCGAACATTCTAAACGTCGTTTTGTTGTTGGATGCAGTCCATTTATTGGCTATTCAGCTTTTAAACATAAGTAGATGCAAGATATGACACTTGTGTGCGTTCAGATGAATTAGGAAAATAGATACAAGAAGGACTAAACATAAGAACATTAATAGATAAATAAATACTTGAATAGATGTAGAGGATGATTGTTTGTTTCAGTGTATTATCGAAATTTCTTTCATCGAGTGAAAAGCAAAGGGTGATAATTTCAATTGCACTTTTCACGAATAAGATTTTAAAATCACTGCAACTATTATTTTAATATAAACAGTGACTTTTGTTGATTCACGTCATTAAATGAGCCTACTGGACCTATTCAATATTATCACAAACTTAGATGCATTGATCATCTTTATTATATCGTTAAGTCGAGTTGTTACTCGTTTTAAGACTCAGTATTTTTCATAAATAATGTTAACAACATGGAGAAAAAAGTAGTTCCGTAAACTCACTGCAAAATTTATAAATTCACTGCAAACAGTTATAAATTCATTGTGAATCTATAAGTATAATCCATAATTTATAAGTAAGCATGAAAGAAAAAATGAATAAATAAATAAATAAATAAAAATGTACATTAATAAATAAAAGAAATATGAATGACTAATAGATAATAAATTGATAGATTAATATATATTTTGTTAAATAAATAAATAAATAAAATAAATACATACATGAATAAGTAAATAAATTAAATAAAGACATACATGAATAAGTAAAAATACCTTTTCCATGAACCAGTTTGTGAACTTCTCTGTTCCTGTACTTTCTTTTTCACGTACGCAATCTTTTCTTGACTGAACGTGACATTTGTTTTGCGAGACGGACTGCTTCACGACGACGGTTGCTTTCGTTTGCTTATATTTAGAATCACGTGTGCCTCTTCCTTGCTCTACCAATTTAGTTTTATCCTGCTGGGGCCAGGTGTTTGGTCGACTCGAAATTGGCGGGCCACAGGTCCAGATGTTTTCTACAGAGACAGGAGACAATAAGCTGACAGACCTTCAATGGCTATAGATATAAACGGATTGTTAACAATACTTTTTGATAAATAGTTGTTTAACTAGAAATGAGACGCGTATTTCGAGTTTGGCTCTGAATTCATTTCTGCATACACTGAAGAATAACCCGAGCATGTATACTACCGATCAGAGCCTTCACTGTCAGAAAACATGGAAAATAGTCCATCAACAATCTAGAACTGCAGTCCCTGTTGTCAGTCTAACACCAATTAATATTTACGAAGAGTCAAAACACAGATGGTCAATAAGACCACAAAGTACCACATGCGGTTCAAATATAGTGTACCCATAGCGTTGATGGTTGACATGCGATTAAAATAAAGTGTACCCATAGCGTTGATGGTTGAAATGCGGTTAAAATACAGTGTACCCATAGCGTTGATGGTTGACATGCGGTTAAAATACAGTGTACCCATAGCTTTGATGATTAACATGCGGTTAAAATATAGTGTACCCATAGCGTTAATGGTTGAAATGCGGTTAAAATACAGTGTACCCATAGCGTTGATGGTTGACATG
Organism: Serripes groenlandicus; assembly: GCA_031761405.1. Taxonomy (NCBI): domain Eukaryota; kingdom Metazoa; phylum Mollusca; class Bivalvia; order Cardiida; family Cardiidae; genus Serripes; species Serripes groenlandicus. Next base: position 73,860,821 of record JASEVX010000003.1, read on the forward strand.
CGGTTAAAATACAGTGTACCTATAGCTTTGATGGTTAACATGCGGTTAAAATGCAGTGTACCCATAGCTTTGATGGTTAACATGCGGTTAAAATATAGTGTACCCATAGCGTTGATGGTTGACATGCGGTTAAACTATAGTGTACCCATAGCGTTGATGGTTGACCTGCGTTTAAGATATAGTGTACCCATAGCTTTGATGGTTGACACGCGATTAAAGTATAGTGTACCTATAGCTTTGATGGTTAACATGAGGTTAAAATACAGTGTACCCAGAGCTTTGATGGTTAACTTGCAGTTAAAATTCAGTGTACCCATAGCGTTGATGGTTGACATGCGGTTAACATATAGTGTACCCATAGCGTTGATTGTTAACATGCGGTTAAAATACAGTGTACCCATAGCGTTGATGGTTGACATGCGGTTAAGATACAGTGTACCCATAGCGTTGATGGTTAACCTGCTGTTAAACTACAGTGTACCCATAGCTTTGATGGTTAACATGCGTTTAAAATATAGTGTACCCATAGCGCTGACGGTTGACATGCGGTTAAACTATAGTGTACCCATAGCATTGATGGTTGACATGCGGTTAAAATACAGTGTACCCATAGCTTTGATGGTTAACATGCGGATACAATATAGTGTACCCATAGCATTGATGGTTGACATGCGGTTAAAATACAGTGTACCCATAGCATTGATGGTTTACATGCGGTTAAAATACAGTGTACCCATAGCTTTGATGATTAACATGCGGTTAAAATATAGTGTACCCATAGCATTGATGGTTGAAATGCGGTTAAAATACAGTGTACCCATAGCGTTGATGGTTGACATGCGGTTAAAATACAGTGTACCTATAGCTTTGATGGTTAACATGCGGTTAAAATACAGTGTACCCATAGCTTTGATGGTTAACATGCGGTTAAAATATAGTGTACCCATAGCGTTGATGGTTGACATGAGGTTAAACTATAGTGTACCCATAGCGTTGATGGTTGACATGCGTTTAAGATATAGTGTACCCATAGCTTTGATGGTTGACACGCGATTAAAGTATAGTGTACCTATAGCTTTGATGGTTAACATGAGGTTAAAATACAGTGTACCCAGAGCTTTGATGGTTAACTTGCAGTTAAAATTAAGTGTACCAATAGCGTTGATGGTTGACATGCGGTTAACATATAGTGTACCCATAGCGTTGATTGTTAACATGAGGTTAAAATACAGTGTACCCATAGCGTTGATGGTTGACATGCGGTTAAGATACAGTGTACCCATAGCGTTGATGGTTAACCTGCTGTTAAACTACAGTGTAACTATAGCTTTGATGGTTAACATGCGGTTAAAATATAGTGTACCCATAGCGCTGACGGTTGACATGCGGTTAAACTATAGTGTACCCATAGCATTGATGGTTGACATGCTGTTAAAATACAGTGTACCCATAGCTTTGATGGTTAACATGCGGATACAATATAGTGTACCCATAGCATTGATGGTTGACATGCGGTTAAAATACAGTGTACCCATAGCATAGATGGTTGACATGCGGTTAAAATACAGTGTACCCATAGCTTTGATGGTTAACATGCGGATAAAATATAGTGTACCCATAGCGTTGATGGTTGACATGCGGTTAAAATACAGTGTACCCATAGCATTGATGGTTAACATGCGGTTAAAATACAGTGTACCCATAGCATTGATGGTTGACATGCGGATAAAATATAGTGTACCCATAGCATTGATGGTTGACATGCGGTTAAAATACAGTGTATCCATAGCTTTGATGGTTAACATGCGGATAAAATATAGTGTACCCATGGCGTTGATGGTTGACATGCGGTTAAACTATAGTGTACCCATAGCATTGATGGTTGACATGCGGATAAAATACCGTGTACCCATGGCGTTGATGGTTGACATGCGGATAAAATATAGTATACCCATGGCGTTGATGGTTGACATGCGTTTAAGATATAGTGTACACATAGCATTGATGGTTAACATGCGGTTAAAATACAGTGTACCCATAGCGTTGATGGTTGACCTGCGTTTAAGATATAGTGTACCCATAGCTTTGATGGTTGACATGCGATTAAAGTATAGTGTACCTTTAGCTTTGATGGTTAACATGCGGTTAAAATACAGTGTACCCATAGCTTTGATGGTTAACATGCAGTTAAAATACAGTGTACCCATAGCTTTTATGGTTAACATGCAGTTAAAATACAGTGTACACATAGCATTGATGGTTAACATGCGGTTAAAATACAGTGTACCCATAGCGTTGATGGTTGACCTGCGTTTAAGATATAGTGTACCCATAGCTTTGATGGTTGACATGCGATTAAAGTATAGTGTACCTTTAGCTTTGATGGTTAACATGCGGTTAAAATACAGTGTACCCATAGCTTTGATGGTTAACATGCAGTTAAAATACAGTGTACCCGTAGCTTTTATGGTTGACATGCAGTTAAAATACAGTGTACCCATAGCTTTGATGGTTAACATGCGGTTACAATACAGTGTACCCATAGCTTTGATTGTTAACATGCGGTTAAAATACAGTGTACCCATATCGTTGATGGTTGACATGCGGTTACAATTCAGTGTACCCATAGCTTTGATGGTTAACATGCGGTTAAAATACAGTGTACCCATAGCTGTGATGGTTAACATGCGGTTAAACTATTGTGTACCCATAGCTGTGATGGTTAACATGCGGTTAAACTATTGTGTACCCATAGTGTTGATGGTTAACATGCGGCTCAACTGCAGCTGCTGCTATCGTGAGTAAAGATGTAATGCTTAAGAGTTTTGGGACTTTATCATAACCATTTGGGTAAAAAACTCACCAACTAGTTAACACAAATTAGATGAAACCAGATTTCTTTGTTGTTTTTTCCATACAATTCAACCGATGATATACATTTGTTGATCTGTATTATTGTTATTCATTTTCTTTTCTCCGCGATGTTTTCAAAGAAATAAGTTACTGCGAATGAATCCTAGGTCATCCGTTTCAAGAAAAAGATTCAATCAAAATAAAAACAATGAAAAACAGAACCTTTGGTCAGATAATCCAATATTCCAATTTAAATGTATTTTGTTGCATTATATGTGGCCTCTTTTCTTGAATAACTACTTGATACTCGATACTATTTGTTGTACAATGCTTATATTTTTAAATTAATGACAAGAGAAAAGTTTGCTTGAATTAGTTCAAATTGTAGTGGTAATGTACGCTTAATGTATTTATGATTAAAAATGTACTTTTGTTCATATTTCAATTGTATGACTTATAATGTAAACTAAGAGGTATGTTGTAAATTCTATTTGTATGACTTATACTGTACATAAGGGGTATGTTGTAACTTCTATTTGTATGACTTATACTGTAAATTAAGAGGTATTTTGTAACTTCTATGTGTATGACTTATACTATAAATTAAGAGGTATGTTGTAACTTCTATTTGTATGACTTATACTGTACATTAAGAGTAATGTTGTAAATTCTATTTATATGACTTATACTGTAGATTAAGAGGTATGTTGTAACTTCTATTTGTATGACTTATAATTTAGATTAAGAGGTATGTTGTAATTTATATTTGTATGACTCATACTGTAAATTAAGAGGTACGTTGTAACTTCTATTTGTATGACTTATACTGTAGATTAAGAGGTATGTTGTAACTTCTATTTGTATGACGTATACTGTAAATTAAGAGTTATGTTGTAATTTCTATTTGTATGACTTATACTGTAAATTAAGAGGTATGTTGTAACTTCTATTTGTATGACTTATACTGTAAATTAAGAGGTATGTTGTAACTTCTATGTGTATGACTTATACTGTAAATTAAGAGGTATGTTGTAACTTCTATTTGTATGACTTATACTGTAAATTAAGAGGTATGTTGTAACTTCTATGTGTATGACTGATACTGTAAATTAAGAGGTATGTTGTAACTTCTATTTGTATGACTTATACTGTAAATTAAGAGGTATGTTGTAACTTCTATGTGTATGACTTATACTGTAAATTAAGAGGTATGTTGTAACTTCTATTTGTATGACTTATACTGTAAATTAAGAGGTATGTTGTAACTTCTATGTGTATGACTTATACTGTAAATTAAGAGGTATGTTGTAACTTCTATTTGTATGACTTATACTGTAAATTAAGAGGTATGTTGTAACTTCTATGTGTATGACTGATACTGTAAATTAAGAGGTATGTTGTAATTTTATTTGTATGACTTATACTGTAAATTAAGAAGTATGTTGTAAGTTCTATTTGTATGACTGATAGTGTAAAATAAGAGGTATGTTGTAACTTCTATTTGTATGACTCATACTGTAAATTAAGAGGTATGTTGTAACTTCTATTTGTATGACTCATAATTTAGATTAAGAGGTATGTTGTAATTTCTATTTGTATGACTTATACTGTAAATTAAGAGGTATGTTGTAATTTATATTTGTATGACTCATATTGTAAATTAAGAAGTATGTTGTAACTTCTATTTGTATGACTCATACTGTAAATTAAGAGGTATGTTGTAACTTATATTTGTTTGACTTATACTGTAGATTAAGAATTATGTTGTTACTTCTATTTGTATGACCTATACTGTATATTAAGAGGTATGTTGTAACTCCTTTTTGTATGACTTATAATTTAGATTAAGAGGTATGTTGTAACTTCTATTTGTATGAAGTATAATTTAGATTAAGAGGTATGTTGTAACTTCTATTTGTATGCCTTATACTGTAGGTATGTTGTGACTTCTATTTGTATGACCTATACTGTAAATTAAGAGGTATGTTGTAACTTCTATTTGTATGACTTATACTGTAAATTAAGAGGTATGTTGTAACTTCTATTTGTATGACTTATACTGTAAATTAAGAGGTATGTTGTAACTTCTATTTGTATGACTCATACTGTCAATTAAGAGGTATGTTGTAACTTCTATTTGTATGACTTATACTGAGGTATGTTGTAACTTCTATGTGTATGACTTATACTGTAAATTAAGAAGTATGTTGTAACTTCTATTTGTATGACTCATAATTTAGATTAAGAGGTATGTTGTAACTTCTATATGTATGACTTATACTGTAAATTAAGAGGTATGTTGTAAAATCTACTTGTATAACTGATACTGTAAATTAAGAGGTATGTTGTAACTTCTATTTGCCAAACCACTGTGTACGTGTATACTTGAATCTGTCCGTTGATACAAATATTTTAAATATAATGAATAAAAATAATCAGTATTCAATTTTCTTTTTTACAATGTTATTGTCTTACAAGGCCACCGGCCCATATACAGACATATATACATTGCATAAATACTAACATCATGCGTTGTTATGGTTTGAAGCTTAATTGATTTCATTTGTTCGTTTACTAGAGGCATAATATATAAACATAGATTTCTAACTATTGCCATATCTGTACTTTCCATTAGTATATAACATGTATTTAAATTGGGATGCATGTACCGTTTCTGAGGGAAATATTTGAGATGGAATTCCTTAACTGGCGGCCCTTTTCTACCATTATATCATAAGCAGAAGTTCTAAATGTTGAAAAAGATTTTCTAAATTTACCTAAATCAACTAATGACCCATATGATTCAGCAGCAAAATAAGATTTAGAGTAACAATAGTAAGACAGTTTACTGCTATTACTGTAGAAGTCATACCTTATTTGGTAGAAATGGGTTTTCAACCTTTTTTCATAACAAGCAATAAAGATACATGTTGACTCTCTCAAACATTCATAAAACGATTTTTGTTCACATCTATAACCCAATTTTGGTTACCCATTCTCATCAAATAGTTTCAATAAAAGGTATCATTGTTTGACATATCTTTCATAAGGCACGTTTAGAATTTTTCACCAATATTTGATACATCGTTGAGAGGCTGATATATATAATATGTATGTTTATATATAGCGGGAATCTTGCACCGATCACCCAATACGGCATAGTTAACATAATTGAAAGTACTGAAGGTAGTATTGCCATCGTTTAAGAGGAGATACAGAAGTGCATATAGAAATATGTATCTATTAATGCATCAGGCCAGAATGAAATAATTCTAAGATGTAAAAACTAATTGACCCCAACTCCGAATATATCATTCGGTCCACATGGTACTTTTTTAATGATCATTTTACCAAATAGCTCTATGGAAATCCAACCATGAACATTCATGTACCGTGTCTTCCTATTTATTGACTGTATTGGACCAACTGAGATCAGAGTATGCAATCTATTAAAGCAATCTATCATTGTTTACAATGATAACAGTAAACTTAGAAGAGTAATTTACCAAAGCAGTTGTGTTTTGAATGATTTTCTTGTGGTTAATCTCAAGTATTAAAGTTTACTTTAAGTTACTGTTAAATAAAATTAATTGCAAGCTTCTATTTGGACAGAACATTTGTATACAAATAAATAAATTAATATAAGATTAATTGACAGATTGATGGGGTTAAACGCCGCTTTCAACAATTGTTCAGTCATGTCGCGGAGTCCAGTTAATCTACTCATGTATTTCCTTGCTTTCGCACACAAATAATCCACACAACAATCTTTCCAAGCAACTGCCTGCTTTTCCACATAGACTGTGAGCCCATTGATCGAAGACAAATGACGCTTGTCACAATGACTTATGTCAAACGACGGAAAGAATGTTGGCCGAGCTTGGGGTTCGAACTCACATTGAGTCGACGATCCCTCGACGGTCGCAAAGCTACGTCACCTGGGACCAGCCCTGACACAACACGGCACCATCTCGGTTATATATTATAAGGTGTGACATGTATATATATATATATATATATACATATATATGTGTGGAGTCAAACACAGTACTAAACTAAATCTGAAAATGCGTCCCTTTATGGTTTCGAACTCGGGTCCGTGGTGATCCGTCTTCATCCTGGGTCGCCCGTGTCTACTCAGGGACTACCCGTGACAATCCGTAACGTCACCTTGTTAATCCGTAGTCCTATCGAGTCTGAATAACATTGAGGTCGACAGTAGAAGTTTATCGAGTCTGAATTACACAGAGGTAGACAGAAGAAGTTTATCGAGTCTGAATTACACCCGGACTACCCCGAATTGAAAAAACCTCCCGGACGGTCCCGGATGATCACGGCAAATTTAAAAAGTCTAAAATTGCAAGGGTAGTTTCCCGGACCATGACGGACCATCCAGGGTTATCCCGGACTGTCCCGGACCATCCTGGATAAGCCCGGACCTAACGCGGATCCAACACGGATCTGACCCCGGATGGCGTAATGAATTTGATAGAAATGGTGTTCTCAGTCATTAACATCACGTGACTTCAAAACTTCACCTGAAACAATGTAATTCTGCCGAAAAAAAACATACTTTTATTTCCAGTGCGGCTCTTCAAAACAACTGTTTCATTTTTGTCCTGGTTGACTGTCACTGTACCGTCCAAGCCTCGTTCTGGTACCGTTGTAGTGTAAACAGGGTAAGCTGCCTTAGTTCCACTCACTTCATCGTCTTCCTTTTTCTGGTAAGGACAATTAATATTTATTTTGTTATTATCATATACCTGCACATACATGCAGATTGTCAGGCGCAGTTAAAACACGACAATTAGTTTTGTCCCGTAACTTGAAACTGGGCCGCCTGTTGTTTGAAACCAATGTTTATGACGATTAGATATGAATTCTTGTTGTAGAGATGTGTTAATCAACGCCAGAGACTTCTTGGGTGAGTTATAACCAACCATTCTAAATTAATCCTCATTCTGAACTTGAAGACTATTCTTAATTTCAAAGTAACGCAATTTAGTATTGGTAAAACTATTATGGCTTAGGCAATCAGATATTGTGTTATTGCATGGCTTAAGAATTAGCATTAGAATAAAGTTAAGCTTGATTAGTGAATACGGACGAAGGTTAGTTTTACAACTGTATTGCCAACATGTGGAGATGCAGACTGAATCGACCCTTCGCTGATCCAACAACGATCACGATCGGATGTCCTAAGACACGGCCAAACAAACCATGTTTAAACAATTAACGTATACATATAGCAATGAAAATCCACATACAACAATAAACATCCATATACAAAAATTACACATCCATATACATTTATGAACATCAAATACAAAACAACAACGATATGATCATCCACAAGGAACAATGAACATCCATATACAACAATGAACATCCATAAACAACAACGAACAACTACATAGAATAATGAACATCCATTTACACAATTATGAAAATCCATATTCAACAATGAACATCCAATTACTACAATGAACATCCACATACAATACAACAACACACATCAATATAAAACAATGAACATCTACATAGAACAATGAACATCCATATACAACAATGAACATCCACGTAGAACAATTATTATCCATTTAAAAACAATATACATCCATATTCAACCATGAACATGCACACACAATACAAAAACGAACATCCATATACAACAATAACATCCACATACAGCGAAGAACATCCATTTACAACTACGAACATCCACATACTGCAAAGAACATCCATTTACAACTACGAACATCCACATACTGCAAAGAACATCCATTTACAACTACGAACATCCATATACAACAATAACATCCACATACTGCAAAGAACATCCATTTACAACTAAGAACATCCATATACAACAATAACATCCACATACAGCAAAGAACATCCATTTACAACTACGAACATCCACATACTGCAAAGAACATCCATTTACAACTACGAACATCCATATACACCAATAACATCCATTTACAACTACGAACATCCACATACTGCAAAGAACATCCATTTACTACTACGAACATCCATATACAACAATAACATCCATTTACAAAGTTCTACGAACATCCACATACTGCAAAGAACATCCATTTACAACTACGAACATCCATATACAACAAGGAACATCCATCTAAAACAAAACACATCCATAGTTATACAACAATGAAAATCCATATACAAAAATAACATCCAAATAAAACAATGTACATCCATTTATATCAATAACAAACAAATAAAACAACGAAAATTCATCGTATAAAACCGTTCCTGACCTCTGTATACAAGAGTATGTTGCAATATGATACCGTACCTGACCTCTGGAATGCAAGAACATGTTCCGATATGATACGGTTCCTGACCTCTGTATACAAGAGTATGTTGCGATATGATACAGTTCCTGAACACTGTATACAAGTGTATGTTCCGATATGATACGGTTCCTAACCTCTGTATACAAGAGTATGTTGCGATATGATACTGTTTCTGATCTCTGTATACAAGAGTATGTTCTGATATGATACGGTTACTAACCTCTGTACACAAGAGTATGTTGCGATATGATACTGTTTCTGATCTCTGTATACAAGAGTATGTTCTGATATGATACGGTTACTAACCTCTGTACACAAGAGTATGTTGCGATATGATACGGTTACTAACCTCTGTATACAAGAGTATGTTGCGATATGATACTGTTCCTAACCTCTGTGTACAAGAGTATGTTCTGATATGATACAGTTCCTAACCTCTGTGTACAAGAGTATGTTCTGATATGATACAGTTCCTAACCTCTGTGTACAAGAGTATGTTGCGATATGATACGGTTCCTGACCACTGTATACAAGTGTATGTTCTGATATGATACCGTTCCTGACCTCTGAATAAAAGAGTATGATGCGATATGATACAGTTCCTGACCTCTGTATACAAGAGTTTGTTGCGATATCATACCGTTCCTAACCACTGTATACAAGAGTATGTTGCGATATGATACCGTTCCTGACTTCTGGATACAAATGCATGTTTCGATATGATACCGTTTCTGACCTATGAATACAAGAGTATGTTGCGATATGATACAGTTCCTGACCTCTGTATACAAGAGTTTTTTGCGATATCATACAATTCCTGACCTCTGTATACAAGAGTATGTTGCGATATGATACAATTCCTGACCTCTGGATGCAAGTGCATGTTCCGATATGATGCCGTTTCTGACCTATGTATACAAGAGTATGCTGCGATATGATACTGTTCCTGACCACTGTATACAAGTGTATGTTCTGGCATGATACCGTTCCTGACCTCTGAATAAAAGAGTATGTTGCGATATGATACAGTTCCTGACTTTGTATACAAGTGTATGTTCTGGCATGATACCGTTCCTGACCTCTGTAAACAAGAGTTTGTTGCGATATCATACCGTTCTTTACCTCTGTATACAAGAGTATGTTGCGATATGATACCATTCCTGACCACTGGATACAAGAGTTTGATGCGATATGATACCGATCCTGACCTCTGGATACAAGAGTTTGTTGCGATATGATACCGATCCTGACCTCTGGATACAAGAGTATGTTGCGATATGATACCGATCCTGACCTCTGTATACAAGAGTATGTTGCGATATGATACCAATCCTGACCTCTGTATACAAGTGCATGTTGCGATATGATACCAATCCTGACCTCTGTATACAAGTGCATGTTGCGATATGATACCGTACCTGACCTCTGTATGTAGCTGTATGTTGCGATATGATACAGTTCCTGACCACTGTATACAAGTGTATGATGCGATATGATACCGTTCTTGACCTCTGTATACAAGTGCATGTTGCGATATGATACCGTTCTTGACCTCTGTATACAAGAGTATGTTGCGATATGATATCGTACCTGACCTCTGTATGTAGCTGTATGTTGCGATATGATACAGTTCCTGACCACTGTATACAAGTGTATGTTCTGATATGATACGGTTCCCTACCTCTGTGTACAAGAGTATGTTGCGATATGATACTGTTTCTGACCTCTGTATACAAGAGTATGTTGTGATATGATATTGTTCCTGACCACTGTATACAAGTGTATGTTCTGATATGATACCGTTCCTGACCTCTGAATAAAAGAGTATGTTGCGATATGATATAGTTCCTGACTTTTGTATACAAGAGTTTGTTAGGATATGATACCGTCCCTGACCTCTGTATACAATAGTATGTTTCGATATGATACCGTCCCTGACCTTTGTATACAAGAGTATGTTCCGATATGATACCGTTCCTGACCTCTGTATACAATAGTATGTTGCGATATGATACCGTACCTGACCTCTGTATGTAGCTGTATGTTGCGATATGATACCGTTCCTGACCTCTGTATACAAGAGTATGTTCCGATATGATACCGTTCCTGACCTCTGTTTAAAAGAGTATGTTGCGATATGATACCGTTCCAGACCTCTGTATACAAGAGTATGTTGCGATTGCGATATGATACCGTTCCTTACCTCTGTTTAAAATAGTATGTTCCGATATGATACCGTTCCTGACCTCTGTATACAAGAGTATGTTGCGATACGATACCGTACCTGACCTCTGTATGTAGGTGTATGTTGCGATATGATACCGTACCTGACCTCTGTATGTAGCTGTATGTTGCGATATGATACCGTTCCTGACCTCTGTATACAAGAGTATGTTGCGATATGATACCGTTCCTGACCTCTGTTTAAAAGAGTATGTTCCGATATGATACCGTTCCTGACCTCTGTATACAAGAGTATGTTGCGATATGATACCGTTCCTGACCTCTGTATACAAGAGTATGTTGCGATATGATACCGTTTCTGACCTCTGTTTAAAAGAGTATGTTCCGATATGATACCGTTCCTGATCGCTGAATAAAAGAGTATGTTGCGATATGATACCGTTCCTGACCTCTGTATACAAGAGTATGTTGCGATATGATACCGTACCTGACCTCTGTATACAAGAGTATGTTGCGATATAATACCGTTCCCGACCTTTGTATACAAGTGTATGTTTCGATATGATAACGTACCTGACCTCTGTATGTAGCTGTATGTTGCGATATGATACCGTTCCTGACCTCTGTATACAAGAGTATGTTCCGATATGATACCGTTCCTGACCTCTGTTTAAAAGAGTATGTTGCGATATGATACCGTTCCAGACCTCTGTATACAAGAGTATGTTGCGATTGCGATATGATACCGTTCCTTACCTCTGTTTAAAATAGTATGTTCCGATATGATACCGTTCCTGACCTCTGTATACAAGAGTATGTTGCGATACGATACCGTACCTGACCTCTGTATGTAGGTGTATGTTGCGATATGATACCGTACCTGACCTCTGTATGTAGCTGTATGTTGCGATATGATACCGTTCCTGACCTCTGTATACAAGAGTATGTTGCGATATAATACCGTTCCTGACCTCTGTTTAAAAGAGTATGTTCCGATATGATACCGTTCCTGACCTCTGTATACAAGAGTATGTTGCGATATGATACCGTTCCTGATCGCTGAATAAAAGAGTATGTTGCGATATGATACCGTTCCTGACCTCTGTATACAAGAGTATGTTGCGATATGATACCGTACCTGACCTCTGTATACAAGAGTATGTTGCGATATAATACCGTTCCCGACCTTTGTATACAAGTGTATGTTTCGATATGATAACGTACCTGACCTCTGTATGTAGCTGTATGTTGCGATATGATACCGTTCCTGACCTCTGTATACAAGAGTATGTTCCGATATGATACCGTTCCTGACCTCTGTTTAAAAGAGTATGTTGCGATATGATACCGTTCCAGACCTCTGTATACAAGAGTATGTTGCGATTGCGATATGATACCGTTCCTTACCTCTGTTTAAAATAGTATGTTCCGATATGATACCGTTCCTGACCTCTGTATACAAGAGTATGTTGCGATACGATACCGTACCTGACCTCTGTATGTAGGTGTATGTTGCGATATGATACCGTACCTGACCTCTGTATGTAGCTGTATGTTGCGATATGATACCGTTCCTGACCTCTGTATACAAGAGTATGTTGCGATATGATACCGTTCCTGACCTCTGTTTAAAAGAGTATGTTCCGATATGATACCGTTCCTGACCTCTGTATACAAGAGTATGTTGCGATATGATACCGTTCCTGACCTCTGTATACAAGAGTATGTTGCGATATGATACCGTTTCTGACCTCTGTTTAAAAGAGTATGTTCCGATATGATACCGTTCCTGATCGCTGAATAAAAGAGTATGTTGCGATATGATACCGTTCCTGACCTCTGTATACAAGAGTATGTTGCGATATGATACCGTACCTGACCTCTGTATACAAGAGTATGTTGCGATATAATACCGTTCCCGACCTTTGTATACAAGTGTATGTTTCGATATGATACCGTTTTCATGAAAGTTAAAAACGGTGTTAGTTATCTCTTCATGTGTGTTTAAATGTATTCGGGTTAGCTTTCTGAAAACTATATCCAGTAGTGTTTATGACTATTTGACAACACCACTCAGAGGCATATAATCACAAATTCCCACCCCTTCTTCAAGTAACCGGTAGCTAGACTGGTACTCGACGTAGTAGATAAATAGGCTAGAACCAACAATGGAAACTCAATTGGTCACCTCCTCTTAAATATCGCTATTGCACATGTATTGTATTGTCTATCAAAAATGCAATTAATTTTAGCAATCTTAACAGCGGATCTTAACCAAATTGTTTGGAATCAATACATGATTAATAATGAAAACTTCTTTCGAAATTTGAAAGGTTAAATCGACATGGTTCACCAAAGGTTTTCTCTATAGCACGTTTGTTTGCTACACCGTGCTCAAAGTACGCGACAATTATTGGTGATACGTTATGGTAGAGACACGAAACTTCAGATTAACTGGTAGTGTGACTGTTGGACAGATCCAAACATACCTCGTCCGTTGTACAGTGAGTAATATACAATTCTTACCACCCATGTTGGCTTGTTGACCTGTCGAGGGATCAGTCGCTTTCCCGTGAGCCAGGGATCCGTCAGTATTTCGGCAGTTGTCGGACGGTTGGTAGGATTGTACTGTAGAATTCGTCTCACTAGCACCATGGATTCTGTGGTTAGAAAGTATAGTTGATTCGAACAACATTTTTAAAAGATTGTTGTATTCTTGAAAAGATCGAAGCTACAATGATGTGGATCATAAGAAACCAGACCGTCGTGACTTTTTCATATTCGTCTACAGGTTGTTGGGTCGAATCGTAGTGATCGTGAGGGAACGTGGTGGAATCGTAATGATCGTAGGGATCGTGACACAATTTTGGGCTGTCAAAAATGTTGCCACGATTATGCCGATTCGACACCAAATTTTGAGAGAGCGTGATAAAACGTGGGAATCGTAGTACTAGTTAGAGCGTAGTAGACCGTAACAGACCTTTAACCGAGCGTAACAGAACTTGATGCGCCATCGTAGGAGATCTTGATGAACTTGGAAACACGATTCCTTCAAGGTTCACTCGATGTCACCACGTTTCTGTCACGCTCTATCACTCTCTACTACGATTCGTCAAGATACATTGAATAGCAAGAGTAATTACATCACGCTGTGACACGTTCTGCTACGATCATCCCGATAGGCATACACGCTCTGACACGCTCTGATAAGTTCCCGCGCGGTTCCCACGATGTGTATCCACGCTCTGCAAGCTTCATTACGTTTGCAACACTGAACAAGGAAACATCTATAGTTTTGGGTAGATTAAAAATATGCCATCCTTTTTATACCCAATCGTGCTGCAAGCGTAGAGATTTTGCTCAAATCGTGGCCATAAATCGCAGGAGAGCTTCGTGATCGTGAGAGATCTTAACATAACCTAACGGAACGTGACAGAACGTGATAGCATATCGTGACGATCGTAACAGAACTTGAGAAACGTGATGAAAATCGTGCAGATCTTGACCAGAGTCGTGTTGGTTTCGTAACAAAATGTACTGAGAGCGCAGGAAAGCGTAGCAAAACGTAGCAAGACTGATACAATAAATCGTCGAGCTCCACGAATCGTGGACATCGTGGCCAAGTGTAAACGCAGCATATTAGTGTCCAGTTATTTCCATTGTTTCAAGCGCTATTAAATTAAAAAAGACCCAGCCATTATGATTATAAACTAAAAGACCCAGACATTACAATTGTAAACGAAAAGACCCAGCCATTATAATTATAAACGAAAAGACCCAGTCATTATGATTATAAACGAAAAGACCCAGCCATTATAATTATAAACGAAAAGACCCAGTCATTATGATTCTAAACGAAAATACCCAGCCATAGTTACAAGTACACGTACTAAAATGACGTATCTTAAGAAAAGACAGTCACGGCGTTCCAGAGATCTGACTTGTTCATTTAATATCATTGTAATGTTGTTTAAAACCATGACAGAGTGTACATACATGTATAGTAGAGTGATTCGATGTTTTACTCACCATGACCGAGTGTACAAATAGTAGGGTGATTCAATGTTTAATTCACCATGACCGAGTGTACACAGATTACGATGATTCGATGTTTAACTCACCATGCCCGAGTATAAAAAAGAGTATAGTTATTCGATGTTTAACTCACCATGACCGAGTGTACAAAGAGAAGAGTGATTCGATGTTCAACTCACCATGACCGAGTGAACACAGAGTATAGTTACTCTCTGTTTAACTCACCATGACCGAGTGTACAAAGACTAGAGTGATTCAATGTTTAACTCACCATGACCGAGTGTAGAAAGAGTAGAGTGATTCAATGTTTAACTCACCATGACCGAGTATACAAAGACTAGAGTGATTCTCTGTTTAAGTCACCATGACCGAGTGTACAAAGACTAGAGTGATTCAATGTTAAACTCACCATGACCGAGTGTACAAAGAGTACAGTGATTCAATGTTTAACTTACCATGACCGAGTATATAAAGAGTAGAGTCATTCTCTGTTTAAGTCACCATGACCGAGTGTACAAAGAGTAGAGTGATTCAATGTTAAACTCACCATGACCGAGTGTAAAAAGAGTAGAGTGATTCAATGTTTAACTCACCATGACCGAGTGAACAAAGAGTAGAGTGATTCAATGTTTAACTCACCATGACCGAGTGTACAAAGAGTAGAGTGATTCTCTGTTTAACTTATCATGACCGAGTGTACAAAGAGTAGAGTGATTCTCTGTTTAATTCACCATGACCGAGTATACAAAGACTAGAGTGATTCAATGTTTAACTCACCATGACCGAGTGTACAAAGAGTAGAGTGATTCTCTGTTTAATTCACCCTGACCGAGTGCACAAAGAGTAGAGTGATTCTCTGTTTAATTCACCATGACCGAGTGTACAAAGAGTAGAGTGATTCAATATTTAACTCACCATGACCGAGTGTACAAAGAGTAGAGTGATTCAATGTTTAACTCACCATGACCGAGTGTAAAAAGAGTAGAGTGATTCAATGTTTAAGTCACCATGACCGAGTGCACAAAGAGTAGAGTGATTCAATGTTTAATTCACCATGACCGAGTGCACAAAGAGTAGAGTGATTCTCTGTTTAATTCACCATGACCGAGTGTACAAAGAGTAGAGTGATTCAATATTTAACTCACCATGACCGAGTGTACAAAGACTAGAGTGATTCAATGTTTAACTCACCATGACCGAGTGTGCAAAGAGTAGAGTGATTCTCTGTTTAAGTCACCATGGCCGAGTATACAAAGACTAGAGTGATTCAATGTTTAACTCACCATGACCGAGTGTACAAAGAGTACAGTGATTCAATATTTAACTCACCATGACCGAGTATATAAAGAGTAGAGTCATTCTCTGTTTAAGTCACCATGACCGAGTGTACAAAGAATAGAGTGATTCAATGTTGAACTCACCATGACCGAGTGAACACAGAGTAGAGTGATTCAATGTTTAACTCACCATGACCGAGTATACAAATAGTAGAGTCATTCAATGTTTAACTCACCATGACCGAGTGTACAAAGAGTAGAGTCATTCGATGTTTTACTCACCATGACCGAGTGAACACAGAGTATAGTTACTCTCTGTTTAACTCACCATGACCGAGTATACAAAGAGTAGAGTCGTTTAATGTTTAACTCACCATGACCGAGTGTACAAAGAGTAGAGTAATTCGATGTTTTACTCACCATGACCGAGTGAACACAGAGTATAGTTACTCTCTGTTTAACTCACCATGACCGAGTATACAAAGAGTAGAGTCATTCAATGTCTAACTCACCATGACCGAGTGTACAAAGAGTAGAGTGATTCGATGTTTTACTCACCATGACCGACTGAACAAAGAGTAGAGTGATTCTCTGTTTAACTCACCATGACCGAGTGTACAAATAGTAGAGTGATTCTCTGTTTAACTCACCATGACCGAGTGTACAAAGAGTAGAGTGATTCGATGTTTTACTCACCATGACCGAGTGAACACAGAGTATAGTTACTCTCTGTTTAACTCACCATGACCGAGTATACAAATACTAGAGTGATTCAATGTTCAACTCACCATGACCGAGTATACAAAGAGTAGAGTGATTCTCTGTTTAACTCACCATGACCGACTGAACAAAGAGTAGAGTGATTCGATGTTTTACTCACCATGACCGAGTGAACACAGAGTAGAGTGATTCAATGTTTAACTCACCATGACCGAGTATACAAATAGTAGAGTCATTCAATGTTTAACTCACCATGACCGAGTGTACAAAGAGTAGAGTGATTCGATGTTTTACTCACCATGACCGAGTGTACAAAGAGTAGAGTGATTCTCTGTTTAAATCACCATGACCGAGTGTACACAGATTATGATGATTCTCTGTTTAACTCACCATGACCGAGTATACAAAGAGTAAAGTGAATCTCTGTTTAACTCACCATAACCGAGTGAACAAAGAGTAGAGTGATTCAATGTTTAACTCACCATGACCGAGTGTATGATTCAATGTTTAATTCACCATGACCGAGTGTCAAAATAGTAGAGTGATTCAATGTTTAACTCACCATGACCGAGTGTACAAAGAGTAGAGTGATTCAATGTTTAACTCACCATGACCGCGTGTACAAAGAGTAGAGTGATTCAATGTTTAACTCACCATAACCGAGTGTACAAAGAGTAGAGTGATTCAATGTTTAACTCACCATGACCGAGTGTACAAAGAGTAGAGTGATTCGATGTTTTATTCACCATGACCAAGTCAACAAAGAGTAGAGTGATTCTCTGTTTAAATCACCATGACCGAGTGTACACAGATTATGATGAATCTCTGTTTAACTCACCATGACCGAGTGTACAAAGAGTAGAGTGATTCTCTGTTTAACTCACCATGACCGAGTGTACAAATAGTAGGGTGATTCGGTGTTCATTTGCCTCTGACATGTTTTTGTGAGCGCCTATCAATAAGTTATCTATGCTTACCAAAGGAAACTGTTCTTTCAAACCTCAGCCTCTGCATTTTCATATCTTCCTCGAGTTCGCCGAGTTGGACGTCATTGAAAGGCAGTCGCCCGTTCAACATCGCGAACAAAATTATACCCCTAGAAAAAAAGTGTTATTGTTGTTATCCTAATAATCAGACATATTCTTTCAGTAGTTAAATTAAACGAATATAGTTCGTCAGCTGCATTGGCATCAGATGGCGGCTGTGTGTGGGAAAGCGTTTAGGGTTTTTCTAGAGAACTTTATACATGTTCTTGTTGGAACTTCACGGACATGTTATTGTATAAGACAAGTTATAACGTTTACAGTCGGTGCTATTGGATGAGACGAGTTATTACGTTTACTGATCAGTGTTTTTGGATAAGACTGGTGTTGACGTTGATAGATCGGTGTAATTGGATAACACAGGTTTTTATTTTGACAGATCAGTGTTATTTAATAAGACAGGTTTTTACATTTACAGATCGGAGCTATTGTATAAGACAGGTTTTAACGTTCACAGATCGGTGTTATTGGATAAGACAGTTTTTTACGTTTACTGATCTGTGTTATTGGATAAGACAGGTTTCATCGTTTACAGATCGGTGTTATTGAATAAGACAGGTTTTTATCGTTTACTGATCTGTGTTATTGGATAAGAAAGGTTTTATCGTTTACAGATCGGTGTTATTGAATAACAGGTTTTATCGTTTACAGATCGGTGTTATTGAATAAGACAGGTTTCATCGTTTACAGATCGGTGTTATTGAATAAGACAGGTTTTATCGTTTACTGATCTGTGTTATTGGATAAGAAAGGTTTTATCGTTTACAGATCGGTGTTATTGAATAACAGGTTTTATCGTTTACAGATCGGTGTTATTGGATAAGACAGATTTTATCGTTTACATATCGGTGTTATTGAATACGACAGGTTGTATTGTTTACAGACCGGTGTTATTGAATAAGACAGGTTTTAACGTTTACAGATCGGTGTTATTGGATAAGACAGTTTTTTACGTTTACAGATTGGTGTTATTGGATAAGACAAGTTTTTTACATTTACAGATCGGTGTTATTGAATAAGACAGGTTTTATCGTTTACAGATCGGTGTTATTGAATAAGACAGGTTTTATCGTTTACCGGTGTTATTGAATAAGACAGGTGTTTACGTTAACAGACCGGTGTTATTGGATAAGATAGGGTTTTACGTTTACATATCGGTATTATTGGATAAGGCATGTTTTGACGTTTACATATCGGCATTATTGGATAAGACATGTTTTTACGTTTACATATCGGTGTTATTGAATAAGACAGGTTTTTTACGTTTACATATCGTTGTTATTGAATAAGATAAGTGTTTAGGTTTACAGATTGGTGTTATTGGATAAGACAGGATTCTAAGTAAACAGATCGGTGTTATTGGATATGACAGGTGTTTACGTTTACAGATCGGTGTTATTGGATAAGACAAGTTTTTACGTTTACATATCGGTATTATTGGATAATATATGTTTTGACGTTTACATATCGGTGTTATTGGATAAGACATGTTTTTACGTTTACATATTGGTGTTATTGAATAAGACAGGTTTTTTACGTTTACATATCGGTATTATTGGATAAGACATGTTTTTACGTTTACATATCGTCGTTATTGGATAAGACAGGTTTTTTACGTTTACATATCGGTATTATTGGATAAGACATGTTTTTACGTTTACATATCGGTATTATTGGATAAGACAGGTTTTTACGTTTACATATCGTCGTTATTGAATGAGATAAGTGTTTACGTTTACATATCGGTGTTATTGGATAAGGCAGGTTTTTAAGTAAACAGATCTGTGTATTTGGATAAGACAGATTATCATTTTTAGCGATCGGTGTTATTGAATAAGACAGGTAGATGAGTGGTGCTCTTCGAAAACCAACCTTAACATAATTATTACATATGTAGATGAGTGGTGCTCTGCGAAAAACCAACCTTAACGTAATTAATACACATGAAGATGAGTGGTGCTCTTCGAAAACTAACCTTAACGTCATTATTACACATAAAGATGAGTGGTGCTCTTCGAAAACTAACATTAACGTAATTATTACACATAAAGATGAGTGGTGCTCTTCGAAAACCAACCTTAACGTAATTATTACACATGTAGATGAGTGGTGCTCTGCAAAAACTAACATTAACGTAATTATTAAATATGAAGATGAGTGGTGCTCAGCGAAAACAAAACTTAACGTAATTATTACACATGAAGATGAGTGGTGCTCTTCGAAAACCAAGCTTAACGTAATTATTACACATGAAGATGAGTGGTGCTCTTCGAAAACTAACATTAACGTAATTATTACACATGTAGATGAGTGGTGCTCTGCAAAAACCAACCTTAACGTAATTATTACACAGGTAGATGAGTGGTGCTTTGCGAAAACAAACCTTAACGTAATTATTACAAATGTAGATGAGTGGTGCTCTTCGAAAACCAACATTAACGTAATTATTACAAATGTAGATGAGTGGTGCTCTTCGAAAACAAACCTTAACGTAATTATTACACATGTAGATGAGTGGTGCTCTGCGAAAACTAACATTAACGTAATTATTACACATAAAGGTGAGTGGTGCTCTTCGAAAACCAACCTTAACATAATTATTACACATAAAGGTGAGTGGTGCTCTTCGAAAACCAACATTAACGTAATTATTACACATAAAGGTGAGTGGTGCTCTTCGAAAACCAACCTTAACATAATTATTACACATAAAGGTGAGTGGTGCTCTGCGAAAGCCAACCTTAACGTAATTATTACACAGGTAGATGAGTGGTTCTCTTCGAAAACCAACATTAACGTAATTATTACAATTGTAGATGAGTGGTGCTCTTCGAAAACCAACATTAACATAATTATTACACATAAAGGTGAGTGGTGCTCTGCCAAAACCAACCTTAACGTAATTATTACACATGTAGATGAGTGGTGCTCTGCGAAAACTAACATTAACGTAATTATTACACATAAAGGTGAGTGGTGCTCTTCGAAAACCAACCTTAACATAATTATTACACATAAAGGTGAGTGGTGCTCTTCAAAAACCAACATTAACGTAATTATTACACATAAAGGTAAGTGGTGCTCTTCGAAAACCAACCTTTACATAATTATTACACATAAAGATGAGTGGTGCTCTTCGAAAACTAACATTAACGTAATTATTACACATGTATATGAGTGGTGCTCTGCAAAAACCAACCTTAACGTAATTATTACACAGGTAGATGAGTGGTGCTTTGCGAAAACAAACCTTAACGTAATTATTACAAATGTAGATAAGTGGTGCTCTTCGAAAACCAACATTAACGTGATTATTACACATGTAGATGAGTGGTAACATTAACGTAATTATTATACATAAAGGTGAGTGGTGCTCTTCAAAAACCAACCTTAACATAATTATTACACATAAAGGTGAGTGGTGCTCTTCGAAAACCAACATTAACGTAATTATTACACATAAAGGTAAGTGGTGCTCTTCGAAAACCAACCTTTACATAATTATTACACATAAAGGTGAGTGGTGCTCTGCGAAAACCAACCTTAACATAATTATTACACATGAAGTTGAGTGGTGCTCTGCGAAAACCAACCTTAACGTAATTATTACATATGTAGATGAGTGGTGCTCTGCGAAAACTAACATTAACGTAATTATTACACATGAAGATGAGTGGTGCTCTTCGAAAACCAACCTTAACATAATTATTACACATAAAGGTGAGTGGTGCTCTTCGAAAACCAACATTAACGTAATTATTACACATAAAGGTGAGTGGTGCTCTTCGAAAACCAACCTTAACATAATTATTACACATAAAGGTGAGTGGTGCTCTGCGAAAGCCAACCTTAACGTAATTATTACACAGGTAGATGAGTGGTTCTCTTCGAAAACCAACATTAACGTAATTATTACAATTGTAGATGAGTGGTGCTCTTCGAAAACCAACATTAACATAATTATTACACATAAAGGTGAGTGGTGCTCTGCCAAAACCAACCTTAACGTAATTATTACACATGTAGATGAGTGGTGCTCTGCGAAAACTAACATTAACGTAATTATTACACATAAAGGTGAGTGGTGCTCTTCGAAAACCAACCTTAACATAATTATTACACATAAAGGTGAGTGGTGCTCTTCGAAAACCAACATTAACGTAATTATTACACATAAAGGTAAGTGGTGCTCTTCGAAAACCAACCTTTACATAATTATTACACATAAAGATGAGTGGTGCTCTTCGAAAACTAACATTAACGTAATTATTACACATGTATATGAGTGGTGCTCTGCAAAAACCAACCTTAACGTAATTATTACACAGGTAGATGAGTGGTGCTTTGCGAAAACAAACCTTAACGTAATTATTACAAATGTAGATAAGTGGTGCTCTTCGAAAACCAACATTAACGTGATTATTACACATGTAGATGAGTGGTAACATTAACGTAATTATTATACATAAAGGTGAGTGGTGCTCTTCAAAAACCAACCTTAACATAATTATTACACATAAAGGTGAGTGGTGCTCTTCGAAAACCAACATTAACGTAATTATTACACATAAAGGTAAGTGGTGCTCTTCGAAAACCAACCTTTACATAATTATTACACATAAAGGTGAGTGGTGCTCTGCGAAAACCAACCTTAACATAATTATTACATATGAAGGTGAGTGGTGCTCTGCGAAAACCAACCTTAACGTAATTATTACATATGTAGATGAGTGGTGCTCTGCGAAAACTAACATTAACGTAATTATTACACATGAAGATGAGTGGTGCTCTTCGAAAACCAACCTTAACATAATTATTACACATAAAGGTGAGTGGTGCTCTGCGAAAACCAACCTTAACGTAATTATTACACAGGTAGATGAGTGGTGCTCTTCGAAAACCAACATTAACGTAATTATTACACATGAAGAGGAGTGGTGCTCTTCGAAAACCAACCTTAACGTAATTATTACATATGAAGATGAGTGGTGCTCTTTGAAAACTAACATTAACATAATTATTACACATGTAAATGAGTGGTGCTCTGCGAAAACTAACATTAACGTTATTATTACACATAAAGATGAGTGGTGCTCTGCAAACACCAACCTTAACATAATTATTACACATAAAGGTGAGTGGTGCTCTGCGAAAACTAACATTAACGTAATTATTACACATGAAGATGAGTGGTGCTCTGCAAAACCAACCTTAACGTAATTATTACACATGAAGATGAGTGGTGCTCTTCGAAAACCAACCTTGACGTATTTCTTGCTAGATGTTTTCAACTTTGCACAATAATTATCTTTCATTTATAGAGATTTCCCCTATTTCTTTCTTGATGTTTTCAACTTTACACAATAATTATCTTTCATTTACAGGGATTTCCCTTATTTCTCTCTAGATGTTTTCATCTTTACACAATTATTATCTCTTCTTTATTTCCTATTTTTCTTTCTAGATGTTTTCAAAGCCGTCTACTTCAGATTTGTTTGCGGACAATGCAGAGCAAAACAAGACTGAGAGGATGCGCTGAGTAATCTGGATGTTCACTGTGCGCAAATGCCTTACGGTGGTTTTCGTAGAGCGCCGCCGTATAAAAGTACTCACAGACTCCAGCTGTCGGATTTTGTTCCATCGTATGGTTTCATACGTATGATCTCAGGGGCCGTGTATGCGTAGGAGCCACACGATGTCTTCAACATGGCCGTTTTCTCGGGGATAAATTTAGTGGAAAAGCCGAAATCTGAAAATAGTTTCCAGTTCACAGTCTGAGAAAGGCCTACATTTACTACGATGTAAGGTAGAATATTAATTTAACCAACATGCTGTAAAAGTAAATAGATTGTTAACACTTTATCACATGCAGATGTATTTTGAAGCATCTGATGCAGACGACGTTTGAAAACATTGTTGCAAAAGGAGAAATTGTCCATAATGAGCAAATTCTCTATTTGCCTCAATGTTTTCATTCTGTTCAATAGTTAGACCTTCATTTATTGAGATTTTCCAATTTTGTCTGCAGATTTGTTGTATGAAAGAAAGGGTTAAAGTATTTCAACACATCATCGGGCACCAACGGTTGTCGGCTTTCCGCCGTAATACCATGACAGTTAGACACACATCATCGGGCACCAACGGTTGTCGGCTGTCTGACGTAATACCATGACAGCTTGACACACATCATCGGGCACCAACGGTTGTCGGCTGTCTGACGTAATACCATGACAGTTAGACACACATCATCGGGCACCAACGGTTGTCGGCTGTCTGACGTAATACCATGACAGCTAGACACACATCATCGGGCACCAACGGTTGTCGGCTGTCTGACGTAATACCATGACAGTTAGACATAAAGGATGGCCCTTATGTTTCCTTAGTCATTTCATTATTAAATTGACAAAACTAAAATTGGTAGTTATGGTTACTCCTTGACGCTAAGGGTTGTTGGACTAACCTTATGTCTGACTGGCTGTGGTCTGGATAACTGGTAACTTATCCAGAGAATATGTCATGAGTGACATACCTGAATTATTGTCGAAAGAGGCGTAAATATCAAACAAATAAACATCGAGCAAAACATTTATAATTAACGAATTCATAAGTGAAAAGAAAGTAAACATTAAATAACATGGAACTGAGATAGAACTACCTATTTTAAACAATCTACACGTGCTTTACATTTTAGCAAGCAACTGATCATTAATTATGAAACTTAATTTTATCTTGTATATTTATAAATAAACTTTTCCCTTCAACTTGCATCACGATAATGTATTTCAATTTCTGCCTATCGTGTTGTCAATACTACGAAGTAAATACTACAATAAGGAAATCTAGTAATACATGGCAACGAACGATTAATAACTGAGCGGATCTCCATGAACACCAACCTTAGTATATTTGCATAACATTGCGGCTCCAGGCAGTTTAATAAGAATCTGCATAACATTTAGCCCCAAGGCAATTTACTAAAAACTGCACAACATTGCACCTCCAGGCAGTTTAATAAGAATATGCATTACTTTGCGCCTCAAGGCAGTTTATTAAGAATATGCATTACTTTGCGCCTCAAGGCAGTTTATTAAGAATTTGCATAACATTGCGCATCCATGAAGTTTAATAAGAATCTGCATTACCTTGTGCCTCCAGGCAGTTTTATAAGAATCTGCATGACCTGGCGCCTCCAGGTAGTTTAATAAGGATATGCATTACCTTGCGCCTCGATGCAGTTTAGTAAGAATATGCATTACCTTGCGCCTCCAGGCAGTTTAATAAGAATATGCATTACCTTGCGCCTCCAGGCAGTTTAATAAGAATATGCATTACCCTGCGCCTCTATGCAGTTTAGTAAGAATATGCATTACCTTGCGCCTCCAGGCAGTTTAATAAGAATATGCATTACCTTGCGCCTTTATGCAGTTTAATAAGAATATGCATTACCTTGCGCCTCCAGGCAGTTTAATAAGAATATGCATTACCTTGCGCCTATATGCAGTTTAATAAGATTATGCATTACCTTGCGCCTATATGCAGTTTAATAAGAATATGCATTACCTTGCGCCTCTATGCAGTTTAATAAGAATATGCATTACCTTGCGCCTCTATGCAGTTTAATAAAAATATGCATTACCTTGCGCCTCTATGCAGTTTATTAAGAATATGCATTACCTTGCGTCTCTATGCAGTTTTATAAGATTATGCATTACCTTGCGCCTCTATGCAGTTTAATAAGATTATGCATTACCTAGAGCCTCTATGCAGTTTAATAAGAATATGCATTACCTTGCTTTCAAGAATCATCTGATATGTGTATGCAAATTACGAAATATTGATATGCAAATTACAAAGTATGGATATGCATATTACGAAATATGGATATGCAAATTACAAAATATGGATATGCAAATTACTCATTTTCTACAGTTGCTAAAATACTCAAAAGTTGATTTTCGTAGAGTCTGACTCGATTAAACAAATAACCTTTTATTTTGATGTGTGTTTTTCAATCAAATTACCTGTTATTGAGATACATTTTTGTTTTAAACAAATTACCTTCTTTTGATGTTTTATATAAAAAGAATTACTTATTATTATGATGTTGATTATTGTTTTAAAACAAAAACCACGTAATTTTGATGTTGTTTGTTAACAAGTTACCTATTATTTTGATGTTAAATAAAAAAATACCTGTTATTTCGATGTTGGCTTTTAACATATTACCTGTTATATTTCATGTTGCTTTTAAGCAAATCAACTGTTAATTTGATGTTATTTTTAAACAAATAAACAGTTTGTGAAGTTGTTTTTAAACAGATAACCTGATAGTTTTATTTTGTTTTAAAACAAAAAACACGTAATTTTAATGTTGTTTTAAAACAAATCATCTGTTGTTTTGATGTTGTCTTGAACAAATTACCTGTTATTGTGATGATGTTTTATCAGATTACTTATTATTTTATGGTTGCTTCAAAGCAAATCAGAGTTATTTTGATGTTGCTTTATAGAAAATCATCGTCATTTTGATGTTTGTTTATAACCAAATTCCCTGTTAAACAAATTACCGGTATTTTGATGTTATTCTAAAAACAAATTACCTATTATTTTGACGTTGTTTTCGTGGTTCAGCAATATATTTTCACACTTCAAATCCCTATAGATAAACAAACCAAAAAGGGTGAATTATTCGACAAACGTTACATTTGATTTACTTTAACCTTTAAAGAAGTAGATGAAGAAAGGAGAAAAGAAGATTATAAAGAAGAATACAAATAGTTAGAAGAAGAAGATGAAGAGAAAAAAAGAAATGAAAACATTGAAGACTGATCGACCTTTATCATTGCAGACGTTTCAAATGTTCCGACAATACTTTCCAATCAATCTCAAATTCGTACTTTTGTTTCGTATTTATTCCATTCTCCTTTTCCAAACAATTCAAATTAAAAAATAGTAGATCAATTAAAGACGAATGTACCCACCTGTGTACAATACCATTCGAGTGTACGTGATGTACCCCCTCGGCCATCATTTTAAACAGGGTCCGTGCCCGATCCTCCCCGACACCTTTGCTACTTTCACTGATTTTCTGGTTGATGAGGTCGAGCAAGTCGCCCCGACTACAATATTCCATCACCACATAATAACGGCCCTCCGTTTTGAACTGTTCATAAACCTCCACCTAAAATGAAGATTGATTCACAATTCACAAGTGTATTGTATAATATGGCCAACGGCCAATATAAGTATACATGCATATCAACTACATTGCAATAATAGAATAATATGTTGTCATAGGAGCTTACTTTATGTGTGTGATTGATAATGGTTTAACACCGTCTTTAACAATAATTCAGTCATATCACGGGGACCAGTTCATATAAGATAAAGATATATTTATCACGGGGACCAGTTCATATAAAATACAGATATATGTATCACGGGGACCAGTTCATATAAGATAAATATATATGTATCACGGGGATCAGTTCATATAAGATAAAGATATATGTATCACGGGGACCAGTTCATATAAGATAAAGATATATGTATCACGGGGACCAGTTCATATAAGATAAAGATATATGTATCACGGGGACCAGTTCATATAAGATAAAGATATATGTATCAAGGGGACCAGTTCATATAAGATAAAGATATATGTATCACGGGGACCAGTTCATATAAGATAAAGATATATGTATCACGGGGACCAGTTCATATAAAATACAGATATATGTATCACGGGGACCAGTTCATATAACATAAAGATATATTTATCATGGGGACCAGTTCATTTAAGATAAAGACATATGTATCACGGGGACCAGTTCATATAAAATAAAGATATATATGTATCACGGGGACCAGTTCATATTAGATAAAGATATATGTATCACGGGGACCAGTTCATATAAAATAAAGATATATATGTGTCACGGGGACCAGTTCATATAAGATAATGATATATGTATCACGGGGACCAGTTCATATAAACTAAAGATATATGTATCACGGGGACCAGTTCATATAAGACAAAGATATATTTATCATGGGGACCAGTTCATTTAAGAGAAATATATGTGTATCATGGGGACCAGTTCATATAAGATAAAGATATATATATCCCGGGGACCAGTTCATATAAAAGAAAGATATATTTTTAAAACCTAGTGATATGTCTCTTTCACTTAGAATGATATTCCTCTAAGTAAGAAAGACATCTGTCAAAGCATGAAAGATATTCCTCTAAGTAAGAAAGACATCTGTCAAAGCATGAAAGATATATATTTATTTTTGAGATATATCTTTTGTGGTTTTGAATATAGGTCTCTATGTTAGGGGTTATCTCTCACAGTTAAAATGACCTTTCTCTTGTTAATGTTATAAATATATATATATATATGTATGTTAGAGAGATGTCTCTCTCATTAGAGAGGTGGTTTTTAATGAAAGGAGGATATATCTTTTACGACTTTCCATAATTCTTTGACTATCATACTTACCACATTTCTATGCGGAGGTAAGGGACAATGGTTCGACAGTTCTCGTGGTAGGAACTTCTTTAAGAATTCCTTCGGCACATTCTTGCTTTCTATCACCTTGATAGCAACCTGTGTATATTTGTTTATAAATTTTACTAACTGGTTATACAATATATGTAACTAATTAGTACTTATCTGGAAAACAGGTTAGTTAAGAAATCAAAGGGCCGATGGCACTATAGTGGCGATCGTATAGAAAATCCTTCAAAGTAACAAGCAGTATCTCGGTGTAGGCCTTGCGATTTTCAATAAAAGTGCACTCTGGTGCGGGTAAATTTTAAAAAAAAACCTGCATCTTTTGACATTAGAATAATGTTAGTTTGCCAGAATATTGTCTTGGTGATTTTTAAGTTACGTTCTAAAATTGGTCATGATGTGTTCAAAATTAGGCCATTCCAAATTTAAGAAAAATCTAGTTGGTACTCGATAGACTACCGTTTTAGCTTATTATAATCTTTGTCTTGGTTATTTGTAATCTTAATTGTTTGGGTTATCATATGTTCATCACCAGGTCGATCGGCCATATTAAGATAAAATATAGTGTACACTTTAGAAATGACTAAATTATCATAGAATGGAGAGAAAACAGTATCCATTAGTTTGGTGTTTGTTTCAATGATGTCCGTTATTGAACAGGTCTGTTCAATTTCGTTCCTTCACATTGAGGGTTTTCTCCCTGGAAAAGTTAAACTGCTTTAAAGAAATTGAGAGCAAAAACAAACACAAAACATGCTCATAAAGCACAATTTCTCTATTTGCCAAACTGTTCAATTGATACAAATATAGGCATATATGATAATGCTAGATCTCCAACTAAATTTTCAGCATTGATTGCTAATTGACTCAAGAACTTACAGAGGGTTGGGCTAGAACGTGTATAACTTGTGTACACACTGACATCGTGTCCTTAAAACTTTGTAAACCAGTCTTATCATCTAGACGTTTTCATATATTGCAACAACTACAAAACAAAGCTTTTATAATATTGAGATTTAAAAACAATCGATAACCAGTCTCGCGAGCTATTTATAGAACCTTTTGGAATTTTCAAACGTCTTCTACTGCGTCATTGAGGTATTTTGAGTATCATGATAATTCTTTGCAAGGCAGATAGAACGCGCAATGATATGTATTATCTTCTCAAACATGAAGAAAGATAATATTTACATAATTGAACTCTATGTATATATTATTTCGATAAATCTCACATCAATCCGGTACCAAAGTAGCACTGACATGATTATTATTAATCGTGTCTCTGCATCACTGGTGGAACTATATATTTGGCGGATTAACGGATGTAGGTTAATTGGTTTGCAGTAGTGAACAAATAGTCTACGGGCTGTTCAAAACTGACTATGTAAATTATTTCGTTGTTGTTGTTTTTGTTAGCATTGTGGCGATTGTTTTTGTTAGCATTGTGGCGATTGTCAAACCAATCGCCACAAAAAGAACATGTTTAAAGATATCATATCTGGAAAACAGGTAAGATAAGAACATAGAACATGTTTTAAGATATCATATCTTGAAAACAGGTTAGATGAGAAAATAGAACATGTTTCAAGGGTTCATAATGATGATTTCAAAAGTATTTCAGTTATATCACTGCGCTTTTCAAGTAAACTGCTGGTACTACCTATAAGTGTATGTTGACTTCGGAAAATCAGTCGAACTATTCTCGGTAATCCTCAATGACAAGGAGTGAAGAAACGATTATCATTTGTCTTTTAAAGATTTCGATGTGACCCGGCTGGGAATCGAACTCGGGTCTCACATGTCTATCAGTTACGCAGTTTTAGTTCCCAGTATAAATCTTCCTTTCCTATTAATACATTTCGACTTCATAGAATAGTTCTTGATAAACAAAACAAAAATAATAAAATGTAAGTAAACAAATTGATTTGCCCACACACGAGTGAAGAATTACGCACTGAAGTATCTTGGAACCATGCATCGAATGTGATTTGCATAAGTTGTAAGAACCTGTTTCGATGTGATTAAATAAAAGCATATTAAAAGATACAGAAATGTTTATGATTGTAAATAAATGCCTCATGCCCATATTACATAATTAAATAACATAAGTCGTATTTCGAAGTGTCCAAACTAAAAGGAAATCGATCAGTGGAACTGTTAAAAAGATGAGTCTTTAAGGTATCAATAAATGCTAAATCACAAATTATGTTGTTCTTTTTGTAAAACATGAGTTACAATGAACTCAGTCTAGACAGAAACATGTGAAATAGAGCGTTATATTCAGATATACAATAGAAGTTTTTATTGTGTCTAGGTGGAACAAGTATATGCTTGTACATTAAGTAGTGGGATATTTTGTTAATAAATAAAAGCAAACAACAACATGGACAGAGGTTGTCAGTGGGAAATGGTTTGTAATTCCTTAAAAAGGCCTAGTGCCGAGACATTGAGTGTAACGTCTTAATTATGTTTGTTATATTAAAATATTTTCTTTTAAGATAATAGTAATAATATAATAATAACAAAAATAATAATAATAATAATAATATAATAATAATAATAATAATAATAATAATAATTATAATAATTATAGTAATAACAACTTTATTTCAACACTCAGTCCATACAAGTACGCACTGACTCGGTATCAGATAAGCATCAACCCTGATTTATGTCAGATTATCACTTGGTAGCCTTTTCCAACAACTTTTCCAACATGTCAAGTCGGACTGTTTACCTACCCTTTGTGTCTCCTGACTTTCTCAAACCAATCTACACAATATTTTTCCAAGCAACTGGCTGCTTTTCTACATCGACTTGTTTAGCCGATTAGTAGAATACTAGTGAAGATTGGCCGAGCAGGGAAAATAACTCACAACCCTGGATTGACAGTGAGCGTCCTTTTCAACTCAGCTAACGGGGCTTGAAGATTATTTTTAAATCATTGCGACAAAAAAGAAAATTGTTTTGAGCAATTTCAGCTTTTGTCACAATGTTTACAAAAATTAGTTTAAACCACCTTCTGCAATTTCGTCAACATGTGTCTATATGTATTTATATGTGTCTATATGTGTCCATATGTGTCTATATGTGTCCATATGTGTCTATATGTGTCCAAATATGGGTTAATCTAACTCGATTAATGAATAGTGAACACTTCAGACTCAAGTCATTGTCTCATGTGTGCACTATATCTGTTAAACATTACGGAAAATGTGACGCATAATTATTCTTTGGTGTTCTGTAAAGAAGGCTTAGGGTTAGAGAAAATGGATCTACTTACAAAAAGCGTTTCATTTTCACAGTTATGAGCGATCTCTGCTAGTGTTTCATTTCTAGCCAACTTGGACGGTAAGACCTCTGCTAACTTCACTTTAGCGTAGGCGCCTTCACCAACTGTCCTCTCTATTCTGTACCCGTGGGTCATACAATCTGCTCTTATCACATCTTCGGCAATATCAACATGATTTAGTGCAGGTGTTTTGAATATTGAACCTTTTACTGGAGACGGGTGCATGCCCGTGGCTGACGGTTTATCTATCTTGGAGATATCTTTTTCCGCGTATTTCAAGGGAATGCTGATGCGTTTATTGTCCCATGCATTTTTATCTGGAGTAGTTCCTTGATTTGATCCGTTTCTGTAATAGGCTGATTTTTTCGGTAAAGTCTTCTTCGACTGTACGATCTTTGTTTCAGTTTTTGGTGCGTTAAGCGCCGTGCTTCGTTCCGAGTTACATCGCCTCGATTGGTTCGAACTTTTATTCAAAACCATTTTCGTGTAAAATTCTCGGAAGCAATTGGATAATAGTTAATTCATTTGCAGCCGAATACATCGCATAGCGCCGCTTTATTAAATATTGAAATAATAAGTTCGACGTTGTTGTCACGATATTAACGTCAACGTTATGACGTTATGTAACTTACGTTATATTGATGACGTCACATAACTTCGGCGTTGTTATTTTAAAATCAATTCAAACTAACGTGATATAATCGGACATTTACCTTGGTTTACATTGATGTAGAGATCCACAATAAGTTACTGTCTCTTCCATCCGACTCTAAAATGTTGAAGTCCCCAGTTTCCGATCTATCATAATTTGGTACGAATTTAATTGGAACATTTTTCCAACACACATTTAATTAGAGTTTGTAGTTCACACATTGTATAAGCTAGTCTGTTAGCTTTATTGTACATTATACTTGATTGAAAATGTTGTACATGTTACTTTTATTGTTAAAATACAATTGTCCCCCTTATGCTCAATAGGGTCTTTTTGTGATTGCGTTAAAATTCCTCCCAAAACTGTATCATCTGCGTCGATAATATTACTAATAGTAATATTGCTCGTTCCCGATTGTTAGAACTGATATTGTATGGGTTCAAGAATATTCGTTTTGCTTTTATCGCAGGTTATTTGGTTATTTGTATGACATATGATTGATGTGTTGTTGTAGTTGTCGGGCTTCCCTTGTCTCAAGCACTTTTTTGTTGATGTATTAACTGTTCGTCAGTTGATTCAGGATAGTTATTGTTTGTTTATTTCTATGAGCAGGGCGTCCCTATTCACAGACACATTTAAGGGGATTGATATCCGCGAAGTTTGGAAGATAAGCGATATTTATGTAACTTTAGTTTCCATAACAGAGCTTCCCTGTTATATTGTAATTATACATGGGCCATTTTTCTATAAGAATCGAAAAATCAGAGCTTCCCTAAGTTTTCCTTTAATGTTTTATTTAAGAATTTTCAATAGTGAATTTCATCTTTAATATCTTATGAAAGCACAAGTTGGATACATGTCCTTCAGGGTAGACTCAATCATTATATAGATTGAATGTTTTAGTGTATTCAACTATCAATGCTGACATTTTCTTGGACGATCTTATATTATCTAAAGTTTGGCAGTTGTAACACTGTTGAGCGATTCAATCATATTGTTGTAATAGTAAAATGCTTCATGGCGCAGGGATTCTTGTTCAGTGTAGGGTTGTAAATCGGCACAGCCTTTTTTTCTTATTCCATTCAATAGAATAACAAGACGAATTTTGATGCAAAGCATCAAAGACGCCACACATGATTTTGAAGCATGACTTAAAGGAAGCAGATGCGGTTCAGTACATTTAAATAACCTGTGTAAACAGACAGGATGTAAATATTTCGAACAAGAAGGCTAAATGTCCCTTTATTTAAAGAAGAAGATCAAGATGTGCCTATCTTGCTCACGTGGCTACCATAGTCTATAATAAAAGTTTATCAAGAGCGGAAAGGGTCAATTTTGACGTAGGGATTAAACGTTTTATATGCTACAATCTATGTTATATTCAGCATGTAAAGTTTAGTCCTGAAATGACAAGTTTAATCATGAAACCATTTGGTTTACAGTTTGCTTAACATTGACTGCAACTATAATGTGTCATACAAGCTGAATTTTCTTAATCTTTACCAATAAACGGTTTTAAATCTGCTCTAACTAGATCGATTAGATAAAACAAAAAAAATGCTGAAATATTAACAGATATTAATTTAAGGTGTAATGCCTCTAGTTATAAGTTAAGTGTGACACAAGTTTTTGAAGGGGAGGGGGAGTCTATTCTTCTTCCAGTTTAGCAGAAATATGATAACAAAAACGGGAGTATATAAACAAAAAATACAAAGTAATTTTAACAAGTTTAAAGATATTTATTATCAAAATTTAGCATTTATGAAATTAAAAGGAAAAGTTCACAAGTATAGTCAACATATAGCAATAATACAATGGCATGAATGAACACACTGTATGGGGAGTAATATTTTAAGTTAAGAAATACAACTGAATTTTATAAATAGGCCAAAAACATCTCCCGAAACTTTTTTTGATTATTAGGCCGTAAACTAAACAATTAAAAAAGCGAAGCCTACGAAGTTGGGGGAAAAATTAACTTTTTATCTGAGCTTTGATGAATCGGGGCAGGGCCGTAAACCGAACTATTAAAAATGCGTGGCCTAGGAAGTTGGTGAAAATTTATTAAATGCAAATTAAATCTGTCTAAAGTTTTGTTATAACGGTAGACGACATACGTATTTAATATCTTGCTTGAATTAGTTAATACAATTTATTGACTCATAAAGTTTGTTTTTTTCCAACATATTACAGAGTTTTTCTTTACAATAATAAAAAACCTATGGTACAACATTTAAACCTATTCAATAGTGACAGAGCGTTTTCACGCAACGTCAATAAGATAAGTTCTGTGTAGTGTTGTAAATAGTCACAGCTTTTTTTTCTTATTCCATTCAATAGAATAATATAAGCAGTTCCGGATCGAAATAGAAAAATGAGTAATTGCATCTCAGGCTGGCTGATTTCCGATATCTATATTTTGATATTGTACACTCAACTACTTCAGTCGGATTTTCTTTTAATTCAATAAATTGTCCTACCTTGTCTGTGAGTTCACAGGTTCCTAATCAAATGAAAACTATGGGCTTTTTTGTTATTTCCATATTACGAAGGAAAAGTCTCTGGAAACTAATGTCATCAATAGTATTATGATATTAAATCTTTGCACAGTTTGTAAGAGGAACACTAAGGTATCATTCCCGCGAAGTTTGGTTGATATCAGTCCAATAATTTGGGAGGAGATTTCGTTTAAAGCTAAATGTTTATTTTATCCATATTCTGAGGCATCTATCTTTTCAAACCAGTCACTATGGTTTGAACAAATTACATTTGTTTCCTAAAATAAGACAACACTTGAAAAGAAAGGGAAGCACCAAGTGTTGAAATTTTGCACCTTTTCTGATGCTGTCTGGCTGCCATGTTTTTCAAATAATCAATACAGCTTATGCAAATCTTGTAGAGGATCAAACAAGGAGCAGTTGTACTAAATTATCTTGAAATCTGACAAGCAGATTCAGAGAAGAAGAATTTTACAAATTATGCACCGTTGTATACATTGTAGCTGGTCTACATTGTCAACTGTTCTGTACATAAAGTTGTATTACCGTTGTATACAATGTAGCTATTCTTCATTGTCAACTGTTTTGTACACAAAGTTGTATTACCATTGTATACAATGTAGCTATTCTTCATTATCAACTGTTCTGTACATAAAATTGTATTACCGTTCTATACAATGTAGCTATTCTTCATTGTCAACTGTTTTGTACACAAAGTTGTATTGTCGTTGTATACAATGTAACTATTCTTTATTGTCAACTGTTCTGTACATAAAGTTGTATTACCGTTGTATACAATGTAGCTATTCTTCATTGTCAACTGTTCTGTACATAAAGTTGTATTACCGTTGTATACAATGTAGCTATTCTTCATTGTCAACTGTTTTGTACACAAAGTTGTATTACCATTGTATACAATGTAGCTATTCTTCATTGTCAACTGTTCTGTACATAAAATTGTATTACCGTTCTATACAATGTAGCTATTCTTCATTGTCAACTGTTTTGTACACAACGTTCTATTACCGTTGTATACAATGTAACTATTCTTTATTGTCAACTGTTCTGTACATAAAGTTGTATTACCGTTGTATACAATGTAGCTATTCTTTATTGTCAACTGTTCTGTACATAAAGTTGTATTACCGTTGTATACAATGTAGCTATTCTTCATTGTCAACTGTTCTGTACATAAAGTTGTATTACCGTTGTATACAATGTAGCTATTCTTCATTGTCAACTGTTTTGTACACAAAGTTGTATTACCGTTGTATACAATATAGCTATTCTTCATTGTCAACTGTTTTGTACACAAAGTTGTATTACCGTTGTATACAATATAGCTATTCTTAATTGTCAACTGTTCTGTACATAAAGTTGTATTACCGTTGTATACAATGTAGCTATTCTTCATTGTGAACTGTTTTGTACACAAAGTTGTATTACCGTTGTATACAATGTAACTATTCTTTATTGTCAACTGTTCTGTACATAAAGTTGTATTACCATTGTATACAATGTAGCTATTCTTCATTGTCAACTGTTTTGTACACAAAGTTGTATTACCGTTGTATACAATATAGCTATTCTTCATTGTCAACTGTTCTGTACATAAAGTTGTATTACCGTTGTATACAATGTAGCTATTCTTCAATGTCAACTGTTTTGTACACAAAGTTGTATTACCGTTGTATACAATGTAACTATTCTTTATTGTCAACTGTTCTGTACATAAAGTTGTATTACCATTGTATACAATGTAGCTGGTCTATGTTATCAACCTTTCTGTTTATGAACTTGCTTTTCGGTTGTATGTACTGTAGCTAGTCTATGTTATCAACCTTTTCGTAAGAGTTGACAATATTGACCCAGAAAACAATGCTTATCTTTCGTTCAAAACCGAATGTTCCGAAACATGATTCCAATGACTGCATACAATCTGGATGTACATGTGTGGAGTGTCTTTTGTAAAAGGATTTGACCACTGTTGAATAGGAGCCGTGATCTTGAAAACAAACAAAGTCGTTGTGATCAATGTAGACCCCGATCAATCATCGACACGTGCAGCTTTGACAAGGATGTACACTGTTCTCCAAAATGTCTCGTAACGTTTCAATACAGTTTTGACAAACATATTGTTTATTATGGTTAGATAGCATTGATGCACATACATATCTTTAACTACAATTGTAATATATGTGATTAAGGTTTTTTTTTAGAAGCATCGCTCATTTCTAATGCACACATTAATGCTACGTATAATTACTGTTCTATTCTTTCGTCGCGGATATCAGCTTCATGTACCAAGTGCACCAAAACTCAATCAAAAATGTTTTAAGATCAAGATATAAAAGGTTTAAGCATTCATCTGATCATGCATTTACCAAACGCCTTCCCTGATGGGATTATATGCTTTCGCAGATAGTACAGCGACTATTGTCGGACAGCTTTAACAGACAGTACAGCGACTATTGTCGGACAGCTTTAACAGAGAGTACAGCAACTATTGTCGGACAGCTTTAACAGACAGTACAGCGACTATTGTCGGACAGCGTTAACAGAGAGTACAGCAACTATTGTCGGACAGCGTTAACAGACAGTACAGCGACTATTGTCGGACAGCGTTAACAGAGAGTACAGCAACTATTGTCGGACAGCGTTAACAGACAGTACAGCGACTATTGTCGGATAGCGTTAACAGAGAGTACAGCGACTATTGTCGGACAGCGTTAACAGAGAGTACAGCGACTATTGTCGGACAGCGTTAACAGACAGTACAGCAACTATTGTCGGACAGCGTTAACAGACAGAAGTAATTATTCAGTGATTACAGTTACTTCCTTGTTTAATTTACGTGCTCATTCA
The DNA here is from genome assembly GCA_031761405.1 of Serripes groenlandicus. Lineage (NCBI taxonomy): Eukaryota > Metazoa > Mollusca > Bivalvia > Cardiida > Cardiidae > Serripes > Serripes groenlandicus. The sequence goes on from JASEVX010000003.1 coordinate 73,899,089, forward strand.
TAACTATTTATATTACTTTTTTCCATATCTGAACCACGTACTGTCTACACGTGTTGAGCCAGTTCTCCTGTTTAATTGTCGCCAGTGCCAAAATGTGTCAGAATTCCACTGTATCAGGAAGAATTCACTGAATGCTTGCCTCAAAACATAGTGTTTACCCATACATGCTGGTGTTTTCGCATAAAAACAAAAGACGACAATACAGCTTAAAGGCATCTTCGTTCATTACAATTACGGACCATGGGTGTAATCCGGTGAAATTTATTATTCACGACTATAAGTAATCAAAGTAAATCTGTTGATTCGCAATGGAAGGTCGGATGCGTTTAAAAACGGTTCTTATTGGTGATCCAGGAGTAAGCAAGACAAATCTGATGCGAGCGTTTAGGAACGTCGTGGGACTTAAACAAACTATTCGTATCGTCAATTTCGGTGCAAGTGAACTAGAAATTATTTATGATAGATCAGAGACGCCAGATGATGCCGGAGATAACAATTCAGTTCTAATATCTATTTGGGACACATGTGGTAAGTGGTTTATTATTTTAACTCGTCCCCTCGATACAGCTGCCATTTGACCGTTCTCAGTAAAATCAGACCAAAATATTTCGCTGTACGTATATTGGATCTGACGACACCGCATAGCATTTCGTCTCGAATTAACCTTTGACCTTTAAGTATTCATGAACAGGTGCACGTTTTTGCTTGTACAAGGAAATCACAGGATACAACAAACGCTCGATTATATACATTTAGAACACTTTACAATCACTGTTTGTCTATCTCGTCTATATCTGTTTTATACTTAGCGGTTTTGTGGGCAGTTATTAAATTTTCTAACGCAAAGTTCAATTTAGGAGGACCTGTACGTGGCTGTCGTCATATCTATATACGAGCGCTGTCTCGGTCTGGTTTTAATGAGATTAAATGAGCTCCGACTTTCCAAATTAATATTTATAAATAACCAGATGTTCCAATTGTCCTTAGTAACTTTTGAAAATCAGATGACTATCAAAATGAAATCATCAGAGAAGGGTTAAAATCAAAGCACTGCAGTGCTGACGGCATGGGGGGCTGCTGGAAGGTTGGAGAAGTAGGGGAAATGTGAAAGGAAATAACAATTGCAGTTTATGTTTATGTATTTATTGTCAAGAAGTTGAAAGATTATGTCAAAAATAGTAAATTTTACCAAACTGCCAATTTAAAAACAGATGGACCATGTTGGCACTATATCGCTCACCTGAGTGCAAGAGCTCACAAGTATACACAGTTAAGACATGAATAATCAAAGGGAAATTTGACAGCAGGTTTAGGCAGAATATTTTGAAGTTTCTGCATTATTATATTGAGAAATATGTCAATGTTAAATCACATTCCATCAAGTTAAAAGTGTTCTCTAAACCATGTACTAGACTGGGAGAGAGTGTTTGAAATATGCAAAACTCACCAAGACAATTATTCTGACAATCCGGTAGGCGACGTGGGATTCGCCTTTGCGTATATATTTGAAGATCTAGTGTGATAGGGTCACTATTGTGGTAACTTGGTGAATACTGGTGAAAAGTGTGCACCTTGTAAAAACACTGTCTGGTCAACCAACTATGTTTTATCAACATGCCAAGACGCATCCGTTTACGCCGAACAGTTTCCGCTTGATTATTTTCGCCTTTGCAAACTTCCGGCTCTAGCTCGGAAACTCGAGGTCGGAGGTCAATGACGTAAGATAACTTATTGTAGCTCTTGAATAGCTCTATGAAATGGTGTAATAAAATCGATATCGGATACTACCACTGCAGCGCTAGGGGTGATTGAAGTAAAAAACGACTGTAAAAAGAGCCTATCTTTGCAAGGCTACCATTTGAAAACAAAGGCCTAAATCAGAAATCGTTACGGATACGTTTTTTCAAAATATCTCGAAGTAGCTATAACCGAAGTTTCGGTTCTCCACAATCAAAACTGTAGGAGAAGATAGAAAAATGGTTTTGGTTCTTGAAACGCGGTTTTTTTCTAGCTGCATAGCAACGGATGGATCCTTAGCAACGAAACTCAAACGCGCATACCCTGAGGTCCGTTGGCATCTGTTAACCAAGTTTCATCGTAATCGGCCTGTCGGTTTGGGCTGTGGAGCGTCGCTTTACAAATATTTGGACACACACACATACACACACAGACAGACGGAAAATCCTGACAATATAAGGGATACCTAGCGAATCCCAACAAAGATTCTAAATGCAACATCCAGTGTGTTATCAAGATTTTCCTTCATTTGGCCTAGTGACCTATTTTTGTTTACCCGATATGACCCTTATTCGAACATGGACTAGATATCATTCAGATAAACATTCTGACCAAATTTTAAAAACGTGGCCTCTACAGTGTTAACAAGATTTTCCTTCAATTAGGTCTAGTGAACTAGTTTTTTAACAGACATGACCAATATTCAAACTTGGCCTACATATCATCAAGACAAACATTCTGATACAGTTTAAACATGCTCAAGTTAAAAATGCAGCCTCCATTATGTTAACAAGATTTCCCTTCAAGTTGGCCTAGTGACCTAGTTTCTGACAAAATATGACCCATATTCGAACTTGACTTAGATATCATTAAGACAAGCATTCTAACGAAAATGCCGTTGATACTTCCATAGCAACTGCGGGCACCTGCACATCACGATTGAGGGAGAGGTTTGCTTTTGCACGCTACATCTACAACTTAGTTATTGGTGCATTGGTGGCTGAAGATGAGAGGTATCATTCCCTTTACTGCCAATCTCCCTCTCTTGTGGGTACTGCCCTCTCCTTCTCCTTCAGTCCTCCTTTTCGTTATAGGGCATCTTGTAGTACTGTTACTCTGACACTTTTGTGATAAACTTTTTGTTAAATTGCTACCTTCTGTGAAGAGCACGACTGGAATCTGATTAATGATGCGATGACCCGGCTTTTATAATCTGCGAGACGCATTGGCCAGACGCCGCCTTTTCCCGGTCAATGTCTGCCCGATGTCCGGTCGGGCTCTGAGCGGCGAATTTGGCCCGGCGCTCGTCAGATATGTAAGATGCCCGACCGGGTCGGGGTGTCGTGGGATAGGGGGAGTCAGGCACGGGCCCCGTGGGCCCCCGCTAAATCCGCCACTACATTTGCCACGCTCTTTCTTTGTTTACCATTTATCTTTTGACGCACGGGCCCTACGGCGCCCCGGTTAATCCGCCACTGTATATTGCATTCGACTTATTTATTTTTTCCGTTTCTCTTCGCGAATGTTAATAATGTTAACACGCGTCCATATTTGACCTCTCGGCGCATTAATTTCTAAAGCATGTCTTAAACTTATATTGGAGTACTCACGCCTTAAGTTTTTCACGGATGTTCCAACAATATTAAAATGATATTTATGGGGGAGATCCTAACCTTTTAAATGCAGTTTTGTTGAATCCATGATAAACTATTTTTCTCGCGCAGTTCTCAATGCGTTGTTTCGTGCTGGCCGAAACAAATGGTATTACTATTATGACCGGGGCTAAAGCCCCAGGCCAAAAACGACTGTTTCTAATCATCTTGGGTAACGATCGACGAGTGGACATATTTTGGCAGAAGGAGATGTTCAGTAAGATCACCGTTTACCAAAATGTTTCGAACCAATTATCTTGTTTGTTTAGTTGGCAGGATTTTTGTAGTTAAAATCAATTAATCTTGTAATATTTTAATGTGGAGAAAGGAGAAATTGCTCGTGATTACCAAGTTCTTCTCTTTTTACCAATTGAGTGGCGTTCTCCGACCGGTAGGCATTTGAGACCAATGTAGACCAGATCAACCCGCGTCTCCGTGTAGTACGATATGGATCTACCCTGCTCGCCAATTAGTTATAGAAAAAAAGTAGCATTCATGTTGATCCTTAGCATAACTGTGTTGGCAGGTTATTTTATCAACATGTGTAATACTTACTTTAGGGTTGGTCTTGCTGGAGCAACGCTCAATTATACTTTCATTTATTGGTTAGCCCTTATTGTGCGCCAATGTCTCAAGGAGAGAAAAACATGCAGCCAGTCCGGGGCTCTAACCCGGGACCTCTCGCTTACAGGGCAAGTACTCTACCGACTGAGCTGACCGAGCATCTCATATGTATTATCTCCATCTGTGTACAAGCTCAGACCGCGGCAGAGAGTTACCCTACTTTGCATGTATTGTATCAGTCGTCAACTGTAAATTTGGGAAAGCGTTGATTTAAAAGCTTTAAAAGTGTTATTACACTTACTTCGCAGTAGATCAAAGAATGTTCATTTTGAAGTACAGAGCATTATGTCTTATTGACGTTTCGACTTCAAGATTAGATCATTGTGAAATATAGACATTTTAATTTTGGAAGAACAAATACTTTTAAGGGATATAAGTTTTGACTTCGAAGTAAATATAATTTCGACGAATTGACGTTTCGACTTCGAAAAACAGAGCATTTTAAAGTTTAGAAGTTTCGACTTTGAAGTACAGTGAATGCCGACAAAGGCCTATACAAGGTTAGACTTGGTTCTAAGTACAGAGAACTTCGACGCATAGAACAGTCGAATTAGGAGTACAGATTAGTTGACGCTTTTACGGTTCGAGTACAGAGAATTTCGACGAACAGAGGGTTTTAAATCATCTATGATACGCATTCGTCCGACGCTTAGAGATTTTACTATTCTTCGGACATAGCACAAACCCCAATGCGTACAATTCGTATGACAGGTAAACAATAATTCAGAGTGGAAAGGTTTAATTTCATCCGATCATGTCAATACATTTGAACATGGATATAGCTGGTTTGTGTTATCTTTATGACCAAAACAAACATTTGGGTTCTAAATAAACAATATAGGATGACAACATATACAGTGTAGGATGACAACATATACAATACAGGATGACAACATATACAATGTAGGATGACAACATATACAATACAGGATGACAACATATGCAATGTATGATGACAACATATACAATGTAGGATAACAACATATACAAAGTAGGATGACAACATATACAATGTAGGATGACAATGTAGGATGAACATATACAATGTAGGATGACGACAACATATACAATGTAGGATGACAACATATACAATGTAAGATGACAAAATATACAATGTAGGATGACAACATATACAATGTAGGATGAATACATATACAATGTAGGATGACAACATATACCATGTAGGATGACAACATGTACAATGTAAAATGACAACATATACAGTATAGGATGACAACATATACAATGTAGAATGACAACATATACAGTATAGTATGACAACATATACAATGTAGAATGACAAAATATACAATATAAGATGACAACATATACAATATAGGATGACAACATATACAATGTAAAATGACAACATATACAATGTAGGATGATAACATATACAAAGTAGGATGACAACATATACAATGTAGGATGACAATGTAGGATGACAACGTATACAATGTAGGATGACGACAACATATACAATGTAGGATGACAACATATACAATGTAAGATGACAAAATATACAATGTAGGATGACAACATATACAATGTAGGATGGCAATGTAGGATGACAACATATACAATGTAGGATGACGACAACATATACAATTTAGGATGACAACATATACAATGTAAGATGAAAAAATATACAATGTAGGATGACAACATATACAATGTAGGATGACAACATATACAATGTAGGATGACAACATATACCATGTAGGATGACAACATATACAATATAGAATGACAACATATACAGTATAGGATGACATAATATACAATGTAGAATGACAAAATATACAATGTAAGATGACAATATATACAATATAGGATGACAACATATACAATGTAGAATGACAACATATACAATGTAAGATGAAAACATATACAGTTTAGGATGTCAACATATACAATGTTGGATGACAACATATACAATGTAGGATTATAACATATACAATGTAGGATGATAACATATACAATATAGGATGACAACATATACAATATAGGATAACAACCTATACAAAGTAGGATGACAACATATACAGTATAGGATGACAACATATACAATCTAGGATCAACATATACACTGTAGGATCAACACATACAATGTAGGATGACAACATATGCAATTTAGGATGACAATATAGACAATATAGGATGACAACATTTACAACGTAGGATGACAACATATACAATGTAGGAACAACATATACAATGTAGGAAGACAACATTTACACTGTAGGATGACATCATATACAATGTAGGATCAACATATACAATGTAGGAACAACATATACAACCTAGGATGACAACATATACAATGTAGGATGACATCATATACAATGTAGGATCAACATATACAATGTAGGAACAACATATACAATGTAGGAACAACATATACAATGTAGGAACAACATATACAATGTAGGAACAACATATACAATGTAGGAAGACAACATTTACACCGTAGGAAAACATCATATACAATGTAGGATCAACATATACAATGTAGGAACAACATATACAACCTAGGATGACAACATATACAATGTAGGATGACATCATATACAATGTAGGATCAATATATACAACCTAGGATGACAACATATACAACGTAGGATGACATCATATACAATGTAGGAACAACATATACAATGTAGGAAGACAACATTTACACTGTAGGCAGACATCATATACAATGTAGGATCAACATATACAATGTATGAACAACATATACAACCTAGGATGACAACATATACAATGTAGGATGACATCATATACAATGTAGGATCGATATATACAATGTAGGAACAACCTATACAATGTAGGATCAACATATACAATGTAGGAACATCATATACAATGTAGGAACAACATATACAATGTAGGAAGACAACATTTACACTGTAGGAAGACAACATTTACGCTGTAGGATCAACATATACAATGTAGGAAGACAACATTTACAATGTAGGAACAACCTATACAATGTAGGATCAACATATACAATGTAGGAACAACATATACAATGTAGGAAGACAACATTTACAGTATAGGAAGACAACATTTACAGTATAGGATCAATATATACAATGTAGGATCAACATATACAATGTAGACTGACAAAATATACAATGTTGGATGATAACATATACAATGTTGGATGATAACATATACAATTTAGGATGACAACTTATACAATGTAGGATGACAACATATACAGTGTAGGATGACAACATATACAATGTAGGATGACAACATATACAATGTAGGATTAACATATACATTGTAGGATGACAACATATGCAATGAAGGATGACAACATATACAATGTAAGATGAAAACATATACAATGTAGGATGACTACATATAAAATGTAGGATGACAACATATACAATGTAGGATGACAATATATATATAAATTAGGATCAACTATACAATGTAGGATATATATATATACAATGTAAGATCAACATATACAATATAGAATGACAAAATATTCAATATAGGATGACAACTTTTCAAGAAATAACCAAAATGTGTGTAAAGAAATTTTGTCACGTTTTTAATCATTAATGGGAACAATCGGTTACCCGATATTTAATGATGTAGTAAAACGAAAAATGATTATAAACATTAAATAATACGTGTGAAAGCTCAAGCCGAAGGCTCGAGCGAAGCATGCCTATAGGTTACCCGTACGAACACATCATACAAGATCAAAACAACGAGAATTCAGTACAATCTTACTGTTTTTCACATATTAAATCTCCACCCCATAGCACTTTTTTTTCGGCCATTTTGCTTCCGGTCTTACTGGACGGACAAATTATCGTAACCTATTAATTACGTAACCGGCAAAATCCACAGACACGATATTCGTATGCTTTGACAAATAAAAAAATACTTAGAACTAGACGGAATAATTAAATTAAATTCCTTCTCGATAAAGGAATGAAATCAAGAAATCTGATATGTGATAATTTGCGTGTAATTGCACTCGTTTTCTATTTTTAAAATAATATTTTCTCAACCGGAAGTCCAAATGTGACGTCATTGCAACGCAAGTAACGTTATTGTAAGGCAAGTAATACATAAATAATAAACAGAACTGGTAGGAAAGGGTAGTTTGACTCGTCACAAATGGATTTCGTTTACTGGAAGGACTTTATGAAGTGTAAGGCGACTATTCTTTTGTACCTGTCATCATTATTTCATGGATTATATATCTTGGAAATATAGAGAAGCAATAAACACTTGAAAATGATAGTAACTATTTCAACGGAAGGTTACGTTCGTTACACTGGCCTCGGATATTATTTTAACTGAAAAGGACGAACAATATTGTTTCTGTATCGACATATCTTCATTTCAATGTAAGATCTAAACCGATAGGGCTTATCTTCAGATTAGGAAATGGAGGGTTCTGAAAGGGGCCAGCTATACGCCCTGCGCAAAGTTCCGCATGGAGCTTTTCTTGTACTAAACAATGGTTTTCATTGCAAGATTTATGATTCGGGGATGAGGAGGCTATCCGTTGACCTGTAAAGCCGACTCGGAAGCCATTGCGAAAACCAGCTACCAAGTAAGTGGCAAGAGAGTAGTCGTGAAGAAATGGGATAAGAAGGTCGATGTTAATGGGCGTGGTGACAGGAATATCATTTAGATGATTTTTGATAGGTTGGCTTATTTCCCTTGGGAGCTTGTTCCCGAGATGTGTAGGAACAACTGAATGCTGCGTGGGGGCCTTTGCAGAAGCCACAGACATGCGGGAGAGAGCATTTGGTAAAAGTGCATTGTCTGCTGTTGAAACGCCAGCATGTGTTATCAAGAAACCGACCGGGTTTGGCCGTGTTCCGACGGAAGGACTGTTGGGAAGAGCGGGAGGAGGACAGTTGGGGAGCACGAAAGGGCTGTTGTTAAAAGGAGGTGACTGCCATGAGCCAGAATTCTGTGTGAACTCTGTCCCAAGGAAATGGGGGGGGGGGGGGGGGGGGGGGGGCAGATTGACGCAGCATCCTGAATTGAGTATCATAGAACAAAAAGCCAAGGCCGGGTTTCCTGTTTGCTATGTCGCGAATAATTTCTATATATTTCATTAATTGGGGAGTTTCAAGGGGATATTTCATAGCATAGATTGCTGTGAAACGGACAAAGGCTGCGGTCCATGATTCAATGTTTTGGATTTTCTTTGTGTGTGTTGTTGGTGCAATACTGATCTGAGAATTATGATCCATTTGTAGGGTAAAACGTTGAGTGTCAGATACAAATGTATATGGAAGAAGGGAAGTTAATTGCGTATCTTGTTTATCTCATGCGTCATGTGTAATGTTAATTGCGTATCTTGTTTATCTCATGCGTCATGTGTAATATTAATTGCGTATCTTGTTTATCTCAGGCGTCATGTGTAATGTTAATTGCGTATCTTGTTAATCTCAGGCATCATGTGTAATGTTAATTGCGTATCTTGTTTATCTCATGCGTCATGTGTAATATTAATTGCGTATCTTGTTTATCTCATGCGTCATGTGTAATGTTAATTGCGTATCTTGTTAATCTCAGGCGTCATGTGTAATGTTAATTGCGTATCTTGTTTATCTCAGGCGTCATGTGTAATATTAATTGCGTATCTTGTTAATCTCAGGCATCATGTGTAATGTTAATTGCGTATCGAGGGCTTGGCGTGAAACAGTTGTATCTAAAATTGGTATTTTTTTACCAAGGTTAATCACCTCGCCATAAAGTCTTTATAAGCGTTAAATCACTTTTCTTGGTAAACAATGTAAATTTAGGTGCCATTGCTCGTTCTGAGCAATGGCATCTAAATTTGCATTGTTTACAAAAGGGTCAAAATTGCCCCTAAACCTGGGTTTTCAAAATAGGTTTTAAGTTACAACTGTTTCACGCCAAGCCCTCGGTATCTTGTTAATCTCAGGCATCATGTGTAATGTTAATTGCGTATCTTGTTTATCTCAGGCGTCATGTGTAATATTAATTGCGTATCTTGTTTATCTCAGGCGTCATGTGGCCTATTGAAATTGCAGTTTAATAAAAAAAAAAAAAAAAATATCAAACAATTTATAACAATCGTTACCCGACTAGATTTTAACGTTATTTGACGTAACGTTAATGTGCCGGGTTATCTTGAGGTAACGTTAATGTGCCGGGTTATCTTGAGGTAACGTTAATGTGCCGGATTATCTTGAGGTAACGTTAATGTGCCGGGTTATCTTAAGGTAACGCTAATGTGCCGGGTTATCTTTAGGTAACGTTAATGTGCCGGGTTATCTTGAGGTAACGTTAATGTGCCGGGTTATCTTGAGGTAACGTTAATGTGCCGGGTTATCTTGAGGTAACGTTAATGTGCCGGGTTATCTTGAGGTAACGTTCATGTGCCGGGTTATCTTGAGGTAACGTTCATGTGCCGGGTTATCTTGAGGTAACGTTCATGTGCCGGGTTATCTTGAGGTAACGTTAATGTGCCGGGTTATCTTGAGGTAACGTTAATGTGCCGGGTTATCTTGAGGTAACGTTAATGTGCCGGGTTATCTTGAGGTAACGTTAATGTGCCGGGTTATCTTGAGGTAACGTTAATGTGCCGGGTTATCTTGAGGTAACGTTAATGTGCCGGGTTATCTTGAGGTAACGTTCATGTGCCGGGTTATCTTGAGGTAACGTTTATGTGCCGGGTTATCTTGAGGTAACGTTAATGTGCCGGGTTATCTTGAGGTAACGTTAATGTGCCGGGTTATCTTGAGGTAACGTTAATGTGCCGGGTTATCTTGAGGTAACGTTAATATACCGGGTTATCTTGAGGTAACGTTAATGTCCCGGGTTATCTTGAGGTAACGTTAATGTACCAGGTTATCTTGAGTTAACATTAATGTGCCGGGTTATCTTGAGGTAACGTTAATGTACCGGGTTATCTTGACGTAACGTTAATGTGCCGGGTTCTCTTGAGGTAACGTTCATGTGCCGGGTTATCTTGAGGTAACGTTAATGTACCGGGTTATCTTGAGGTAACGTTAATGTACCGGCTGGTTAGCCTGCACGACGTCAAGGTGAACTGGCCGCTGTGATGTAACTTACATGTCATAGAAAACGTCATTACACTTCAAACAATCTATCAATAAAGCACGGACTGTTTATACTTGCAATTGGATCTTAATCAACTATCCTACATTTTCGAACATCTGAGCTTCGAATTCCGTTCAGTATTGCTTGTTATATCTAGATTATGAAAGTAGGAATAAAAGGTAGAAAGCAAAACAAAAGATGGTGTTGGGAAAGTACAAATGAACCCCACAGTAACATCTCATAGCGGCTCCTCTATTGACCAAACACTTGAACAATGAAGGAAAATACAGTCTAAAGTAATTATTTCATCGGAAAAGAGTGGGGAAACTGCCCGTTATGAGAAACTTCAAGCAAACTATTTGAAAATATCAAGACAAACACATTTATACAAATGAAAGCTGAATACTTGAATAGAGTTGAACACATTGTGGCAGGATGAAAAATTGCTCATAATGTTTTCAAAAGTTGTCTGCTGCAGGTGCGTCAAAATGCGTCTGCAGGGGAAACGGTTTATGAAGACAAACTTTGACAGAAGACTCTAGACGTTTAATCTTAAAATAATGGGAGAGAATGAGAACATGCTTAAATGAGCAGGTTCTCCTATTCCCAAATTGATCTCAACATGATCCACAATAATTTATCCACATTTAAAGATTATATCCCTTATTCCTCTGATATTGTTTACAGTATGCTACGCGAACACGTCGTATACAAGCTAAACAGATGACTATAGTTCGTGTGTATACATCTATATAAGTAATATGTGTTGATCAATAAGAAAGATTGGTGCTATAAACTCGTAACTACTCTTTCATATCATATACAGATAAACGTTTGATATTTCCACCACATAACGTGTCCCGAATAGATATGGGCAATGGCTCCACGAAACTGTCAATCATAATGGTTCGAAGTTTAGTACATTCTAGACTTTATATATGATAGAAAAATACTTAAATAACCAATAAAAGGAGAAACTTTTTAATATCAGTGTTAAATTTACATACAGTATAAGTTGCATAAAATAATCCATTTTCGAATCAGAAAAAAACGTCAATATGTTATGATTTGAAATAGGCAAAAGGGTAGAACTTGTTTTCTTAATGCACGTTCACGGATTAGAACTTTTCAACTTGAGGTGTCCCAAATTGTTTACAAATCTTACATTTTGTTTGAGAAGGAGAAGGACATTTATTATGTGAACACAGGGTACCAAAGGCATAATATTCGTGAGAGAAAAGGTTTTAAGTAACAGCAGAAAACTGATTTAGTGTCGTCGATGTAATAGCTGTTGATGCCTTTCGAAAAATAGTTAGTCAGGACCTCACGTTGGATCATCATACTTAAATGATTTAGATTCTATTAAGTTGGGATTTAGATTCTATTAAGTTGGGATTAAGATTCTATTAAGTTGGGATTTAGATTCTATTAAGTTGGGTTTAAGATTCTATTAAGTTGGGATTTAGATTCTATTAAGTTGGGATTTAGATTCTATTAAGTTGGGATTAAGATTATATTAAGTTGGGATTAGTTGGGATTAAGATTCTATTAAGTTGGGATTAAGATTATATTAAGTTGGGATTAAGATTCTATTAAGTTGGGATTAAGATTCTATTAAGTTGGGATTTAGATTCTATTAAGTTCGGATTTAGATTATATTAGGTTTGGATTAAGATTCTATTAAGTTGGGATTAAGATTCTATTAAGTTGGGATTAAGATTATATTAAGTTGGGATTTAGATTCTATTAGGTTGGGGTTAAGATTCTATTAAGTTGGGATTAAGATTATATTAAGTTGGGATTTAGATTATATTAAGTGGGGATTTAGATTCTATTAGGTTGGGATTAAGATTCTATTAAGTTGGGATTAAGATTATATTAAGTTGGGATTTAGATTCTATTAGGTTGGGATTAAGATTCTATTAAGTTGGGATTAAGATTCTATTAAGTTGGGAAAAATTCTATTAAGTTGGGATTAAGATTCTATTAAGTTGGGATTTAGATTCTATTAAGTTAGGATTTAGATTATATTAAGTTGGGATTAAGATTACATTAAGTTGGGATTAAGATTATGTTAAGTTGGGATTTAAATTATATTTAGTTGGAATTTATATTCTGTAAGTTGGGATTTAGATTCTATTAAGTTGGGATTTAGAAATTTACTGGAACAGAATTCTACAAGTATTTCTTACATGTTTTGTGAATATTCGGGGTTAGGATTACCCACATTAATACATAAATTATGTGTTTTTGTGGTTTTTTGGTGTGACTCGGTACATCTGTTATATATGTGTATTTGGTGTGACACTGTACATCTGTTTTATGTGTATTTGGTGTGACTTGGTACATCTGTTTTATGTGTATTTGGTGTGACACTGTACATCTGTTTTATGTGTATTTGGTGTGACACTGTACATCTTTGTTATGTGTATTAGGTGTGACACTGTACATCTGTTTTATGTGTATTTGGTGTGACACTGTACATCTGTTTTATGTGTATTTGGTGTGACTCGGTACATCTTTTTTATTAGTATTTGGTGTGACTTGGTACATCTGTTTTATGTGTATTTGGTGTGACTTGTACATCTGTTATTTGGTGTGACACTGTACATCTTTTTTATTAGTATTTGGTGTGACTCGGTACATCTGTTTTATGTGTATTTGCTGTGACTTGGTACATCTGTTATTTGATGTGACACTGTACATCTGATTGTACAAGTAACAGATTAACACGCGGTGCTTTTAAGAAACAAATCATGACAGAACTACGTGCTAAACAACTTAAGACTCTCAAAAAGTAGACACTTTACGTAACAAAACAGATATCAAGTTCATTGGATATAAATAGCGTTATGTGTTCTGATTTTGATTGTGTCAAAAAAATAGCGGTAATATATAATCATCACTTGAGCAATAATGGAGACAGAACGGTTGACTGGTGCCCAGCTAGATCATCAATTCCGGATACTTTTTCTCGGCGATCATAATGTGGGAAAAGCAGCTTTTCTAACTAAAGCGAGACAAAGAAATCCTGCCGCCGGTAGAGGAAGGCGTCATTCTTTGCCTGTACGCAACCTAACATTTGAAATGTATTTAAAGAGGGGAGGTAAATCGGTCTCCTTGAAAGTTATGGATACTGGAGGTAAGCTGCCTTGAATACTTGATTAGCGTGACACACACATTTGCCTTCAAAGGTCTGTTTGTTTCATTGAGCTTTACGCCATTTTTAGCATTTTTGTATTTATGTGACGGCAAAATAACACAATGCTTATTAGTGATCCCTTGATGACTAACCAGTACTACACTAGGAAAGGTGCATTGCACAATGGCAATCCGACGTGAGATTTGTGACCGCGGAACGAAACCTATCCCTCCCTACCTTTAACGTGAAAATATGTACCACTTACAATCTTTCTCTTACACGCATACTCTGTAATAATGTCACTACTTTTAACGTGAATATGTGTACCACTTACAATCATTGCTCGAAAACCATACACTGTCATAATGTCACTACTTTTAACGTGAATATGTGTAGCACTTACAATAGTTTCTCATATACGCATACTCTGTCATAATGTCACTACTTTTAACGTGAATATGTGTACCACTTACAATAGTTTCTCATATACGCATACTCTGTAATAATGTCACTACTTTTTACGTGAATATGTGTACCAATTACAATCATTTCTCATATACGCATACTCTGGCATAATGTCACTACTTTTAACGTAAATATGTGTACCACTTACAATCATTTCTCATATACGCATACTGTGTAATAATGTCACTACTTTTAACGTGAATATGTGTACCACTTACAATAGTTTCTCATATACGCATACTCTGAAATAATGTCACTACTTTTAACTTGAATATGTGTACCACTTACAATCATTTCTCAAACAGCATACTCTGTAATAATGTCACTACTTTTAACGTGAATATGTGTACCACTTACAATCATTTCTCATATACGCATATTCTGTAATAATTTCACTACTTTTAACGTGAATATGTGTACCACTTACAATCATTTCTCTTACACGCGTACTCTGTAATAATGTCATTACCTTTCCAGAGGCTTTCCGAATCTTTAACTTTTTAATAAACAATTTAATCGTGACTTTCTTAATGACGTATAGTCAATTATACCACAATCAGTATTGTTGTGGTTGTGTTTGTGAATTACACCACACTCAGTATTGTTGCGGTTTTGTTAGTCAATTACACCACAATCAGTATCTTTGCAGTTGTGTGAGCCAATTACACCACAATTTGTATTGTTGTGGTTGTGTTAGTCAATTACACCACAATCAGTATATTTCCTGTTGTGTTAGTCAATTACACCACAATTTGTATTGTTGTGGTTGTGTTTGTCAATTACACAAAATTCAGTATTGTTGCGGTTGTGTTAGTCAATTACACCACACTCAGTATCTTTGCAGTTGTGTAAGCCAATTACACCACAATTTGTATTGTTGTGGTTGTGTTTGTCAATTACATCATAATCAGTTGTGTTGCGGTTGTGTTAGTCAATTACATCACAATCAGTATATGTGTGGTTGTGTTAGTCAATTACATCACAATCAGTATTGTTGTGGTTGTGTTAGTCAATTACACCACACTCAGTATTGTTGCGGTTGTGTTAGTCAATTACACCACACTCAGTATCTTTGCAGTTGTGTAAGCCAATTACACCACAATTTGTATTGTTGTGGTTGTGTTTGTCAATTACATCATAATCAGTTGTGTTGCGGTTGTGTTAGTCAATTACATCACAATCAGTATATTTGTGGTTGTGTTAGTCAATTACATCACAATCAGTATTGTTGTGGTTGTGTTAGTCAATTACACCACACTCAGTATTGTTGCGGTTGTGTTAGTCAATTACACCACACTCATTATCTTTGTGCTTGTGTAAGTCGGTACACCACAATCAGTACCTTTGCATGTTGTGTTAGTTAATTACACGCAAATCAGTATTGTTGTGGTTTTGTTTGTCAATTACACAAAAATCAGTATTGTTGCGGTTGTGTTAGTCAATTACACCACACTCAGTATATTTGCAGTTGTGTTAGCCAATTACACCACAATCTGTTCCTTAGCTATTGTGTTAGTCAATTACACAACAATCAGTATCTTTGCAGTTGTGTTAGTCAATTAAATCACAATCAGTATATTTGCGGTTGTGTAAGTCAATTACATCACAATCGGTATCTTTGCGGTTGTGTTAGTCAATCACACCACAATCAGTATATTTGCGGTTGTGTTAGTTAATTGCACCAGAGCCTGTATATTTGCTATTGTGTTAGTCAATTACACCACAATCAGTATCGTTGCAGTTGTGTTAGTCAATTACACCACAATCAGCATATTTGCGGTTCTGTAAGTCAATTGCACCAGAGTCTGTATAATTGCGGTTGTGTTAGCCAATTACATCACAATCAGTATTGTTGTGGTTGTGTTAGTCAATTACACCACAATTAGTATATTTGCGTTTGTGTTAGTCAATTAAATCACAATCAGTATATTTGCGGTTGTGTTAGTCAATTAAATCACAATCAGTATATTTGCGGTTGTGTAAGTCAATTACATTACAATCGGTATCTTTGCGGTTGTGTTAGTCAATCACACCACAATCAGTATATTTGCGGTTGTGTTAGTTAATTGCACCAGAGTCTGTATATTTGCAGTTGTGTTAGTCAATTACACCACAATCAGTATCGTTGCAGTTGTGTTAGTCAATTACACCACAATCAGCATATTTGCGGTTCTGTAAGTCAATTGCACCAGAGTCTGTATATTTGCGGTTGTGTAAGTCAATTACAACACAATCAGTATTGTTGCGGTTGTGTTAGTCAATTACACCTCAATCAGTATCTTTTCAGTTGTGTTAGCCAATTACATCACAATCAGTATTGTTGTGGTTGTGTTAGTCAATTACACCACAATTAGTATATTTGCGTTTGTTTTAGTCAATTACATCTCAATCAGTATATTTCCTGTTGTGTTAGTCAATTACACCACAACAAGTATGTTTGCGGTTGTATTAGTCAATTACATGACAATCAGTATATTTGAGGTTGTGTTAGTCAATTACACCACACTCAGTATCTTTTCGGTTGTGTTAGTCAATTGCACAACAATCAGTATCTTCGCGATTGTGTTAGTCAATTACACCACACTCAGTATCTTTGCGGTTGTGTTAGTCAATTAAATCACAATCAGTATATTTGCGGTTGTGTTAGTCAATTACACCACACTCAGTATATTTGCGGTTGTGTAAGTCAATTGCACCACAATCAGTATCTTTGCGGTTGTGTTAGTCAATTACACCACACTCAGTATATTTGCGGTTGTGTAAGTCAATTACACCACAATCAGTATATTTGCGGTTGTGTTAGCGAATTACACCACAATCAGTATATTTGCAGTTGTGTTTTACAATTACACCACAATCAATATTTGTGTGGTTGTGTAAGTCAATTGCACCACAATCAGTATATTTGCGGTTGTGTTAGTCAATTAAATCACAATCAGTATATTTATGGTTGTGTTAGTCAATTACACCACACTCAGTATCTTTGCAGTTGTGTTAGTCAATTAAATCACAATCAGTATATTTGCGGTTGTGTTAGTCAATTACATCACAATCGGTATCTTTGCGGTTGTGTTAGTCAATCACACCACAATCAGTATATTTGCGGTTGTGTTAGTTAATTGCACCAGAGTCTGTATATCTGCTATTGTGTTAGTCAATTACACCACAATCAGTATTGTTGCAGTTGTGTTAGTCAATTACACCACAATCAGCATATTTGCGGTTCTGTAAGTCAATTGCACCAGAGTCTGTATATTTGCAGTTGTGTAAGTCAATTACATCACAATCAGTATCTTTGCAGTTGTGCTAGTCAATTACACCGAAGTCTGTATATTTGCGATTGTGTTAGTCAATTACTCCACAATCAGTATATTTGCGGTTGTATTAGTCAAGTACACCACAATGAGCATATTTGCGGTTGTGTAAATCAATTACACCACAATCAGTATATTTGCGGTTGTATATTTGCGATTGTGTTAGTCAATTACATAACAATCAATACATTTGCTATTGTGTAAGTCAATTACACCACAATCAGTATATTTGCGGTTGTGTTAGTCAATTACACCACACTCAGTATCTTCGCTGTTGTGTCTGCAAAGAAAGCACTGAAACTTGTTTATTGTTATCATTATAAATAAGATCTGTTAATTACCAACGAAACTACGTTCGATAACTTACATCCTGTTAAAGAGAGCGTAAATCACTAGTCAATCAAATTAAATCTAATTTCAATCTTTGTCCCTGAAACAGACGACTTAAATTTAGACGACTTTTCACAAGATTGTGGTAAAAATAGAATTTTGTTCAAAACAAGATTTTCTGATTCATTAATGAATCGACTTGTTTGTCTGCCTGGTGAACTGGCGATTCGGGTTCGATTGCTTTTCAAGACCTTTGTAAAATAAAAGTAAGCTATATAGACTTCGGCACACCAGTCGTAATGCTATGACAGTCTGCTAAGTAAGGGGAATTCCTACCGAGAATCCCGTTCAGTAGTTGGACGCTGGTTCCCTTACGTCAGTGAGTCGATGGTGACACATTGTGACACATGTTACGCCATAACTAAGCCTTACAGCATCAAATGAGGTGTTTGCAAACAATATTCAGTTGAGTCAGCTCGTAACGAGCTGTCTCACCGGAAATCTGCATTGTATGATTTCAGTTATTTAAATGTTCTAACATTATTACATGACGAATTGAGTCGCTCGACTTTGAACATGAAAGAGTCTTCTTTAGGAAATTCGGCGCTGAAAGAGTTAATAGAGACATAGAAGTAATCCGCATGCATTCCATAATCATTCAAAACCAATATGGGACCCATATCAATCATTTGCTCGCCTTTACGTTAATGCCGAGTTGTGAGAGTGAATACTTTGAGACCTGCGTTCTGAATTTGATCTTAACTGTCGACGGTCATGAGGAAGTGCCCTTAACAAGGCAATTGTCCTAGCCTATAGCTTGAACTGATTAACTATCCAGGAATCACCCTTAACAAGGCAATTGTCCTAGCCTATAGCTTGAACTGGTTAACCATCCAGGAATCACCCTTAACAAGGCAATTGTCCTAGCCTATAGCTTGAACTGATTAACCATCCAGGAATCACCCTTAACAAGGCAATTGTCCTAGCCTATAGCTTGAACTGGTTAACCATCCAGGAATCACCCTTAACAAGGCAATTGTCCTAGCCTATAGCTCGTACTGGTTAACCATCCAGAAATCACCCTTAACAAGGCAATTGTCCTGGCCTATAGCTCGTACTGGTTAACCACCAGGAATCACCCTTAACAAGGCAATTGTCCTGGCCTATAGCTCGTACTGGTTAACCATCCAGGAATCACCCTTAACAAGGCAATTGTCCTGGCCTATAGCTCGTACTGGTTAACCATCCAGGAATCACCCTTAACAAGGCAATTGTCCTGGCCTATAGCTCGTACTGGTTAACCATCCAGGAATCAACCTTAACAAGGCAATTGTCCTAGACTATAGCTCGTACTGGTTAACCATCAAGGAATCACCCTTAACAAGGCAATTGTCCTGGCCTATAGCTCGTACTGGTTAACCATCCAGGAATCACCCTTAACAAGGCAATTGTCCTGGCCTATAGCTCGTACTGGTTAACCATCCAGGAATCACCCTTAACAAGGCAATTGTCCTGGCCTATAGCTCGTACTGGTTAACCATCCAGGAATCACCCTTAACAAGGCAATTGTCCTGGTCTATAGCTCGTACTGGTTAACCATCCAGGAATCACCCTTAACAAGGCAATTGTCCTGGCCTATAGCTCGTACTGGTTAACCATCCAGGAATCAACCTTAACAAGGCAATTGTCCTGGTCTATAGCTCGTACTGGTTAACCATCCAGGAATCACCCTTAACAGGGCAATTGTCCTAGCCTATAGATCGTACTGGTTAACCATCCAGGAATCAACCTTAACAAGGCAATTGTCCTGGCCTATAGCTCGTACTGATTAACCATCCAGGAATCACCCTTAACAAGGCAATTGTCCTGGCCTATAGCTCGTACTGGTTAACCATCCAGGAATCACCCTTAACAAGGCAATTGTCCTGGCCTATAGCTCGTACTGGTTAACCATCCAGGAATCACCCTTAACAAGGCAATTGTCCTGGTCTATAGCTCGTACTGGTTAACCATCCAGGAATCACCCTTAACAAGGCAATTGTCCTGGCCTATAGCTCGTACTGATTAACCATCCAGGAACCACCCTTATCAAGGCAATTGTCCTGGCCTATAGCTTGAACTGATTAGCCATCCAGGAATCACCCTTAACAAGGCAATTGTCCTAGCCTATAGCTTGAACTGATTAGCCATCCAGGAATCACCCTTAACAAGGCAATTGTCCTGGCCTATAGCTTGAACTGATTAACCATCCAGGAATCACCCTTAACAAGGCAATTGTCCTGGCCTATAGCTCGTACTGGTTAACCATCCAGGAATCACCCTTAACAAGGCAATTGTCCTGGCCTATAGCTCGTACTGGTTAACCATCCAGGAATCACCCTTTACAAGGCAATTGTCCTGGCCTATAGCTTGAACTGATTAACCATCCAGGAATCACCGATACGTGTTCTATCTCCGTGATATAACAGAAGTATTGTTGAAATCGGTGTCAAACCTCAATATAATATCAAGATAAATAGTAAAAAGGTTAGTTTTACATTGCTGAACTAATTCTAATTATCACGGCAGTGCTTGAGGTGTAAATAGATACCCGAAAACGGGCGGCGCTAATGATGACGGCAGTGCTAGCTGTGTAAACAGATATCCGAAAAAGGGTGGCGCTAATAATGACGACAGTTCTTGCTGTGTAAACAGATACCCGACAGAGGGCGGCGCTAAAAGAAAACCAGCCAAAAGGCATTTGCATCCAGTGTAAATCAAGATCATCTTGCGCTTCTGCGCATACTGATCCGGTTCTTTACTGTACGGTAATGAGACAAAGACTTAAACATATTGTTTTCATTTAGATCAACTAGTATAGACGTGAGAATTGATCATTTTCTACACTTTTCAGAAAAAGGTTCAATGTTGGTTTACGTTGTGTATGACTGACTAATAATTTTACCATAGAGCGCGGTGTCATCCTGGCCATCTCTGGTCGGACCTCTCTTGAAAATATTGTGGCAAAGGATAATAGCTCATGATAAGCAGTTTCTCATTTTGACACAATGGCTTAAACTTTATTAAATAATATTACTTTCAATTCTAGAGTGTTACCATATATAAGTCGTCTGCAACAGTTTGGTTGTATTTGGGAAAGCGATAACGTTTGATTTCGATAGATTTGTATTGATTTTTACTTACTTGTTCATTTAGCACTAAATTAAGTTACTTTCAATATATATGATACGGATATGGTATGAAGAGCGGTAAGTAAATACGTGTCCTGATCTTGGTCAAGCAGGCCGATATGTGTGTTTTACTGAAGTCTGCTATTCCTATATTATTGGTCACTTGGACAAGCAGCCCGATATGTGTGTTTTACTGAAGTCTGCTATTCCCATAGTATTGGTCACTTGGACAAGCAGCCCGATATGTGTGTTTTACTGAAGTCTGCTATTCCCATATTATTGGTCACTTGGACAAGCAGCCCGATCTGTGTGTTAACTAATGGCTGGTTTTCTCATATCCTGGATCACTTGGACCACAGGCGTCCGAATTTCTATTACAGCAAAAAAATGCGGAAAATCACACAATACCTCGTTAAAATACACAAAAAGTCTCTCTATATTGTCTATACGCTTTGATAAAAAAAATATCGTAATAGTAATTTGGGGAATCCCGCACGCGTTACTATAAATAGCCCCCTCTATACGTCCATATAGTGTAATAATAATGACATGGTGTGCAACGGTGTTTTACCTCCTTGCTCGATTCGGACAATAATCTCCGCAGAAAAACGTCTAAAACGACAGGTTCATAAATGATTTTTCTCATGATCCACCACATACATATTTGCCAACCGACAAATGCGCCGGCGTTTTTAAGTTTAATGTTCATTAAATTTGGAAATGTGCAGTTGTCCTTACCTCCATGCGCTGACGTCACAATTTGCAACATTCCGCAGCGACAGATTAATCAAACAACGATTTAAAACACGGTCTAAAAATCATGTTTTATACTTCTTTCGAAAACGTACAAATAAATACCTTATTGTTTACGAATAATATTATTTTTGGAAGAAAAGTGATTAAATGCCAACCCCAACAAACATTGCTCAGGTACAATATTCTAAAAAAGCGCATCATTTCGCGTTAAATATTCGTTGCGGAACGTGATTATTGTGACGTCAGCGCATGGCGGTAAGGACAACTGCAAATTTCCAAATATAATGAACATTAAGCTTAAAAACGCCGGCGCATTGTCGGTTGGCAAATATTGATGTGGTGGATCACGAGAAAAATCATTTATGAACCTGTCTCTATCGTTTTAGACGTTTTTCTGCGGAAATTATAGACCGAATCGAGCGAGGGGGTAAAATGCCGTTGCAAACCTTGTCATTATTATTACACTATATGGACGTATAGAGGGGCTATTTATAGTAACACGTGTGGGATTCCCCAAATTACAATTACGATCATTTTTATCAAAGCGTATAGACAATATAGAGAGGCTTTTTGAGTATTTTAACGTGGTATTGTGTGATTTTTCGCATTTTTTGTTGTAATAGAAATTCGGACGCCTGTGCTTGGACAAGCAGCCCGATATGTGTGTTAACTAATGGCCGGTTTTCTCATATCCTGGATCACTTGGACAAGCAGCCCGATATGTGTGTTAACTAATGGCTGGTTTTCTCATATCCTGGATCACTTGGACAAGCAGCCCGATATGTGAGTTAACTAATGGCTGGTTTTCTCATATCCTGGATCACTTGGACAAGCAGCCCGATATGTGTGTTAACTAATGGCTGGTTTTCTCATATCCTGGATCACTTGGACAAGCAGCCCGATATGGTGTTAACTAATGTCTGGTTTTCCCATATCCTGGATCACTTGGACAAGCAGCCCGATGTATGTGTTTTACTGAAGGCTTGTTTCCCATATCCTTAGTCAATTGGTCAAGCAGCCAGATCTGTGTGTTAGCTGAAGGCTGGTTTTCCCATATCCTTCGTCAATTGGTCAAGCAGCAGCCCGATTTGTGTGTTTTACTGAAGGCTTGTTTTCCTTTATCCTTCGTCAATTGGTCAGGCAGCCCGACCTGTGTGTTAGCTGAAGGCTGGTTTTCTCATATCCTAGATTACTTGGACAAGCAGCCCGATGTATGTGTTTTACTGAAGGTTTGTTTTCCCATATCCTTCGTCAATTGGTCAAGCAGCCCGACCTGTGTGTTAGCTGAAGGCTGGTTTTCTCATATCCTAGATCACTTGGACAAGCAGCCCGATATGTGTGTGTTAACTAATGGCTGGTTTTCTCATATCCTGGATCACTTGGACAAGCAGCCCGATATGTGTGTTAACTAATGGCTGGTTTTCTCATATCTTTGGTCAATGAGTCAAGCAGCCCGATATGTGTGTTAACTTATGGCTGGTTTTCTCATATCCTTGGTCAATGAGTCGAGCAGCCCGATATGTGTGTTAACTAATGGCTGGTTTTCTCATATCCTGGATCACTTGGACAAGCAGCCCGATATGTGTGTTAACTAATGGCTGGTTTTCCCATATCCTGGATCACTTGGACAAGCAGCCCGATGTATGTGTTTTACTGAAGGCTTGTTTTCCCATATCCTTGGTCAATTGGTCAAGCAGCCAGATATGTGTGTTAGCTGAAGGCTGGTTTTCCCATATCCTTCGTCAATTGGTCAAGCAGCCCGACCTGTGTGTTAGCTGAAGGCTGGTTTTCCCATATCCTTGGTCACTTGGTCAAGCAGCCCGATGTGCGTGTTATCTGGAGGCTGGTTTTCCCAAAACTTTCGTCAATTGCTCAAACAGCCCGATGTGTGTGTTAACTGAAGGCCGGTTTTCCTAAATATTTGGTCAATTGGTCAAGCAACCCGATGTGTGTGTTAATTAAAGTCTGGTTTTCCCATATCCTTCGTTTGCTGCAGATGTGTTGTATGTGGGGAAGGGTTATTGAAGACGGACCTTCATACAGTGACGTCAACACCTGTGTTTTCATGATAAAGTAATCCAGTGTGACGTCACATCAATACATTCGATCCTTGTGTGATCTGTCATGTTGCGGTCGTCATCCTTGTCAGCCGCAGTGAAATAATTACAATCTTATCCTATAATTCAATAGATCAAACGTCTCCATTTATGCATCACTTCACGTACATGTCTCCGGTGTGTACTGTATACAATGGCCAGTATTGTAGGAGGAAGGCCACAACTCTGACTAGACTCTTAGTAGATGCAATACGATCCCTAACCGCAACACAAATATCGCCAGCAATATGACCCCAAACCACAATACAAATATCGCCAGCAATACGACCCCAAACCGCAATACAAATATCGCAAGCAGTACGACCCCAAACTGCAATACAAATATAGCCAGCAATACGACCACCAAAACTGCAATATAACTATCACCAGCAATACGACCCTCCTACCACAATACATATATCGCCAGCAATACAACCCCCAACCGCAATACAAATATCGCCAGCAATACGACACCCAACCAAAAAACATTTATCGCCAGCAATACGTCCCCAAACCGCAATACAAATATAGCCAGTAATACGACCCAAAACCGCAATACAAATATCGCCAGCAATACGACCACCTAAACCACAATACAAATATCGTCAGTAATACGACCCCCTACCTTAATACATATATCGCCAGCAATACGACCCAAACCGCAATACAAATATCGCCAGCAATACGACCCCCAACAACAATACATATATCGCCAGCAATACGACCCCACTGCAATACAAATAGAGCATGCAATACGACCCTAAGCTGCTATACAAATATCGCCAGCAATACGACCTTCAACCACAATACATATATCGCCAGCAATACGTCCTCCAAACTGCAATACAAATATCGCCAGCAATACGACCCTCAACCCCAATACATATATCGCCATCAATACGACCCTCAACCGCAATATCGCCAGCAATACGACCCACAACCGCAATCAATATATCGCCAGTAATACGACCCCAAACCACAATACAAATATCGCCAGCAATACGACCCCACTGCAATACAAATAGAGCATGCAATACGACCCCAAGCTGCAATACAAATATCGCCAGCAATACGACCTCCAACCACAATACATCCTCCAAACTGCAATACAAATATCGCCAGCAATACGATCCCAACCTCAATACATATATCGCCAGCAATACGTCCTCCAAACCGCAATACAAATAGCGCATGCAATACGACTCCAAGCGCCCCCCCCCTCCCCACATACCCCCCCCCCCCCCCCCCCCCAAAAGTATGCAGTACGACCCAGGACAGCAATACAAATATCGCCTGCAATACGATAGCAATACATTTATCGCCTGCAAAACGACCCAAACCGCAATACAAATATCACCAGCAATAAGTCCTAGACTGCAATTCAAATATCGACAGCAATACGACCGCAAACCACACTACAGTCAAATCGCCAGCAATACAACCGCAAACCACAATACAAATATTGCCAGTAATACAACCGCAATACAAATATCGCCAGCAATACGATCCCAAGCAGCAATACAAATATCGCCAGCAATACGACCCAAACCGCAATACAAATATCGCCAGCAATAAAATCCCAAACCGCTATACAAATATCGCCAGCAATAAGATCCCAAACCGCAATACATATATTGCCAGCAATAAAATCCCAAACCGCTATACAAATATCGCCAGCAATAAGATCCCAAACTGCAATACATATATTGCCAGCAATAAGATCACAAACCGCAATACAAAAATCGCAAGCAATACGACCCAAGCTGCAATACAAATATCGCAAGAAATACGTCCCCCAACCACAATACAAATATCGCCAGCAATAAGACCACAAACCGCAATACAAATATCGCCAGCAATAAGATCCCAAACCGCAATACATATATTGCCAGCAATAAGATCACAAACCACAATACAAATATCGCCAGCAATAAGATCACAAACCGCAATACAAATATCGCCAGCAATACCACCCAAGCTGCAATACAAATATCGCCAGCAATACGTCCCTCAACCACAATTCAAATATCGCCAGCAATACGACCCCCCCCCCCCCCAACCACAATACAAATATCGCCAGCAATACGACCCCCAACCACAATACAAATATCGCCAACAATACGACCCCCAACCACAATACAAATATCGCCAGCAATACGACCCCCCCAACCACAATACAAATATCGCCAGCCGATGCAACCATTGTCCATCCTTTTGTCAGCGAACACCGATGACTGCTGTGAGCTTAACAGTTTGTACAGGTTCATCTGTTTCTGTTCGAATTAGTATGAATACCTGTTTTATCTTATGACCGATCATTATTTGATACTCAAGTTCAAAAACAAATTAGTGAATGACGTCTTCCTATATTTACATATTGTGTCAACATCGATTAAAAAAAGCCTAGCTCGATCTCATATCGCTTCTCCTATTTCGATAAGCTTCCAGAACAAGATGATTATACAAACTCAATACAGGGACACTAAAGCATGCATATTATTGAACAGTGGGAGTTTTAAAACCCTATGACGTTAAGAAGTTATAAATCTCATTCCGTTTAAAAAGTATGCTCTTGAAATGCAACAATCAATAAGGGTCACATTTTTAATAATTAAGATCACTTTAATCATGCAAATCTTCTCAATTCTAAGATCTGACCAATGAATGTAAAGGACCAATGAAAATGGGTTGATTAAGAGACGTCAATTTGGCTTCAATTGACGTCGTTTCGGCATCACGTGCATTCATTCGATTTATTAATTGTATTGCGCAATCCTAGCTTCATGCTCGCCAAATAGATCATTCTGCACGGCGAGGATAAACAAAATCAAATCAGGTCAAGCCTAGCCATGAAAGATCATGTATGCCACATGTGAGGGAATCCCGAGAACCTTTCGCTTAAAGTGTTGAACGACCTTAAACAATTATTTACTTGTCTAGACATCTTTATTCAAGGTTAAATTGCAATGCTTGCTCATTTTTATTTAAGAAGCATACATGTTAAATCAATAGCCAACTTGGCGAGAATATAAATGTGTACTATCAGTCAACCAGAATCACATTGGTTTGAATGTATTTGCGCTCGTTCAGATGAAAAGGAACACGTTGACTATTTTACTATTTACCAACATTCTGAATGTGTTGATTGATTGTGACTTAGCGCCGATTTCAACAATTCGCCAGTTCACCTACCCAAGCGTATCTCCCATCCTGACTATTTCACATCAGTAATCCACACGACAGTGTTCCAAGTAATAAGCTGCTTTCCCATATACAATGTTGATTGTTAGCCCATTGGTGGAAGAAGTAATAAGCTGTTTTCACATATACAATGTAGATTGTTAGCCCATTGGTGGAAGAAGTAATAAGATGTTTTCACATATACAATGTAGATTGTTAGCCCATTGGTGGAAGAAGTAATAAGCTACTTTCCCATATACAATGTAGATTGTTAGCCCATTGGTGGAAGAAGTAATAAGCTGCTTTCCAATATACAATGTAGATTGTTAGCCCATTGGTGGAAGAAGTAATAAGCTGTTTTCACATATACAATGTAGATTGTTATCTCATTGGTGGAAGAATTAATGAGCTGTTTTCACATATACAATGTAGATTGTTATCTCATTGGTGGAAGAATTAATAAACTACTTTTCCATATACAATGTAGATTGTTAGCCCATTGGTGAAAGAAGTAATAAGCTGTTTTTACATATACAATGTAGATTGTTAGCCCATTGGTGGAAGAAGTATTAAACTACTTTCCCATATACAATGTAGATTGTTAGCCCATTGGTGGAAGAAGTAATAAGCTGTTTTTACATATACAATGTAGATTGTTAGCCCATTGGTGGAAGAAGTAATAAGCTGCTTTCACAAATACAATGTAGATTGTTAGCCCATTGGTGGAGGAAGTAATAAGCTACTTTCCCATATACAATGTAGATTGTTAGCCCATTGGTGGAAGAAGTAATAAGCTGCTTTCCAATATACAATGTAGATTGTTAGCCCATTGGTGGAAGAAGTAATAAGCTGTTTTCACATATACAATGTAGATTGTTATCTCATTGGTGGAAGAATTAATGAGCTGTTTTCACATATACAATGTAGATTGTTATCTCATTGTTGGAAGAAGTAATAAACTACTTTCCCATATACAATGTAGATTGCTAGCCCTTTGGTGGAAGAAGTAATAAGCTGTTTTTTCACATATACAATGTAGATTGTTAGCCCATTGGTGGAAGAAGTAATAAGCTGCTTTCACATATACAATATAGATTGTTAGCCCATTGGTGGAAGAAGTAATAAGCTGTTTTCACATATACAATGTAGATTGTTAGCCCATTGGTGGAATAAGTAATAAGCTACTTTCCCATATACAGTGTTGATTGTTAGCCCATTGTTGGAAGAAGTAATAAACTACTTTTCCATATACAATGTAGATTGTTAGCCTATTGGTGGAAGAAGTAATAAACTACTTTTCCATATACAATGTAGATTGTTATCTCATTTGTGGAAGAAGTAATAAGCTGTTTTCACATATACAATGTAGATTGTTAGCCCATTGGTGGTAGAAGTAATAAGCTGCTTTCACATATACAATGTAGATTGTTAGCCCATTGGTGGAAGAAGTAATAAGCTACTTTTACATATACAATGTAGATTGTTAGCCCATTGGTGAAAGAAGTAATAAGATGTTTTCACATATACAATGTAGATTGTTAGCCCATTGGTGGAAGAAGTAATTAGCTACTTTCCCATATACAATGTAGATTGTTAGCCCATTGGTGGAAGAAGTAATAAGCTACTTTTACATATACAATGTAGATTGTTAGCCCATTGGTGAAAGAAGTAATAAGATGTTTTCACATATACAATGTAGATTGTTAGCCCATTAGTGAAAGAAGTAATAAGCTGTTTTCACATATACAATGTAGATTGTTAGCCCATTGGTGGAAGAAGTAATAAGCTGTTTTCACATATACAATGTAGATTGTTAGCCCATTGGTGGAAGAAGTAATAAACTACTTTCCCATATACAATGTAGATTGTTAGCCCATTGGTGAAAGAATTAATAAGATGTTTTCACATATACAATGTAGATTGTTAGCCCATTGGTGGAAGAAGTAATAAGCTGCTTTTACAAATACAATGTAGATTGTTAGCCCATTGGTGGAAGAATTAATGAGCTGTTTTCACATATACAATGTAGATTGTTATCTCATTGGTGGAAGAAGTAATAAGCTACGTTCCCATATACAATGTAGACCGTTAGCCCATTGGTGAAAGAAGTAATAAGCTGTTTTCACATATACAATGTAGATTGTTAGCCCATTGGTGGAAGAAGTAATAAGCTACTTTCCCATATACAGTGTTGATTGTTAGCCCATTGTTGGAAGAAGTAATAAACTACTTTTCCATATACAATGTAGATTGTTAGCCTATTGGTGGAAGAAGTAATAAACTACTTTTCCATATACAATGTAGATTGTTATCTCATTTGTGGAAGAAGTAATAAGCTGTTTTCACATATACAATGTAGATTGTTAGCCCATTGGTGGAAGAAGTAATAAGCTGTTTTCACATATACAATGTAGATTGTTAGCCCATTGGTGGAAGAAGTAATAAGCTGCTTTTACAAATACAA
This sequence comes from Serripes groenlandicus, assembly GCA_031761405.1. Taxonomy (NCBI): domain Eukaryota; kingdom Metazoa; phylum Mollusca; class Bivalvia; order Cardiida; family Cardiidae; genus Serripes; species Serripes groenlandicus. Next base: position 73,929,099 of record JASEVX010000003.1, read on the forward strand.
TGTAGATTGTTAGCCCATTGGTGGAAGAATTAATGAGCTGTTTTCACATATACAATGTAGATTGTTATCTCATTGGTGGAAGAAGTAATAAGCTACTTTCCCATATACAATGTAGATTGTTATCTCATTGGTGGAAGAAGTAATAAGCTACTTTCCCATATACAGTGTTGATTGTTAGCCCATTGTTGGAAGAAGTAATAAACTACTTTTCCATATACAATGTAGATTGTTAGCCTATTGGTGGAAGAAGTAATAAACTACTTTTCCATATACAATGTAGATTGTTATCTCATTTGTGGAAGAAGTAATAAGCTGTTTTCACATATACAATGTAGATTGTTAGCCCATTGGTGGAAGAAGTAATAAGCTGTTTTCACATATACAATGTAGATTGTTAGCCCATTGGTGGAAGAAGTAATAAGCTGCTTTTACAAATACAATGTAGATTGTTAGCCCATTGGTGGAAGAATTAATGAGCTGTTTTCACATATACAATGTAGATTGTTATCTCATTGGTGGAAGAAGTAATAAACTACTTTCCCATATACAATGTAGATTGTTAGCCCATTGGTGAAAGAATTAATAAGATGTTTTCACATATACAATGTAGATTGTTAGCCCATTGGTGGAAGAAGTAATAAGCTGCTTTTACAAATACAATGTAGATTGTTAGCCCATTGGTGGAAGAATTAATGAGCTGTTTTCACATATACAATGTAGATTGTTATCTCATTGGTGGAAGAAGTAATAAGCTACGTTCCCATATACAATGTAGACCGTTAGCCCATTGGTGAAAGAAGTAATAAGCTGTTTTCACATATACACTGTAGATTGTTAGTCCATTGGTGGAAGAAGTAATAAACTACTTTCCCATATACAATGTAGATTGTTAGCCCATTGGTGGAAGAAGTAATAAGCTGTTTTTACATATACAATGTAGATTGTTAGCCCATTGGTGGAAGAAGTAATAAGCTCCTTTCCCATATACAGTGTTGATTGTTAGCCCATTGGTGGAAGAAGTAATATGCTGTTTTAGGCAATTATATTTATATTTTCGCCGTGATATAAATGAAAAACTAATGTAAATGTTGTAAAGTCACAAATAAAACAAACTTCGATACACGAAGGGTGTATAGCCTTTATCAATGCGTCATATGATTCAAGTGTTTATCGCTGAAACAAAAGGCGGGGCGGGGCGGCAGTGCAGAAGGCTCAACGCGATTATTTTACGAGATACGTACGCAGATCAGTCCATACACTTATACGGTACACGTTATGGAGTTTTGTCGCGTAGGTGTAAGGTTTTATGCAAATTATGAATGGTAAAATGTTTGAATCATATTCAATTAACAGATTTATTATATGCAGGCAAAATGAAGAGTTGGTGGTCAAAATCGATCATATCATTTGTTTTAAAAAACGTTTTTGCCTATGATATGTTTGAATTTAAAATGCGCCAATCCACTGGACAAGCAACCTGTTGAAATGTATTACCAAGAAAGGTCCAGATCAGCCTGCAATCTGATTAAGGCCTTTTACGAGAGCCATACAGTCACTGAAATATCATTTATCAATTGCAGCTGATGAAAACTGTTGCAAGAGGGGACATTGCTCATGGTCGATATAATTATTTCGATCCTCTTAGTCACGATATTGCGTGTTTATCATAATCATTACGTTTTTAAATGAGATGTTTTCTTGTTTTCGCTTACTATCAACTTATCAACCTCCCTTTAAACTATCTATATAACACAACTACATGTTTATATAGCAAGTTCAGTGTTTATACCTAGTTTAGTTGATTGGAATACAAGTTGTAAGATATATACAATTGATATATATTCCTATGAATGGTTATTTTGATATTTTGATATTATGTGATTACAGATGTTTGTGCTTTCATTTAAAACATTCCCATTGACGAAAACAAGCAATTCTCAGGACAATTTAAAGAAGAGGTTATTCGTGTTCAATTTCGACATGTTCCGCGATTTAGTGAAGATACTAGTACAATACAATAGTGGTGCTTAAAGTGGAAGATTGGATTAAATACACATAGAATTGACAAATACATATATTTTAGACCGTTTATTTAAAAAAAAAAATGTAATCCCTTTCCCACATACACAAAATCTGCAACATACGTCTTTATAGACACTATTATTAAAACTCTTTATAAATGAACATATAATTAATAGAGTGAGCAATTTTTCCTGATTCTTCAACATACGTCTGTGAGTGAGACAGGGTTAAACTTAACACATTTAATATGAATCAAAAAGTGAGTGAGACAGGGTTAAACTTAACACATTTAATATGAATCAGAAAGTGAGTGAGACAGGGTTAAACTTAACACATTTAATATGAATCAGAAAGTGAGTGAGACAGGGTTAAACTTAACACATTTAATATGAATCAGAAAGTGAGTGAGACAGGGTTAAACTTAACACATTTAATGTGAATCAGAAAGTGAGTGAGACAGGGTTAAACTTAACACATTTAAAGTGAATCAAAAGGCGAGTGAGACAGGGTTAAACTTAACACATTTAAAGTGAATCAAAAGGCGAGTGAGACAGGGTTAAACTTAACACATTTAAAGTGAATCAAAAGGCGAGTGAGACAGGGTTAAACTTAACACATTTAAAGTGAATCAAAAGGCGAGTGAGACAGGGTTAAACTTAACACATTTAAAGTTAATCAAAAGGCGAGTGAGACAGGGTTAAACTTAACACATTTAAAGTGAATCAGAAAGTTGGAAAAGCATACCAGGGACTACTATATAGTAAGGCAAAGTCCTTAAAGGGCAATTAGCAACGTGTGAACTAAATGTTAATACGACAAAAGTAACACAACTATGCCAAGAACAAACTCATCTAGCTTTGACTCGATTAGAGCTGATTATAGCAACATCAGTATCAACAGTAGTAGCAGTAGTAGAACAATAAAGTGGGATGCTAAACGTTCCCAGTCCCCTATCAAGATGTCAATAATTGTTCTGGGAGATTTCAATGTAGGTAAAACAACTACATGTTTAAGATTTGGCGAACAAAAACGCAGACTCTCAGGACAATCTTTTCCTCTGTGCATCTCCTCGCAATTAGAAGTACGGGGCGTGACAGTGAATATTCGAATAAAGGATACGGGAGGTAAGAGGTTTACATATTCGAATAAAGATATATACTCATTATATAGTGATTAAAATACTCGAATATAATATATGTGCGGGGGTCATTATTCGATTAAAGGACCTGCAGCAGACGGCATTTGAAAACATTGTGGCAAAAGGAGAAATTACTCTAGATCAAAATGTTCAACTCTGTTAAATAACATTTTTTTTCATAGAGCGTTTACATCTCGTTATTTATATGTTTTCAAAGTCGGCTGCTGCATATTTCTTTGTATGTGGTGAATGGTGAAATACGTACATAAAGGGATACAGAACTGTTGTAAAGCATCAAGGAATTAAATACGTTCACAAGGGGATATAGAGCTGTTGTAAAGCACTAGGAGTTAAATACGTACATAAGGGGATATAGAACTGTTGTAAAGCACTAGGAGTTAAACACGTACATAATAGGAAATACGTACATAAGGGGTATATAGCACTGTTGTAAAGCACTAGGAGTTAAATACGTACATAAGCGGATATACCACTGTTTAAATACGTACATAAGATGATATAGAACTGTTGTAAAGCACTAGGAGTAAAATACGTATATAACAGGATATATATATAACTCTTAAAAAGCATTAGGAGTTAAATACGTATATAACGGGATAGAGAACAGTTGTAAAGCACTAGGAGTAAAATACGTATATAACAGGATATATATATAACTGTTAAAAAGCATTAGGAGTTAAATACGTATATAAGCGGATAGAGAAATGTTGTAAAGCAACTAAGAGTTAAATACGTATATAAGCGGATAGAGAAATGTTGTAAAGCAACTAGGAGTTAAATACGTATATAAGCGGATAGAGAACAGTTGTAAAGCACTAGGAGTTAAATACGTATATAAGCGGATAGAGAAATTTTGTAAAGCAACTAGGAGTTAAATACGTATATAAGCGGATAGAGAAATGTTGTAAAGCAACTAGGAGTTAAATACGTATATAAGCGGAGAGAGGAATGTTGTAAAGCAACTAGGAGTTAGATACGTACATAAGGAGATAGAGAACTGTTGTTAAGCAACTAGGAGTTAAATACGTATATAAGCGGAGAGAGAAATGTTGTAAAGCAACTAGGAGTTAAATACGTACATAAGGAGATAGAGAACTGTTGTTAAGCACTTGGTGTTAAATACGTACCTAACGGGATATAGAACTGTTGTAAAGCAACTAGGCGTATCGGGATGTAGTTTATGATTGATATTGTTATCACTAAGATTGTTAATAATACGGCCAAGGTCACAATCATACCAAAAACTGTATAAATGATCGTTATGATAAGATCATGCAAAAAACTGTATAAATGATCGTTGCGATAAGATATTACGAACCGACTGTATAAACTTTCGTAATGATAAGATCATGATAAAGATTGTATGAACGATCGTTATGATAAGATCATACCAAAGACTGTTTAAACGATATTTGTAATAAGATCATACCACATATTGTATAAACGATAGTTGTGATAAGATCACCCCACATACTGTATAAATGATCGTTGCGATACGATCATACCAAAGACTGTATAAACGATCGTTGCATAAGACTGAAGAAATTATCAATGTAATAAAACCATACCACTGACTGTATGCACGATCGTCATGATAATATCAAACCAAAGACTGTATAAAGGATCGTAATGATAAGATCATACAAAAGACTGTATAAATGAAAGTTGTGATAAGATCATAGCAAAGACAGTATAAACCATCGTTGCGAAAAATATCTTACCACAGACTGTATACATGCTCGTAATGATAAGATCAAACCAAGGACTGTATGAACGATCCTTGCGATAAAATTATACCAAAGATTTATGAACGATCGTTGCGATAAGATCAAACCAAAGATTGTATAAACGATCGTTGCGATAAGATCATAGCAAAGACTGTATAAACGATCGTTGCGATAAGATCATAGCAAATACTTATCAACGATCGTTGCGATAAGATCATAGCAAAGACTGTATGAACGATCGTCGCGATAAGATCATAGCAAAGACTGTATAAACGATCGTTGCGATAAGATCATAGCAAAGACTTATAAACGATCGTTGCGATAAGATCATGGCAAAAACTGTATAAATGCTCGTTGCGATAAGATCATAACAAAGACTGTATACATGATCGTTGCGATAAGATCATAGCAAAGACTGTATAAACGATCGTTGCGATAAGATCATAGCAAATACTTATCAACGATCGTTGCGATAAGATCATAGCAAAGACTGTATGAACGATCGTCGCGATAAGATCATAGCAAAGACTGTATAAACGATCGTTGCGATAAGATCATAGCAAAGACTTATAAACGATCGTTGCGATAAGATCATAGCAAAAACTGTATAAATGCTCGTTGCGATAAGATCATAACAAAGACTGTATACATGATCGTTGCGATAAGATCATAGCAAAGACTGTATAAACGCTCGTTGCGATAAGATCATAGCAAAGACTGTATACATTATCGTTGCGATAAGAGCATAGCAAAGACTGTATAAAATATCTTTGTAATAAGATCATACCAAAGAATGTATAAACGATAGTTGTGATAAGATTATTCCAAAAACTGTATAGACTATCTCTGTAATAGGATCTTACAAAAGACTGTATAAACGATCGTTGCTTTAAGATCACATCAATGACTGTATAAATGATCGTTGCGAAAAGATCACGTCAAAGACTGTATAAATGATCGTTGTAACAAGATCATATCAACTACTGTATAAATGATCGTTGTAATCAGATCATTCTAAAGACTGTATAAACGATCGTTGCGATAAGATCATACTTAATATTGTATAAACGATAGTTTTGATAAAATCATACCACAAACTGTTTAAACGATCGTTGCGATAAGATCATACTAAATATTGTATAAACGATAGTTTTGATAAGATCATACCACAAATTGTATAAACGATCGTTGCGATAAGATCATACTAAATATTGTATAAACGATAGTTTTGATAAGATCATACCACATACTGTATAAACGATCGTTGCGATAGGATCATACCAAAGAGTGTATAAACGATATTTGTAATAAGATCATACCAAAGATTGTATAAACGATCGTTGCGATATGTTCATACCAAAGACTGTATAAGCGATCGTTGTAATAAAATCATAGCAATGACTGTATTAACCATCGATGCGGTAGGATCATACCAAGGACTGTATAAACCATCGTTGCGATAACATCATTCTAAAGACTGTATAAATGATCGTTAGGATAAGATCCCACCAAAGACTGTATATTGTAATAAGATCATACCAAAGACTTTATAAACCGTCGTTGCGGTAAGATCATTCTAAAGACTGTATAAAGTATGGTTGCGATAAGATCATACCAAAGACTGTATAAGCGATCGTTGCGATAAGATCATACCAAAGACTATATAAACCATCGATGCGATAACATCATTCTAAAGACTGTATAAATGATCGTTAGGATAAGATCACATCAAAGACTTTATAAACCATCGTTGCGGTAAGATCATTCTAAAGACTGTATAAAATATCGTTGCGATAAGATCATACCAAAGACTTTATAAACCATCGTTGCGGTAAGATCATTCTAAAGACTGTATAAATTATCATTGCGATAAGATCATACCAAAGACTGTATAAGCGATCGTTGTAATAAAATCATACCAAAGACTGTATAAACCATCGTTGCGATAACATAATTCTAAAGACTGTATAAATGATCATTGCGATAAGATCATACAAAAGTCTGTAAAAACGATCGTTGCGATAAGTTCATACCAAAAACTGTATATTGTAATAAGATCATGCCAAAGACTTTATAAACCATCGTTGCGGTAAGATCATTCTAAAGACTGTAACTATGATCGTTGCGGTAAACTCATACTAAAGACTGTATAAACCATCGTTGTAATAAGGTCATTCTAAAGACTATATAAACGATCGTAATTATAAGATCATACAAAAGACTGTACAAACCATTGTTTCGATGTTTTTCCTGTTTTCTCATGTTTTGCAGGCACTGCACCATGTGAAATGACAAAAGGAAAGACGTTGTACTGACAATTAGTCGCGAAAAGAAGAGGGGTAAATTGAACAGCATAATGATTACGCATGTAGATACACACATGGTTGTTGAACATGTTAAAGGATCCAAATGGATACTGCTGAGGCAACTTATTGGCGACAAACCTGGATCCAGCGGAGGTTGTTTATCACCGTATCTCAATTATTACCGAGCAAAATCTTATGTTCTGGCTACTCATAAGAATCTTCTCATCGACACAATATCAATAACTTTAAGTAATTGGAATATAGGATTTCACAAAAACATTTTATAATTCACCGACGCATCTTCAGGAATCGACTTTTGAAAACATTTTGGTTAAAGGAGAAATTGCTAATTAGCCGCAATGTTTTCAATTATGATACTTTCATTTAAAGAGATTGTCCGTCTGCTGCAGATTTTGCACATGTGGTAAAGAGTTAAATAGACATAATTTAGAAAGGACAATTTGTGTGATGTGAACTTATTTGTTATTTGTATACCGCGATAAGACTAGTGGACATAACTGACCTGTATTTGACCGTGTGATAGGCCCTTGTAGATATAAAGTCGTAAGTGACCGGTATTTGACCGTGTGATAGGCCCTTGTAGATATAAAGTCGTAAGTGATCGGTATTTGACCGTGTGATAGGCCCTTGTAGATATAAAGTCGTAAGTGACCGGTATTTGACCGTGTGATAGGCCCTTGTAGATATAAAGTCGTAAGTGACTGGTATTTGACCATGTGATAGGCCCTTGTAGATATAAAGTCGTAAGTGACCGGTATGTGACCGTGTGATAGGCCCTTGTAGATATAAAGTCGAAAGTGACCGGTATTTGACCATGTAATAGGCCCTTGTAGATATAAAGTCGTAAGTGACTGGTATTTGACCATGTGATAGGCCCTTGTAGATATAAAGTCGTAAGTGACTGGTATGTGACCGTGTGATATGCCCTTGTAGATATAAAGTCGTAAGTGACTGGTATTTGACCATGTAATAGGCCCTTGTAGACATAAAGTCGTAAGTGACCGGTATTTGACCGTGTGATAGGCCCTTGTAGATATAAAGTCGTAAGTGATCGGTATTTGACCATGTGATAGGCCCTTGTAGATATAAAGTCGTAAGTGACTGGTATTTGACCGTGTGATAGGCCCTTGTAGATATAAAGTCGTAAGTGACTGGTATGTGACCGTGTGATAGGCCCTTGTAGTTATAAAGTCGAAAGTGACCGGTATTTGACCGTGTGATAGGCCCTTGTAGATATAAAGTCGAAAGTGACCGGTATTTGACCGTGTGATAGGCCCTTGAAGATATAAAGTCGTAAGTGACTGGTATTTGACCGTGTGATAGGCCCTTGTAGATATAAAGTCGTAAATGACTGGTATTTGACCGTGTGATAGGCCCTTGTAGATATAAAGTCGTAAGTGACTGGTATTTGACCGTGTGATAGGCCCTTGCAGATATAAAGGACATTTCTAAATAGTGGTGACCATCTTGATGGTGTAGTGGTAGAGCGTCTCCGTCGGGTGCGATATGTCGCGGGTTCCTGCCCCGGCCTTGTCATACCAAAGTATTATAAAACGGTAGTAATTGTAAGGTAAGCATTACGATAGATTCACTTGTGCCATACTAATTGAACCAGAAGAACTTGTAACTTACACAGAGAACGCCTTGATATACTAATTGAACCAGAAGTACTTGTAACTTACACAGAGAACGCCATGATATACTAATTGAACCAGTAGTATTTGTAACTTACACAGAGAACGCCTTGATATACTAATTGAACCAGTAGTACTTGTAACTTACACAGAGAACGCCTTGATATACTAATTGAACCAGAAGTACTTGTAACTTACACAGAGAACGCCATGATATACTAATTGAACCAGTAGTACTTGTAACTTACACAGAGAACGCCTTGATATACTAATTGAACCAGTAGTATTTGTAACTTACACAGAGAACGCCTTGATATACTAATTGAACCAGTAGTACTTGTAACTTACACAGAGAACGCCTTGATATACTAATTGAACCAGTAGTACTTGTAACTTACACAGAGAACGCCTTGATATACTAATTGAACCAGTAGTATTTGTAACTTACACAGAGAACGCCATGATATACTAATTGAACCAGTAGTACTTGTAACTTACACAGAGAACGCCTTGATATACTAATTGAACCAGTAGTACTTGAAACTTACACAGAGAACGCCTTGATATACTAATTGAACCAGTAGTATTTGTAACTTACACAGAGAACGCCTTGATATACTAATTTAACCAGTAGTATTTGTAACTTACACAGAGAACGCCTTGATATACTAATTGAACCAGTAGTACTTGTAACTTACACAGAGAACGCCTTGATATACTAATTGAACCAGAAGTACTTGTAACTTACACAGAGAACGCCATGATATACTAATTGAACCAGTAGTACTTGTAACTTACACAGAGAACGCCTTGATATACTAATTGAACCAGTAGTACTTGTAACTTACACAGAGAACGCCTTGATATACTAATTGAACCAGTAGTATTTGTAACTTACACAGAGAACGCCTTGATATACTAATTGAACCAGAAGTACTTGTAACTTACACAGAGAACGCCATGATATACTAATTGAACCAGTAGTATTTGTAACTTACACAGAGAACGCCTTGATATACTAATTGAACCAGTAGTACTTGTAACTTACACAGAGAACGCCTTGATATACTAATTGAACCAGAAGTACTTGTAACTTACACAGAGAACGCCATGATATACTAATTGAACCAGTAGAACTTGTAACTTACACAGAGAACGCCTTGATATACTAATTGAACCAGAAGTACTTGTAACTTACACAGAGAACGCCATGATATACTAATTGAACCAGTAGTACTTGTAACTTACACAGAGAACGCCATGATAAACTAATTGAACCAGTAGTACTTGTAACTTACACAGAGAACGCCTTGATATACTAATTGAACCACTAGTACTTGTAACTTACACAGAGAACGCCATGATATACTAATTGAACCAGTAGTACTTGTAACTTACACAGAGAACGCCATGATATACTAATTGAAACAGTAGTACTTGTAACTTACACAGAGAACGCCTTGATATACTAATTGAACCAGTAGTACTTGTAACTTACACAGAGAACGCCATGATATAGTAATTGAACCAGAAGTACGTGTAACTTACACAGAGAACGCCTTGATATACTAATTGAACCAGAAGTACTTGTAACTTACACAGAGAACGCCATGATATACTAATTGAACCAGTAGTACTTGTAACTTACACAGAGAACGCCATGATATACTAATTGAACCAGTAGTACTTGTAACTTACACAGAGAACGCCATGAAAACTAATTGACCAGTAGTACTTGTAACTTACACAGAGAACGCCATGATATACATGTAACACATTGATTAACACGGCGTAAAACACCACATGAACAAAATTATATTTTGGCAAGCCTTAAAAGGAGATGGAAACGATATTAGCTGAGCTACACTTCTAGGTTTTCGTTATTAGTTACATTGGGAGGCGGACAATGAAGAGTCTAGTGAAACGATATTAGCTGGGCTATACTTCTAGGTTTTCGTTACTAGTAACATGGGGAGGCGGACAGTGAAGAGTTTATTGAAACGATATTAACTGGGCTATACTTCTAGGTTTTCGTTATTAGTTACATAAGGAGGCGGACAGTGAAGAGTTTATTGAAACGATATTAACTGGGCTATACTTCTAGGTTTTCGTTATTAGTAACATAAGGAGGCGGACAGTGAAGAGTTTACTGAAACGATATTAACTGGGCTATACTTCTAGGTTTTCGTTATTAGTAACATGGGGAGGCGGACAGTGAAGAGTTAATTGAAACGATATTAACTGGGCTACAGGAATCCGCTGTGGTCGAGTGGTTAGCGTCGGGGATTTCGAAACCTGGTGTCCCGGGTTCGATCCCCAGTCGCGGCACTACGGTCATGGTGGAGTGCCCTTGGGCAAGGCACATTTTCTAGCCTAGTACTGGTTTGTTTACCCAGGGATCATGAATAATTAAATTTAATTGCGCGCTAAATGACCTTAGCTGTCGATGCGCCATAAAACAATATACATTCATTCATTAACTGGGCTACACTTCTAGGTTTTCGTTACTAGTAACATGGGGAGGCGGACAGTGAAGAGTTTATTGAAACGATATTAACTGGGCTACACTTCTAGGTTTTCGTTATTAGTTACATGGGGAGGCGGACAATGAAGAGTCTAGTAAAACGATATTAACTGGGCTATACTTCTAGGTTTTCGTTATTAGTTACATGGGGAGGCGGACAGTGAAGAGTTTAGTGAAACGATATTAACTGGGCTACACTTCTAGGTTTTCGTTACTAGTAATATGTGGAGGCGGACAGTGAAGAGTTTAGTGAAACGATATTAACTGGGCTATACTTCTAGGTTTTCGTTACTAGTAACATGGGGAAGAGGACAGTGAAGAGTCTAGTGAAACGATATTAACTGGGCTACACTTCTAGGTTTTCGTTATTAGTAACATGGGGAGGCGAACAGTGAAGAGTTTATTGAAACGATATTAAATGGGCTACACTTCTAGGTTTTCGTTATTAGTTACATCGGGTGGCGGACAGTGAAGAGTTTACTGAAACGATATTAACTGGGCTATACTTCTAGGTTTTCGTTATTAGTTACATTGAGAGGCGGACAGTGAAGAGTTTACTGAAACGATATTAACTGGGCTACACTTCTAGGTTTTCGTTACTAGTAACATGGGGAGGCGGACAGTAAAGAGTTTACTGAAACGATATTAACTGGGCTATACTTCTAGGTTTTCGTTACATTAACTGGGCTACACTTCTAGGTTTTCGTTATTAGTTTCATTGAGAGGCGGACAGTGAAGAGTTGAGTGAAACGATATTAAATGGGCTACACTTCTAGGTTTTCGTTATTAGTAACATCGGGTGGCGGACAGTGAAGAGTTTAGTGAAACGATATTAACTGGGCTACACTTCTAGGTTTTCGTTACTAGTAACATGGGGAGGCGGACAGTGAAAAGTTTAGTGAAACGATATTAACTGGGCTACACTTCTAGGTTTTCGTTATTAGTTATATTGAGAGGCGGACAGTGAAGAGTTTAGTGAAACGATATTAAATGGGCTACACTTCTAGGTTTTCGTTATTAGTAACATCAGGTGGCGGGAAGTGAAGAGTTTAGTGAAACGATATTGACAGGGCTACACTTCTATGTTTTCGTTACTAGTAACATGGGGAGGCGGACAGTAAAGAGTTTACTGAAACGATATTAACTGGGCTATACTTCTAGGTTTTCGTTACTAGTAACATGGGGAGGAGGACAGTGAAGAGTCTAGTTAAACTATATTAACTGGGCTATACTTCTAGGTTTTCGTTACTAGTAACATGGGGAAGAGGACAGTGAAGAGTCTAGTGAAACGATATTAACTGGGCTACCCTTCTAGGTATTCGTTATTAGTTACATTGAGAGGCGGACAGTGAAGAGTTTAGTGAAACGATATTAAATGGGCTACACTTCTAGGTTTTCGTTATTAGTAACATCGGGTGGCGGACAGTGAAGAGTTTAGTGAAACGATATTAACTGGGCTACACTTCTAGGTTTTCGTTACTAGTAACATGGGGAGGCGGACAGTGAAGAGTTTAGTGAAACGATATTAACTGGGCTACACTTCTAGGTTTTCGTTATTAGTAACATGGGGAGGCGGACAGTGAAGAGTTTAGTGAAACGATATTAAATGGGCTATACTTCTAGGTTTTCGTTATTAGTAACATGGGGAGGCGAACAGTGAAGAGTTTACTGAAACGATATTAACTGGGCTATACTTCTAGGTTTTCGTTATTAGTAACATGGGGAGGCGAACAGTGAAAAGTCTAGTGCGATTGTGCGTATGTATAAGATTGGCGGCTCGACTATGGACCCGTCCATGAGCAATAGTTGTTTGTATGTGAACAGTTTAGAACCAGATAAGTTTATAAGCGTCTGTCAACTTGTGTAGATTTTAATCAGTTTGAGCACATTGACAAGCTGATATGAAACTACACTATAAAGAGAAATGCCAACGTGCTACTTTTCTCAATGACTGGCCGTTTTTGGAAGGTGATTATTATGTAATAATCACCTTTCTATGCGATTGACTGCTGACCATAATGGAATATGCCCTATAAAATTTAATTCTACAGGAACTTTTTTATACATACGCTAATCTATATAGTGCGATGAATTCAACGTAAAATCTACCTAATATAGTCTTTTCATGTACAATCAGTTGAATGAAGAATATAGTTTGTACACTTTATTTTCAAACTGAAAATGTATTTGCGTCTTTTGAAATGAATTTTATTTTAAGAAATACAAATATTTCTGCAGTAAACATTATTATGTATATTCCTACGCGCAACGCTTTTGTGAACAACACCGATACACCGGATCAGAGATACATACACGAACTATGTCAATACGAGGACAGACCGTGTCGTCGAATTAATAAAAAAGAACAAATCGACATTTCGTAGAGAAGCAAAAGTTATATATAATTCAACATGCAAACAGCATTGTTGTTTAGATATATGGTGAAGTTATTGAATTATTTTCATACTTTAATTTATAATTATATGATGAGGGATGTTACAGGAAGGTAGATAGTCTGATGTTTCGTAGCACCGCCTTTACGCAATTCGACAATGTCGGTTTCGTACCACTGCCTATACGCAATCTGACAATGTCGGACATATACACTTTTGTATCAACCAACCATTTGATAAACGATTTTCCATAATTTTGTCCATATGTTTTCAAACTCATCCGCTGCAGACTTGTTGTATTTGGGGGAAAGGAATTAGTTTAAGTTGCGGTTATTGCAAGTAATATTTCATTTGGGGGAAAATGGGGACAAATCAAAGGGTAATTTTCAAGTTATGTTTTAACTTTATAAAATGATAATAAAGGAACGAAATCAACGGTAATAACACCAACACACCATTGAATGATTAGTTATATTTGATTTCAAATCAATAGCTTAACTTTCAGTAATGGATGCGAAATGTTTTCAAAGCTGCTACAAATTTCATAAAACATTGTTGGATAGTTTTCCCAAAAAAGTGCTAATCTATCCTTAATTACGACTTTCAGTTATATTCCTTACATTTCCTCTACTATATTCATTTATAGGTATTTACATCATTTATATATATTATATATGTATATTTATATTTACTAATTGAAACGTTGTGGGAAAAGGAAAAATTCGCTCTCAGATATTTTCAAAATCGTCTGCTCCAAGCGTCTAATATTTACCTCATAATTTGTTAAATACATATTTTCCTTGAAAGTAGTTCAATGCATTTACTACTTGCAGTCGCAACATTTGGAGACCTGGGATAAATGTTTTGTCACAATGTTGTCAATAGTTGTGTGCTAGGGAGAAGTGTTAGTTATCTGGTAATGTACGAATGGTGTGTTTCCCGAACGCCGCCTACTCGACTTAATATGTATAAGGGGATTAGGGGGCATTGTTAAGGGTAAATTACAGAATGATTATATAAAAAGGATTGATTGATTGGGCTTTAACGACGTGTTGAACAATTGTTCAGTCATATCACGGCGGCCAATTCACATATTCATGTGTTTCCTGGCTTTCTCACACAAAGAATCCACACAACATTCTTTCAAAGCAACTGGCTTATTTTCCACATATACTGTTAGCCCATTGGTGAAAGATGAATGACGCGTGTCACATTGACTTTTGTCAAACGACGGAAAAAATGTTGGCCGAGCTTGGATTCGAACTCACAACCGCTGGATTGACAGCCCGCGTCGCTACCGACTGATCTACCGGGGGAAAGTAGAAAGATGTGGAAATCACTTTTCCTGAATTGGTTTGGTAAAATCGAGCTCATGCATACTGGATAAACACCATAACACATTGCCTCTTTAGATAT
The DNA here is from genome assembly GCA_031761405.1 of Serripes groenlandicus. NCBI lineage: Eukaryota > Metazoa > Mollusca > Bivalvia > Cardiida > Cardiidae > Serripes > Serripes groenlandicus. The sequence continues at coordinate 73,944,301 of JASEVX010000003.1, forward strand.
TGTAGCTCTTGAAAGACAAATGTTGTGGGAAAAGAAGCCTTTGGTTTTAATATGCATTTGCTCTTTTTTAATATTACGTTTTAATCAATCAGATTTTATCCGAATATCTAATTGTTTTAAATTGTTTAATATTTTGAAGTGTTTGAATCCACACTTTCCGCGTAATACACATCAAATTCTTTTTATATCTATACAGATCTGATGATCGTTTGATATCATGATATTATTTAAATTTATAACACTTTATTAATGTGCTTGTAATGTGAATATTGATTTGAATTGAGGGCACATTTATACTTAATTATGCTTTTATGCAAAGAAATCTGTTCATAAGTTGCATACAATTCATTATCCCATCTGCACCTGGCTGACATCACTCTAAAATCACCTTCCAGCAGTACTTTCAGTACTTTGATTAACAAGAGGCGCTTAGTAATTATTTTAATTGAAAAATAAACAAATATAACTTCGTGTAAGAAAATCAGAACATTATTGCAAAATGGTTTATATAAAGACATGTTATATTCGAGGTAAATAACTCATTATGTAAAAGGTCACAATTTATTCTTTGAAACGCTCACGCTTGCATCTGCAGCAGACGATTTTTGAAACATTTTTGACAAAAGAAAAATTGCCACAATATTTTCCATATTCTTGCCTTAACTATTTTTCGAAGTCGTCTGCTGAAGATTTGCAATTGAGCAATTGTTTGAAATAATCCGTTTTGGTAAAACTGCAAAATAACTAAGATTAAAGCTACTAACATCTTCATTATGGCAATGGTTCGTTGCTCATTTTCGTCTTTTGTTTTCATTGCAAACCCACGTATCTGTATGTTTTCTTTATGTGTGTTAATCACTATGTACATTCAATATGACTCGGCAAATAATCTGTTCTGTTCTGTCCAAAGGAATCCGCCGTGGTCGATTGGTTAGCGTCGGGGATTTGGAACAGGGTGTCCGGGATTCGATCCCCAGTCGCGTCACGACGGTCATGGTGGAGTACCCTTGGGCAAGGCACATTTTCTAGCCACGATGGTCATGGTGGAGTACCCTTGGGCAAGGCACATTTTCTAGCCTAGTACTGGTTTGTTTACCCAGGGAATAAGTGAACTGTCGCCGTGATATAACTGAAATAATGTTGTTCTGTTCAATGAGTTTGCTCTACGATTGTTTATTTGCTATGTAAACAGTTAACATTCCAATGTTTGATTAGATACGTATAAGGTCGCGTCAGAGGGCAATTCAAATCTCTCCAGTTAAAGTCGATTTTTGAGGTCAATTCGAGTTTATGTACTGTCTAATCTTATTGAACTGATTTATGTCCTAAAATGAAGCTTTGACCACTTACCTTCGAATTGTATCCGGTTACTCAGACGGCTCAAACCTACATATTCAATGGTTCATGGTCCGTTTCTAATGAGAGTGGGATACTTGTATATATTGTTGACACACTCGGCGCGTGAGAGCGGGGTATATATCGTTTACATTCCCTAAACACTCGGCGCGTGAGAGCGGGGCATATATTGTAGCCACCCCCGCACACTCGGCGCATGAGAGCGGGGTATATGTTGTTGACATGCCCAACACACTCGTCGATTGAGAGCGGGTATAAATTGCTTACAAAACCTACACACTCGTCGAGTGAGAGCGGTGTATATATTGTTGACATATCCTTGATACGCGTCCCGTGAAAGCGGGTTATATATTTGTGACATGCCCTACACACTCGGCGCGTAAGAGCGGGCTATATATTGTTTACAACACCTACACACTCGTCGAGTGAGAGCGGGGTATCTATGTTTGACATCTCCTAAACACCTGGCCCGTGAGAGCAGGGTATATATTGTTAACATCCCCAACTCGGCAAATGAGAGCGGGTATATATCGTTGACATCCCCTAAACACTCGGCGCGTGAGAGCGGAGTATATATTATTTACATCCCCCACATGCTCGGCGCGTGAGAGCGGGGTATATATCGTTGACATCCCTTAATCACTCGGCGCGTGACAGCGGGATATATATCATTAATGTCCCCTTAACACGCGGTGCGTGAGAGCGGAATATATACTATTTACATCCCCCACATACTCGGCGCGTGAGAGCGGGGTATATATCGTTGACATCCCCTAAACAATCGGTGCATGAGAGCGGGTTATATATTGTTGACATCCCCTAAACACTCGGCGCGTGAGAGTGTGATTTAAATTGTTCACATCCCATAAACACTCGGCGCGGGGTATATATCGTTGACATCCCCTACTCACTCGGCGTGTGAGATCGGAGTATATATTGTTGACATCCCCCACATACTCGGCGCGTGAGAGCGGGGTATATATCGTTGACATTCCCTAAACACTCGGCGCGTGAGAGCGTAGTATATAGTGTTGACATCCCTCACACACTCGGCGCGTAAGAGCGGGTTTATATTGTTGACATCCCCTAAATACTCGGCCCTTGAGAGCGGGTTAAATATCGTTGACATCCCTACACACTCGACGCGTGAGAGCGGGGTTAATATTGTTAACATCCCCTCCACACTCGGCGCGTGAGAGCGGGGTATATATTTTTGACATCCCTTAGATACTCGGCGGGTGAGAGTGGAGTATATATTGTTGACATCCCCTAGATACTCGGCGCTTGAGAGCTGGGTATATATCGTTGACATCCCCTAAATATTTGGAGCGTGAGAGCGGGTTATATATTGGTGACATCCCCTAAACACTCTGCGTGAGAACGGGGTATATATTGTTAACATCCCCTAGATACTTGGCGCGTGAGAGCGGGGTATATATTGCTGACATCCCCTAGATACTCGGCGGGTGAGAGTGGAGTATATATTGTTGACATCCCCTAGATACTCGGCGCTTGAGAGCTGGGTATATCTCGTTGACATCCCTAAATATTTGGCGCGTGAGAGCGGGTTATATATTGTTGACATCCCCCAAACACTCGTCGAGTGAGAGCGAAAGATAAATGGTTGACATCTCCTATATACTCGGCGCGTGAGAGCGGGATATATATTGTTGATAGCTTGTATATACTCGGCGCGTGAGAGCGAAGTATAGATACTCGGTGCGTGAGAGCGGGTTATATACTGTTGACATCTCCTAGAATCGGCGCGTGAGAGCGGGGTATATGTTGTTGACCGCCCCTAGATACTCGGCGTGTGAGAGCAGGGTATATGTTGTTGACATCCCCTAGATACTCGGCGTGTGAGAGCAGGGTATATGTTGTTGACATCTCCTAGATATTCGGCGTGTGAGAGCAGGGTATATGTTGTTGACATATCCAGGATACTCGGCGCGTAAGAGTGGGTATATATTGTTGACATCCCCTAAATACTCGGCACCTGAGAACGGGGTATATAGTGTTGACATCCCCCAGATACTCGGCGCGTGAGAGCGGGGTATATATCGTTACCATCCCCTCGATACTCGGCGCGCGAAGGCGAAGTATATTTTGTTGACATCCCCTACACACTCGTCGAGTGAGAGCGAAATATAAATGGTTGACACCTCCTATATACTCGGCGCGTGAGAGCGGGATATATATTGTTGATATCTCGTATATACTCGGCGCGTGAGAGCGAAGTATATATTGTTGACATCCCCTAGATACTCTGCGCGTGAAAGAGGGGTACATTTTGTTGAAATATCCTAGATAATTGGCGCTTGAGAGCATGGTATATATTATTGACATCTCCTACGAAATCGGTGTGAGAGAGCGGTTATATATTGTTGGCATCCCCTAGATACTCGGCGCGTGAGAGCGGGGTATATATTGTTGACATCCCCTAGATAATCGGCGCGTGAGAGCGGGGTATATATTGTTGACATCCCCTAGATACTCGGCGTGTGAGAGCAGGTTATATATTATTGACATCCCCGAGATACTCGGCGCGTGAGAGCGGGGTATATATTGTTGACATCCCCTAGATACTCGGTGTGTGAGAGCAGGGTATATGTTGTTGACATCTCCTAGATACTCGGCGCGTGAGAGCGGGTTATATATTGTTGACAACACCTACACACTACGAAACATATACTAATGCATTAAGGGCCTGTGACACCTAGCCGATTTGGCTCAGCGGAGCTATACCGGAGCACACATTTGGCGATTTTCGGGGAACGGTACTAGTACGACAGGCCCTTAATGCATTATTATATGTTTCGTAGTTTGTAGGTGTTGTCAACAATATATGGTATATATACCGACACTTCGGTATCACATCGGTAACGCATCGGTAGTGCATCGGCAGTACAACGGCAGCCCGGTATCATCCCGCTATATTTCCGGTCAACGGTGGCACATCGGTAGAGCAACGGCGGGGCCTCGGTATAACATTGCCGGCGCATGGGTAACACAATGGTGACAGAAAAGTGGTATTCGGTAGCACATCGGCTCTTACATCGATAGGACCACGGTAGAACAACGGTATCACAACGAGAACGCCGGTACTACATCGGTATTGCTACGGCAAATTGTGTTCCCGACGGAGCTCCGCCGATTTTCTCGCCGTTGTTGAGTGTGTGCTTCTCAATCTTAGTGAACATATCACAGAAAACGAAATAATTTGGAGTATTCATAAGCTTAAAGTTAACAAAGCACCAGGAATTGACGGAATAGAATAGGAATTATAAAATTACGATCGGAGGCCTTGGTCCCGTACTTGTTTAATACAATATTTGATAAAGGGGAATTTCCAACATCTTTAGGGAAAAGTAGTATATGCCCGATTCACAAATCATGTTCAAAACAGAATCCAGGAAACTACAGAGGTGTCTAATTAATAAATTCAATGTATAACATATTCTCTAGCATAAAAAATAATAGACATAACAAATGGGTTGAAGAAAATAACATACTTCATGAAACCCAATCTGGATTCCGGGTTGGTTACTCAACATTAGATACTATAGTCACGCTCCAAGCTATGGTGCACAAATACCTGTCCACATTATATATTATATTCACGCTCCAAGCTATGGTGCACAAATACCTGTCAACATTAGATACTATATTCACGCTCCAAGCTATGGTGCAAAAATACCTGTCAACATTAGATACTATATTCACGCTCTAAGCTATGTTGCACAACTACCTGTCAACATTAGATACTATAGTCACGCTCCAAGCTATGGTGCACAAATACCTGTCAACATTAGATACTATATTCACGCTCCAAGCTATGTTGCACAACTACCTGTCATCATTAGATAATATAGTCACGATCTAAGCTATGGTGCACAAATACCTGTCAACATTAGATACTATATTCACGCTCCAAGCTATGGTGCTAAAATACCTGTCAACATTAGATACTATATTCTCGCTCCAAGCTATGGTGCACAAATACCTGTCAACATTCGATACTATAGTCACGCTCCAAGCTATGTTGCACAAATACCTGTCAACATTAGATACTATATTCACGCTCCAAGCTATGGTGCACAAATACCTGTCAACATTATATACTATATTCACGCTCCAAGCTATGGTGCACAACTACCTGTCAACATTACATACTATATTCACGCTCCAAGCTATGGTGCACAAATACCTGTCAACATTAGATACTATATTCACGCTCCAAGCTATGGTGCACAAATACCTGTCAACATTAGATACACTATATTCACGCTCCAAGCTATGGTGCACACATACTTGTCAACATTAGATACTATAGTCACGCTCCAAGCTATGGTGCAAAAATACCTGTCAACATTAGATACTATATTCACGCTCCAAGCTATGGTGCACAAATACCTGTCAACATTAGATACTATATTCACGCTCCAAGCTATGGTGCACAAATACCTGTCAACATTAGATACTATATTCACGCTCCAAGCTATGGTACACAAATACCTGTCAACATTAGATACTATAGTCACGCTTCAAGCTATGGTGCACAAATGCCTGTCAACATTAGATACTATAGTCACGCTCCAAGCTATGGTGCACAAATATCTGTCAACATTAGATACTAAAGTCACGCTCCAAGCTATGGTGCACAAATATCTGTCAACATTAGATACTATAGTCACGCTCCAAGCTATGTTGCACAAATACCTGTCAACATTAAACCCTTTCCCACAGCTAGGTGAATCTTCAGCAGACGACTTTGAAACCAGTTAGGTAACATATGAAAACGCTCTATAAATGAAAGTTTTGAATAGAGTGGAAAACATTGTGGCAAAAGGAGAAATTGCTCATCATGATTGTTTTCAATCATCATCATCATCATCATGGTCATGATTATCAATACTCTAATTATCCTCATTATCAAGTAAATGTATAAAAATAATTTATACGATCTTGTATACAAAGTCGACTCGGGATAGTGTAAACAAGAACGACCCTATATGGCGTTTCTATCTATAGTTTAAATCATCCGGTGTCTCGATCATTTATTTCTTTATCGGTTATTCAACTGTTCGTATGTATCGGACAGGTTATAAAATACCCAAACGATTGTTAACTCTTTATCAAATGTCCTAGCTTTTACGTGTATGTTGATTGTTTATTATAATTTATATCGGTTTGGTTTGATTCTTCATAAGGTTTAAAATTGTTATAAAACGCTGCCATCAAAAACATGATCATATGACATGTATGAGATCATGTGACATTTATGAGTGAAATTATAACAATAACGAACGCTGTCAATTTAATCGTTAGTTTAAGATGTCATTTTAAAACGTCGCAGAATCTCAGGAAACTTATTACACACATTGGTAATTTATTTTATAACATTGAAGTATGGAATACGATTAAGTGTTTGTTTGCAATCATGATACAAAAACAACAAAAGAAAATCAGAATGGAACTCTGTGCTATATACACGCATGGGATAGTACTCATTTAAAACACGTGGGATAGAGAATCATTTAAAACACATGGGATAGTACTCATTTAAAACACATGGGATAGTACTCATTTAAAACGCATGGGATAGTACTCATTTAAAACACATGGGATAGTACTCATTTAAAACACATGGGATAGTACTCATTTAAAACACATGGGATAGTACTCATTTAAAACACATGGGATAGTACTCATTTAAAACGCATGGGATAGTACTCATTTAAAACACATGGGATAGTACTCATTTAACACACACTGGATAGTACTCATTTAAAACACATGGGATAGTACTCATTTAAAACACATAGGATAGAGAATCATTTAAAACACATGGGATAGTACTCATTTAAAACACATGGGATAGAGAATCATTTAAAACACATGGGATAGTACTCATTTAAAACACATGGGATAGTACTCATTTAAAACACACTTGATAGTACTCATTTAAAACACATGGGATAGTACTCATTTAAAACACACTGGATAGTACTCATTTAAAACACATGGGATAGTACTCATTTAAAACACACTGGATAGTACTCATTTAAAACACACTGGATAGTACTCATTTAAAACACATGGGATAGTACTCATTTAAAACACACTGGATAGTACTCATTTAAAACACATGGGATAGTACTCATTTAAAACACATGGGATAGTACTAATTTTAAACGCCTTTTAATACCGGCAAGCATAAAGATATAATAGGGGAAAAGAAGACAAAATAAACAACAATGTGGAGCATTTACAAACCAACGAAACATCTCTGTGTGATATAAACCGCCAAACCTTCTACAAAACAAAGTGTGGATCGGAATCAAAATTAACATCAAAAATGAGTCTACTGACGTTCCGAACAAATACAAGTAGACTTCAAGTAATTCCGGAGGAGCGACCAGACTTATTTTCTAAGATTGTGTTATTAGGTGACCCTTGTACGGGGGAAACCACGTTTTTGAACTGTTTACAGTGTAACACGTGTACAAGTAGGCGGACAACGTCTTGCTCCTGTATTGCAAGAATCAGACATTTTGTTGAAAGGAATTTTAACGTTTCAGAAAAAGTAGTTCTCACAAGAATACACGATACAGCGGGTATGTACAAACAATTAATAAGTAGTCTGATGTCATGCTTTAACTGAAATATCGTTGCAAAAGGAGTAAACCCCAAACGAAACCGAGTTAAACCCCGGTAGCGACACGCTGTAAATCCGGGGTTTTGATTTGAACCCCGGCTCGGCCAACACTCTTTCCGACGTTTTACAAAAATCAATGCCACTTGCGTCATTCCACTTGCACCAATGTCCTCCCTATGTAGAAAAGTCATTCCACTTGCACCAAGGACCTCCATATGCAGAAAAGTCATTCAACTTCCACCAATGTCCACCCTATGTAGAAAAGTCATTCCACTTGCACCAATGTCCTCCCTATGTAGAAAAGTAATTCCACTTCAACCAATGTCCACCCTATGTAGAAAAGTCATTCCACTTGCACCAATGTCTTCCCAATGTAGAAAAAGTCATTCCACTTCCACCAATGTCCACCCTATGTAGAAAAGTCATTCCACTTTCACCAATGTCCTCCCTATGTAGAAAAGTCATTCCACTTCCACCAATGTCCACCCTATGTAGAAAAGTCATTCCACTTCCACCAATGTCTTCCCTAGGTAGAAAAGTCATTCCACTTGCACCAATGTCCACCCTATGTAGAAAAGTCATTCCACTTCCACCAATGTCCACCCTATGTAGAAAAGTCATTCCACTTCCACCAATGTCCTCCCTAGGTAGAAAAGTCATTCCACTTGCACCAATGTCCACCCTAGGTAGAAAAGTCATTCCACTTCCACCAATGTCCACCCTATGTAGAAAAGTCATTCCACTTCCACCAATGTCCTCCCTAGGTAGAAAAGTCATTCCACTTCCACCAATGTCCTCCATATGTAGAAAAGTCATTCCACTTCCACCAATGTCCTCCCTATGTAGAAAAGTCATTCCACTTCAACACATGTCCATCCTATGTAGAAAAGTAATTCAACTTCCACCATTGTCCAATCTATGTAGAAAAGTCATTCCACTTGCACCAATGTCCTCCTTATGTAGAAAAGTCATTCAACTTCCACCAATGTCCACTCTATGTAGAAAAGTCATTCAACTTCCACCAAAGTCCACCCTATGTAGACAAGCACCATTTAATCGGAAGACTGTTGTGTGGTGTACTGGTGTACTGGTGTGAGAAACCAGGAGGCACATGGATAACGTGATATGACTGATATATTTTGTTAAATAAATCTAAAAAAAACCAAGTACAACCCCACTCAATCAATCTAAATAAAAACAAGTACAACCCCACTCAATAAATCTAAATAAAAACAAGTACAACCCTACTCATTCAATCTAAATAAAAACAAGTACAACCCACTCAATCAATCTAAATAAAAACAAGTACAACCCTACTCAATCAATCTAAATAAAACAAGTACAACGCCACTCAATCAATCTAAATAAAACAAGTACAACCCTACTCAATCAATCTAAATAAAACAAGTACAACCCCACTCAATCAATCTAAATAAAAACAAGTACAACCCTACTCAATCAATCTAAATAAAACAAGTACAACCCCACTCAATCAATCTAAATAAAAACAAGTACAACCCTACTCAATCAATCTAAATAAAACAAATACAACCCTACTCAATAAATATAAATAAAAACAAGTACAACCCTACTCATTCAATCTAAATCAAAACAAGTACAACGCCACTCAATCAATCTAAATAAAACAAGTACAACCCACTCAATCAATCTAAATAAAACAAGTACAACCCCACTCAATCAATCTAAATAAAACAAGTACAACCCTACTCAATGAATCTAAATAAAACAAGTACAACCCCACTTAATCAAGTACAACCCCACTCAATCAATCTAAATAAAACCAGTACAACCCTACTCAATGAATCTAAATAAAACAAGTACAACCCTACTCATTCAATCTAAATAAAACAAGTACAACCCCACTCAATCAATCTAAATAAAACAAGTACAACACCACTCAATCAATCTAAATAAAACAAGTACAACCCCACTCAATCAATCTAAATAAAACAAGTACAACCCCACTCAATAAATCTAAATAAAAACAAGTACAACCCCACTCAATCAATCTAAATAAAACAAGTACAACCCTACTCATTCAATCTAAATAAAACAAGTACAACCCCACTCAATAAATCTAAATAAAACAAGTACAACCCTACTCATTCAATCAAAATAAAAACAAGTACAACACCACTCAATCAATCTAAATAAAAACAAGTACACCTCCACTCAATCAATCTAAATAAAACAAGTACAACCCCACTCAATCAATCTAAATAAAAACAAATACAACCCCAGTCAATCAATATAAATAAAACAAGTACAACCCTACTCAATCAATCTAAATAAAACAAGTACAACCCCACTCAATCAATCTAAATAAAAACAAGTACAACACCACTTAATCAATCTAAATAAAACAAGTACAACCCCCACTCATTCAATCTAAATTACTCCGTCTTTACTAGACACCTATTCATTTGTGTCAGACCCCAGTCTTTATGGGACATTTAGATGGCATTGACTCACTGATTATCGTACCATGTTTAACCCGTTTCCATATCAATCCGATCTGCATTACAGTGCTTTGAAAAATCCAGACAACAATATGGAATATAAATATTAATTACATGCCTGTACATGTTCCGGTGTAAATACATGCAGATTGACATGCGCAAATACACCACGACAGATTGAAATTCCGTATCTACATGCGGTGTAAATACAAGATTGTGACGTCAGACAGTGCGCGGACTACTTTCAGAGAGGTTCCCGTTTTGAATCTGCGTTACGTAGTAAAATATGCAGACAAACAGTACTATTTAGGAAAATTGTATGTATCGAAAACCTAGCGTCAAATTTAATAAAACCACGCAAGTAAAGATTATGTTGTCATTTTCTCCCACAACACAATGGAAATTTAATTTGATAATGTTATTGGGCGGGACTTACGTATTAGCATACATTTTAGGGGCGTGGCCTAAGTATTGTAGTAAATATTCACCCGCCATTCATCTTTTCATTTCAAGATTACAAAATTGTATCCCCAATAAAAAATATATTGAATCTGTATATTTGTTAGTTTTTTCGCTCTTCATAGATCGTAGGTATATAATAAAAGGAATATTACGTTGCGGTTTCTTCGGTCTCGTAAGATATCGATTTTTCCACGCTACTTGTAGTGCAATACAAACCCTTTTATCGCTCCCGCAACGTAATATTCCGTATGTATGCACGTTTAATTATTGAATATAGTTGAAAACATTGTGGCAAATGAAGAAATTGCTCGTGATGATCAATTTCTCGTTTTGTCACAATGTTTTCAAAAGACATCTGGTACAAGTTAATTAACATAAGCGTACAACTAGTGGGGCCAGAATGTAGATGCAATAACCCTTTTACACATACAATCAATAAACAGCAGACATATTTGTATGTAGATGCAATAACCCTTTTACACATACAATCAATAAACAGCAGATATATTCGCATGTAGATGCAATAACCCTTTTACACATACAATCAATAAACAGCAGACATATTTGTATGTAGATGCAATAACCCTTTTACACATACAATCAATAAACAGCAGACATATGTGTATGTATATGCAATAACCCGTTTACACATGCAATCAATAAACAGCAGACATATGTGTATGTAGATGAAATAACCCTTTTACACATACAATCAATACACAGCATACATATGTGTACATTGTATGTAGATGCAATAACCCTTTTACACATACAATCAATAAACAGCATACATATGTGTATGTATATGCAATAACCCTTTTACACATACAATCAATAAACAGCAGACATATTTGTTTGTAATTGCAATAACCCTTTTACACATACAATCATCAATAAACAGCAGACATATGTGTATGTAGATGCAATAACCCTTTTACACATACAATCAATAAACAGCAGACATATGTGTATGTTGATGCAATAACCCTTTAACACATACAATCAATAAACAGCAGATATATTTGTACGTAGATGCAATAACCCTTTTGCACATACAATCATCAATAAACAGCAGACATATGTGTATGTAGATGCAAAAACCCTTTTACACATACAATCAATAAACAGCAAACATATGTGTATGTAGTTGCAATAACCCTTTTACACATACAATCAATAAACAGCAGACATATGTGTATGTAGATGCAATAAACCTTTTACACATACAATCAATAAACAGCAGACATATTTGTATGTAGATGCAATAACTCTTTTACACATACAATCAATAAACAGAAGACATATTTGAAAATATCTATGCAAAGTAGGAAAATCTCTAAAAATGTATATATAAATATTGAAAAGAGTTGATAATATTGTGACAAAAGCGGAAATTGCTCATCATGTGCAATAAACCCGTTTATTTATACTCACTTACAAATAGTTTATCATAGGTTATTTAAAATGTTTATTTGGTTCGAAAAAAATGAAGAAAAGAACAAACTGAGATAAAACTGGTTTTAATAGAAAAATCAAAGTACTGAAAGTACAGAAAGTAGATTACTGATCGGTTAAGAGGGGATATAGAAGTGCATATATAAATATTTATCTAAAACAAAGCCCCGCCATGACAGACACATAATGATTCAACAGGCCAGAATGAAAAATTTACAAGATCATAAATTCTTGTTGGTCTTGTTAAAATTAATTGAACCGAACTCCGAATATATCATTTGGTCCACATAATACTTTTGTAATGATCATATTACCCAATAGCTCTACGGACATCCCAACAGGTACATTCATGACAGTACATTGTCTTCCTACTTATTGACTGTACTTAACCAACTGATGCATTCGGAGTATGCACTCTATTAATATAATCGATTAATGTTTGCATCTCCAAAACAGTGGGCAAGAGTTGGTCTGAATGTCATTTTGCCCCTTTTCTTATACCGGCTGATTGCCGTGTTTAACAACCAATCAATGTGATCATATTTGTAGCGAGTTATCCAATCATAGCCTTATACCACGTTATTGGTATCAGAGAAGCTAATTCAGAGTAAAATATGTGTTAACAAGAGCACCGCCTGCGGGTGCCTGACACTCGTCTAATATTATCCTTTTACGGTTTATTTATTTTATATAACTAATATTCAAATTCAGAAAAAATATTTACATATTATAATGACCGCACACAACAGCTTTTTTTTCAAGTATTGAAACGATATTAACCGCGTGGAAATAAATCCAAGTTCATATACATGATAAGGAAGAACTTTACGTCGGATGGCTGTCACAATCAGTCAAGATCATAAGTTGAGTCTTGTGTATGCAATGGACAGGCAAATGCGATTAGTACATTAAGTCAACTGTTACTAAAGATATTGAATATATTACTTTTTTCCTATTTTTAGTAAGAGTGACCTTAACTCTCAAAACACAATCCGATTGAAGATTTTCATAATATATTGAAGTACATTATGATTTTATTGTTTGGGAAAAATGTTAAATCAATGTAACAAAAAATTAAGAAACTGTCCAATTCTCATAAACGACCAAAATACATCACTTTTTTTTTTAACCCCCCAAAACAGGCCCGCTCCACCTCTTTATCATTCAATGTGAAGAAGAGTATACGATGAACAAGTTTCCATATGTTAAAGTAATAGGTTTGATAGTTTCCATGTAAGATACAAAAACGCAACATTTAACCTCTAAAAATCGACCAAAATACATCAAAATTTATGTTTTTTACCCCAGAAAATAGGCCCACTCAGAATCTTTATCATACAATAGGTTTGATAGTTTCCATGTAAGTGACCTAAATGGTAAACGTAAGCAAGACCGCCAATTCTCAAACCAAACAAAATTCATCAAAATTTATGTTTTTTACCCCAAAAAACACATCACACTTGGACATAGTTGGTTAAGTTTTGCGTTTAGGTCACTTACATGGAAACTATCAAACCTAGTACTTTGAAACTTGAAAAACTTGTTCATCTAATACCCTTCTCCACATTGTATGCTAAAATTGATGTGTTTTACACTCAGCATCTTTAGTATACAATGAAAAGAAGGGTATAAGATGAACAAGTTTTCCAAGTTTCAAAGTATTAGGTTTGATAGTTTCCATGTAAGAGACGCAAAACGCAACATTTAACCAACTATGTCCAATTCTCAAAATCGACAAAAATACATCAACAATTATGTTTTTACCCTCCAAAACAGGCCCACTCAGCATCATACAATGGGTTTGATATTTTCCATGTAAGTGACTTAAATGGAAAACGTAACCAACACCGCCAATTCTAAAAATCAACCAAAAACAGACCACACTCAGCATCTGTAGCAAATGATGTAAGGGACCTAAACGTAAAACTTAACCAACCAACTATGTCCAATTCTCAAAATCAACCAAAATACATAAAAAATTATGTTTTATACCCCAAAAAACAGGCTACACTTAGCATCTTTAGTATACAATGAGAAGAAGGGTATTAGATGAATAAGTTTCCATGTTTCAAAGTATTCCGTTTGATAATTTCCATGTAAGTGACATAAACGCAATTTTTCAAAAAATCCGACGAGCTAAAAATGGGCAAATTTCACCCTTTCTGATACCGCAGCAAATTCTCCGTAGAGTATAAATATATTGTGCAATTTCTTCATATGGCACAATATTTCCAAACGTTATCTGCTGCAGAGGCCTCACCAAGGGTATGTATGTGGGTTAGGGTTGATATGTCAGGTTTATTTTTCAGAGTAGTTCAGAATAGCATAGAAAACAGTGTTGCAAAAGGAGTTATTGCTTTTTATGTCCCCTTTTGACACAGTGCTTTCAAAGGTGTCTGCCGCAAATACATCTGTAAGTGAAAAAAAAATGCTATTCAAATATCACAACCAAATCTACCTTTTCTGAAGGAATTTTACTTTTTCTTTTACTAGAGGAAACAAAGCAGGGTTCAACATTAACTTTTAGAATACAATAGACCTGACCTTATCTAGAGGAAACACACACAAGTTATACAGTGCTCTTTTCTGATTCCAAGTTAGAACATCAACTAATGATAAATATTAACCCTTTCCCACATACAGACGCTTTCTGACTACCTTGCATGACTGCAGCAGACGACTTTTTAAAACATTGTGGCAAAATAAAAAATTGCTCATCATAAGCAATTTCTCATTTTGCCACAATCGCAATGTTTTCAATTTTTTTCAATAAGTACATTTTCATTTAAGGAGAGTTCTCTGCTTCAGATGTATTGTTAATATGCTGTATTACGTACATTACGGATTTTTTGCCCACCTTCATATTCGAGCTTTTCCAATTTCTACAAAATACTCCTTTCCGTTTCGTCTGCTCATACAACTTTTCGGACTCTTCCTTCCCCTTTCTTTTATTATTACTACCGCTGTCATCCTTTTTAAAACCATGGTCACATTTACGGTCATGCACGTAGTTGACCGTAGTTTATTTCAAACGTAGTCTGCCGTAGTGTTACTACGGTCAACTAGGTTGAAGTACGTTTGAAGTAGGTTCAAAATTGGCAAAAAGAGGAAATATAGAAAGTCTAAGTAGGTTGAACTACGTGTAAGTACGGTCAACTACATTCAACTACGAGCAAAGTGGCTAGGGTTAACTAGGGTATCACTACGTCTAACTACAAGTAACTACGTTACACTACGTATAAACTACGTCCTAAGTACGCGCAACTACGGTAAATTAGGGTCAACTGCGTTAAGCTACGGTAAAACGTTGTGGCTGCGCCTGCGCAGTACGGGTAAGCTACAGTCATTGTGCTTTTGGAAGTTGACGCCAACATTGCTGATCGCTTATTCTGCCATGCCGCCTAGGAAGAAACGATGTTCTTCCAAAACTACGGTCAACTACGGTACACACTATGGTTAAGTAGGGTCAATTACGGTTAACTAAGGTCAACTACGTTCAAGCTACGGTCACAGTAGGGTCACAACATCGTAATTAACCGTAACCAATGTTTGAACATGTTGAACAATTATGTGCTTACTACGGGCAAATCATAAGTTCAAACTACGTTCATTACTACGTTGAACTACGGTTATCTACGTATAACTACGTTCAACTACGTTTAATACGTTCAACTACGACCAATTACGGTTATTCCCCACTACGGTCAACTACGTAAGATGTGACCACGGCTTAACAATAGAACATCCGAATTAAGACAGTTTATTTGACATGATCGGCTGCTACGGTGAAAAACAATGTAAACATACCGAAAATGGTCTAAACTATTGTCGAAAAAAATTGAGATGCCAAATTAATCGGCTAAATATAAAGCTAGCATTAGATACTTTAGCTATGTCTCTATTTGAATATAAATATCGCTATGTCTGTATTTGAATACATATCGCTATGTCTGTATTTGAATACATATCGCTATGTCTGTATTTGAATATACATATCGCTTTGTCTGTATTTGAATATACATAACGCTATGTCTTTATTTGACTATACATATCGCTATGTCTGTATTTGAATATACATATCGCTTTGTCTGTATTTGAATATACATATCGCTATGTCTGTATTTGAATATACATATTGCTATGTCTGTATTTGAATATACGTATCGCTATGTCTGTATTTGAATATACGTATCGCTATGTCTTTATTTGAATATACGTATCGCTATGTCTGTATTTGAATATACATATCGCTATGTCTGTATTTGAATATACGTATCGCTATATCTGTATTTGAATATACATATTGCTATGTCTGTATTTGAATATACGTATCGCTATGTCTGTATTTGAATATACATATCGCTATGTCTTTATTTGAATATACGTATCGCTATGTCTGTATTTGAATATACATATCGCTATGTCTGTATTTGAATATACATATTGCTATGTCTGTATTTGAATATACGTATCGCTATGTCTGTATTTGAATATACATATCGCTATGTCTTTATTTGAATATACATATCGCTATGTCTGTATTTGAATATACATATCGCTATGTCTGTATTTGAATATACATATCGCTATATCTGTATTTGAATATACATATTGCTATGTCTGTATTTGAATATACGTATCGCTATGTCTGTATTTGAATATACGTATCGCTATGTCTTTATTTGACTATACATATCGCTATGTCTGTATTTGAATATACGTATCGCTATGTCTGTATTTGAATACATATTGATGGTAATTATTGTGAATATCAATATCGATGTTTATTTATTTGAAAATTCGTTATGATGTTTTTGTTCATTTTTATATTTCAGGTCAAGAAAAGTATCGCAGTCTCACAGCCTCGTATTACAGGGGAGCGCACGGGTGTCTCATACTTTATGACGTCACAAAGGAAAGTTCCTTCGACAACATCAACCATTGGTAAGTAGATCGATTGTCTTGTAAACGTGTGCCATTTTAAAGTTACTTGTACACAAGTCAGGCACTAAAGAAGATCCTTCAAATTATAGGAATATTTCTCTTATCAACGTTATGTATGAAATATTTTCAAACATAATTTATGAGAGACTATATACATGGGCTGAACAGTTAAGTACAATTAATGAGGCACAGGCTGGTTGTCGGACTGGTTATTCGATGACGGATAACATATTTACATTACAAAGCATGGTACACTAATATACCAGTAAACCCGGGGTAGATTTTATGTGTTGTACGTAGATATCAAAAAGGCGTTCGATGGCTTGATACATCATAAGTTATTCATAAAAATGGGATTCAGGGAAAGTTATAAGACAGAGAGAGAGAGAGAGAGAGAGAGAGAGAGAGAGAGAGAGGGAAGAGAGAGAGAGAGAGAGAGAGAGAGAGAGAGAGAGAGAGAGAGAGAGAGAGAGAGAGAGAGAGGGGGGGGGGAGGGAGAGACAGACAGACAGACAGACAGACAGACAGACAGACAGACAGACAGACAGACAGACAGACAGACAGACAGCAGACAGACAGACAGACAGACAGACAGAGACATAGAGAGACAGAGACAGAGAGAGACAGAGAGAGAGACAGAGAGAGAGACATAGAGAGAGAGAGAGAGAGAGAGGGGGGAGAGAGAGAGTGAGAGACAGACAGAGACAGACAGACAGACAGACAGACAGACAGACAGACAGACAGACATACAGACATACAGACAGAGACAGAGACAGACAGAGACAGAGACAGAGAGACATATAGAGACAGAGACAGACAGAGACAGAGACACAGAGAGACAGAGAGATAGAGAGACAGAGAGACAGAGAAACAGAAACAGAGAGACAGAGAGAGACAGGGAGAGAGAGACAGGGAGAGAGAGACATACATAGACAGAGAGAGAGACACATACAGAGAGAGAGAGAGAGAGAGAGAGAGAGAGAGACAGAGAGACAGAGAGAGACAGAGAGAGACAGAGACAGAGAGAGACACAGAGAGAGACAGAGAGAGACAGAGAGAGAGACAGAGAGACAGACAGAAGAGAGAGAGAGACAGACAGACAGACATACAGACAGACAGAGAGAGACAGAGAGAGAGACAGACAGACAGACAGACAGACAGACAGACAGACAGACAGACAGACAGACAGACAGACAGACAGACATAGAGAGAGACAGAGACAGAGACAGAGAAACAGAGAGGGGGGAGAGAGAGAGAGAGTGAGAGTGACAGACAGACAGACAGACATACATACAGACAGAGACAGACAGAGACATAGACAGAGAGACAGAGACAGAGAGACATATAGAGACAGAGACAGACAGAGACAGAGACAGAGAGAGACAGAGAGACAGAGAAACAGAAACAGAGAGACAGAGAGAGACAGGGAGAGAGAGACATACATAGACAGAGAGAGAGACACAGACAGACAGAGAGAGAGAAAGAGAGAGACAGAGAGAGACAGAGAGAGACAGAGAGAGAGAGAGAGAGAAAGAGAGACAGAGAGAGAGGTAGAGACAGAGAGAAAGATAGAGATAGAGAGAGAGAGACATAGAGACAGAGAGACAGAGAGACATAGAGAGAGAGAGAGAAAGAGAGAGAGAGAGAGAGAGAGAGAGAGAGAGGCGGAGAGAGAGAAAGAGAGAGAAAGTGAGTTACATACGTATATGTTAATGCACGAAACCCTAAGGTACATACTAAATTATACCTCCTGCACACAGAACTGTCACACGTTATATAATGGGAAGGAAGGGTTACTATATCTAAGTACATAGCTCCCTACTGACACTGTAGAGACAGTCTGTAACACCAGTATGTGCACTATACATGTAGTTCCCAACTTCAAACACTTGACCGAAACAAAATGAAAAGCGTTTAATTAGGATGGACGAATTTAAGCGCACATCGTGACATATACCAGCGTTACTATATACATGAATAGTTAAGACAAGAGAATATACAAAAAACATAAAACAAGAAATGTATATCAACATTTGTAAGTACGTCTGTGAAGCCATAAACGAATATTTTAAAAGTGTATTTATAACCTATTGTGTACGACAAAACATCTCCTAAAGTGTTACCCCACCCCCCAATTTCATACAGAAATCTATATCTTATTTATAATTTAATAAAGTATTTATAACATGTCCATATCGCATGTAAAAACAACGCAACATGTTTGTAAAAGGTATCATAGTTTCCTTGTACTTCTTTGTCTAAGATCGGGTTCAAGCCGAACAAAACAGCAACATAATCATTGTCTTTCAATGATAAAAAAAAATTGAAAATTGTTCTACCAAACTTTAATAAAGTTCTGTTTTGAAACAAGACAGAAACCGATCGCACACTTGTACAATTAATCCAGATATGTTCCGTCAAACTTGTTTTAATATCGCTACAGCTACAACGTATACATCGAAGACACTCGGTATAAACCGTATATGCACTTATGTGAGTGATGGGAGAGCATGCACGGAACATATCCGGATCACGTTTATCATAATCCAATATCGGACGAATTGAGAATCGTTTCAGTTATTGTATCAACACAATGTTTCCAAATGTATTTATTAGGAAAAACACCATAATCTACGTAATCTTGTAATACATTGTATAACTTGTATTTACGTAATAGCTGCCGTCCACTACAGCCCCGATGGTCTGCGGAAGGGTTGCCGATAAAATGTTGCTAGTTTCGGGAACCTTTCGGGATCATTAATCAATAAAATGGGCGGAGCTTTGCCATCGGGCTCGTTCGGCATGTATTCGCGAAGTGGCATACGAAAAGTTGAGGTATAATCGCCGAAACCTATCCGAAGAAGCTGAATGCGACGCGGAAGAATACCGACAGTTCCGGAATTGGTTCCCGAATGTTTCCCGATCGTGCGGAAAGGTTGCGGTAACATTGCAGAACATGCTGAAGAGTTGCCGAATCGTTGGCGATAGAATGCTGAAATGTTGCCGATTAGATAGTCGGGGTATATAAACGATGCCGAACTACTATTTTGTTATCAGTTGCTAGTGGGACACCATGGATGTTGTAGGCATTCACCTTGCACTTCAGTTTCAATTCCAAGCTGAAACGGATGCCATGCTTGCCTTGGCATTGTATTTGAAACAGAGAAGAAGAAGACGTCATCGATGGTGGGTCCGCCCCTGGCTCACAGACGACAGGAGGCTTCAGTATGGACAGTACAATACATTGATGCAGAGCTCCGAGATGAAGATATCACCTCTCTCTCTCTTTCTCGCATCATGACTATATCGAGGGCTTTGCGTGAAACAGTTGTATCTAAAATTGGTATTTTTTTACCAAGGTTAATCACCTCGCCATAAAGTCTTTATAAGCGTTAAATCACTTTTCTTGGTAAACAATGGAAATTTAGGTGCCATTGCTCGTTCTGAGCAATGGCACCTAAATTTGCATTGTTTACAAAAGGGTCAACATTGCCCCTAAACCAGGGTTTTCAAAATAGTTTTTAAGTTACAACCGTTTCACGCCAAGCCCTCGATATAGTGTTCAATTCACAACAAAAAATGTCGATATTGTCAATTCGAAAACTATTGGCAAACTGACGGCATCGCTTCTGCTGTCGCTGTTTTATAGTTCGGGAAATACGGCTCCTGCTCGGCATCCCTTCTGCTGACGATCGGCGTCTTCAATGACGATTCGGCATCTTTTCATGACATGATCGGCATAGCTTCCATGTATACGCGAAACAGAACTCTTCCACTCGTGTTCTTCCGGGAGCTTTCGGCATCGATTCAGGGACCGGTCGGGATGGCTAAAAGATTACGAAGCCTCGCAGAAGGCTTTCCGATGATGTCGAGTTAATGGCGATGGATTTCCGAACGTCACGAATGGTTGCCGATGGTTTGCCAACGTTTGCCGAACATCCCGAAGCCGTCCCGAATAAACATTCGGCGTCCAAGTTATAAAACTTTTAAAATTTGGAATCCGAAGTTTTTTCGATCCCGATTTGGTCCCGAAGTGCCGAGAAGATTTCCAGAAGTGTAAAGGAAGGACACGAAGGGTTCCAGAACATCGCGAAGACACGCCGAAACATCCCGATTTTGCGAATTCCGGAAACCCTTCGGAGGCCTAGTGGACGGCAGCTATAAAAGAATATCTTGGACAAACCCGATACCGGGCGTACCATTTACAATGCAATAGACGCATAATAGAAACAATCATGCTGTTGCACAGTCCCTCTCTAAACGACTCAGTTAACCAGAAAGTTGAATTTTCTCTTCTCTATTTCAGCCGCAATAGGAAGAGCACATATTTGGTCAAAATGACAATATCTGTTCTTGACCTTATCTCTAACCCCTGGATTTGCCTTAAACAGTTTCTGTGTGATCTCTCGATGGTCAACATATCTCGATCAGAGAGCGGCTATATAAATTCACATCCAAAAAAAGCTCTGGGGATAACGATCGATAAAAGTTATAACTAGTGGATTAAGCCCATGTATATGTAGCCCGTCTTGAATGCTCCCAAAGAAAGAAGTCCTATCTACTTGTTTGATAATGAGCGAAGTGTTACTATATTTGTAACACACTATACCTAAATGATAATAATCTTCTTTTTCAAGAATGACATAATTACCAACAACCCAGGGCCGAGAATTGCGTTTGAATACACGTTTCGATTCATTGAAAGTGACCACGGCACACTTGTCGGGGTTGTATTGATATCTCCATAGACAAGCATACCTATAACAAATAGTTATAATTTTCTGTAAGGCGTTACTAGACAAAGAGAGAAGGGTAAATCGTCTGCAAACTATGGCGCACACAAACTCACGGACCAGACCCCACCTTGCCTGGTACCCTGCAAAACAGGAAACCAGTCAGAGAAGTGACCTTTATACATGCCACAACTGTACAAGTTAGAGTGCATAGATATTACAGATTTAAGAAGATTAAGATCAACACCTAATTCTTGTAATTTGTAGAAGAGACCGTCATGCCATACCCGGTCAAATGCTTGACGCGCATCTAAAAGACAAGCAAACAATTTACTATTTTGTTTACAGTGCTGTATACTAGGACTACTACCCATGTTCGATTGAAAACTGCCCTGCAATGAATGTAACGGTTTATCAATTGACACGTGCAGTCGTCCGAGTAAAACCTTTTCATATCATTTCAACAAAGACGAAGAAAGGTTGAAGGCTCGATAGCTGTTTGAGTTACATTTGGTTTACCTCCACCTTTATATTAGGCCAAAATCATCCCCTTTTTAAGAACTGTAGGAACATAAGCATATCAATACATCAAATCAAATAAACATGTTACGTAATGTTTTAACAATAGCCTACCGTGGAGTAGGTGTTCGTTGAAAACCTTGTCAAAACCGCACATTTTGCCACTTCTTAATGATGAAATGGCAGACAACAGTTCATCTTGTGTAATGTGATCCCCGACCACAACAATAGACTCTTCCTTAATGTTATTAACACAATCTGTCACGGACTCATAGTGCAATCGGTCATAATGTGTGCTCACAGTTATCTGAGTAAAGGGTTGCAAATTGCCGCGCCCATTCACTACAAATCTTTACAGGGTCACGGAAAAAAACATCATCAAATTTAAAGAAAAGGCTAGCTATACTACTCAACCCGGCGTCGGCGTCGGCGTTGGCGTCGGCGTTGGTGTCACACCTTGGTTAAGGTTTTTGTACCAATTCCATTTTTTGTTTAAACCATTACAGATATTGCTTACAACACTTATTCACCATTATAACCTCCATCAACAGACAAGAGTTCATAACTCTGTCAAGGTTTTTGTAAGAATTATGGCCCTTTTTCGACTTAGAATTTTGGTTAAGTTTTGTGTACCAATTCCATTTTTTGTCAAAACCATTACAGATATTGCTTTGAAACTTACAACACTTTTTCACCATCATTACCTCATTCAATAGACAAGAGTACATAACTCTGTCAAGTTTTTGTAAGAATTATGGCCCTTTTTGAGATAGACTTTTGGTTAAGTTTTTTGTACCAATTCACTTTTTGTCAAAACCATTACAGATATTGTTTGAAACTCACAACACTTATTCACCATCATTACATCCATCAACAGACAAGAGTACATAACTCTGTCTATGTTTTTCTAAGAATTATGGTCCTTTTCCAACTTAGAATTTTGGTTAAGTTTTTCTTATCACCCCACTTGTTTGCAAAACCATTAGAGATATAGCTTATACACTTACAATACTTATTTACCATCATTACCTTGATCGACAGACAAGATTATATATATACATAATTCTGTCAAGTTTTTTTTAAAGAATTTTGGCTATTTTTCGACTTTGAATTTTGGCATAAGTTTTTCGTACCACCCCAATTTCTTTCAAAACCATTAGAGATATAGCTTACACATTTACAATACTTATTTACCATCATTACCTCCATCCACAGACAAGAGTACATAACTCTTTCAAGGTTTTTTTAGAGAATTATGGCCCTCTTTCGATTTAGAAGTTTGATTGAGTTATTCATACCAAATTAAAAAAAAATTCAATCCAATTAGAGATATAGCTTAAACAATTACAGTATCGTTTTACCATCAATACTTCCACCAACAGCCAAGAGTGCATAATTCAATGAAGGTTTTTGTAAGAATTAGGACCCTTTAACGACTTATAAAGTTCTTTGCTTATAAAAAGTCTGATAAAGTAATTGCTTATGTTTTCTGTACCACCCAAAATAGTTTTGTTTTATTGGCAAGCACGAAAAAGTCGAGCATGCTGTCCTCTGACAGCTCTTGTTATACTTTTTTTAATTAAACAGCCTCCAAAATAACGGACAGTCTATCCCGGACGCATTATCGATATCGGTGTTGACTTGCTGTAGTATTTATAGTTAAGCCTATATTAAGTTACGGAGCTGAAATATATGGAACGAAAATGTCTCATATTCTCGAACAATTTTAAATTCAATATTGTAAAGATTTTCTAGGAGTTAATACTTATGTAAATGATTCTGTCGCGTTAGGAGAATGCGGCAGACTTCCTTTATGTTTTGATCATCATGTAAAATGTATAAAGTACTAGTGCAAACTACTAATACGACCGACGCGTGGCGATTATACAACGTTTAGCTGCTATGTTGTGTCGGTCGACCTTTCTCTATTTTACAGGATTATGACGTTATTTTAATGCAGGAATCTTGGGGACATAAGGACTCACATATGAATTTAGACATTCAGGATATTTTACTATGTAATACTTATATATTGCCGAGTGGATTTTCAGTACATCACGCATTTTCAACTAAATGAATTAAATGATTTTTTTCAGATAATTGTGGCTTGTCTTTCTCCATTAAAATAAAATTGATTAACCCACAAACAAGTATAAGCGAAACCGAAAATGAAAATAAGTACATTAAATGGGACTCATCCAAAATAGACAGTTTTAAAATGAGATTGAATAGTGACAAAGATGCCATTACACAATTATTTTTCGACTTGGATGTACGAGAAAATGATGTAAGCAATATATTATCCCGTTTTGTTAATGTGATACATAATTCGGCAGAAGATATTTTCGGAAAGCCTCGTAAAAACACACAAATTCAATTTAAGCAGCAAAATCACAATACTGCAAAATAAAGCGTATAGAATAAAATACAAATTTCGAAATCAACAGAAGATATTAATGGCATAAATGGCTAAGAAGAATTCGAAAGAGTTTTGGTCTAAAATTAAACAACAACACAAACAACCAAGTAAAAAAGCAGATAATCTGACAGTCGATGATTCATATGAACATTTCAAAAATTTATCGGAATCTGAAAAGGAAATTGGGGATAATAGTGTAAATATTAATATTTTGGACTATTATCTAGATCACGAAAAAACATATGATGATCTTTAAAGGGCAGTCTTTTCCCAAAATAATGAAAAAAGTAGCGGAATAGATGGATTGATAGCAGAAATATATAAGCACTCGTTTGATGAAATTTCACCGTTTATTTTAAAATTATTTAATCGAATATTTTCTAACAGCGAATATCAAGTATCTTGGGGAGAAGGCATAATCGGGCCTATTTTCAAGGGAGGTAACATTGAAGAAACCAAAAATTATAGGGGAGTTACTCTAATTAATGTCTTAGCCAAAATATACTCACACATGTTCACGAATCGGCTTACCAAATGGTCACACAAGAGAAAGTTGATGCAACGCATCAATGTCGCCGGATATCCATAGTGCAGTTATGCATAACACTAACATTATAGTAGTTGAATAAACAGTTATCAACTGAGGGGCATATTGAAACATCAGGGGTGGGGTCAAGTGAAAATGTATCATAACTTGCATTGTTTTGTCAACGAAGTGAATGATAATTGAAGCCTTTCATTGTGTATGATCAATTCCATTCCAAAGTAGGTTGACCATACACACAACCAACTAATTATTGATCATAAAAAATAATGAAAATGAGTAATCTTGCCAATCATTAGTCATAGTATGTATACAGTGCTTTCATTACGGAATAATTATACGATTTGTAAATTCCACAGACACTTTTCAAGATGTTTGTCAGAATATTTGAATTTTATTATTTTTCAATAAAACCACAAAACAGACAATTTAGGATTTGCATGCATTTAAATCACCTATGATTTACTATTTGTAAGTGAGTGTAAAGAGTGGCTCTCTGCAAAGGAGATTGATCTACGCAGTTTGTATTCGCGAGTATGTAAACAAAGTTAGATGCAATAATGCAGCAATCTACTTTTAAAACAATGAGATAAGGGTTAAATCGCTGAAGACATGAGTTTTCTCTTTTTCTCAAAATGATATTAGCTTGGCATCCTAATTATATCATACTTTAATAAATGTTGAAATGTAGTCCAATATTTATAAATTAGACCACCTTCGAAATATAATATCAAGTAAACAGTTAAATCTCATTGAAGTTGTTGTATAATTTAAACTTAATTTCAAACATAAACTGAGCCCTACAACATGTTAATTTATTTTAATTCTTTCCTTTCTTTTTTTTTAATGAAAATAACAAACTACTCATGTTTTAAAATTACATTATGATGAGTGCCCGTGTGTCTATGATGCATAACAATATGTAGATCGGAAGCAATATGCCTTTAGGGAATTAAATGACACATTTAAAATTGTCAAGGACGAAATAATTTTGTACGAAAGACCCGATTCTTTCTTATTCGCAGAGGTGTCGTTCTTGAAACTCTCTTTATAGGCAGAGAGTGTTCGTTCAAAGTATTTTTTCTATTAAAACCAGTATTATCTCGGTTTGTTCTTTTCTTCATTTGTTTCGAACCAAATAAACATTTTAAATCACCTATGATTTACTATTTGTAAGTGAGTGTAAAGAGCGGCTCTCTGCAAAGGAGATTGATCTACGCAGTTGGTATTCGCGAGTATGTAAACAAAGTTAGACTGTGCGACGTAAAGGTTTGTAGTTATCGCCTTTTGATTACAAATAAAGTATATCCGTCTAGCTAATAGGGACTGTTTTGTCTTCGTAAATAAAACAAAAAAACATAAATGCGAGTCTAAATAAAGAAACTGAAAATACCTAAAACATCGGAATATTTATTTCATTTTAGATGTGTCATTACTTAATGTTTTTAAACAAACACAATTGTAATATGTTCAAGACATCTAAATGTGTTTCTTTCTAATAATAATCCCCCCTCCCATGTCATTTCCGAAAACCTATTACAAATAGAAGTTGCGGGCTTCTGCCCGGCGACTAATGAGAATGAAGGAATATTAATCAATTTGGAGTTCAAAAGGTTAAATCAACAACAGACTGTATTTTCTTATTACAATCTATTATGCCTGAAATAGTCCCTACTGTTGACATTAGGACGGATGCACTGGTGTCAGGATAAGTTTACCAGAACATTTGGTAATTTACACAGGATACGCCGCGACAGGACTGAAATACTGATGACATTAGGACGGATGCACTGGGGTCAAGATAAGTTTACCAGCACATTTGGTAATTGACACAGGATACGCCACGACATGAGTGAAATACTGATGACATTAGGATGTATGCACTTGTGTTAGGATAAGTTAAACAGCAAATGTGGTAATTGACACAGGATACGCCGCGACATGACTGAAATACTGATGACATAAGGACGAATGCACTGGTATCAGGATAAGTTTACCAGCTAATTTGGTAATTGAAACAGGATACGCCGAGACATGACTGATATACTGATGACATTAGGACGGCTACACTGGTTTCAGGAAAAGTTTACCAGCAAATTTGGTTATTGACACAGGATACGCCATGACATGACTGACATTAGGACGGATACACTGGTGTCAGGATAAGTTTAAAAACACATTTGGTAATTGACACAGGATACGCCACGACATGCCTGAAATACTGATGACATTAGGGCGGATGCACTGGGGTCAGGATAAGCACATTTGGTTATTGACATAGGATACGCCGCGACATGACTTAAATACTGATGACATGAGGACGGATGCACTGGGGTAAGGATAAGTTAAAAATCAGATTTGGTTATTTACACAGGTTACGCCGCGACATGACTGAAAAACCGATGACATTAGGACGGATGCGCAAATTTGGTAATTGACACAAGATATGCCGCGACATGACTGAAATAGTGATGACATTAGGACGGATGCACTGGGGTCAGGATAAGTTAAATAGCAAATTTGGTAATTGACACAAGATATGCCGCGACATGACTGAAATATTGATGACATAAGGACGGATGCACTGATGTCAGGATAAGTTTAACAGCACATTTGGTAATTGACACAAAATATGCCGCATCATGACTGAACTACTGATGACATTATGACGGATGCACTGATGTCAGGATAAGTTTAACAGCACATTTCGTAATTGAAACAAGATACTCTGACTGAACTACTGATGACATAAGGACGGATGCACTGATGTCAGGATAAATTTAACAGCACATTTCGTAATTGACACAAGATACGCCGCGACATGACTGAACTACTGATGACATTAGGACGGATGCACTGATGTCAGGATAAGTTTAACAGCACATTTCGTAATTGACACAAGATACGCCGCGACATGACTGAAATACTGATGACATTAGGACGGATGTACTAGTGTCAGGATAAGTTTAACAACATATTTGGTAATTGACACAAGATACTCCGCGACATGACTGAAATACTGATGACATTAGGACGGATGTACTAGTGTCAGGATAAGTTTAACAACACATTTGGTAATTGACACAAGATACTCCGCGACATGACTGAAATACTGATGACATTAGGACGGATGTACTAGTGTCAGGTGAGTTTACCAACACATTTGGTAATTGACACAAGATACTCCGCGACATGACTGATATACTGATGACATTAGGACGGATGTACTAGTGTCAGGATAAGATTAACAGCACATTTGGTAATTGACACAAGATACGCCGCGACATGACTGAACTACTGATGACATTATGACGGATGCACTGATGTCAGGATAAGTTTAACAGCACATTTCGTAATTGAAACAAGATACTCCGCGACATGACTGAACTACTGATGACATTAGGACGGATGTACTAGTGTCAGGATAAGTTTAATAGCACATTTGGTAATTGACACAAGATACTCTGCGACATGACTGAAATACTAATGACATTAGGACGGATGTACTAGTGTCAGGATAAGTTTAACAACACATTTGGTAATTGACACAAGATACTCCGCGACATGACTGAAATACTGATGACATTTTGACGGATGTACTAGTGTCAGGATAAGTTTAACAACACATTTGGTAATTGACACAAGATACTTCGCGACATGACTGAAATACTGATGACATAAGGACGGATGTACTAGTGTCGGGATAAGTTTAACAACACATTTGGTAATTGACACAAGATATTCCGCGACATGACTGAAATACTGATGACATTAGGACGGATGTACTAGTGTCAGGATAAGTTTAACAATACATTTGGTAATTGACACAAGATACTCCGCGACATGACTGAACTACTGATAACATTAGGACAGATGTACTAGTGTCAGGATAAGTTTAACAACATATTTGGTAATTGACACAAGATACTCCGCGACATGACTGAAATACTGATGACATTAGGACGGATGTACTAGTGTCAGGATAAGTTAAACAACACATTTGGTAAATGACACAAGATACTCCTCGACATGACTGAAATACTGATGACATTAGGACGGATGTACTAGTGTCAGGATAAGTTTGACAACACATTTGGTAATTGACACAAGATACGCCGCGACATGACAGAAATATTGATGGCATTAGGACGTATGTACTGGTGTCAGGATAAGTTTAACAGCACATTTCGTAATTGACACAAGATACTCTGCGACATGACTTAACTACTGATAACATTAGGACGGATGCACTGGTGTCAGGATAAGTTTAACAGCACATTTCGTAATTGACACAAGATACTCTGCGACATGACTGAACTACTGATGACATTAGGACGGATGCACTGGTGTCAGGATAGGTTTCACAGCACATTTGGTAATTGACACAGGATACACCGCGACTTGACTGAAATACTGATGACATTAGGACGGATGTACTATTGTCAGGATAAGTTTAACAACACATTTGGTAATTGACACAAGATACTCCGCGACATGACTGAAATACTGATGACATTAGGACGGATGTACAAGTGTCAGGATAAATTTAACAACACATTTGGTAATTGACACAAGATACTCCGCGACATGACTGAAATACTGATGACATTAGGACGGATGTACTAGTGTCAGGATAAGTTTAACAGCACATTTGGTAATTGACACAAGATACTCCGCGACATGACTGAAATACTGATGACATTAGGACGGATGTACTAGTGTCAGGATAAGTTTAACAACACATTTGGTAATTGACACAAGATACTCCGCGACATGACTGAAATACTGATGACATTAGGACGGATGTACTAGTGTCAGGATAAGTTTAACAACACATTTGGTAAATGACACAAGATACTCCGCGACATGACTGAAATACTGATGACATTAGGACGGATGTACTAGTGTCAGGATAAGTTTAACAACACATTTGGTAATTGACACAAGATACTCCGCGACATGACTGAAATACTGATGACATTTTGACGGATGTACTACTGTCAGGATAAGTTTAACAACACATTTGGTAATTGACACAAGATACGCCGCGACATGACAGAAATATTGATGGCATTAGGACGTATGTACTGGTGTCAGGATAAGTTTAACAGCACATTTCGTAATTGACACAAGATACTCTGCGACATGACTTAACTACTGATAACATTAGGACGGATGCACTGGTGTCAGGATAAGTTTAACAGCACATTTCGTAATTGACACAAGATACTCTGCGACATGACTGAACTACTGATGACATTAGGACGGATGCACTGGTGTCAGGATAGGTTTCACAGCACATTTGGTAATTGACACAGGATACACCGCGACTTGACTGAAATACTGATGACATTAGGACGGATGTACTATTGTCAGGATAAGTTTAACAACACATTTGGTAATTGACACAAGATACTCCGCGACATGACTGAAATACTGATGACATTAGGACGGATGTACAAGTGTCAGGATAAATTTAACAACACATTTGGTAATTGACACAAGATACTCCGCGACATGACTGAAATACTGATGACATTAGGACGGATGTACTAGTGTCAGGATAAGTTTAACAGCACATTTGGTAATTGACACAAGATACTCCGCGACATGACTGAAATACTGATGACATTAGGACGGATGTACTAGTGTCAGGATAAGTTTAACAACACATTTGGTAATTGACACAAGATACTCCGCGACATGACTGAAATACTGATGACATTAGGACGGATGTACTAGTGTCAGGATAAGTTTAACAACACATTTGGTAAATGACACAAGATACTCCGCGACATGACTGAAATACTGATGACATTAGGACGGATGTACTAGTGTCAGGATAAGTTTAACAACACATTTGGTAATTGACACAAGATACTCCGCGACATGACTGAAATACTGATGACATTTTGACGGATGTACTAGTGTCAGGATAAGTTTAACAACACATTTGGTAATTGACACAAGATACGCCGCGACATGACAGAAATATTGATGGCATTAGGACGGATGTACTGGTGTCAGGATAAGTTTAACAGCACATTTCGTAATTGACACAAGATACTCTGCGACATGACTTAACTACTGATGACATTAGGACGGATGCACTGGTGTCAGGATAAGTTTAACAGCACATTTGGTAATTGACACAAGATACTCTGCGACATGACTGAACTACTGATGACATTAGGACGGATGCACTGGTGTCAGGATAGGTTTCACAGCACATTTCGTAATTGACACAGGATACACCGCGACTTGACTGAAATACTGATGACATTAGGACGGATGTACTATTGTCAGGATAAGTTTAACAAAACATTTGGTAATTGACACAAGATACTCCGCGACATGACTGAAATACTG
This sequence comes from Serripes groenlandicus, assembly GCA_031761405.1. Taxonomy (NCBI): domain Eukaryota; kingdom Metazoa; phylum Mollusca; class Bivalvia; order Cardiida; family Cardiidae; genus Serripes; species Serripes groenlandicus. The sequence goes on from JASEVX010000003.1 coordinate 73,976,240, forward strand.
ATGACATTAGGACGGATGTACAAGTGTCAGGATAAGTTTAACAACACATTTGGTAATTGACACAAGATACTCTGCGACATGACTGAAATACTGATGACATTAGGACGGATGTACTAGTGTCAGGATAAGTTTAACAGCACATTTGGTAATTGACACAAGATACCCCGCGACATGACTGAAATACTGATGACATTAGGACGGATGTACTAGTGTCAGGATAAGTTTAACAACACATTTGGTAATTGACACAAGATACTCCGCGACATGACTGAAATACTGATGACATTAGGACGGATGTACTAGTGTCAGGATAAGTTTAACAACACATTTGGTAAATGACACAAGATACTCCGCGACATGACTGAAATACTGATGACATTAGGACGGATGTACTAGTGTCAGGATAAGTTTAACAACACATTTGGTAATTGACACAAGATACTCCGCGACATGACTGAAATACTGATGACATTTTGACGGATGTACTAGTGTCAGGATAAGTTTAACAACACATTTGGTAATTGACACAAGATACGCCGCGACATGACTGAAATACTGATGACATTAGGACGGATGTACTAGTGTCGGGATAAGTTTAACAACACATTTGGTAATTGACACAAGATACTCCGCGACATGACTGAACTACTGATGACATTTTGACGGATGTACTAGTGTCAGGATAAGTTTAACAACACATTTGGTAATTGACACAAGATACTCCGCGACATGACTGAAATACTGATGACATTAGGACGGATGTACTAGTGTCAGGATAAGTTTAACAACACATTTGGTAATTGACACAAGATACTCCGCGACATGACTGAAATACTGATGACATTAGGACGGATGTACTAGTGTCAGGAAAAGTTTAACAACACATTTGGTAATTGACACAAGATACTCCGCGACATGACTGAAATACTGATGACATTAGGACGGATGTACTAGTGTCAGGATAAGTTTAACAACACATTTGGTAATTGACACAAGATACGCCGCGACATGACTGAACTACTGATGACAGCGGCGTGATACACTATTTCTTGCCCAGTACTGGTTTGTCAACCAAAGAACGTGAGTTAGTGTTCTATCACCGTGATATAATCGAATTACTGTCAACAATTGATTGCGTAAATCCCAATAAAACTGAACAAATTTAGCCTTTCACACTTGTTGGTATAAAACTAAACAAATTTAGCCTTTCACACTTGCTGGTAAACATAATTCACAAAGAACTCATTACTATTCGTGATGTTTTGTTCTAAATAAAGATTACCTTTGAAAATAACTTTGAATTCTGAACTTCTTTGTTCTTACAAACTAAGCAATCAGGACTGTGAAGCTTATAATAATTTGAGAGTATTTATATGGTAGAATATTCACAACGGTAACGATTACATTGTCGAATTTTAACATAGACGGGCGGAGACGGGCGAAGATTATTGATTACTAATACAGACCTATTTTGACGCAGACAATGTTTGTAAACACTATAGAATTATCACAACTCTTTTCTTGAAGTATACTTTCATCTATATTGACTTTCTATATGTTTGCATAGATGTTTTCAAACTCGTCTGCAGCAGGTGTTTTGTATCAGGTAAAGCCGAACATATTGTATATCGAGATGACACACTACATGCGTATTTGCTTCAATTGTTTCGATTGATGATGTTCAGTTCATACATACCAGATTTGTTTAAAAAGGGCATAAAAGTACCTAGACATTAGGATGAAAAGCAAACTTCCGACACAAACGGTTATCGCCCAATCACTTTACCGTCGGTCATATACAAACTATTTGAAAACATACTTCATGATCGATTAAGTAAATGGAACTCTCATAATTACAACAAAATACCTAACGTTCAACAACAGGCTTACCCCAAAACTGCTTGGACCAAATACTATGTCAGCACTTGAGAATCATATTGTTTGCGAATATGCAAATACTTGGGGATACTGCTTCAATACGGCAAAGTATAAATTCCTAGTTTTTGGTAGACAAAACACAATAGTTGACTCCGCCAAATTTGGCAATACTAGTATAGAAGAATGCTGTTTCGCACGTTGGTATTTCATTAAATAGTCTCCTTCACAGCTCGCAGTCACTGTTCGAGTTAGGAAAGGTAATGCTTCATTGCACTCATGACTAGCTTTAAGGAATCAAGGACACGCTAACCCGACTGTAATAAGTTCACGTTTTCAAACTACCTCGATCTCATCAGCGTTATATGGATGTAAATTATGGCACAACATGTCACCCAAAGACGTCCAAAATGGAAACCGTGGCGACCATGGGCCAAAACATCTTTATACCTATATGTACTAGTGAGAATCCGAACGGATGTGGTATTAATTCTACTTGGATGGCATCCTATTGGAAGTGAAATCGACAAACGAAAACTTACCTTTCTTCAAAGACTCTGTAATATGCCATCAGAAAATCTATCAAATCAACTTCTGTTATATCGTCTTAACCTGTACTTCATAAAACAGTGTAAAACCAGTACGGTTTCGTTCCAGATATTTAAAGAATATTAATAAAGTATAAACTCTCCGAATACATTACCATCTATCTACAACATAACCACTTCTTGGAGAAATGATCATGGAAAAACATTCTACAAAGAGCAATTGTAAAAACATTCGAACTATCTTTGAAAGAGAGAACTAAGCAAGGCAGAGACTTTGATCGGTTTTGTAATGTCCATAAATCAGTACAGCCTTCTTGATTCTTTATTGCGCACATGCAATTACCACTGTTGAACTGTTGACGTGTAGCAAATATATACGATATCTTGCCTTTGTATACGCCCGTTTTGAAAAAACGGATCGTATTATAGTTTTACCTGAGGCGTACGGGCTGGCGGGCGGGCTTTCGGGCTGTCGGGCGGTTTGGGCGGTCGGTCTGCGTCCAGTATGTTGTCAGCTCAATAACTTTAGGAGCCTTAGTCCATTCATCACCAAATTTGGTCAGAAAGTGAACTGGCATAGTATCTCGGACAAGTTTGATAACTAGCCATATCGCATTAGTCAATCGAGAGTTATAGTTCTTTAATTATAGAAATTACCTAAAATTGGTCTTGTCAGCTCAATAACTTTAAAAGCCTTTGTCCAATCTTCACCAAATTTGGTCAGAATGTGTATTGACGTAATATCTCAAAAAGGTTCGATAATTAACCATATTGCTTCACTCAATAGAGAGTAATTGCCCTTATATAAATTACCTAAAATTGGTGTCTTGTCAGCTAAATAACTTGTGAAGCCTTTATCCGATCATCACCAAACTTAGACAATATGTTGATGGGCAGAATATCTTGATCAAGTTTGATAACTTACAACGTTATAGTCACTACACAATTATGTCCCTCGAAATGGCCAAAACTGTTTTAACAGTGTTCGCTCTCTAAGTTTGGCTGACGTACAACCAATTATCATTATACTTGGTCTCAAAAAACCAGGACGGGCGTATTTTGTGACATTTGGCGCTCTTGTTAATTATTGTCAACTTCCTGATCACCGTCAGTGATGTTAGAGAACATAGGATATCTGACAATTTTTGTCAACTTCCTGATATATCGTCAATCTCCTATAAGAGAACATAGGATATCTGACTGTCCTCGATTATGGAGACAGCGTAACAACCTTCTAAACAATACCAATATGTACTGCTCGGCGCAACAACCTTTTAAACAATACAAATATGTACTGCTCGTCGTAACAACCTTCTAAACAATACCAATATGTACTGCTCGGCGTAACAACCTTCTAAACAATACCAATATGTACTCAGGGCCTCCGCTGTCGGTCGCCAAAGTCGCCAATTGCGAAGAAATAATAAAAGTTGCGCAAGAAAAAAAGAATTTGCGAAACAGCTTGCGAAAGCAAAATCTCGGCAAATTGAGCCGCCATTTTGTTTTATAAATGCTCTAAGCGGCGTATATTTTCAATGATACAAGCATTCTATTGACTTTCGTATCTCTGTGTATGCGACTAACGGTAACTTTAAAAGGTAACCAGTCTTGATATTTGACAATGTGAAGGCCAAGCGACTGTTGTTTTTCACACGTTTTATCAATATATCAATATATCGGACAAATTAGTGTTATGAAGGATTGATCGATGTTGTTATTACCGTCTAAAGAGGGACGATCGTTAACAGTTTGTTTGTTTGTACTTTGATGTTTCTGATTGGACGTACATTTTAATTTGAACACCGTGTTTGGTCCGTAATCAGGAGCGTGTATGACCAAACATTTGATGCGGATTTCAATTGATGGCCCCAGTGTTGAACATTTTGATTTTAAGGATGACTTTAAGGTTTGGGCTGGTTTAAAGACTCCCAGAATTCTGGTTTGAGACTGATGTTCTTGTATATATATACTGTATGTAAATATAATCATGTTTTAAATGGAACAGAAATGAAAAATATGTGCTTTTCATACATCTTATGTTATTTCATAAATAATACATGTGCTATTGCTAAAGACATGAATGAAATAAAAGAGAGAGAAAACAATACATTTCGTTTTACAGTGTTTTTTATACAATAAAGCCTCCATTTACTATCTGATCTTCACCATACATACATGCTCTGAATTGAAAATGACCAAAGAAACCTAATGGGCCTCTTGTAAGTTGTTTACTAAAGCCTCGGTTTTTGTGTAGTTTGAACATCGCCTTGATCAGACGTGATGGAAACACATGCAAATGAACCTTTAAACAACTTCAGTCAATCATGTAGGGAATTTCAGATGAATATATGGGATTGAAGTTGTCTCCCATTGGACAATAATGATTTTGTTGGAAGTCGAAAGTGTTGTTTATTAAGTTGAATAACCTGTGACTGATTTATAATAAAAATAGTGTTTGCTTTTAGCTATGTTGACACATTCAGAGCCATTTTCAGAATATGCTGTATTTTCTGAAATTGAAAGTAAAATTCAGTGCGGGATAAGGTTCAGTACTACTGCTCGGCATAACAACATTCTAAACAATATCATTATGTACTGCTCGGCGTAACAACCTTCTAAACAATACCAATATGTACTGCTCGGTGTAACAACCTTTTAAACAATACAAATATGTACTGCTCGGCGTAACAACCTTCTAAACAATACCAATATGTACTGCTCGGCGTAACAACCTTCTAAACAATACCAATATGTACTGCTCGGCATAACAACCTTCTAAACAATATCATTATGTACTGCTCGGCGTAACAACCTTCTTAACAATATCAATATGTACTGCTCGGCGTAACAACCTTCTAAACAATATCAATATGTACTGCTCGGCGTAACAACCTTCTAAACAATATCAATATGTACTGCTTGGCGTAAAAATATTCTAAACAATACCATAATGTACTGCTCGGCGTAACAACCTTCTAAACAATATCATTATGTACTGCTCGGCGTAACAACCTTCTAAACAATACCAATATGTACTGCTCGGCGTAACAACCTTCTAAACAATATCAATATGTACTGCTCGGCGTAACAACCTTCTAAACAATATCAATATGTACTGCTTGGCGTTAAAATCTTCTAAACAATACCATTATGTACTGCTCGGCGTAACAACCTTCTAAACAATATCATTATGTACTGCTCGGCGTAACAACCTTCTAAACGAAACCAATATGTATTGCTCGGCGTAAGAACCTTCTAAACAATATCAATATGTACTGCTCGGCGTAAAAATCTTCTAAACAATACCATAATGTACTGCTCGGCGTAACAACCTTCTAAACAATATCATTATGTACTGCTCGGCGTAACAACCTTCTAAACAATACCAATATGTACTGCTCGGCGTAAGAACCTTCTAAACAATATCAATATGTACTGCTCGGCGTAACAACCTTCTTAACAATACCAATATAATAATTAGAGCAGTACATATTGGTATTGTTTAGAAGGTTGTTACGCCGAGCAGTACATATTGATATTGTTGTTAGGATAGGATATTTTGCTCGTTGTGAAAAGTTTTCCCTCTGCTTTCAATACTATATTCAAAAGTCGCCTGCTGCAGATGCGTCGATGTTGTATGTGTCAGGTAAATAAAGCGCAGACCTTAGTCCAGTAAAAACGTTAGAAGAACTGGTCGACGTGATATAACTGTAAAACCATTGAAAACCCCAATCAGTAACAATCAGTAACAATATCAATAGATTCCAGATATCACTGTTATGCTTCAGATGTCTTAACACCTTTCCAGATATTGACTCAAATTAACAAAATTTAAAAACTTTGTGACAAAAAGAGAAGTTAATCACAATTGACATTATTAGATTTTAGACCAAAACCCGGAAGAGAGACCTTAGATTTGTTCCACATTCCACCGAAATAGTCTTCTTGTTGATGTCATGACGTGCTAAAATGCATGGCTGTTGGAAGGCTTTAATTTATACACATATCACATTTCCTTTTCTTTTCTGTGTTAGTTTTTCTAAATCCGAATAAAGCTTAGCTTTAATATTAGTAATTTAACTCATGATAAAGTAGTCTTTTTACAAAGGTACATAACTCATGATAAAGTAGTCCTTTTACAAAGGTACATAACTCATGATAAAGTGCAGTGTTTTTACAAAGGTTCATAGCTCATGATAAAGTGTTTTTACAAAGGTACATAACTCATGATAAAGTACAGTGTTTTTACAAAGGTACATAAACTCATGATAAAATACAGTGTTTTTACAAAGGTACATAACTCATGATAAAGTACAAGTGTATAAGAGCTACCACCCTTTATACCGGACATGACAAATATGATGACGAACATGAATCTGATTGTTTTAGTATCCTATCTTTGAAATGGAAACATGTTTCAAGCATCATGAACTGCCATGAAACTACTCCAGATCACTATCTGGTGGACGCAAAGAAAAGTGCTCTTTTAGAAAAATAATAATTTCATCTCAATGCCAATCAGGAAATTCTGGCAAACATTTTCACAAAACATAATTGCACTGGTTGATATTTAGCTACATTTTTAACAAAAGCGCTAGGACTATTTTTTTTTAGAGCAACGCCAATATTTTTTGGATCTTTTTAATTCCAGGCTCCACGATTTGAAAGAGTATACCTCACAACCGGAAATCTCCACGATTATCGTTGGGACGAAATGTCATGTGCCGGAAGAAAAGCGGGAAGTGACGTATGAGCGTGCGCAGAAGTACGCGGAAAGCATGAATCTTTCTTATATGGAGGTGAGCGCGGAAGAAGGGATCAACATAACGGAGGTGTTTGAAAGGCTAGCTGGTCTGATTATTGAATCACTAAATAAAGACAACGTGCTTTCACCGATTCAGCCAAATAAAGTAATATTGGATTCTAAGACTATGAAACGGAAACAATGGTGCTCGTGTTAAGCCGTTTCCGTATAACACAAATCTGCATCAGACGATTTTTAATAAAGATGAAGGCAAACATATGGAAACTTTGAATAAATGAAAAAAGCACAAATCTGCATCAGACGATTTTTAAAAAGATGAAGGCAAACATATGGAAACCTTTAATAAATGAAAGAATAATTTTGAATAGAATTTAAATGCAAAATTGCTGATGATGAGCAATATTTCTTTTTGCTTCATTGTCTTAAAAAGTCGTTTGCTGCGTATACATCAAAATGCGGGTTAATCTTTATTAAACAATAAGACATGAATTTTGATGGAACATTGCGGATTATTGTGTACAACGGTTAAGTATCAATGTTAATTAAATGCAGACCTTGGATAGACTGCACATCCTTTATAAGACAGGAATGCAGACCTTGCATAGACTGCACATCCTTTATAATACATGAATTCAGACCTTGCATAGACTACACATTCTTTAATATATATGAATTCAGACCTTGCATAGACTACACATCCTTTATAAGACAGGAATTCAGACCTTTCATAGACTACACATCCTTTATAAGACAGGAATTCAGACGTTGCATAGACTACACATCCTTTATAAGACAGGAATTCAGACCTTTCATAGACTACACATCCTTTATAAGACAGGAATTCAGACCTTGCATAGACTACACATCCTTTATAAGACAGGAATGCAGACCTTGCATAGACTATACATCCTTTATAAGACAAGAATTCAGATCTTGCATAGACTACACATCCTTTATAAGACAGGAATTCAGACCTTGCATAGACTACACATCCTTTAAAAGACATGAATTCAGACCTTGCATAGACTACACATCCTTTATAAGACAGGAATTCAGACCTTGCATAGACTACACATCCTTTATAAGACAGGAATTCAGACATTGCATAGACTACACATCCTTTAAAAGACAGGAATTCAGACCTTGTATAGACTACACATCCTTTATAAGACAGGAATTCAGACGTTGCATAGACTACAAATCCTTTATAAGACAGAAATTCAGACCTTGCATAGACTACACATTCTTTATAAGACAGGAAGTCAGACCTTGCATAGACTACACATCCTTTATAAGACAGGAATTTCGACGTTGCATAGACTATACATCCTTTATAATACATGAATTCAGACCTTGCATATATTACACATCCTTTATAAGACAGGAATGCAGACCTTGCATAGACTACACATCCTTTATAATACATGAATTCAGACCTTGCATAGATTACACATCCTTTATAAGACATGAATTCAGACATTGCATAGACTACACATCCTTTAAAAGACAGGAATTCAGACCTTGCATAGACTACACATCCTTTATAAGACAGGAATTCAGACGTTGCATAGATTACATATCCTTTATAAGACATTAATTCAGACATTGCATAGACTACACATCCTTTAAAAGACAGTAATTCAGACCTTGCATAGACTACACATCCTTTATAAGACAGGAATTCAGACGTTGCATAGACTACAAATCCTTTATAAGACAGAAATTCAAACCTTGCATAGACTACACATCCTTTATAAGACAGGAATGCAGACCTTTCATAGACTACACATCCTTTATAAGAAAGAAATGCAGACCTTTCATAGACTACACATCCTTTATAAGAATGTTTAACTTCAAAAATAAAAAATAAATTATTTAACTTGTTATGGTTACTTCAATCCAACATTTGGGGCACTCCAAGGTGACTTCAAAGTTATTTTAATAAATCTCAGTTATACATTGTTTTTTAGTGATAGCGTTAACTAAATAACTGTAGGAATAGTTATTTATTAGTGATGTACAAGACAACGTTAACGAGATAACTGTAGGAATAGTTATGTATTAGTGATGTACAAGACATCGTTTACGAGATAACTGTAGGAATAGTTATTTATTAGTGATGTACAAGACAACGTTAACGAGATAACTGTAGGAATAGTTATGTATTAGTGATGTACAAGACAACGTTTACGAGATAACTGTAGGAATAGTTATTTATTAGTGATGTACAAGACAACGTTAACGAGATAACTGTAGGAATAGTTATTTATTAGTGATGTACAAGACAACGTTTACGAGATAACTGTAGGAATAGTTATTTATTAACATGGTAACCGTAGGAATAGTTATTTATTAACATGGTAACTGTAAGAATAATTATTTATTAACACGGTAACTGTAAGAAGAATTATTTATTAACATGGTAACTGTATAGTTATCTATTAACTGTTAGAATAGTAATTTATTAACATGGTAACTGTAAGAATAGTTATCTATTAACATGGTAACTGTAAGAATAGTTATCTATTAACATGGTAACTGTAAGAATAGTTATTTATTAACATGGTAACTGTAAGAATAACTATTTATTAACATGGTAACCGTAGGAATAGTTATTTATTAACATGGTAACTGTAAGAATAGTTATTTATTAACATGGTAACTGTAAGAATAGTTATTTATTAACATGGTAACTGTGAGAATAGTTATTTATTAACATGGTAACTGTAAGAATAACTATTTATTAACATGGTAACCGTAATAATAATTATTTATTAACATGGTAACTGTAAGAATATTTTTGTATTAACATGGTAACTGTAAGAATAGTTATTTATTAGTGATGTACGAGACAACGTTTACGAGATAACTATAGGAATAGTTATTTATTAACATGGTATGTGTAAGAATAGTTATTTATTAACATGGTAACCGTAGGAATAGTTATTTATTAGTGATGTACGAGACAACGTTTACGAGATAACTATAGGAATAGTTATTTATTAACCTGGTAACCGTAGGAATAGTTATGTATTAGTGATGTACGAGACAACGTTAACGATATAACTGTAAGAATAATTATCTATTAGTGATGTACAAGACAACGTTATAAAATAACTGTAAGAATAGTTATTTATAAGTGATGTACGAGACAACGTTTACAAAATAACCGTAGGAATAATTATTTATTAGTGATGTACGAGACAACGTTAACGAGATAACTGTAGGAATAGTTATTTATTAGTGATGTACCAGACAACGTTTACGAGATAACTGTAGGAATAGTTATTTATTAGTGATGTACGAGACAACGTTTACGAGATAACTGTAGGAATAGTTATGTATTAGTGATGTACAAGACAACGTTTACGAGATAACTGTAGAAATAGTTATGTATTAGTGATGTACAAGACAACGTTAACGAGATTACCGTAGGAATAGTTATTTATTAGTGATGTACGAGACAACGTTTACGAGATAACCGTAGGAATAGTTATTTATAAGTGATATACGAGACAACGTTTACGAGATAACTGTAGGAATAAGTATTTATAAGTGATGTACAAGACAACGTTAACGAGATACAAAATGTAACTGTAGGAATAGTTATTTATTAGTGATGTACAAGACAACGTTTACGAGATAACTGTAGGAATAGTTATTTATTAGTGATGTACAAGACAACGTTTACGAGATAACCGTAGGAATAGTTATTTATAAGTGATGTACGAAACAACGTTTACGAGATAACCGTAGGTATAGTTATTTATTATTAATGTACAAGACAACGTTAACGAGATAACTGTAGGAATAGTTATTTATTAGTGATGTACGAGACAACGTTTACGAGATAACCGTAGGAATAGTTATTATTTAGTGATGTACAAGACAACGTTTACGAGATAACTGTAGGAATAGTTATTTATTAGTGATGTACAAGAAAACGTTTACGAGATAACCGTAGGAATAGTTATTTATTAGTGATGTACATGACAACGTTAACGAGATAACTGTAAGAATAGTTATTTATTAACATGGTAACTGTAATAATAGTTATTTATTAACATGGTAACTGTAAGAATAATTATTTATTAGTGATGTACAAGACAACGTTTACGAGATAACTGTAGGAATAGTTATTTATTAACATGGTTACCGTAGGAATAGTTATTTATTAGTGATGTACAAAACAACGTTTATGAGATAACTGTAGGAATAGTTATTTATTAATGATGTACAAGACAACGTTTACGAGATAACTGTAGTAATAGTTATTTCTTATTGATGTACGAGACAACGTTAACGAGATAACTGTAGGAATAGTTATTTATTAGTGATGTACGAGACAACGTTTACGAGATAACTGTAGGAATAGTTATTTATTAGTGATGTACGAGACAACGTTTACGAGATAACTGAAGGAATAGTTATTTATAAGTGATGTACAAGACAACGTTTACGAGATAACTGTAGGAATAGTTATTTATAAGTGATGTACGAGACAACGTTTACGAGATAACTGAAGGAATAGTTATTTATTAGTGATGTACGAGACAACGTTTACGAGATAACTGTAGGAATAGTTGTTTATTAGTGATGTACAAGACAACGTTAACGAGATAACCGTAGGAATAGATATGTATTAGTGATGTACGAGACAACGTTTACGAGATAACTGTAGGGATAGTTGTTATATTAACATGGTGCCCTATATAATGTCAGGTACCTTGAAGTTAGCTACCGTTTGCAAAATAAACAATGCTTGCTCCGAACATGCGTTTATTCGAAACGGTGAAAACCCCAGAAACACTAGATTAATGTTCAAGTATTTCCCAGATATTGTTTTGTTTCTGCCATGAATCATGCTTTACGGCAACTCAACATGCAACACTTTTATACAGATGGCTTTTAACATTTTGGTTAGGTTGTATGGTATTGTCTGTATGAGGGAAATGATAAATCGGAAGAGACTGTCTCATGTTGTATAGTATTGTCTGTATTGGAGACTGATGAGTCGCAAGAGACCGTCTCAGTTTGTATAGTATTGTTTATATGAGGGAAATGATGAGTCGGACGAGACCGTCTCATGTTGTATAGTATTGTCTGTATGAGAGATATGATGAGTCGGAAGAGACCGTCTCAGTTTGTATAGTATTGTCTGTATGAGAGAAATGATGAGTCGGAAGAGACCGTCTCATGTTGTATAGTATTGTCTGTATGAGAGATATGATGAGTCGGAAGAGACCGTCTCAGTTTGTATATATTTGTTTATATGAGGGAAATGATGAGTCGGAAGAGACCGTTTCAGTTTGTATAGTATTGTTTATATAAGGGAAATGATGAGTCGGAAGAGACCATCTCAGTTTGTATAGTATTGTTTATATGAGGGAAATGATGAGTCGGAAGAGACCATCTCAGTTTGTATAGTATTGTTTATATAAATATGAGAGAAATGATCAGTCGTAAGAGACCGTAACAGGATGTATGGTTTTATATGTATGAGGGAAATGATAAGTCGTAAGAGACCGTCTCAGGATGTATGGTATTATATGTATGAGGGAAATGATAAGTCGTAAGAGACCGTCTCAGGATGTATGGTATTATATGTATGAGGGAAATGATAAGTCGTGAGAGACCGTCTCAGGATGTATGGTTTTATATGTATGAGGGAAATGATAAGTCGTAGAAGACCGTCTCAGGATGTATGGTATTATATGTATAAGGGAAATGATAAATCGTAAGAGACCGCCTCAGGATATATGGTATTGTCTGTATGAGAGAAATGATCAGTCGTAACAGACCGTCTCAGGATGTATGGTATTATATGTATGAGAGAAATGATAAGTCGTAAGAGACCGTCTCAGTTTGTATAGTATTGTTTATATGAGAGAAATGATATATCGTAAGAGACCGTCTCAGGATGTATGGTATTGTCTTAATGAGGGAAATGATAAGTCGTAAGAGACCGTCTCAGTTTGTATAGTATTGTTTATATGAGATAAATGATCAATCGTAAGAGACCGTCTCAGGATGTATGGTATTATATGTATGAGAGAAATGATCAGTCGTAAGAGACCGCCTCAGGATGTATGGTATTGTCTGTATGAGAGAAATGATCAGTCGTAAGAGACCGTCTCAGTCTGTATAGTATTGTTTATATGAGAGAAATGATCAATCGTAAGAGACCGTCTCAGGATGTATGGTATTATATGTATGAGAGAAATGATCTGTCGTAAGAGACCGCCTCAGGATGTATGGTATTGTCTGTATGAGATAAATGATCAATCGTAAGAGACCGTCTCAGGATGTATGGTATTATATGTATGAGAGAAATGATCAGTCGTAAGAGACCGCCTCAGGATGTATGGTATTGTCTGTATGAGAGAAATGATCAGTCGTAAGAGACCGTCTCAGGATGTATGGTATTATATGTATGAGAGAAATGATAAATCGTAAGGGACCGTCTCAGGATGTATGGTATTGTCTGTATACGTTAGCTAAATTAGTATGTTTTGTCTTGCATTCCAGTTCCATACTGACTGTTCTTGATCTGAAGTAAAAAAAGAAAGAAAGTTAATTATGTGTAGATCGTCTGCTGCAGATAATTCAAAAAGCGTTGTTGTTTTTTTTTTTTATCCACTGGTTGCAACACTAATTGAACAGAGTTGAAAAGAGTTGAAAACCATGACGACAAAAAGGAGAAATTGCGCTATTAAAAAATGTATTCTTTTATCATCATGTTTTTAAATTCAGCTGCTGCAACGAATTCAAAAAGCGTCTATATGAAGAAAAGGGTTTAAAAAATTCATTTATACACTGGTAGCAACACTAATTGAACAGAGTTGAAACCATGACGACAAGACGGAGAGATTGCGCTATTGAAAAATGAATTCTTTTATCATCATGTTTTTAAATTCAGCTGCTGCAAAGAATTCAAAAAGCGTCTATACAGTGTATGAAGAAAAGGGTTTAAAAAATTCATTTATACACTGGTAGCAACACTAATTGAACAGAGTTGAAACCATGACGACAAAACGGAGAAATTGCGCTTTTGAAAAATGTATTCTTTTATCATCATGTTTTTAAATTCAGCTGCTGCAAAGAATTCAAAAAGCGTCTATATGAAGAAAAGGGTTTAAAAAATTCATTTATACACTGGTAGCAACACTAATTGAACAGAGTTGAAAAGAGTGGAAAACCATGACAACAAAAAGGAGAAATTGCGCTATTGAAAAATGAATTATTTTATCATCATGTTTTTAAATTCAGCTGCTGCAAAGAATTCAAAAAGCGTTTATATGAAGAAAAGGGTTTAAAAAATTCATTTATACACTGGTAGCAACACTAATTGAACAGAGTTGAAACCATGACGACAAAACGGAGAAATTGCGCTATTGAAAAATGAATTTTTCCGCGTTTTAAAAGTCGGCTGCTGCAGAGAATTCAAAAAGCGTCTATATGAAGAAAAAGGGTTTAAAAAAATTCATTTATCCACTGGTTGCAACACTAATTGAACAGAGTTGAAACCATGACGACAAAAAAGAGAAATTGCGCTATGAAAAAAATGTATTCTCTTATCATCATGTTTTTAAAGTCGTCTGCTGCAGAGAATTCAAAAAGCGTCTATATGGGTTTAAAAAAATAATAATTTATCCACTTTAAATACATTGCACAGCTGCACAGGTGACCAAAGGGGCCAGCTGATGGACAATATTGAATCTTTCAGGGGCAGGTTATTTCTTTCTTTGGATTTAATATATTTTGTTCCGCCTTGTTCACATATTACAAACAGCATTCAGATAGACACGACATCATCGTTCATATACTGAAAAGCATTACAATAAGTTGATCTATATTGAAATTGTCAAAAAGTCTCAATTAGCTATGGGAAAGAAAACACATGATAATGGTAAGTCTCATTACTTTTTTTTCTATAAATTTAAATATTATTTGTACATTTCATTTCTTACTTTTTAGGTTATGTATTGAAAAAACATTTCTATATCAGTGGTCAATGGCTTTACATCCCACCCGACCGATTATACATTATAAACGGACTTGACCAGCATTCACTGACTATTGGAAGACAGACGTCTAGTCAAACTGGTTGTTACCAACACAATGTTAATGACTCTTGTACAGTTTTTCAAATTGTGTTCAATTCGGTTTGCCTGCATTTATGCTACACGATTTAAACTATCTGCTTAGTCTATAATTCAAAAACAGTAGAACAGTAGCAATATATAAATATATAGCGTTAAAATGTTTTACAAAGGAATAGTAATAGTACTATTATATATGTTATAAATTGCATCGTACGCATAACGAAGTGCGAATATTTGATTTAACAGGCTCAATTTGACAAGGGTTAAAATTTGCAACGTCTTTACAAATACATTATCCGTTTAACGTGAGGTATGCATACACGCTTTAAACAAATCGGCTGCTATTGACGGATTGCTGTCAATGGACGAATGAATGAATGTATATTGTTTTATTGCGCATCGACAGCTAAGGTCATTTAGCGCGCAATTAAATTTAATTATTCATGATCCCTGGGTAAACGAACCAGTACTAGGCTACAAAGTGTGCCTTAAGGGCACTCCACCATGACCGAGGTGCCGCGACTGGGGATCGAACCCGGGACACCCGGTTTCTAAATCCTCGACGCTAACCACTCGACTACATTGAACATGATATAATCAGTCGTTTAATAATCTATTAGTGTGGTATAAAGCAAAACGAAATGCTAGTTTGTTTATTGGGGTTTTATACCGCTTTCAACATTATGTCATTCATATCACGGCGACAGCTTACTCATTCATATTTCCCTGTTTAAACAAACCAATACTAGAATAGAACATGTGCCTTTTCTAAGGATACTCTGCCATGACCGTCGTGTCGCGACTGGGGTCTAACATTGGACAGCCCTCGGTTTAAAACCCGCAGCGCTAACCACTTGACCCCGGCGGATTCAAAACGAAATGTTGTCGACTGCTTTAAAATCATTTACGGTTTTTTTAAATTAAACGTGAGAACGCTCCTTAACATTATTTTGTCTGTTATTTTATTTCAGACGTAAAACCTCTCACCAGAATGAAGGCACCTTACGAAGAGACGACAATAATGCCGTTGCCAATCATATTCATGCTGAGTCAATTTGCCAACCATGTACTACCAATACCGCTGGAAAGTGCCAAACAATTTGTTAAATCATCAGGGATTGGACAGTGTGATGTTAAAAATCTAAAAGTGGTTATAACCACACAAAACAGTGAATTTGTGTTGTCACCTAAATTGTTGAGAGCATTGCCTCTAAATATGGGAGCAGTCGGTTTAGTAACTGTTGAAGATCAAAACGTTATATTGTGGAATTTCAGGATCCGTAGCTAAGGTAACTTGTGAAGATTTAAAATATCAAGTGTTAAAGGTGTAACTACCACACATCAGTGTACGGCAGACTCCTTATAATCAACTTATGATTAATTTTAGTGAAAAGGAAAGTTTAGATTGTAATGCATATACTTATATGCCGAAAAACACTAATACGGCTTTTATTGAAATATTAAAAAAGAATATCAAATCTGAATATAATTTAATCTGTACTTTATTACATGAATTATGACATTTTCTTTCGGATGTTAAATCTAACCACAATGATGAATGGTATACAATAACATGTTATCTTGCTGCGATTCTACATGAAACACATAAGAAGCATTTAGGCAGAAATTTGCCAATTTTAGAACCATTGTCTATTGCGAAAACCTCTGCATAAACAGCATTTGGGCAGAATTTGGCAAAATTTAGACTCATTGTATCTGCTGGGGTGTTTAACTTCTTTTACAAGTAATAAACAGAATGCTCTCATATTTAAAATGCTTTTGTTCATGTTCAGAAAGTACTGCTTGCAATATCAAAACTTAAGAAAAAACTAGTATGTTTCATCCCTTCATCTATCTAACTTGTTTTGCATTGCGTTCCAGTTCCGTACTGACTGTTCTTGATCTGAAGTAAAAAAAAGAAAGAAAGTTAATTATGTCTAGATCGTCTGCTGCAAAGAATTCAAAAAGCGTTAATATGAAGAAAAAGGTTTAAAAAAAATCATTTATCCACTGGTAGCAACACTAATTAAACAGAGTTGAAAACATTACCACAAAAAGAGAAATTAACGTATTCACGAACAATCACGTAAGTGTGTATTAACCAGTATCTGTGTGTTAACGTATTCACGAACAATCACGTAAGTCTGTATTACCAAGTATCTATGTGTTAACGTATTCACGAACAATCACGTAAGTGTGTATTACCCAGTATCTATGTGTTAACGTATTCACGAACAATCACGTAAGTGTGTATTAACCAGTATCTGTGTGTTAACGTATTCACGAACAATCACGTAAGTGTGTATTAACCGGT
Source organism: Serripes groenlandicus (assembly GCA_031761405.1). Lineage (NCBI taxonomy): Eukaryota > Metazoa > Mollusca > Bivalvia > Cardiida > Cardiidae > Serripes > Serripes groenlandicus. The sequence continues at coordinate 73,993,847 of JASEVX010000003.1, forward strand.
ATATATGTGTTAACGTATTCATGAATAATCACGTAAGTGTGTATTACCCAGTATCTATGTGTTAACGTATTCACGAACAATCACGTAAGTTTGTATTACCCAGTATCTTTGTGTTAACGTATTCATGAATAATCACGAAAGTTTGTATTACCCAGTATCTTTGTGTTAACGTATTCACGAACAATCACGTAAGTTTGTATTAACCAGTATCTGTGTGTTAACGTATTCACGAACAATCACGTAAGTTTGTATTACCCAGTATCTTTGTGTAAACGTATTCATGAATAATCACGAAAGTTTGTATTACCCAGTATCTTTGTGTTAACGTATTCATGAATAATCACGTAAGTTTGTATTACCCAGTATCAGTGTGTTAACTTATTCACGAGCAATCACGTAAGTTTGTATTACCCAGTATATGATTGTTAACGTATTCACGAACAATCACGTAAGTTTGTATTACCCAGTATCTGTGTGTTAACGTATTCACGACAAACACATAAGTTTGTATTACCTAGTATCTGTGTGTTAACGTATTCACGAACAATCACGTAAGTACATTTTACCCAGTATCTGTGTGCTAACGTATTCACGAACAATCACGTAAGTTTGTATTAACCAGTATCTGTGTGTTAACGTATTCACGAACAAACACATAAGTTTGTATTACCCAGTATCTGTGTGTTTACGTATTCACGTACAAACACGTAAGTTTGTATTACCCAGTATATGATTGTTAACGTAATCACGAACAATCACGTAAGTTTGAATTACCCAGTATATGTGTGTTAACTTATTCACGAGCAATCACGTAAGTTTATATTACCCAGTATATGATTGTTAACGTAATCACGAACAATCACGTAAGTTTGTATTACCCAGTATCTGTGTGTTTACGTATTCACGTACAAACACGTAAGTTTGTATTACCTAGTATATGATTGTTAACGTAATCACGAGCAATCACGTAAGTTTGTATTACCCATTATCTATGTGTTAACTTATTCACGAGCAATCACGTAAGTTTGTATTACCCAGTATCTGTGTATTAACGTATTCACGAACAATCAAGTAAGTATGTATTAACCAGTATCTATGTGTTAACGTATTCACGAACAATCACGTAAGTTTGTTTTACCCAGTATCTGTGTGTTAACGTATTCACGAACAATCACGTAAGTTTGTATTACCCAGTATCTGTGTGTTAACGTATTCACGTACAAGCACGTAAGTTTGTATTACCCAGTATATGATGGTTAACGTATTCACGAACAATCACGTAAGTTTGTATTACCCAGTATCTGTGTGTTAACGTATTCACGAACAAACACGTAAGTTTGTATTACCCAGTATATATATGTTAACTTATTCACGAGCAATCACGTAAGTTTGTATTACCCAGTATCTCGGTGTTAACGTATTCACGTATAAACACGTAAGTTTGTATTACCCAGTATCTGTGTGTTAACGTATTCACAAACAATCATATAGGTTTGTATTACCCAGTTTCTATGTGTTAACGTATTCACGAACAATCAAGTAAGTTTGTATTACCCAGTATCTGTGTGTTAACGTATTCACGTACAATCACGTAAGTTTGTATTACCCAGTATCTGTGTGTTAACGTATTCACGTACAAGCACGTAAGTTTGTATTACCCAGTATATGATGGTTAACGTATTCACGAACAATCACGTAAGTTTGTATTACCCAGTATCTGTGTGTTAACGTATTCACGAACAATCAGGTAAGTATGTATTACCCAGTATCTATGTGTTAACGTATTCACGAACAATCACGTAAGTTTGTTTTACCCAGTATCTGTTTGTTAACGTATTTACGAACAATCACGTAAGTTTGTATTAACCAGTATCTATGTGTTAACGTATTCACGAACAATCACGTAAGTTTGTATTACCCAGTATATGATTGTTAACGTAATCACGAACAATCACGTAAGTTTGTATTACCCAGTATCTGTGTGTTAACGTATTCACGAACAATCACGTAAGTTTGTATTACCCAGTATATGATTGTTAACGTAATCACGAACAATCACGTAAGTTTGTATTACCCAGTATCTATGTGTTAACTTATTCACGAACAATCACCTAAGTTTGTATTACCCAGTATCTATGTGTTAACTTATTCACGAACAATCACCTAAGTGTGTATTACCCAGTATATGTGTGTTAACGTATTCACGAATAATCACGTGAGTTTGTATTACCCAGTATCTATGTGTTAACGTATTCACGAATAATCACGTGAGTTTGTATTACCCAGTATCTGTGTGTTAACGTATTTACGAACGATCACGTAAGTTTGTATTACCCAGTATCTGTGTGTTAACGTATTCACGTACAATCACGTAAGTGTGTATTACCCAGTATCTGTGTGTAAACGTATTCACGTACAATCACGTAGGTGTGTATTACAAAGTATCTGTGTGTTAACGTATTCACGTACAAACACGTAAGTATGTATTACCAAGTATCTGTGTGTTAACGTATTCACGAATAATCACGTGAGTTTGTATTACCCAGCAGTGTTAACGTATTCACGAACAATCACATAAGTGTGTATTACCAAGTATCTGTGTGTTAACGTATTCACGTACAAACACGTAAGTATGTATTACCCAGTATCTATATGTTAACGTATTCACGAATAATCACGTGAGTTTGTATTACCCAGTATCTGTGTGTTAACGTATTCGCGTACAATCACGTAAGTGTGTATTACCCAGTATCTGTGTGTAAACGTATTCACGTACAATCACGTAAGTGTGTATTACCCAGTATCTGTGTGTTAACGTATTCACGTACAATCACGAAAGTGTGTATTACCAAGTATCTGTGTGTTAACGTATTCACGAATAATCACGTAAGTTTGTATTACCCAGTATATGATTGTTAACGTAATCACGAACAATCACGTAAGTTTGTATTACCCAGTATCTATGTGTTAACTTATTCACGAACAATCACCTAAGTTTGTATTACCCGGTATATGTGTGTTAACCTATTCATGAACAATCACGTAAGTTTGTATTACCCGGTATCTGTGTGTTAACGTATTCACGAGCAATCACGTTAGTTTGTATTACCCAGTATCTGTGTGTTAACGTATTCATGATTAATCACGAAAGTTTGTATTACCCAATATCTATGTGTTAACGTATTCACGAACAATCACGTAAGTTTGTATTACCCAGTATCTGTGTGTTAACGTATTCACGAACAATCACGTAAGTTTGTATTGCCCAGTATATGATTGTTAACGCATTCACGAACAATCACGTAAGTTTGTATTACCCAGTATCTGTTTTAACGTATTCACGAATAATCACGTAAGTTTGTATTACCCAGTATCTGTGTGTTAACGTATTCACGAACAATCACGTAAGTTTGTATTACCCAGTATCTGTGTGTTAACGTATTCACAAACAATCACGTAAGTTTGTATTACCATGTATCTGTGTGTTAACGTATTCACGAACAATCACGTTAGTTTGTATTACCCAGTATCTGTGTGTTAGCGTATTCATGAATAATCACGTAAGTGTGTATTACCCAGTATCTGTGTGTTAACGTATTCACGAATAATCACGAAAGTTTGTATTACCCAGTATCTATGTGTTAACGTATTCACGAATAATCACGTAAGTTTGTATTACCCAGTATATGATTGTTAACGTAATCACGAACAATCACGTAAGTTTGTATTACTCAGTATCTGTGTGTTAACGTATTCACGAACAATCACGTAAGTTTGTATTACCCAGTATATGATTGTTAACGTAATCACGAACAATCACGTAAGTTTGTATTACTCAGTATCTGTGTGTTAACGTATTCACGAACAATCACGTAAGTTTGTATTACCCAGTATCTTTGTGTTAACGTATTTACGAACAATCACGTAAGTTCGTTTTACCAAGTATCTGTTTGTTAACATATTCATGAATAATCACGTTAGTTTGTATTACCCAGTATCAGTGTGTTAACTTATTCACGAACAATCACGTAAGTTTGCATTACCCAGTATCAGTGTGTTAACTTGTTCACGAACAATCACGTAAGTTTGTATTACCCAGTATCTATGTGTTAACGTATTCACGTACAATCACGTAAGTTTGTATTACCCAGTATATTTGTGTTAACGTATTTACGAACAATCACGTAAGTTCGTTTTACCTAGTATCTGTTTGTTAACATATTCACGAACAATCACGTAAGTTCGTTTTACCCAGTATCTGTTTGTTAACGTATTTACGAACAATCACGTAAGTTCGTTTTACCCAGTATCTGTTTGTTAACGTATTCACGAACAATCACGTAAGTTTGTATTACCTGGTGTCTGTGTGTTAACGTTTTTACGAACTATCAATTAAGTTCGTGTTACCAAGTATCTATTTGTTCAATCACGTAAGTTTGTATTACCCAGTATCTGTTTGTTAACGTATTTACGAACGATCACGTAAGTTCGTGGTACCCGGTATCTGTGTGTTAACGTATTTACGAACAATCACGTAAGTTTGTATTACCCAGTATCTGTTTGTTAACGTATTTACGAACGATCACGTAAGTTCGTGGTACCCAGTATATGTGTGTTAACGTATTCACGAACAATCGCGTAAGTTTGTGTTAAGCCCCATTCCCACCGCCTCCCGGACTGTCCCGGAGCATCCGGTCTGATATTCGGCAGATACGTGATTAGATCCGTGTTGGATACGCGTTGGGTCTGGGCTGATCCTGGATAGTCCCAGACAGTCCGGGATGATCCTGGATGGGATGGTCCAACACGGTCCGGGACACCACTTCGTCAATTTTAAAATGTTCAAAATTGCCGTGGTCATCCAGGACCCTCCGGAAGGATTTTACAATCCGGGCTAGTCCGGAACGGTTCTAGTAGCGACCGTATTGGTTTGGGAAGGTCCGTAGTGGCACCGTGTTGGTCCTGTGCGATCCGGCATGTCGTGTTGGATCCAGGCGGGCCGTGTTGGGTCCGGAACAGTCCGTAGCTGACCCGGGTGGTCCGGTCCGGGACGGTTCATGGCGCTGTCGTCGTGTTACCTGGGTCAGATCCGTGTTGGCTCCTTGTTGATCCAGGTTCATCCGATGTGGTGACGTGTTGGGTCCCGGGTGACGATGTTTTGAGACTCAATTATTATTGAGAACTTATTCTTGAACGATCAACTAAGTTCATTTTACCCAGTATCTGTGTGGTAACTTATTCATGAACAATCCCGTATGTTCCTTTTTCCAAGTATCTGTTTGTTAACTTATTCACGAACAATCGCGTAAGTTTGTGTTACCAAGTATCTGCATGTTAACTAATTACCTGTGTGTTAACGTATTTATGAACAATCACGTCAGTTCATTTTACCCAGTATCTGTGGGTTTACTTATTCACGTACAACGACGTAAGTTTGTGTTACCAAGTATCTGCAAGTTAAGTAATTATCTGTGTGTTAACGTATTCATGTACAATCCCGTAAGTTCATTTTACCCAGTATCTGTGTGGTAACGTATTCATGTACAATACCGTAAGTTCATTTTACCCAGTATCTGTGTGTTTACTTATTCACGAACAACGACGTAAGTTTGTGTTACCAAGTATCTGCATGTTAACTAATTATATGTGTTATAACGTATTCATGTACAATCCCGTAAGTTCATTTTACCCAGTATATGTGTGTTAACGTATTCATGTACAATCCCGTAAGTTCATTTTACCCAGTATCTGTGTGTTTACATATTCACGAACAACGACGTAAGTTTGTGTTACCAAGTATCTACATGTTAACTAATTATCTGTGTGTTAACGTATTCATGTACAATCCCGTAAGTTCATTTTACCCAGTATCTGTGTGTTAACGTATTCATGTACAATTCCGTAAGTTTATTTTACCCAGTATCTGTGTGTTTACATATTCACGAACAATGACGTAATTTTGTGTTACCAAGTATCTGCATGTTAACTAATTACCTGTGTGTCAACGTATTCATGAACAATCACGTCAATTAATTTTACCCAGTATCTTTGTGTTTACTTATTCACGAACAACGACGTAAGTTTGTGTTACCAAGTATCTGCATGTTAACTAATTACGTGTTAACGTATTCATGAACGATCACGTCAGTTCATTTTACCCAGTATCTGTGTGTTTACTTATTCACGAACAACGACGTAAGTTTGTGTTACCAAGTATCTGCATGTTAACTAATTACCTGTGTGTTAACGTATTCATGTACAATCCCGTAAGTTCATTTTTTCAAGTATCTAATTGTTAACTTTTTCACGAACAATCACGTAAGTTCGTGTTACCCAGTACATGTATGGAAACCAAATCACGAACAATCACGAAAGTTCGTGTTACTTAGTGTATGTATGTAAACTAATTCTGGAAACGTCACGAATGCAATCTGTCCACTTATATATGTCGAGTGCAGTGGATAGGGTAATGTATTCCGAGTCCTCGGATTAAGTATAACAACATTTAGGAACAATGCAGTCCAACATCAGTCTGCACGATCATGCATTGTAATCTTGGTCTTCATTGTTCGCTACCCATATATAATTATAAGGAAAATCAACTTAATGATCAAACTAGAATCTGTGTTAATGACAGTATTGATAATTGCAGTGGGATGAGGGTTACCCCCCAATGAACAAGAAATAGCATATTTAACCCTTTCCCTCATATAGACGCTTTCTGACGCCTCTGCAGCAGACGGCGTTTTGAAAACATAGTGACAAAAAAAGAAATTGCACAAAACGTGCAATTTCTCCTTTTGCCACAATGTTTTCCACTTTTTAGCTCGCCTATTCGAAGAAATAGGGGAGCTTATGTTATCACCCCGGCGTTGGCGTTGGCGTTGGCGTTGGCGTTGGCGTTGGTGTTGGCGTTGGCGTCCGCGTTGCCAGCTTGGTCAAACCTTTGCGTGCAAGGCCTTTTCTCAGACACTGTGTATGCTGTTGCTTTGAAACTTCACACACTTATTCAGGATCATTAGGGGACCTTGTATGTCAAGTCCCATAACTCTGGAATGGATTTTGACTGAATTGTGCCCCTTTTTGGACTTAGAAATTTGGTAAAACCTTTGCGTGCAAGGCCTTTTCTCAGACACTGTGTATGCTGTTGCTTTCAAACTTCATACACTTATTCAAGGTCATTAGGGGACCTTGTATGTCAAGTCCCATAACTCTGGAATGAATTTTGACTGAATTGTGCCCCTTTTTCGACTTAGAATTTTGGTCAAACCTTTGCGTGCAAGGCCTTTTCTCAGACACTGTGTATGCTGTTGCTTTGAAACTTCACACACTTATTCAGGATCATTAGGGGACCTTGTATGTCAAGTCCCATAACTCTGGAATGGATTTTGACTGAATTGTGCCCCTTTTTGGACTTAGAAATTTGGTAAAACCTTTGCGTGCAAGGCCTTTTCTCAGACACTGTGTATGCTGTTGCTTTCAAACTTCACACACTTATTCAGGGTCATTAGGGGACCTTGTATGTCAAGTCCCATAACTCTGGAATGGATTTTGACTGAATTGTGCCCCTTTTTCGACTTAGAATTTTGGTCAAACCTTTGCGTGCAAGGCTTTTCCTCAGACACTGTGTATGCTGTTGCTTTGAAACTTCACACACTTATTCAGGATCATTAGGGGACCTTGTATGTCAAGTCCCATAACTCTGGAATGGATGTTGACTGAATTGTGCCCCTTTTTGGATTTAGAAATTTGGTAAAACCTTTCGCGTGCAAGGCCTTTTCTCAGCCACTGTGTATGCTGTTGCTTTCAAACTTCACACACTTATTAAGGGTCATTAGGGGACCTTGTATGTCAAGTCCCATAACTCTGGAATGGATTTTTTTCAAACATTTGGATTTTTTTCTTTTTCTTTTCTTGTATTTTTCAATTTTGCGTTTAGCTCAACGTTAAAGTTTCGATTTTTTTTCTTCTCAATAAGTACTGGTTCTAGGGCTTTCATATTTTTTGGGGTAAAACATTTGTTTTTTGCTGGATTTTGAAAATTGGGCATAGCTTCTTCATATTTTGTTGGATTGATTTCATTTTTTTTTTAATTTTCTTGTATTTTTGAACTTTGTGTTCAGCTCAATTTTTTTTTTTAAATTTCTTGTATTTTTTTTTTTTTTTTTTTTATTATTTCTTGTTTAAAAATAATTGTGTTTAGCTCAATGTTAAGAGTTTTGTTTACTTTTTGTCTTTTACACTTGCCTTGATAGTCAAAGCAGGGGACACAGTGAGACATTTAATTACGCGTAATTCTTGTCTTACTTTTGTAAATTCAATTTCAACTGAATTATTCCACTTTTGGATTTTGGACTTTATACCCATGCTATAACTGTTCTGAAGTAGGCCCTGATAGACGATATCCCTGATAGGCGAGCTATATTGTCCTCCGACAACTCTTGTTGTTATAGGTTATCCATTCAATTATGGAGATTTTCTATGTTTTGACAACATACGTTCGAAGTCGTCTGCTGCAGAATTATCGTATGAGGGAAAGGGTTAACATTTCCCACATACAACACATATGAAGCAGATGTCTTTTAAAACATATCGGCAGAAATATGGAAAAACTATCAAAATGAAAATACAGCAATTGAATGAAATAGAAACCATTATTGCAACATTGGGAACTGCTCCTTATTCATCTTGAGCAGTTTCTCCTTTTACCACAATGATTTAAACCAATCGTCACCTGTACACGCGTCAAAATGTGTTCCTTTTTCGGAAAGGGTACCACAATGGTGTAGTGGTCAGAGGGTCCGCCTCGAGAGTTCGATCCCCGGTTTGGGTCATGCCTTTAGAAATTGAAGTATTTGGTTCCCTCCTTGACGCTCAGGTTTCGGGGAAAGCAATACGACAATTCTGTAACATTATTATCTAACAATAAGCTTACCGACAGTATTGGCAAACCAATGTTTTTGAAGCTCATACCAATGTTGCTCTATCAAAACGACGTTAAAATGAGCCATGTCAAGTGAATGGGGACTTGAAGCATCCGAAAAGTGTCACTCTATACATATATATATCTTCTGATTAAATGACTCGAGCTCCGGTATAAGTACGTCTTTATATTATAGTTTATTGTATACTTTGATATTGTTCCTTCTTGTTTCCATATGAACAAAGGATGCAATATTATAGGCTATTGCATCAATATGGGAAAATATTGTGTTGGACGAGTTTCTTCGGCTGAGTTGCCCGAGCTTGCGAGGGCAGAACTCCGCCGAAGGAACGAGTCCCAACACAATAGATTCCCATAATCATGCAATAACCTTTTTATTGTATAATTTGATATTGGCTATTTAAAATGTTTCGTTTTGTTTGTTTTAAAATACGTCACACTATTAGAAAATTAACAGTCGTTTTGGATTGTTTAGATAAATAAACATTAACGATATATCGTGCAATTATACTCTCCTTTACGCTGGTTGCTAAGGTCGCGGAAAATATAATTTACGAACCGCCATTGTTGTCGACTCGAAATTGGAATCGTCGACAAAATGATGTGTAAGCCTTTTCTAACAGAGTTTTTCATTAAGAACTCGTGTATTATCTTATTCTTGTATTTACGCCTGGATATTTGTTTTTTTATTACGATTTAGATGCCCCTTTAAAAGGGCCTTTTGACCTCGCAGTATGTTCAGTAAAGCGAACACACATCTTTGATATACATATAAAGGTAGTCCAGGTTTCTGTACTAGGAAGGAACGAGTTCCAACACAATAGATTCCCATAATTATGCAATAACCTTTTTATTGATATTGGCTAATTAGAATGTGTCATTTTGTTTGTTTTAAACACTTCACCATTTAAAAAATTAACACTCGTTTGGATTGTTCAAATAAATAAACATTAACATAAATATCGCGCAATTATACTGTCCTCAGTTCCGATGGTTGCTAGAGTCGCAAAATATAATTTACGAACCGCCATTGTTGTTCCCCCTTTGGTTTCGACTAGAAATTGAATCATCTACAAAATTATGGCTAACGCTTCTTCTAACAGAGTTTTTCATTAAGAACTCGTGTATTATCTTATTCTGTTATTTACGCCTACATAGTTGTGTTCTTCATTGCGATTTTTACCATTTTGATGGCGCCATTTGCCTGCAATGCACTAAGCCCAGGCAGTAACAAAGTAGAAGTAGAAGTTAACTGATCTCTAGTCATCAAATGTTGGATTAGAGCGCTTTGTAACGTTACTGTATGGAAATAGTTCCGGCCTTAGCAGCACGTGAAAGGGATCTGAGTGCAATATCAATGCGTGCAATATCGATCCGTGCAATATTGATCCGTGCAATATCGACGGATACTGCATCCTTTTTCCACAGAAGGACAAATATAAGAGTATACAATAAATATATATACAGTAACTTTAAATGATGTCAAAGTGGAGTGTCATTAAGACCCCAAATCTGCTAGACGCGCCTCATATATAATATGACCTCTAATACATGTACCTGATGGGAATGGGGTTAAACTTGTAAGATATCTAATACCTGATGGAAATGGGGTTAAACTTGTAAGATATCTAATACCTGATGGAAATGGGGGTTAAACTTGTAAGATATCTAATACCTGATGGGAATGGGGTTAAACTTGTAAGATATCTAATACCTGATGGAAATGGGGGTTAAACATGTAAGATATCTAATACCTGATGGAAATGGGGGTTAAACTTGTAAGATATCTAATACCTGATGAAAATGGGGGTTAAACTTGTAAGATATCTAATACCTGATGGAAATGGGGGCTAAACTTGTAAGATATCTGATACCTGATGGAAATGGGGGTTAAACTTGTAAGATATCTAATACCTGATGGAAATGGAGGTTAAACATGTAAGATATCTAATACCTGATGGAAATGGGGGTTAAACTTGTAAGATATCTAATACCTGATGGAAATGGGGGTTAAACTTGTAAGATATCTAATACCTGATGGAAATGGGGGTTAAACTTGTAAGATATATAATACCTGATGGAAAAGGGGGTTAAACTTGTAAGATATCTAATACTTGATGGAAATGGGGGTTAAACTTGTAAGATATCTAATACCTGATGGAAATGGGGGTTAAACATGTAAGATATCTAATACCTGATGGAAATGGGGGTTAAACTTGTAAGATATATAATACCTGATGGAAATGGGGGTTAAACTTGTAAGATATCTAATACCTGATGGAAATGGGGGTTAAACTTGTAAGATATCTAATACCTGATGGAAATGGGGGTTAAACTTGTAAGATATCTAATACCTGATGGAAATGGGGGTTAAACTTGTAAGATATATAATACCTGATGGAAAAGGGGGTTAAACTTGTAAGATATCTAATACTTGATGGAAATGGGGGTTAAACTTGTAAGATATCTAATACCTGATGGAAATGGGGGTTAAACATGTAAGATATCTAATACCTGATGGAAATGGGGGTTAAACTTGTAAGATATATAATACCTGATGGAAATGGGGGTTAAACTTGTAAGATATCTAATACCTGATGGAAATGGGGGTTAAACTTGTAATATATCTAATACCTGATGGAAATGGGGGTTAAACTTGTAAGATATATAAGACCTGATGGAAATGGGGGTTAAACTTGTAAGATATCTAATACCTGATGGAAATGGGGGTTAAACATGTAAGATATCTAATACCTGATGGAAATGGGGGTTAAACTTGTAAGATATCTAATACCTGATGGAAATGGGGGTTAAACTTGTAAGATATCTAATACCTGATGGAAATGGGGGTTAAACTTGTAAGATATCTAATACCTGGTGGAAATGGGGGTTAAACGTGTAAGATATCTAATACCTGATGGAAATGGGGGTTAAACTTGTAAGATATCTAATACCTGGTGGAAATGGGGGTTAAACGTGTAAGATATCTAATACCTGATGGAAATGGGGGTTAAACTTGTAAGAGATCTAATACCTGATGGAAATGGGGGTTAAACATGTAAGATATCTAATACCTGATTGAAATGGGGGTTAAACTTGTAAGATATCTAATACCTGATGGAAATGGGGGTTAAACTTGTAAGATATCTAATACCTGATTGAAATGGGGGTTAAATTTGTAAGATATCTAATACCTGATTGAAATGGGGGTTAAACTTGTAAGATATCTAATACCTGATGGAAATAGGGTTAAACTTGTACGATATCTAATACCTGATGAAAATGGGGGCTAAACTTGTAAGATATATAATACCTGATGGAAATGGGGGGTTAAACTTGTAAGATATCTAATACCTGATGGAAATGGGGGTTAAACTTGTAAGATATCTAATACCTGATGGACATGGGGGTTAACCTTGTAAGATATCTAATACCTGATGGAAATGGGGGTTAAACTTGTAAGATATCTAATATCTGATGGAAATGGGGGTTAAACTTGTAAGATATCTAATACCTGATGGACATGGAGGTTAACCTTGTAAGATATCTAATACCTGATGGAAATGGGGGTTAAACTTGTAAGATATCTAATATCTGGTGGAAATGGGGGTTAAACTTGTAAGTTATCTAATACCTGATGGAAATGGGGGGTTAAACTTGTAAGATATCTAATACCTGATGGAAATGGGGTTAAACTTGTAAGATATCTAATACCTGATGAAAATGGGGGTTAAACTTGTAAGATATCTAATACCTGATGGAAATGGGGTTAAACTTGTAAGATATCTAATACCTGATGGAAATGGGGTTAAACTTGTAATATATATAATACCTGATGTATTGTATACGGGAATGGGGGTTAAACTTGTAAGATATATAATACCTGATGGGAATTTGGTTAAACTCGGGAGATATCTAATACCTGATGGGAATTGGGTTAAACTTGGGAGATATCTAATACCTGATGGGAATTGGGTTAATCTTGGGAGATATATAATACCTGATGGGAATTAGGTTAAACTTGGGAGATATATAATACCTGATGGGGGATGGGGTTAAACTTAAAAGATATCTAATACTTGATTTGCTTGAAACATGATCGAGCGGAAACTGTAACTCTTTCCCACAAACAACATATCTGCAACATATGATTTTGAAACCATATGACAAAAAAAGTAAAATAAAAATAAACGATGTAAGTAATATACTAATTTCTCCTTCTTCAACCATGTTTTCAAAATGCGTTTTACTCATTTAAACCCTATACTGTGGTCACTTAAACATATCGCCTCATCGTGATGGTTCTGTTGAGTGCCCACAACACAGGGCTTACATTTCATATGAGGATTTTAGAACATGAAATACGCCACACTCCCTTATGTTGAGCTCGGATCAGCTCGTTGGTGCAGTGGACGGGTGTAGGAGGTCACGTGTTCGATCCCCGGTTGGGTCATACCAAATACTTTATTAATGGAAGTAATGGCTTTCATGATTATGAGGTTATATATATAACGACTGACTCGCTGGTGTCAGGATAATGTACAAGTAGTATTCGTACATGTAACGCCGTGACATTGTTGAAAGCCATACAAACACAGAAACAAGTATGTTGAGCAATTTTGTTAACCCCTTTCGCACATATAGCAGATCAATTAGTAAACCCTTTTCGCTCATATATCAGATCAATTAGTTAACCCCTTTCGCACATATAGCGGATCAATTAGCGCACATATAGCAAATCAATTAAGTAACCCCTTTCGCATATATAGCAGATCAATTAGTTAACCCCTTTCGCACATATAGCAGATCAATTAGCGCACTTATAGCAGATCGATTAGCGCACATATAGCAAATCAATTAGCGCATATATAGCAGATCAATTAGTTAACCCCTTTCGCACATATAGCAGATCAATTAGAAGACCCCTTTCGCACATATAGCAGATCAATTAGCGCACATATAGCAGCTCAATTAGTTAACCCCTTTCGCACATATAGCAGATCAATTAGTTAACTCCTTCGCACATATAGCAGATCAATTAGTTAACCTCTTTCGCATATATAGCAGATCAATAAGTTAACCCCTTTCGCACATATAGCAGATCAATTAGCGCACATATAACATATCAATTAGCGCACATATAGCAGATCAATTAGTTAACCCCTTTCGCATATATAGCAGATCAATTAGTAAACCTTTTTCGCTCATATAGCAGATCAATGAGTTAACCCCTTTCACACATATAGCAGATCAGCACAATTAGCAGATCAATTAGTAAACCCCTTTTCGCACATATAGCATTTCAATTAGTAAACCCCTTTCGCACATATAGCAGATCAATTAGTAAACCCCTTTCTCACATATAGCAGATCAATCAGTAAACCCCTTTCGCACATATAGCAGATCAATTAGTTAACCCCTTTCGCACATATAGCAGATCAATTAGTTAACCCATTTCGCACATATAGCAGATCAATTAGTTAACCCCTTTCGCACATATAGCAGATCTGTAGCAGACGACTTTGAAAGCATACTGCAACAATTATTCAAAACCTCTTTAAGGTATATATTTTTTAATAGAGTTGATGAGTAATTTCTTATTTTGCCACGATATTTTTAAAAGTCGTCTGCTGCAAAGGCGTCAGAAAGCGTATAAACGAGGAAAAATGTTAAGGGTAAGATAACTGGCATGGGAGCTATGAAGTGGCGGGCCGGCAAACATTAGGCTTGTATCTATATATTGGATATTTTCAGCAAATAAAGCAAATAACTTGTATACACTATTCAATAAGTAAATCGGTGTCCTCGCTGACAGACGTCCACTCAACTGTGTTTGATTTAATTCTACAGGGAATTTATACATCGGAGGACTGTAAGGAATTTATACATCGGAGGACTGAATATTGACATAGTTTCTATACGTTTGAGTGTTATATAATATATATGGATATGGCACACAACTAGAGATAACGTATGTATTTCCTCGTCTAAAATCCTAATTTGATTATAAATCCCTGTGCTGTTGGTTATCAAAATAAAGCTAACAATTTTTATTCTATTTTCGGTTGTCGAATATGGGTCCATACTGACATATAACCCATTAAATCTCACTCAAACCAGACCTAAACTTCGCCGCAGTAGTAACGCTCATTCAGCGTGATTTGATCTGTTTCAACGAGATTTGGATCCAATGAACTTGTTTGATTTAATTATACAGGGAATTTATATAAATATAGTTATGATAATATGAAATCTGTTTTTAATGTCTTATTTTGTATAGATTGTAATTTAAATGTTTGTTTGTTGATTTATTTATCTTTGACAATGACATAATTATAGGATTGTCAAATTGAAGGAAATATTTATGTATAAATTGAAATGATATCTAGAGATACCGAAACATGCGACTTCTTAACCTTTTGCCATATACAGACGTATTTGCAGCAGAAGACATTTAAAAACATTACTGCAAAAAGGAGAAATTGCAAATCATCAACAATATCTCATTTTGTCACTATGTTTTCAACTTTATTTAATAATTCAAGTTTTATTTGCGTCCAATTTTCATTTTTTCATAATTTATTCTTTTGTCACAATGTTTTCAAAAGTCGTCTGCTGCAAATGCACGAGGGATTGTAGTAAAATATATCATAGAAAAGCATGAGGGATTGTAGTAAAATATATCATAGAAAAGCATGAGGGATTGTAGTAATAGATATCATAAAATAGCAGGAGGGATCGTAGAAATGGATATCAAAGAATAGCAATAAAAATTGTAGTAAAAGATATCATATAATAGCATAAGGGATTATAGTAAAAGATGAGGGATTGTAGTTATGGATATCATAGAATAGCATTAGGGATTGCAGTAAGGGATATCAAAGATAAGCACGAGCGTTTGTAGTAAGGGATAGCATATATTATCACGAGGGATTGTAGTAATGGATATCATAGAATATCACGAGAGATTGTAGTAAGGGGTAGCATAGCATAGCACGAGGGATTGTAGTAAATTATATCATAGAATAGCACGAGGGACTGTTGCAAAAGATGTCATAGACCAGCACGAGGGATTGAAGTTAAAGATATCATAGAAAAGCATGATGGATTGTAGTTATGGATATCATAGAATGACATGAGGGATTGCGGTAAGGAATATCATAGAGCACGAGCGATTGTAGTAAGGCATAGCATATATATTAACAAAAGGTATTGTAGTAATGGATATCATAGAAAAGCACGAGGGATTGTAGAAACGGATATCATAGAATAGCATGAGGGATTACAGTAAGAAATATCCTGTAATAGCACGAGGGATTGTAGTAATTGATATCAAAGAATAGCACGAGAGATTGTAGTAATTGATATCAAAGAATAGCACGAGGGATTGTAGTATTTGATATCAAAGAATAGCACGTGGGATTTTTAGTAATTGATATCAAAGAATAGCACGAGGGATTGTATTAATTGATATCAAAGAATAGCACGAGGGATTTGAGTAATTGATATCAAAGAATAGCTCGTGGGGTTGTAGTAATTAATATCAAAGAATAGCACGTGGGATTTTAATACTTTATATCAAAGAATAGCACGAGGGATTGTAGTAATTGATATCAAAGAATGGCACGAGGGAGTGTAGTAAGGGTATTAAAGAATAACACGTGGGATTGTAGTAAGGGTATTCATGAAAAGCACGTGGGATTGTAGTAAGGGTATTAAAGAATAACACGTGGGATTGTAGTAAGGGTATTAAATTATAGCACGTGGGATTGTAGTAAGGGTATTAAAGAATAGCACGTGGTATTGTAGAAAGGGTATTAATGAATAGCACGAGGGATTGTAGTAAGGGTATTGAAGAATAGCACGTGGGATTGTAGTAAGGGTATTCATGAATAACACGTGGGATTGTAGTAAGGGTATTACTGAATAGCACGAGGGATTGTAGTAAGGGTATTAATGAATAGCACGTGGGATTGTAGAAAGGGTATTAATGAATAGCACGAGGGATTGTAGAAACGGATATCATTGAAAAGCAGGAGGGATTACAGTAAGGAATATCCTGTAATAGCACAAGGGACTGTTGTTATGGAAATAATAAAAAATAGCACGTGGGATTGTATTAATGGTATTAATGAATAGCACGAGGGATTGTAGTTAGTAAGGGTATTAAAGAATAGCACGTGGGATTGTAGTAAGGGTATTAATGAATAGCACGTGGGATTGTAGTAAGGGTATTAAAGAATAGCACGTGGGATTGTAGTAAGGGTATTCATGAATAACACGTGGGATTGTAGTAAGGGTATTACTGAATAGCACGAGGGATTGTAGTAAGGGTATTAATGAAAAGCACGTGGGATTGTAGAAAGGGTATTAATGAATAGCACGTGGGATTGTAGTAAGGGTATTAAAGAATAGCACATGGGATTGTAGAAACGGATATCATTGAAAAGCAGGAGGGATTACAGTAAGGAATATCCTGTAATAGCACAAGGGACTGTTGTTATGGAAATAATAAAAAATAGCACGTGGGATTGTAGTAAGGGTATTAATGAATAGCACGTGGGATTGTATAAAGGGTATTAATGAATAGCACGAGGGATTGTAGAAACGGATATCATTGAAAAGCAAGAGGGATTACAGTAAGGAATATCCTGTAATAGCACAAGGGACTGTTGTTATGGAAATAATAAAAAAAAACACAAGGGATTGTAATAATTGTAATCGTTCAGTAATATTGGTATTGGTTTTTGTTAAAGAATCGCAACTATATTATGTCAAAGAATGTGGAGGACTGACTACCTACAACAATATTGTCCTGTCGCAATTACAATGGTTATTACTCATATTCATATACACTTTACCCGTTGTCACGTGCATACACGGTTCCAGAAGACTACTTTTAAAAACAGTGTAGCGAACGAAGGAATTGCTCATGATGAGCAATTTCAATATTTGCAACTACATCCAAAAATCCTACCTTCATTTATAAATTGTTCGCATAAGTTTGCCCGGATGTTTTTTCAATGTCGTCTGCTGAAGATTTATATATTGATATATTGTAAAGGGTTCAAGAAGTCACAATAAAGATGTATATTGTAACTACCTGATTTCTTGATAAGGTGCGTATTTAATCATTTAACAAACATTACTTGACTTTTCAACCATGCAGTGGGAACTCAAAATAATTGTTTGGTTTGGTGAAATGAGAAAAGAAGTAGATACCGTTTACCCTATCTATAGTGAGAAACCACGTCTGAGTGGTAGTAGATACCGCAACACTAGACGATCAGGTCAGCTCCTTAATCAAAACATCAGCCTTTTTACCACATACTATAAAATGGCACCAGATAACTTTAAAAGCATCCAGTCAAAATTGTGTAAAATTATTTATGAATGAAAGTATAATTAGAACAGAGTGATACAATTTGTTCATTATAAACTATTTCTCCTTTTGTTACAATGTTTTCAAAATTATTCTGTTTGTAGTACTGTGGTCAGACCGTGACATATATGTATTACTGTAGTTATACCGTGACATGTTTATAGTACTGTGATCACACCGTGACATGTTACTAGTACTGTGGTCAGACCGTGACATGTTTATAGTACTGAAGTCATACGTGACATGTTTAAAGTAATGTGGTCATACCGTGACATGTTTGTAGTACTGTGATCAGACCGTGACATGTTTATAGTACTGTGGTCAGACCGTGACATGTGTGTAGTACTGTAGTCACACTGTGACATGTTTGTAGTACTGTAGTTACACTGTGACATGTTTGTAATATTGTAGTCACACTGTGACATGTTTGTAGTACTGTAGTCACACTGTGACATGTTTGTAGTACTGTGGTCACACTGTGACATGTTTGTAGTACTGTGGTCACACCATGACATGTTTGTAGTACTGTAGTCACACTGTGACATGTTTGTAGTACTGTGGTCACACTGTGACATGTTTGTAGTACTGTGGTCACACTGTAACATGTTTGTAGTAATGTGGTCATACCGTGACATGTTTGTAGTAATGTGGTCAGACCGTGACATGTTTGTAGTACTGTGATCAGACCGTGACATGTTTATAGTACTGTGGTCAGACCGTGACATGTTTGTAGTACTGTAGTCACACTGTGACATGTTTGTAGTACTGTGGTCACACTGTGACATGTTTGTAGTAATGTGGTCATACCGTGACATGTTTGTAGTACTGCAGTCACACTGTGACATGTTTGTAGTACTGTGGTCAGACCGTGACATGTTTGTAGTACTGTAGTCACACTGTGACATGTTTGTATTACTGTAGTCACACTGTGACATGTTTGTAGTAATGTGGTCATACCGTGACATGTTTGTAGTACTGTGGTCACACCGTGACATGTTTGTAGTACTGTGGTCACACCGTGACATGTTTGTAGTACTGTGGTCATACCGTGACATGTTTGGTGGACTGACTGCCCTGAAGTAAGTGGAAGACAGTTAGAACAGCGTTAAGTTTACACATCCATTCCGACGTATCTGCAACAGACACGTTGTTGAACGTATTGTGGGAAAGGGTTAGGAATGTTTATAATGTTTAAATCAATATGTAATATTTTTACCAAGATGTTTTCAACGTCGTCATTATTTTGTTTTGTATTTGGGAGAAGGTAAAATTCCTTCATTGAATGCTTTCCAACATGGCCTGCCGCGGTACTGTTTTAAGTACAGGGTTGATATACAGCAGACAGCTTTTGAGAAGATTGTGGTTAGAAGAGAGGTATTAAAACGGTGAAGACAAGGCCAGTCCAAGCCACATCTTTGTTGAAAATTTCTTTCTCTTGGACATTCTACTGATTTAAAATCAAAGCAATGTCAATAATATTTAAGACAAAAAGTACATCTTAACTCAATATTACATCTTAACTCAATATTACATGATTAAATAAGTCATTTTTAGATTTCACCTCGTTCAAAAACATCCACAGAAAACCAGGAGAAAAAAGTGATAAATAAAAGGATGAGTTTGAGATAGAGGAAAAAAATCTAATTTTCTCACAATAATTTCAAATTTTGTTTACTACAAAGACGTCATATAAATGTTAAAGTTGATGGACAAGTTGTAATTATTTTATAAAAGTAAAGAGTTAAATTCCATAATGTTCACAGTGTATAAGGGTCGAACTCGTCCTATTCACTATTTAAGATTCAAGGTGATTTGATAAATTTCAGATATCCTTCAACAGTTCGCATTCTTAACCCTTTCCCTCATACGACAATTCTGCAGCAGACGACTTTGAACGTATTTTGTCAAAACATGGAAAATATCTGTAATTGAATGGATAACCTATGACTAAAAGTGGAAAACATCGTGTCAAAAGGAGAAATTGCACGTTTTGTGCAATTTCTTCTTTTGTCACAATGTTTTCAAAAAGCCGTCTGCTGCAGAGGCGTCAGAAAGCGTCAATATAAGGGAAAGGGTTAACAAGGAGATATTCAGATTTACAACAAATACTTTCATTTCACTATCTATCATTTTATATTTTGTCTAACCTGGTTTTATATTTTTTGTCGGGGGGGGGGGGGGGGGGGGGGGGGGGGAAGGTGAAAGAAGGGGGACCTCGACGCACAATCTCAATGCACCCCGTTATGACTGCCGTGAGTGAGGATCGCTCGTACCTGGACGCCCGGTATTTAATCCCCGACGCTAACCGGTTAGTCATTCATGACATGTTATGTCATTAGCTGACCAGGACCAGAGGACACGTTTCTACCAAAGTACAATTTGTTGTCTGCTGTCCATGGTATAAACTTCCTAAAAGTCGTGTAGTCTTGAAAAACGAACAGGGTAGACCGTGACCGGCAGACTGCACCGATGTTCCTAAAACTTCGATGGCCACAATGGTCGGTCTGTAAGGCACAATTATGAAATACATGTATACGCTATGGAAGACAGTTGTGCAGTGCTAGAGCTTCAACCTCTCGTACCAATACATGTATACGCTATGGAAGACAGGTGTGCAGTGCTAGAGCTTCAACCTCTCGTACCAATACATGTATACGCTATGGAAGACAGTTGTGCAGTGCTAGAGCTTCGACCTCTCGTACCTAAACGTCCATGATGAGCAGGTTCTTTCTTTGTGAATGTTCTACATAAATGGCGCGAATACTGGTTTAGTTTCCAGATAGATAGAAACCAATATAATTTAGATAGTTTAGATAGAAACCAATATAGTTTAGATAGTTTAGATAGAAACCAATATAGTTTAGATAGAAACCAATATAGTTTAGATATAAACCAATATAGTTTAGATAGAAACCAAAATAGTTTAGATAGAAACCAATATAGTTTAGATAGTTTAGATAGAAACCAATATAGTTTAGATATAAACCAATATAGTTTAGATAGAATCCAATATAGTTTAGATAGAAACCAATATAGTTTAGATAGAATACAATATAGTTTAGATAGTTTAGATAGAAACCAATATAGTTTAGATAGAAACCAATATAGTTTAGATAGAATCCAATTTAGTTTAAGAAAAAACTACTCTACTCTATAATGATTCATAAATATTGGGTTTGAAAAAATAGTAAATTGGTCTTATAATTATAATTGAATGTGAGACTACGGTTTTCTTTCAGATTCCATTTAAAGATGTAAAGTTTAAAGAGGATTCACTTTTATAAACTGTGCGTGTTAGGCTAGGACTTAGGATGGCACGAGTCTACCTCTATCCCTCACAGGTAGGTGGAGTTAAACTTTAAATCAGTCATTCATTCATCTATAGTTATCAATGTATATATTCATTCATTCATTCATTCACTTGTTCAGTCATTCATTATTCATATTTTGGTCATTCATTTGTATTAAATAATTCGTTCAGTCATTCATTATTGTGTATTCATTTTTTATTGTTTTTACATACCTTCATCTGTTAAGTCATTTATTCATTTGTTTATTCCAACATTGATTTATTCATATTTTAATTCATTTGTTTTTTTCACATGTTTAGTCATTCAGTCATTTACGCAAAACTCTGCCAAACATCGGACACTTCATGCCTCTGTAACAAATAACATATCATGGTTTCAAAACTGTTTGTGCAGAGGACTATTTTGCTCTAAATCAGCAATTGATCATTTTATCTTGAATGTTTTATTTCTGATTGTTCAGTTATTTTTTTTTATTTTCTTTGTGTTTTCTAAGCAATGGACTGTAAGGTGTCGTCGTATCAGGGAGAAGTCAACATATTGCTAGAATAGCTGGATAACCATTTCTCGCTTGCAGACACATGTTGACGCATCTTTAGCAGACGTAGTTTGAAATCATTGTGGAAAAGCAGAAATTGCCCAAGATGCATAATTATGTGTTGTATGTGAGAAATGGTTAAAATAGCATACACACCACTAGAAACCGAAATATCCAGGGCAGTCTTGAGATATCTGTAACCTAACAATGAACCAGTTCCCTCATCCAGACGTTGTTTGACGCAGACCACTTTTAGAACACAGCAGTTGCCTTTTCTCCTTTTACCACAATGTTTTCAATTCTGTTCAATAACTATATCTAGAATGATTTAAAGTTTCCCTAGATATGTTCTAAGTGGTCTACTGATGTACGTATAGGCAAGGGTAAAACACCAACCATACAATGTGAATGAGATATTTTGTCCATATATTGATTTTGTCCACATATTGTCTGTGTAATGAGATATTTTGTCCACATATTGTCTGTGTAATGAGATATTTTGTCCACATATTGTCTGTGTAATGAGATATTTTGTCTCACATATTGTCTATGTAATGAGATATTTTTCCCACATATTGTCTGTGTAATGAGATATTTTGTCCACATATTGTCTGTGTAATGAGATATTTTGTCCACATATTGTCTGTGTAATGAGATATTTTGTCCACATATTGTCTGTGTAATGAGATATTTTGTCTCACATATTGTCTATGTAATGAGATATTTTGCCCACATATTGTCTGTGTAATGAGATATTTTGTTCACATAGTGTCTGTGTAATGATATATTTTGTCCACATATTATCTGTGTAATGAGATATTTTGTCTACATATTGTCTGTGTAATGAGATATTTTGCCACCTATTGTCTGTGTAAATTTTACTAACGTATATGAGGTCAGAGATTACATAGAAATATACCGAACGTATAGGCCTTAAAAAGAAAATAGTCTTGTTTCTGGTCACGGGTCTCAAAATCTACATGGTCGGTAGGTAGGGATTTTTTTCTTTCTTTTTTTTAAACCACTTTTGATGCCTAAAATTACCAATTTTATTAAATTTACTATCAAAACATTTATCAACAATGAACAACAAAAACTTAAGAACAATTTTGTTCGGCTCTGGTACTGCGAATTCGAGTTTTGCGTTACAAAGATCAATCATACTTTGTGCTAAGAAAAAAAAAAAATACAGTCGGGGGTTAAAATGGAGGGTCGGTAGGGTGACCAGAAACAATACTTTTTTTTTATGCCATAGACCGATCGTATAGACCCGATCGAATGCGATCGTATGACTGTTGAATTTACACAGACAATGCAATACTGGACATTTATGACCTGTTTGTTAATAATTAATTAAAACAGACAATGAATTATGATTTAACTCATTCTCACAAACAATGACACATGCAGTATAGACGTCTTTGAAACATATTTCCAAAGTTTATTATAATAACGGAATAGAGTTGAAAACATTGTAGTAAACGGAGAAAGTGCTTATCATGAGCAATTTATTTTGCAACAATGTTTCAAAATGTTATCGGCTGCAGATGCGTCAAAAGCCTCTGCATGTGTGATTAAGGGTCATACATGTCTTGTAAATAGGAAATCAATAAGGCTTTAATTGTTTATCATTTAAAAATCAAACCATCTTGTCACTTTGACTAATTGGTAACGAGGACTGTTGATGTAAGGAGTGATCAGTTGGAATCCCAGTTGAGGCATTTCTCGAAAATCTAGGACCTACTTGTGTACTGTAACTGCGAGGTTTTCTTAGTTAGGTTTCCCGCGCACCTGTTCTAACTTTGCTACTTGCAATTAATTTATAATCTAAATTTCCCAACTTGGCTAGACGGTTTCCCTATTCTCCTGGTCTGGAGCCATTCCGCCATAAACATCAATTCTTAATTGACATTTTCCCATAAACGTCAATTCTTAATTGACATTTTCTCATAAACATCAATTCTGCAGCAGACTAATTTGAAAAGATCTGGGCAAAAATATGGAAATTCTCTGTACAAGAAATAATGATTTTTAAATTTAGTTGAAAATTTGACAAAAGTACACATTTTTCGCTTCAATATTTCCAAAAGATGTCAGCTGCAGATGCATATTTGCTGTAGGGGCATTTGACTAACTTGCAAATAAACAATTTTTAAAAACATGTTGGTAAAGGGAGAAATTGCTCACTAATAGCAATTGATCCTTTTATCACAATTCTATTCTACAATGATATATTCATTATGGTGATTTTTCCATGTTTCAAAGTCGTCTGCTGTAAATAAGTTGTATGCAGGAAGTGACTAAGGGTATACTATTCTTGTTTTACCACCAACAAGGCAGTAGTATGTACCGTATACAAGAATATTTTTCCATTAAATGCTTATCAATTTTAACAAGTGTGTAATCTATTTGATTTTACTTTCATTTCGTAACATTCATGGCATTTCTTGAATCTCTTCAACATGCAACAAAATCTGCAACAGACGTCTTTGAAAACATTAAGTCAAAATTATGGGGAAAAAAATCGATAAATGAATAATAGTTATTAGATAAAACTGAAAACAAAAGGAGAATTTTTTCTTTTTAGCCACAATATTTTCAAACGACGTCTATTGTAGAGGCCTCAAAATGCTTCTGTATTTATTTGAGAGAATGTGTTGCCAGTTGTCTCATATACATGCTTATTTATTTAAGGCCTGAAGTAAAACAGATAAAATGGTAACGTCATAAAAAAAATCTATAATTGAAAACATTAAGCAAAGGAGAAGTCCTCCTTTCCCAACAAAGTTTACAATGTCGTCTGCTGAATAAATATCCAGAAGTTATCTGTATCAGTGAACGCTTTAACAAGTGAGTGGTTTGTTTGTAAAGAGAAGATTTTATTTGCATCTCGCACCATTCATGGTTTATCTTGAAAGTCATGCCCCCTCTTAGAATTCAAGATTAAGTACTTCCCAATATTGAAGAGCCATCGAGAAGGATAACCACCATTATATTTGTTTTACATGGTTTTACCCTTCTCTCCATAACCCTTTCCCACATACAGACGCAATTTGACGGATCTAAAGCAGACGACATATGCATGCACTTTGACAAAACAAAAGATTGCTAAATATTTTTTATTTTTCAACAATGTATTCAATAATCACATTTTAATTATAGAGATGTCCTATATTTTCCCAAGCTGTTTTCAAGTCGTCTGCTGAATATTTGTTGTATGTTGGAAAGAGGAAAGTGTTTATCGGCTGGACGTTGCAGTGATGTGTCCCAACGACGGCATGACCGGGGATTAATCGACGAGTCGTTTATGAAACAATTCCGTAAAAAAAATAACACTGCAGCTTTCATATAGACGCCGTCATCTATTCTGAATGAAAGGCTAAATAGTCTATGTTGGGATGTACATGTTGGGATGTACATGTTGCGATGTACATGTTGGAATGTACATGTCGGGATGTACATGTTGGAATGTACATGTTGGAATGTACATGTTGGAATGTACATGTCGGGATGTACATGTTGGAATGTACATGTTGGGATGTACATGTTGGAATGTACATGTTGGGATGTACATGTTGGAATGTACATGTCGGGATGTACATGTCGGGATGTACATGTTGGAATGTACATGTCGGGATGTACATGTCGGGATGTTCATGTTGGGATGTACATGTCGGGACTATTCTGACAGTACAGATATCCAGGCTGATCGGAACGTACACTATTCTGACAGTACAGATATCCAGGCTGATCGGAACGTACACTATTCTGACAGTACAGATATCCAGGCTGATCGGAACGTACACTATTCTGACAGTACAGATATCCAGGCTGATCGGAACCTACACTATTCTGACAGTACAGATATCCAGGCTGATCGGAACCTACACTATTCTGACAGTACATATATCCAGGCTGATCGGAACGTACACTTTTTACAAAGACCAACGACGTGTACGTTTTCCCGTGGACGGACTCAAATGATGTCTGTATCTTGACCGAGAGACATTTAAAAAAAGGGATTTTTTTCAATATATATTGTCAGTAAATGTAGATGTGGTCGACGAAGGTTTATGGCTTTGATAGAGATAGGAAGTGTTTGTTTAAGGTAGTTAATTGGGAACATTTTGAACATTTCAGTAGAAAATCGATTGACAAAATGGGGCATATCTATGATCGGTATTAGAGCCATGTCACGTGTAAACCATCCTTCTTGTGTTTCAACCCTTTCCCATTTGCAGACGCATTTTGACGCATCTGCAGCAGATGAATTTTGAAAAAAATATATGAGAAAAGATAAAAAAAAAATCCCCATTTTGAGCAGTTTTTCCTTTTACCACAAAGATCAGATATCTATTCTATAATTATTCTTTTATTTATAGATTATGTTCATACTTTCAACTAGACGTTCACAAAGTGATTAAAATGTTTGGGAATAACAATTGCGTTGCAAACTCCTGAAGTCGTTGTTTATCATACCTGCCTCCTGAGACTTTAATAAGATCGAAAAGAGATCAGAGGTCAGAATCTGATCAGATTGTAGGCGAGTCCAGGCTAATATTGATCGGAAAGAGGTCAGAGATCAGATTCTGATTAGAATGTTTGGGAGTCCAGGCTAAAATGCATCGTTCTCAATGGTATTTTGTTCATGTGATATGCCAACTCGATTTATTTATTTGAGGATTTGATGGGACTTTATGGTAATTCAATTACTTTTTTCGTTTTACAAATTGCTGACATATTTGACATGCGCTTAGGCTTGTTATTTGACCCTTTTCCACTTGCAAACACATTTTGACGCATTCGCTGTAGACGACTTTATATATTACATGCTATAGTTTTACGCTAGTTTCCATGCATTGACATCGGTCAATTATAGGGCCGATTTATGTATTCAGAGACCTCGGTCAATTAGAGGGCCGAATTATGTATTCAAAGACCTCGGTCAATTAGAGAGCCGAAATTATGTATTCAGAGAACTCGGTTAATTAGAGGGTTAATGTATGTATTAAGAGACCTCTGCCAATTAGAGGGCTGTCGTATGTATTCGGAGACCTCGGTTAATTAGAGGGTCTATGTAAGTATTCAGAGACCTCAGTCTATTTAGATGGCCGCCGTATGTATTCAGAGACATCGGTCAATTAGAGAGCCACCGTATGTATTCAGATTAGAGGGTCGTCGTATGTATTCAGAGACCTCGGTCAATTAGAGGACCTATATATGTATTCAGTCAATTAGAGGGCCGATGTATGTATTCAGAGTCCTCGGTCAATTAATATATATGTATATAGTCATTTAGATCTGTGTAAACTGCATGGTATAAATGTAACTACCACAGCTCAATTTTCGCGGACTATAATAGGTGACCTAGATTTTAAAGTGAACACATGCAGGCAACATGGTTAACTGACTTCAAAATGGTCATTACCCAGGAATTGGGGTCTATACGTCAAATAGTTCAAGACATTTACACACTCTACACATTGACTATTCAATATTCCTCATTATTAATTATTTTCTAGTAGTTTAATATATCATTAACTGCAAATTCATTGAATTCGAATAAAATACATCGTTTTACGTATATTGTAGGTGATGACATTGTATGAAAGGTCGTCTTGAATTTACCCTATACATTTATATATTCTATACAGTTCGAACATGCGATAATCAACTCTTGGTTGCTTCTCTGGGATTGTTTATACTCGCACCCGGCTATATAGCCGAACAATCACCGCTTCTCTATCCCGTTTATTTGTATTGATAAACACCTACGTTGATACCTTACGATTTGGTAGGAAACAATTTAATTGGCAGCCGCAAGGGTCGGTTTTAGACGAAGCGTAATAGGCAGTCATCATATCTACACGAGCGTTTCATAAGATCTTGTTTTATTGAGTTTATCTGGACTGGTGACAGTTTACAAGTTTTAAAGCCAATGTAGCAAAAACGGAAATTGTTCATGATGAGCCATCTCTTCTTTTCCAAAATTTGTATTTAAACCTGTATTAAAATGCTGCTTTGGTTTGACCTGATGTTACAATGAGTACATATAATTCTTTAAAGCAAACAAATTAACCATTAACATATGTTTATGGTTGATGATCAGATGAAATACTTATCGTAATAATATACTTTGCTTATATATGGAATGATTACAATTCTACTCAAAATTGAGAGACACAAAAAGGGGGAAATAATCTATAAATTGGCAAATTCCCTAACACGATGTCGTACGCAGATGTTTACCTGATTTAGAAATGAACGGTGCTCTGCGCAAACGCAACGTATGGCACATACGCACTGCGAAGCCTGATCTGGATCTGCACTGTTCACTAATAAGAAAATTCATGAAACTTCAGATGAATCTTATCCATTGTGATGTTACTGCATGGAGGCACACCACACGTATAATACTTACGTTAACATTGGTTCTCACAGAGCACCACCATGAAGGTACACCACACGTGTTATAATTACGTTAACATTTGCTCTCACAGAGCATCACCATGAAGGTACACCACACGTGTTATAATTACGTTAACATTGGTTCTCACAGAGCATCACCATGAAGGTACACCATACGTGTTATAATTACGTTAACATTGGTTCTCACACAGAGCACCACCATGAAGGTACACCATACGTGTTATAATTACGTTAACATTGGTTCTCACAGAGCACCACCATGAAGGTACACCATACGTGTTATAATCACGTTAACATTGGTTCTCACACAGAACACCAACATGAAGGTACACCATACGTGTTATAATTACGTTAACATTGGTTCTCACACAGAGCACCACCATGAAGGTACACCATACGTGTTATAATTACGTTAACATTGGTTCTCACAGAGCATCACCATGAAGGTACACCATACGTGTTATAATCACGTTAACATTGGTTCTCACACAGAACACCAACATGAAGGTACACCATACGTGTTATAATTACGTTAACATTGGTTCTCACAGAGCATCACCATGAAGGTACACCATACGTGTTATAATTACGTTAACATTGGTTCTCACACAGAACACCAACATGAAGGTACACCATACGTGTTATAATTACGTTAACATTGGTTCTCACAGAGCATCACCATGAAGGTACACCACACGTGTTATAATTACTTTAACATTGGTTCTTACACAGAGCACCGCCATGAAGGTACACCACACGTGTTATAATCACGTTAACATTGGTTCTCACAGAGCACCACCATGAAGGTACACCATACGTGTTATAATGTCGTTAACATTGGTTCTCACAGAGCACCACCATGGAGGCACACCACACGTGTTATAATTACGTTAACATTGGTTCTCACACAGAGCACCGCCATGAAGGTACACCACACGTGTTATAATCACGTTAACATTGGTTCTCACAGAGCACCACCATGAAGGTACACCACACGTGTTATAATCACGTTAACATTGGTTCTCACAGAGCACCATCATGAAGGTACACCACACGTGTTATAATCACGTTAACATTGGTTCTCACACAGAGCACCGCCATGAAGGCACATCACACGTGAAATAATTACGTTAACATTGTTTCTCACAC
This sequence comes from Serripes groenlandicus, assembly GCA_031761405.1. Lineage (NCBI taxonomy): Eukaryota > Metazoa > Mollusca > Bivalvia > Cardiida > Cardiidae > Serripes > Serripes groenlandicus. The sequence goes on from JASEVX010000003.1 coordinate 74,023,597, forward strand.
AGCACGGCTCAAATGCTTTTTTAGAAAGTGGGTGAAGTTTACAGTGTATTTAACCCTTTCCCACATACAATAGGTCCTTTAGCAGGCGACTTTGAAATGAGCTTGGCAAGAACTGTGAACAATCTTTATAAACGAAAGTAAATTTATTGAATAGAGTTGAAAACATTGTGGCAATAGGAGAAATTACTTTTCTTGAGTAATTTCCTATTTTGTCACAACATTTTCAAAAGTCGTCTGCTACAGGTGCATCAAAATGGGTATTTTGTAGGAAAGGATTAAAGTCGGTATTCTCAGAGCACCACTCAAATGTACGTTTAGAGACAGGATGAAGTTTACATTGTACTTAAGGAGTCAATATTCTGAATGCAATTTCACAGGGTGATATAATATTGATTCAAATCGCATAAAAAATGACATTACTTTTTGGAGGTTAAAGATTAATGCCATTTAAAGTTAAATTGCAAACTCGTTTAGTACACAGTTTATTATTTAAAACTGCTCCCAAAGTGTCCATACGACTAGATGATAACGATTCTGATGAGACAGTGTGAAGGTGCAGATTGCTGGTCACCATGAATGAACGGTCGTTTGTGTATGACATGGCCTGTTCATAAGTTACCTCTGTGTATCATACATAGAAGAAGGGTGGAAGGGTGTATTTAATCTTTTTTGACACTGGTAATTTGTCAAATGTCTTTGCGATCAATTCAAATTAGATCTTTCTTCAATCTCAATAACTATTCACCGCTTCAATTCGTTAACCATTTTCTGCATTATGCTGCTTATTTTCTGATTCTCTATTTGGAAATTTAGGCACACAGGGAAAATGTTGCTAGTACAAATAAAACCAATTTAACCTATTCCTTCTCACAGACAAATGTTGACACATCTTCAGCAGACGACTTTAGAAAACTCATGTATAATGAGCAATTTGTCCTTTTGACACGTTTTCAACTGAATTCAAAAGTTAAGAAAATATATTTTCGAAGTTGTCTGCTGCAGATTTGTTGTAAGTTTGAAATGGTTAATTCGTCTAAGTTCTTCTTTATAAAACCACGTGTTTTCAATTTGGAAGAATTAAATAATAGCCTATATGTTGGTTATATATTAGAATTATTCTTTTGCAAGATAAACCACTTCTGCAGCAGATTGCTTTTAAAATAATGAGGGGAAAGAAGAAATACGCTTATCAGATAGAGGAGTCACCCTTACACACACACACAATACATCTACAGCAGACTTCTTCGAAAACATCTAGGCAAAGATATGGAACATATAATCATTGAATAAAGCTGAAAACATTATGGCAAAATGAGAAATTGCTCATAATGAGAAATGTTTCCATTTGGTGAAATATATCTAATGTTATCTACTGTAGATTTTCGAAAATGCATCTGCATGTGGGAAAAGTGTTCATTGATAAAGCTGATAGTTGTTGGGTTAAAGAAGGATCAATAGATGATATATATGGATATAACGTATTGTAATAAAGTTGATAGTATTGGGGTTTAAAGAAGGATGAATTGATGATAGATTAGGGGTAAATTGTAACATGAGACAAACCATTGTCCCGGGGTATTAAGGTATAATTTGCGAGCCCAGGTTGTATATGTGTATATTATTGAAGATCTGATGAGTATGGTGTTTTTCAGAGCCCGGGTTTTATGTGTGTATTATTGAAGATCTGATAGGTATGATGTTTTTGTGTCAATTCATAACTCTGTCCCTGACACTAATAATGCGGTCAGCTCTTCGAACCAGACGACATGTGAAGACATTGTGGGGAAAAGACTAAATGTCACACGAATGCCCCAGTATTGTACATATTCAGAGCCGAGTTCTTCGGTGTGTCACTATGCTTTAAATATGTGAATGAATGAATTCTGACGTCTACTGATGGTTTAACAAGTGAGATTAAAGGTCTGGTTCATATAAAGTTGATGTGCACATTCATTAACTGCTCTGAACAAACTTAAACTCTTAAACTTCTACGCGACAGGTGACTTTTGAAATTATTGTTACATCCATATAAACCATAATGAGCTGTTTCGTGTTTACCAACAATGTTTTTATCTTCATATACACTTCCAATAATCCAAGTTTGTCATCATGAACTTCCAGTTTTAAGCTCGGCTACCATATTAAAACGCAAAGAGCAATATTTGTTCTGTCTGGCATCTGATTTGTCAGTTAAATTTTATAGAAAGTTTTATTTCCAATAAAACCTTTCCTCGATGGTTCATTTAATTCTTCATAGTGATAAACCACCATGTAGTAAGGCCATATGGGCTTTAACCCTAACACCAGTAATTATAATTGTTCTGGAAAGAACCAGGACTGTATCGCTAGTTGAGTGGGCGACACTGAAGGCACCTCATCCAGACCACGGACCTATGAATTCACAGTTCATCACATTAAGCATTAGACCGCCGGGCCTCTCATAGTGATAAGCCACAATGTGAGAAGGTCATATGCATGTATGAGACCCAGTACTGTTACGCTCAAGGTCACTTAAATAAGACCATACACCAAGGCAGTTTAATGTCACATTTAGCCTTTACTTTGTATCTTCGCGGCTACTGCTCCAACAATGATTATGAAGGTCAAAGTCAAGGTCATTGAGTGTGATACTCTGAAGCTATTGTTGCCCTTCATTTCCTGATCCTATCAGGTAAACAGACCAAACAAACATTTAAAATGTTATTCAGACATGCAAAGGCGCCTAATTGAAATATTTTTAAACAAGGTCTATTATGTATCGCTTGTAATGTAACACTCGTTATATTGTGTTAAAAATGCTATTTATTTCAAGTAGATTATTTTAGTTCGATCATGTCGAAGCTTGTTATAATAGATGTGACATTGAAACCAGACCCAAGTATACTGGTTATAGTATGTAAATCCTTATCCCACCCTATCTTACTTTAAACAACATTTGCATTTGGTTTTGTTTGTTGGTTTGGTATTTACGTCACTTTCATAAATGTTTAGTTATAACACTGCGATTCTTAGGTAATTTACCAGTACAAATAAACATATTGCTTGAATTCAGTTAGATAAGGGGTGACTGTACTTTGGTCCCATGTAAGTTCGTTGTCAGGTTTCAATATATTCGCCTTGATGTTTTCAAAGTTGTGTGTTGGAAAGGTTTAATATAACACATTTAAAAGTAAAGTATGTAATGAAATAGTTCTAAGAAAATAAAGTGAAAATGTAATATGCAGACAATTAAAAATACATGCATCGACACCTTTCAAACAGTGTTAAAAACATTGCAGAAAAAGTAAATATTTCTCATTTTGAGGAATTTATCCTTTCTCTACAATGTTTCAATAGTTCTTGGATCCTGAGGTGTCGTGTAATGTGCAATTTCCCTTGTTTTTAACTAAAATCACTAATTATACTTTCATTCATATATTTTTCATATATACATGTATATGCCTAAGATCAGGAATCCGCTGTGATCGAGTGGTTAGCGTCGGATATTTGAAACCGGGTGTCCCGGGTTCGATCTCCAGTCGCGGCACTCTTGGACAAGACACATTTTCTAGCCTAGTACTGGTTTGTTATCCCCCGCTTTTTCAAAGAAAAATGGAGGGGGATATTGAAATGCGTTGTCCGTCCGCCGTCCGTCCGTGCGCATGAGAGAGTACTTGTGGGGTCTAAAGCCCAACCACCACCTTTATAAAGACACTTAGATAAATAGTGTTTTTTTTATTTTTTATAACGGGTATCTCATTTGCACATTAATGTTATTCATTCCGTAAAAGGGGGTTAATTACGGAATGAATTGCATACTTGTGGGGTGCACCCCACAAGTAAACATCAAAGGAAATAACCCCACAAGTACTCTCCCATGAGTTCATCCGTCCGTCCGTGTGTGCGTGCGTCCGTCACGTCCGTCTGCAGCCATTTCTCAGTAACTTGGATTGGTAAATTTTCCTTAGAGTTATTGCCCTTGATATATTGAAAAATCCACGTCCGCAGCCATTTCTCAGTAACTAGCTGGTAAAATTTCATGAAACTTTAAATAGATATGAACCAGCATACTGGGATGATTCCCGTCCATTGTTTTTTTGGATTGGTTAATGTTCCTTAGAGTTATTGCCCTTGATATATTGAAAAAATCCACGTCCGCAGCCATTTCTCAGTAACTAGCTGCTAGGATTTCATGAAACTTGAAATAAATATGAACCAACATACTGGGATGATGTCCGTCCATTGTTTCTTTGGATTGGTCAATTTTCCTTAGAGTTATTGCCCTTGATTTATTGAAAAATCCACGTCCGCAGCCATTTCTCAGTAACTAGCTTGTAGAATTTCATGAAACTTGTTTATACAGCTACAGCAACACACTTTGCACCATGTGTACAATTTTACAATCAAATATCATCATTGTCTTTGGATGACCTTCACCATGACTTTGTGACCTTATGTCTGTCCGTCTGTCTGTCTGTCTGTCTGTGTGTCTGTCACACTTCGTTTCCGTACAATAACTGCCACAAATGTGAACCGTTTTTTTTCAAACTTTCCTGCAAGCGGGGGATATAAATTTCATAAATTTGCTTGTTTACCCAGGAATCATGAATAAGTGAACAATCGCCGTGATATAGCTGAAATAATGTTGAAAGCGGCGTAAAACCCCAAAAAACAAATATACTCACTTTCGTTTCTATAAATTTTCCGTAAAATCACCTGTTTTCAAAGTCATCTGCTGCAGATCTGTTGTATGTGGGAAAGGGAGGGTTAAAGAACTGTGCATAATGATACATTCCTTCCTGAGGTTTTCACCCGATTAACTCTGAATGCTCATGGTTTGTTGCAGAATAACGCAATCGATGGAAAATATCAATTGAACCAGAGTTTCACATGAAAATACGCACAGTTCTGATATTACCTGTTTGCTATCAGGTCACAGTTCTGATATTACCTGTTTGCTATCAGGTCACAGTTTCACAAAAATAACTAAGTAGGAACTCAGTTGAGCATGTATAATATGCAGGTCTAGAGTATTAGAAATATTCTAATTAATCAAATCAAAATAGTATTGTTTAGTGCTTGACTTTAATTGAAGTTGTTAAATGAATTATGTTGCCATGGTTAATCAACTTAAGAATGTAACAAAGTTGAGCATGTTATTTAGTGTGCTCAACACATTTCTTAATTCATTCTGAGAACAGAGGCAACACAATCGTGTCAATTATTTTTGTGAATTTGAAAAGATACATTCTATTAATGAACACTATCGGGACTAAGCAATGTAACTATACTATACATACAAATGCGGCTTCAGTTTAGTAGCATGTACAGCTCTGTGCTTACTCACCTCTGTTAACATTTTGGCAAATGGAGAAAAATCTCAAATTAATCAATATCTCTTTTCATCGTTTTTCAATATCTATACTTTCAATTTTAAAGATTTTTTTTATATTTTACAATAAACATTTTCAATGTCGTATGCAGCATATTATGTATGTAGGAAAGGGTTTAGGTCCAAGCGGATGATTAGCTAAGGATCATTTCTTAACCCTGGTAACTTACCCAGTGTCGGCGTAATGTATGGGGTAGGATGTCTCCCAAGTTTACTGGCACTGGGATATAAATGAAATAATGTAGAAACAGCTTAAAACCCCACTAATTTCTGTCAAAACAGATAGCATTAAAATATCAAATAATATCATTTATACTAGTAGATTACTTTACCTAATAGATTATGTCTTTAGTATCATCTGCTTTAAACAGGTTAGAAAAAAACAGTGTTGAACCATAAATTGGAAAGACAAAAAAAAAATGTTGATTTTTGGAATATTTTCACAGCTCTAATTTCAAGAAAGGAATCCGTGTTCATCAAGCAAATAATCGATAGATAATTACAACAGTACGTTCAATCAACATAAAAACTGGCTAATGTCATTACAGCAGTTCGTTGAATGAACATAAAAACTGGCTATTGTCATTACAGCAGTACGCTGAATGAACATAAAAACTTGCTATTGTCATAACAGCAGTACGCTGAATGAACATAACAACTGGCTATTGTTATTACAGCAGTACGCTGAATGAACATAAAAACTGGCTATTGTCATTACAGCAGTACGCTGAATGAACATAAAAACTGGCTATTGTCATTACAGCAGTACGTTAAATTAACATAAACTGGCTATTGTCATTACAGCAGTACGTTAAATGAACATAAAAATTGGCAATTGTCATTACAGCAGTACGTTGAATGAACATAAAAATTGGCTAATGTCATTACAGAAGTACATGTACGTTGAATGATCATTACAACTCGCTAATGTCATTACAGCAGTACGTTAAATGAATATAACAACTGGCTATTATCATTACAGCAGTACGTTAAATGAAAATGCTAATGTAATTACAGCAGTACGTTAAATGAAGATGCTAATGTAATTACAGCAGTACGACAAATGAATATAAAACTGGCTAATGTCATTACAGCAGTACGTTAAATGAACATAACAACTGTCTAATGTCATTACAGCAGTACGTTAAATAAACATAACAACTGTCTAATGTCATTACAGCAGTACGTTAAATAAACATAACAACTGTCTTATGTCATTACAGCAGTACGTTAAATAAACATAACAACTGTCTAATGTCATTACAGCAGTACGTTAAATAAACATAACAACTGGCTAATGTCATTATAACCGTACGTTAAATGAACATACAAACTAGCTTATGTCATTACAGCAGTTCGTTAAATGAACATAACAACTGGCTAATGTCATTACAGCAGTACGTTAAATGAACATAACAACTGGCTATTGTCATTACAGCAGTACGTTAAATTAAGATAACAACTGGCTATTGTCATTACAGCAATACGTTAAATGAACATAACAACTGGCTATTGTCATTACAGCAGTACGTTAAATGAACATAACAACTGGCTATTGTCATTACAGCAGTACGTTAAATGAACATAACAACTGGCTATTGTCATTACAGCAGTACGTTAAATGAACATAACAACTGGCTAATGTCATTACAGCAGTACGTTAAATGAACATAACAACTGGCTAATGTCATTACAGCAGTACGTTAAATGAACATAACAACTGGCTATTGTCATTACAGCAGTACGTTAAATGAACATAACAACTGGCTAATGTCATTACAGCAGTACGTTAAATAAACATAACAACTGGCTAATGTCATTACAGCAGTACGTTAAATGAACATAACAACTGGCTATTGTCATTACAGCAGTACGTTAAATGAACATAACAACTGGCTAATGTCATTACAGCAGTACGTTAAATAAACATAACAACTGGCTAATGTCATTACAGCAGTACGTTAAATAAACATAACAACTGGCTATTGTCATTACAGCAGTACGTTAAATAAACATAACAACTGGCTATTGTCAATAGAAATAAATCTTAGGTGTCCTGTGGCATTTGTATTTAAACCCCTGTGGTAACGTATTGAATGCCCTGTGGTACCGTATTGAATGCCCTGTGATAACGTACTGAATGCCGATTTCAACGGTGCCTTAGTTATATCACGCCGGTCAGTTCACGTAGCGTTCTACCTTTCTCACACCTTTGCTTCATGCAACAGACATACCAGTCATTGGGTGACCTTCCCAGTCATTGGGTGACCTTCTCAGTCATTGGGTTACCTTCCCAAATAGACTGGTTTAGCCAAAATGACGTTTGTCAATCATCGGAGAGAATGAACGACCGGAACATGATTCGAACTCACGACCCCTGGATTGGTAGCCATCGTCGTTACCGAATGAGTTATAAAAAGAACCATAGAACTGGAAACGCTATGATATAAATGAGATACTGACGAAAGATATTTCACCCTTTCCCACGTAAAACAAATGTGAATTTAGGCAGACGACTCGAAAATCTTGATATATGGCAGTATATTTATTGAATATAGTTGAGAACACTCTGTCAACGGGAGGAAATGCTTTTTCTGAACAATTTCTCCTATTGCCACAATACATTCAAAATGCATCTGCTGCAGATGCGTCAAACCCCATCTACATGCGGGGAAGGGTTGGACAAATAATCAAATCTCAGTAGAAGGGCTAAGGAATGAAACGGGTGCAATAAAAACAAACATTAACCCTTTTCCATATACAAAAAAAAAAAGCAAACGACTTTAAAAACAACTAAGCACAAATATTGAAAGTGTCTTTCAAGTTGATCAACAATGATGACCTGAGAAGCTGTATTCATAATCAGTTGTTGACGATTGTACTTGTTAACAAATAAACTGATGCCGTTTCATGTCTTACAAATGAAAAAACAGCAAAGGAGATAGGAGTTCAACGTGAAGATATTGTTGGATAGGAAGATATTGTTCATTTTGGAGGAATTACACCATTCTGACAATGTATTCAGATTAGTCACAGACATCATTCAAGTCATTTACACCAGGCAAGGGGCTAAACTTAACCCTTTCCAACATACAATAAACCTGCAGCAGACGAAATTAACAATGTTGAGCTAAAAAATTAAGGGAAAGCCAAAGTTTAATTAATGAAGAGAAAGAAACATTGTGGCAAAGGAGAAATTACTGATCATGAGCATATGCGTCAACAATATTAAAATGCCTTTAACCTTTTTCTATGTCTTTCCTTGATTGATTTAAAGCAGCACATCAGGTAAATAGTTTAAAGAATGATATGGGTAATTCCTATTCATCCTACAGAATTTAACTCATTTCCCTTATATTGACATACAACGATGACACATCTTATAAATGGGACTTTTGAAAATATTTGTCAAAAAGCACAGTTTTCTCAGTCATTATGCATATAGTGTTTCCATCTTTGTCTCAAGATTATACATTGAGCAAGATCATGCAAAGGTAGCCATTTGCCTTGGAAGAATTGTATGTGTTTAAAGTGTGTCTTATTAATTCTCGTAATTGCGATGATGTTGTAAATACCTACTGGTCTCTAATATACTGTACCTTCAATAAGAGGGGTCACCATAGATGTTTGGTCTCCTTTTCTTGAGCGTCTGAAAACCCGGACTTTATTTGCGCCCATGATGAACGGGCTACCATCCTGTGCCGATATAGTAGAAGGTGGCGAATTTATACAATTATATAGTCAATTATACACGGTCCCTGGTTGAATCGATGTGGAGCCGAGCCCCGGTAGCTCAGTCGGTAGTGACGCGGGCTGTCAATCCAGGGGTTGTGATTTCGAATCCCGGCACAAAAGTCAATACGACATGCGTCATTCGTCTTCCACCAATGGGCTAAGTCTATGTGGAAAAGCAGCCCGTTGCTTGGGAAGATTGTGTGTAGTACTGGTGTGAGAAAACCAGGAAATGCATGAGTAGGTGAACTGGCCGCCGTGATATAACTGAGAAATTGTTAAAAACGGGGTTAAACCCCAATCAATCATGAATCGATGTGGTTTGTTTTGGCAATTCTTACCGTAGACGAGTGTTGTGATAAAGCGAACATTGATCCTGTTCATCTTCGCCGAAAGTGTCACGTGACCGATTAGTTTTATTTTTAGATATTCTGACGTATGACGTATGACCGATATCGAGCTCGCTTTAAAGTATCGGTTGTTGTGTATTGAAATGTGCATCAAAAGTGGTTAAATACCGATGTGTCCGAGTTTACCCAAATTGCCCCTAGCTGTGTTGGATTTGTAAGCTTGAAGAGCCTGGCAACCTATGTTTGAAATTATTGTATATATTGTTTTAATCTTATTAATTGTGATTCAAGTTGTTCAGCTTATCATTTTATAATAACATTTTAATATTTCCTATTTCGGGTAAACATTTATTAATTTTTGTGATCGGTAAATAATTCCCCGCGAACTGCAGTTAGCCCCTTGCTTGCAGCACGAACAGTTATTTACGTCAATTACCAGACCTACAGTACCGACCTTAGCAAAGACAATACAAATCATAATCAGGTTAAGCTTGTATCTTTAACTTTAACATATAGCCAAGATTTTAAATCCATGAAATTATGATGACAGGTACAACAAATACTCAACTTGCCCTTCATAATGTACTTCAAATAAAATTATTCCATAATTTACGGGACTACATTTGTGTCAAGTTATATAAAGTAACGTTTCCTATTTACTGTCGTTTTCCTTTTGGTTATTTATTCATCATTTGCGTTACGCTAATAGAATGACGTCATAAATAGTTATGATGTCATATTATATTTGTAACTTCCGGAAATTCAAAAAAACCTTATGAGTTGTTATTTGAACGCGTTTTAAAAATAGACGACGAGTGTTATTAAACGGAAATTATCACACGTCTAGAAGTTTCTTTTGTTTCGATATTTTCTTTTCATCCAATCAAAAGGTCAAAAGGTGACTGCATCGAAAAATCCACTCTGGACACAATTTTTGGAAAGACGGTATAGGAAGGTTTTGCAAAGTTCATACACATTACCTATTGACGGGAAACATTGCCGGCTTCGCCGTCCATTTGTTTACCCGTGTCACCAGCAATGTAATCAAAATGTTTATTTTGTTATTCTTTAAACATAATATGTGTATAGGTGCAACCTATTTCGGGTAAACATTTATTAACCTTTGTGATCGGTAAATAATTCCCTGCGAACTGCAGTAATTGAGCCCCTTGCTTGCAGTACGATAAGTTATTTACGTCAATTACGAGTCCTACCGACCTAAGCAAATAAAATAAAAATCATCATCAGGTTAAGCTTATATTTAACTTTAAAATATAGCCAAGATTTTAAATCCATGAAATTTTGATGACAGGTACAACAAGTAATCATCTTGCCCTTCATAAAGTACTTCAAATAAAACGATTTCATAATTTACGGAACTTCATTTGTGACGAGTCAAACTAACGTTTCCTATACTTTCTGTCGTTTTCCTTTTTGGTTATTTATTTATCATTTGCGTTACTCTAATAGAATGACGTCATCGTATGATGACATATATTACAGGAATTTGGATTTGTAACTTCCGGAAAGTAAATAAAACCTTATGAGTTATTATTTGAACTCGTTTTTAATAGAAATAGACGACGAGTGTTATTTAACGGAAATTATCACAAATAAAATTAATTGTGCTCGTTCCTTTATCGAGTACGTATTATCATATTAATTATTTCCTCTAGAAGTTTTTTTTGTTTCGATACTTTCTTTTCATCTAATCAAAAGGTAGCAGAATCGTGACTGCATCGAAAAATCCACTCTGGACACAATTTTTGGAAAGACGGTATAGCAAAGTTTTGCAAAGTTCATACACATTACCAGGGTAAGTTTAATACACTCACCCTGACATTACCTATGTTTACCCATATTATTGCTTATTTAGCATGGAAACACAGGTTTAAATTTATCAGGGCTCATGGGAATACTTATAAATTTAGACATGTCAAAAACCAACAATACTGACGAATAAATTAAAAAATGTATTTGTAACTAAACAAAGCACAGGTTAACATAAAATTTATTACGTAAATTGCGTTTTTGGAAATATATAAACAGTCTAAAATTTCGAGAATAGGTACGGTTCGAAAACAGGGACCTGTACGATACCATAATCAGGGTTTTTTTTTTGAAAAAGGGGAAGGGGCCTGGGGCCTTTGAGAAGGGGAAAATTTCGCGGCGTTTTAGAAAAAAGGGGGAAAATTGTAAACTAGTATAATGTGCATGTTTAACTTTTATCATTACAAGGCCATCTGTCTATTTTTCATGTTCTTGAACTCCTACACTAGATTGTCATAATCCAGTTCACTTAAACTAGACCACTGTCAAGGGTCGAAATTAGCAAGATTTTCTACTTGCATTTTTTCGCAAGTGCTATTTTTTGTTACTTGCTAAATGAGAAAACAACTTATTAGAACTTTAACTTTAAGCAACACAATGTGAACTACAATAGTGCAATACACTAGCTGTTATGGTCAATCATGAATGTAATGTAAACATGGTCCAAAACATGCTGTGAAAAGAAGCTACTGAGACTGTCAGATATACAACATAGTCTAGAAACTGTGTTTCAATTTCTGGCTCCATATGGCAAAGTATGGTGTCTTTTCTGAATTAGTCAAGACAACATCCATGTTGTCACAGCAGTTTTTGGGTTATATTCTCTAGGGGCAACAACATCAGCAACTTTAATTCTCATCAAAATATCAAGTATTTCAGCACCAAGCCTACACCTCGAGTCAAATTGTATTATGTTCATTGTGAAAAGATAAATGAGATTTAAGCTAATGTTACAAAAATTAAATATGAAAAAAAAAAAAAAAGGGGAATTTATATGTTTAGGGGAAAAACTATGCTTATTTTCCGGGGGGAAGGGGCCGTTAAACGGCCCCTTTTATATAAGGAAAAAAAGCCCTGATAATGAATGTTTGTAGTATCCAATATCAGTAAACGTTGTATGTACCAAACAACAAACATTCAAATAGTCTACCTTGAGCTATTTTATGATTGGTTTTATTTTTATTGGTGTTTTACGCCGCTTTCAACATTATTTCAGTTATATCACGGCGACAGTTCACTTATTCATGATCCCTGGGTAAACATACCAGTACTAGGCTAGAAAATGGGCCTTGCCCAAGGGCACTCCACCATGACCGTAGTGCTGTGACTGGGTACAGTTTTTTTAGAACAATGATTTAACAGAAGTCATCGGGTGGTACAAAAACCTCAGTCACTTGTATTGATCAAAGAAATGTGTTGACCGGCCAAGAAGTTGTTTGTACATGTATAAAAGAAAATATGTTGATCAAAATGTTTTCTAATATATATGTGGAAAATGTGTTGACCCAAATGAACTTAAGTCTGTGTCATGAAAATGTGTTGACCAAGATGTTGTTTATACAGAATCCTAGAAAAAGATAAGTGGTCTTTCCCCACCAATTTTACCCTAATTTTTTAACCAAACCCTATGTTGTGGGTACAGTACTCAAAAGAACAAATTCAGTGAGACGATTCTTTTGAGTACCCGGAACATAAGGTTCTGGTGTCAAATATATTTGTAATACATGTTGATCTCTTCTTGTATCAGGGAAATATGTTAACCTATATGTGGTCTGTATCAAGGAAATATGTTAACCTGTATGTGGTCTGTATCAATTCAATTCAATTCAATCCTTTATTGGCAAGTATAGACAAAATTTGTCTTTGGCCATTTACAAAGTGGAAGAATATGGCTTAGACAAAAGAAAATACATATACAACTATACAATATATCAAATAAATAATATTTAGTATATATCAAATGAAAAAGGTACACAATAAGAATATGTTAAGGAACAGCAACTAGCTTTATTACGTCATCGCGAATAGCATAACATTCCGAAATATATCTACAAAGATTTATTAATACTTTCTGTTTTGAACTAGACAGTAATTTAATAAATTTACTTATGTTGGGCCATTGCATATTACCAAGATGTTTTTGTCTGATAACTGAATCAAGGAAATATGTTAACCTATATGTGGTCTGTATCAGGGAAATATGTTAACCTGTATGTGGTCGGTATCATGGAAATATGTTAACCTGTATGTGGTCTGTATCATGGAAATATGTTAACCTGTATGTGGTCTGTATCAAGGAAATATGTTAACCTATATGTGGTCTGTATCAGGGAAATATGTTAACCTGTATGCGGTCTGTATCAAGGAAATATGTTAACCTGTATGTGGTCTGTATCAAGGAAATATGTTAACCTGTATGTGGTCTGTATCAGGGAAATATGTTAACCTGTATGTGGTCTGTATCAGGGAAATATGTTAACCTGTATGTGGTCTGTATCAGGGAAATATGTTAACCTGTATGTGGTCTGTATCAGGGAAATATGTTAACCTGTATGTGGTCTGTATCAGGGAAATATGTTAGACCTGTATGTGGTCTGTATCAAGGAAATATGTTAACCTATATGTGGTCTGTATCAGGGAAATATGTTAACCTGTATGTGGTCTGTATCAGGGAAATATGTTAACCTGTATGTGGTCTGTATCAGGGAAATATGTTAACCTATATGTGGTCTGTATCTGGGAAAATATGTTAACCTGTATGTGGTCTGTATCAGGGAAATATGTTAACCTGTATGTGGTATGTATCAAGGAAATATGTTAACCTGTATGTGGTCTGTATCAAGGAAATATGTTAACCTATATGTGGTCTGTATCAGGGAAATATGTTAACCTGTATGTGGTCTGTATCATGGAAATATGTTAACCTGTATGTGGTCTGTATCAGGGAAATATGTTAACCTGTATGTGGTCTGTATCAAGGAAATATGTTGACCTGTATGTGGTCTGTATCAAGGAAATATGTTAACCTGTATGTGGTCTGTATCAGGGAAATATGTTAACCTGTATGTGGTCTGTATCAAGGAAATATGTTAACCTGTATGTGGTCTGTATCAAGGAAATATGTTAACCTATATGTGGTCTGTATCAGGGAAATATGTTAACCTGTAGGCGGTCTGTATCAAGGAAATATGTTAACCTGTATGTGGTCTGTATCAGGGAAATATGTTAACCTATATGTGGTCTGTATCAGGGAAATATGTTAACCTGTATGTGGTCTGTATCAAGGAAATATGTTAACCTGTATGTGGTCTGTATCAGGGAAATATGTTAACATATATGTGGTTTGTATCAGGGAAATATGTTAACCTATATGTGGTCTGTATCAGGGAAATATGTTAACCTATATGTGGTCTGTATCAGGGAAATATGTTAACCTGTATGCGGTCTGTATCAAGGAAATATGTTAACCTGTATGTGGTCTGTATCAGGGAAATATGTTAACATGTATGTGGTCTGTATCAGGGAAATATGTTAACCTGTATGTGGTCTGTATCAGGGAAATATGTTAACCTGTATGTGGTCTGTATCAGGGAAATATGTTAGCCTGTATGTGGTCTGTATCAGGGAAATATGTTAACCTGTATGTGGTCTGTATCAGGGAAATATGTTAACCTGTATGTGGTCTGTATCAGGGAAATATGTTAACCTATATGTGGTCTGTATCAGGGAAATATGTTAACCTGTATGTGGTCTGTATCAAGGAAATATGTTAACCTGTATGTGGTCTGTATCAAGGAAATATGTTAACCTATATGTGGTCTGTATCAGGGAAATATGTTAACCTATATGTGGTCTGTATCAGGGAAATATGTTAACCTGTATGTGGTCTGTATCAAGGAAATATGTTAACCTGTATGTGGTCTGTATCAAGGAAATATGTTAACCTATATGTGGTCTGTATCAGGGAAATATGTTAACCTGTAGGCGGTCTGTATCAAGGAAATATGTTAACCTGTATGTGGTCTGTATCAGGGAAATATGTTAACCTATATGTGGTCTGTATCAGGGAAATATGTTAACCTGTATGTGGTCTGTATCAGGGAAATATGTTAACATATATGTGGTCTGTATCAGGGAAATATGTTAACCTATATGTGGTCTGTATCAGGGAAATATGTTAACCTATATGTGGTCTGTATCAGGGAAATATGTTAACCTATATGTGGTCTGTATCAGGGAAATATGTTAACCTATATGTGGTCTGTATCAGGGAAATATGTTAACCTGTATGTGGTCTGTATCAGGGAAATATGTTAACCTGTATGTGGTCTGTATCAGGGAAATATGTTAACCTGTATGTGGTCTGTATCAGGGAAATATGTTAACCTGTATGTGGTCTGTATCCAGTAAATATGTTAACCTGTATGTGGACCTGTATCCAGTAAATATGTTAACCTGTATGTGGTCTGTATCAAGGAAATATGTTAACCTGTATGTGGTCTGTATCAGGGAAATATGTTAACCTGTATGTGGTCTGTATCAGGGAAATATGTTAACCTG
The DNA here is from genome assembly GCA_031761405.1 of Serripes groenlandicus. NCBI lineage: Eukaryota > Metazoa > Mollusca > Bivalvia > Cardiida > Cardiidae > Serripes > Serripes groenlandicus. The sequence goes on from JASEVX010000003.1 coordinate 74,039,440, forward strand.
TATGTGGTCTGTATCAGGGAAATATGTTAACCTGTATGTGGTCTGTATCAGGGAAATATGTTAACCTGTATGTGGTCTGTATCAGGGAAATATGTTAACCTGTATGTGGTCTGTGTCAAGGAAATATGTTAACCTGTATGTGGTCTGTGTCAAGGAAATATGTTAACCTATATGTGGTCTGTATTAGGGAAAGGGTAAACATATATACAGAAGCCAATGCTCTAGGTGGGAGGCAAAATGTAAAAGATCAGTTAGTTATACAAGGGGATATATCGAATAGACAGACTGCTAATCCGAAATGACAATACCCACAATTACACAGATAGAGGAGTCAATATTGATCTTTCTTTTCAATCTTCAACAAGTTTAAGCCCTCAACCTTTTAGATCTGCTATTATATCTTAAGTGTTATCTGCTCGACAAATGTTGCAGGAAAGATGAAAGTATAATATTGAATCAGAATTGAAAACATTTTGGAAAATGGTAATAACTCTTTTATCATTAATTTCAACTGTTACCATAGCAGATACCTTTGAAAACATTGTGACAAAAGAAGAAAATGTGCAAAATGAGCAACTCTTATCAATAATATGAACATGTATTATACTTTAATTAATGAGATTTTCCATCTAGCTCTAGACTAAGCTGTTTTTATAGGTGTCTGCTGCTGATTTGTTGTATGTGCGAAATTAAAATGTGTTGGCAGCCAAACGTGTCAGAAGTTGCCTAAATAAGACAACTTTGAATTATCATAAAATTAGGTAGCCTGTTAGACAGTTTAAAACTGTTCAACACAAGCAATACTTCTTTTTATCAGAACTGTTTATATATCAGGGCCTCCATGGGTCTGTACTTTCTGAATGTCAACATTAATTTGTTGAAAGTATATCTCTAATATATTTACAGACATTACACTTTTTGCTTCATATATACACTGACTACTCTCACAATTCCACATACCACAATTCTGCAGCAGCAACTTGGAAAATATCCAGACAAAAAAGTTATGGAAGATCTCTAAAAATTAATGTATGACTATTGAAAAGAGTTGAAAACATTGTGTTTTCAAAAGCCGTCTGCAGATTATGTGTCCAAACCATCTGTAATTGGTAAAGAGTTAAGTTGTCTGAATGCAAGTTATAATCTAACTAAAGCATCTGTAATTGGTAAAGGGTTAAGTTGTCTGAATGCATGTTATAACATAACTTAAGCATCTGTAATTGGTAAAGGGTTAAGTTGTCTGAATGCATGTTATAATGTAACTAAAGCATCTGTAATTGGTAAAGGGTTAAGTTGTCTGAATGCATGTTATAATGTAACTAAAGCATCTGTAATTGGTAAAGGGTTAAGTTGTCTGAATGCATGTTATAATCTAACTTAAGCATCTGTAATTGGTAAAGGGTTAAGTTGTCTGAATGCATGTTATAATGTAACTAAAGCATCTGGTAAAGGGTTAAGTTGTCTGAATGCATGTTATAATGTAACTTAAGCATCTGTAATTGGTAAAGGGTTAAGTTGTCTGAATGCATGTTATAATGTAACTAAAGCATCTGTAATTGATAAAGGGTTAAGTTGTCTGAATGCATGTTATAATGTAACTTAAGCATCTGTAATTGATAAAGGCTTAAGTTGTCTGAATGCATGTTATAACATAACTTAAGCATCTGTAATTGGGAAAGAGTTAAGTTGTCTGAATGCATGTTATAATGCAACTAAAGCATCTGTAATTGATAAAGGGTTAAGTTGTCTGAATGCATGTTATAATGTAACTAAAGCATCTGTAATTGATAAAGGGTTAAGTTGTCTGAATGTTATAATGTATCTTTGAATGATTGATATACTAAAATATTTGAAAGGATAATAAAATATAATTCATCAAGCGTTAGCCCCTTCCTTCCATTCAACAGACATGCATTTAACCCTTTCCCTCATATAGACGCTTTCTGACGCCTCTGCAGCAGACAGCTTTTTGAAAACATAGTGACCAAAGAAGAAATTGCTCAAAACAAGCAATTTCTACTTTTGCCACAATGTTTTCACTTTTAGACAGGTTATCCATTCACTTATAGAGATTTTCTATTTTTGGACAAAATATGTTCAAAGTCGTCTGCTGCAGAATTGTCGCATGAGGGAAAATGGTTTACAGAAGACGAGGTTTGATCAGCAAAGAATTTATTTACTTTCTTGCAGGGCATGAAGTTGCCAAGGAAACCAAATGGTAACTATAGTGATGATGAAGATGGCGTCCAATCAGGTTCTGCAACAGGGTTTTCCGATGGTGAGGAAATCATAGCTCATGCAAGGCCAGCCAAAGTGATCAACACTGCTTTCGACCCTGTCAACCGAATCCTCGACAAAATTGATGCGGAGTTGTCATCCCTCACTTATTCTCAAGGGGTATGTTTTTATTAAAAGTCATGTTAGGAGAACTGGGGTCTCTTTGAATCCTTGTGCCAGTAAATAAAGAACGTCACTGTGAATCCTTGTGCCAGTAAAAAATGTAAGTCATATTGAATCCTTGTGCCAGTTAATAAAGAACATCATTGGTGAATCCTTGTGCCTGTAAATCAACAACGTCACTCGGTGAATCCTTGTGCCTGTAAATCAACAACGTCACTCGGTGAATCCTTGTGCCAGTAGATAAAGTAAAGTCTTGTTGCATCCTTATTCCAGTAAATAAAGAATGTCACTCGGTTAATCCTTGTGCAAGTAGATAAAGAATGTCACTCAGTGAATCCTTGTGCCTGTAAATAAAGAATGTCACTTGGTGAATCTTTGTGCCAGTAGATAAAGAATGTCACTAGATGAATCATTGTGCAAGTAGATAAATAATGTCACTCGGTGGTGACTCCTTGTGCCTGTAAATAAAGAATGTCACTCAGTGAATCCTTGTGCCTGTAAATAAAGAATGTCAATTGGTGAATCCTTGTGTCAGTAGATAAAGAATGTCACTTGGTGAATCCTTGTACCAGTAGATAAAGAATGTCACTAAGTGAATCCTTGTGTTAGTAGATAAAGAATGTCACTCAGTGAATCATTGTGTCTGTAAATTACACTCAGTAAATCCTTGTACCTGTAAATAAAGAATGTCAATCTGTGAATCCTTCTGTCAGTAGATAAAGAATGTCACTCGGTGAATCCTTGTGCCTGTAAATAAAGAATTACACTCAGTGAATCCTTGTGCCTGTAAATAAAGAATGTCACTCAGTGAATCTTTTTGCCTGTAAATAAAGAATGTCACTCGTGAATCCTTGTGCCAGTAGATAAAGAAAGTCTTGTTGCATCCTTAATGTGCCAGTAAATAAAGAATGTCATTTGCTGACTATTTAAGGACACTTTTAATGAAAGCTTCAAACTCAATCAGTTTTAATCAAATCATCAAATGGTAAAAAGGCAAAGATTTTCCCAAGGGTGATTAACCCATACATGATATTACTAACTACAACTCTATTGTATTATACAGTGGCTAGTTTTTCCATCATTTAACCCCTACCCATTTACCACAAAACTGCAGCATATGCCTGCTACATATTTGTCTTGTCTAAAAATAGACAGACTATGTACTATATTTTTAGTATATCATTAAATGCTATATATATTTTACATGTCTAAATATAGACAGACAATGAACTATATTTTTAGATTATCATGAAAATTTATGTCATGCATGCACTCAGTAGACACTTAAAATTACAGTTAAACAATTATAACCCATTTTATTTTTAGAAAACTACTGAGCCATATTGGGTTTTAACCCATTTACATACAGATACTTTTAGATGCCTTTGCAGCAGTCCACCTGTGAAAACATTGTTACAAAACAAAACAAGATGAATGTTTGATGCAAAGCATCAAAAAGAAGCCACAATATTTCGTTGCACATGAAGAAATAAAAAACAAGATGTGTTTGTGAAACACTGCTGCCCCCGAATGGCAACATCTAGGTGAAAGGTCAAGGTCGCAAGGTCAAAAATGTTGGTACTGACAGAAAGGTCATGTCACAAGGAATACACATGTGAAATATGGTAGCCGTACCTGTTATGGTTCAAAAGTAGTGGTCAAGGTTAAAGTTTTTTTCGACAGACAGCAACATCTAGGTCAAAGGTCAAGGTCGCAAGGTGAAACATTTTGGTACTGACAGAAAGGTCATGTCACAAGGAATACACATGTGAAATATGGTAGCGGTACCTGTTATGGTTCAAAAGTAGTGGTCAAGGTTAAAGTTTTTTTCGACAGACAGCATAATCTAGGTCAAAGGTCAAGGTCGCAAGGTGAAACATTTTGGTACTGACAGAAAGGTCATGTCACAAGGAATACACATGTGAAATATGGTAGCCGTATCTGTTATGGTTTAAAAGTAGTGGTCAAGGTTTATTTTTTTTTTCGACAAACAGCAACATCTAGGTCAAAGGACAAGGTCTCAAGTTGAAAAATGTTGGTACGGACAGAAAGGTCATGTCACAAGGAATACACATGTGAAATATGGTAGCCGTACCTGTTATGGTTCAAAAGTAGTGGTCAAGGTTAAAGGTTTTTTTGACAGACAGCAACATCTAGGTCAAAGGTCAAGGTCGCAAGTAACTATGTAGGATACGAATACTAAAGATAAATGGACGAGATGTTATGATAAATTTCAATTTGTACCAAAGATAATTAACTATTTGTATTGAACACAATTAAGCCCTGTTATGATAATTTTTTGTCAAATAATGCAGACACACAGAAAATCTGTTTTTGTTTTGTATTGGAAATGTTATGATAGTGGGTAAGGGTTTAACCACTTCCCTCATAAAACAAATCTGCAGCAGACGACTTTGAGATTATAAGTACAAAATATAAAAAAACTATAAAATGATAGTATGATAACTGAAAAGTGTTCAAAATTATTGTGGTAAATGCAAATCATGATTGCTCATTATGAGCAATTTCTCCTTTTGCGACAATGATTTCAATGATGTTTAACCTGACAGACTTTGAAATCATCAAGTACAAAACATAGATTATCTCTATAAATGATAGTAAGATAATTGAAAAGAGTTCAAATTGTTGTGGCAAATGGAGCAATTGCTCATTATGAGCACTTTCACCTTTTGCCACACTGATTTCAAATGTCATCTGCTGCAGAGGCTCAGAAATGGTATATCTTCGTATGTGGGAAAGGCTTAAAACCGTAAATGGAGAAAATTAATCTCATTGTGATTAATTTCACCTTTTACAACAATGATTTCAAAAGTGGTCTGCTTCAGAGGCTCAGAAATGGTATATACTTGTATGTGGGAAATGGTTAAAATCGTAAATGGAGAAAATTAAGCTCATTATGAGCAATTTCACGTTTTGCCACAATGATTTCAAAAGTCATCAGTTGAAGAGGCTCATATAGGGTATATACTTGTATGTGGGAAATGGTTAAAACCGTAAATTGAGAAAATTAAGCTCCCTGTGAGCAATTTCACCTTTTGCCACAATGATTTCAAAAGTCGTCTGCTGAAGAGGCTCAGAAAGGTTATATACTTGTATGCGGGAAAGGGTTAAAACCGTAAATTGAGAAAATTAAGCTCATTGTGAGCAATTTCACCTTTTGCCGGCCCACAATGATTTCAAAAGTTGTCTGTTGAGGCACAGTAAGGGTATATACTTGTATGTGGGAAAGGGTTAAAACTGTTAATGGAGAAAATTAAACACATTATTAACAATTTCACCTTTTTCCACAATAATTTTTTAAAGTTGTCTGTTGCAGAGTCTTGGTAAGGGTATATTTGTGGGAAAGGGTTAACACCGTAAATGGGAAAATTAAGGCAATATATATTTGGTCATAACCTGATTCTGTGTTAATTTAAATTGTTATTGGAGAGAGTTTTCTGTGGGGATATTAAGACCCAAAACATTGAATGGGTATAAAAATATGAAAGATAAAGGTATTAGAAATTTACAACACGAGTATACTGCAAAAACACCACTTTCTTATATTGTTTCATTAAAATGTCGAAAAAGCAAACATCCTTTTTTCATTCCCGGTTCAAGCAATTACATCACATAGAAAAGCGAATGAAGCAGATAAGGAAAAGAGCAGATAACCATAGTATATGATATACTTACTTGAATATAACGGATAAGCATAAGTGTTTAAACAACACAGTGACGTAATAATGTCGAGATATAGCGTCTTCTGAAGTACTGCGTAATATATAGGATGAAAGGAACCAGGCTACATTTAGCGCGCCTTTTTTTGGTTCCCGGTTTTATAAAGCGTATGAGGCAGGTAGCTAATTTAGTAAAATGGTTCTCTATTTTACTGTTTAACTAGATACAGTATGAATTTCGCTTAACTAAAAATGTGCATAAATTAAATTAATATACCGGCCTTTGTCTTTTTTTTTTAATTTGTAAAACTAATACATGTATAGAGTGTAAAAGGGATATTTTAAAAGTCATTACCTTAAATTAATATACTTAGTAAGGACAAAGAGAAATCCCAATATGTGGTCACACTGGCATGTCTAAAAATCTCCTTGTGCTGAATTTCAAAGCATTGCTACAGGAAGCCGCCTACTGGTGGCTTCCAATAATGCTCATATTTCCTCCTTTTGCCACAATGTTATCAATTCTTTTCTAAAATTAGATTTTCATTCAGAGTGATTTTCCATATTTTCCCCTCAGATCATTAGAAAGTCATCTGCTGCAGATTTGTTCTATGTAGTAGGAAAGGGTTAACCCTTTCCTTCATATAGACGCTTTCTGACGCCTCTGCAGCAGACGGCTTTTTGAAAACATAGTGACAAAAGAAGAAATTGCACAGAACGTGCAATTTCTCCTTTTGCCACAATGTTTTCCACTTTTAGTCATAGGTTATCCATTCAATTATAGAGATTTTCCAATTTTCGACAAAATGTCACGATTCAAAGTCGTCTGCTGCAGAATTGTTGTATGAGGAAAAGGGTTAATAAAACATATTTCTGCTTCAGAGTTACTTGAACATCTATAAGATGATAGGACTGGACATACTGATTAAGCTATTTTATAATTTTACAGAGTAGTAGCACTGCCACAGATAGTACCGTGGTTCTGCGAACACCGAGTCATGAATCGACCAACACAAGCAGACTGGACAGTGGAAGTCTGACAATCAGTCAGTTAGGTTAGTCTTTTGTCAATCAGCTTTCCTATTTTGTATTGCTCTACTTATTTAACTCATTCCAACAAAAATTCTGCAGCAAACGATTTTGACAACATCTAGAAAATAATATGGAAACTCTTTATATATATGAACGTATAATAAATGAAAATAATTGAAAACATTCCGAGAAATTTCTCCTTTTGCCACAATGTTTTCAGTGATAGAGTGAAACATTGTGGCAACAGTAAAAATTGCTCATAATTATTCAAAAGTTGTCTTCTGCAGATATGTCACAATGCGTCGGCTGTAAGTGTAACAGGTCATGGAAAAGAGAGCATATTGGTATTGAGTATTAAGTGGTTTTTTGTAGACAATGTGTCAACCGAAAATGCATGAATGTTTATAAGTGGTTGCTAGGACTACCTCCTTAACCACTTGCAAATACATTTTGATGCATTTACAGCAGACAAGTTTTGAAAACATTATTAGCAAAGTCTTCTTTTGTCATAATGCTTTCAACTCTATCAAATCATTATAAATACTTTCAGTTATAGAGATTTCCCATGTTTTTGTCTAGATGTTTTGAAGTGGTCTGTGGAATATTTGTAGTAAGGCTGTGAAAATGGTTGAAAATCTGTCTAACTAAAGCCAAAAGTTCCATCATGACATGTCAATTAATCAAGACAATCATATAGTTTAAAAATGGCTTCCCCTCATTGGGGAATTAGCATAACAACTGACTTGTTGGTGTGATGATGAATGGACCAGCAGTATTAGTAGTACTGGTAACTTACCAAGGAAACACCGTAATGTAACTGAAAAGTTGTTGAAAGCGGCTTAAAACACCATACAAAAGTGTGTCTCAGGTCAAGGTCAGTGTTCCAAAAATACATAATATGGTGTATCAAGATGTGTAACTCTTGCTGAATATTCTTTTACAAAAATCATCAATGACCTCCCTTTGTATAAGTTTTACAATTGGACTTTGACAGTGAAATTTAACATTTTGTAACTGTAGATAGTTTACTTTCCCATATGTAGACGGCTTTTAATGCATATATACAGGAGACAATTTTTGAAATCATTGTGACAAAGGGAAAAATTATTTACAATTTCATAATATTTTGAACTCTATTCAGTGAATCCTTACACTTTCATTCATTTGTATGTCTGTTAGAATGATTTAACCCTTTCCCGCCTATTGACACATTTTGACGCATCTGCAGCAGACGACTCTTTTTTCAGTAATTATACGTACAATTACAGAGATTTTCCATATTTTTTAGTAGACATTTTCAAAATTGTCTACTGCAGATCTGTCATATGTGGGAAAGGGCTAAGTTGGTCATTGTATTTTAATTTTTGTCTCGAAATCTAAATTTATAATATAATGTCACAAATATTTATTGTTGCCATGTAAATTCTGTTTACCAATAGAAAAAACTAAATAATGATAATTAATAATAATAATATTATTTAATGATACTAATAATAAAGACTTTATTTATGGAGGCTATATGATTTGTTTTGGTACAATCACTTTGCATTGTGAGGCATCTGCAGCAGGTTACAAGTCACTGTGGCTGAATTAAAAATGGTCATTATTTAACTCAAGTAAATATCTTAGGCATTTCATAGTTGTCTATCATGATGTGTATCTAGTGACTATCTTAGGCATTTCATAGTTGTGTATTAAGATGTGTCTCTCTTGCTTCTTATCCTTTTCAAATATTATTAATGATGTCCCTTTGAAAAGAAAGTTGTGTGAATTAAAGACTGATAATACTTCATTTAAATACATATTCCATATTTTGGTTTAGATAGTGTAAATGAAAAGGTGTTGAACATATTGGTAAAATCCTTCCCAAACTTTGAAAGTCTCTATAAATGAAAGAAACAATTATTAAAAACATTGTGTCAAAAGGGATTGCTCATTATGAGCTTGTTTGATACTTTTGATTTGATACATTGTGGCAAAAGGAAAAACTGCTCATTTGCTTCCCCACTGAGTTTTTAGCTCTCCTGTGAAAGAAGTGCTCAAGGTGAGATATTGGAATTGCCCTTTGTCCGTCGTCAGTCGTCTTTAATCTACATCTCCTTCTAAACCACTGTATGGATTTTGACTAAACTTGGTTGAATGATCCTTCAGTGATCCTCTTTCAAATTTGTTCAAAGAAATTAATTCCATGCAGAACTCTGGTCATGGCAACCACAAGGATTTTTTTTTTTTTTTAAACTTTTAAAATCTTCTAGTCTGAAACCCAAAGGCCTAGAACTTCAATATTTGGTGTGTAGCATTGTCTATTAATCTTCCACAAAGATTGTTCAAATAATGCCCCTGGGGTCAAAATTGACCCCGCCCTTCACCTGTTTTACATAGAATTGTTAAAATTACATCCCTTGGGTCAAAATTGTCTACGCCCTAGGTTCACCTGTTTCACATAGCGATATATAGGGCAAAACTTTGAAAATCATCTTGTCTGAAACTGAAGGGCCTTGACCTTAAAATTTTAATATATAATGCAGAGCATCGTCTACTAGTCCTCTACAAAGATTGTTCAAATTATGCCCCTGGGGTCAAAATTGGCCCTCCCTGTGGGTCACCTATTTTACATAGAGATATATAGGGGGAAATTTTGAAAATCTTCTTGTCTGAAACTGAAGGGCCTTGACCTTAGATATATAATGCAGAGCATCGTCTACTAGTCCTCTACACAGATTGTTCAAATTATGCCCCTGGGGGTCACCTATTTTACATAGAGATATATAGGGGAAAACTTTGAAAATCTTCTCGTATGAAACAGAAAGGCCTACACTGTAGAGCTTAGTTATGTAGTGTGTATCCTTGTCAAGTAGTCCTTAACTAAGATTGTTCAAATTATGCCCCTGGGGTCAAAATTAGCCCTGCCCCAGGGGTCACCTGTTTTACATAGAGCTTAGATATTTGTTATGAAGCATTATCTACTTGTCCTCTACCAAGTTTATTCAAATTGTGCATCTTGGGTCAAAAAGAGATATATAGGGAAAAACTTTGAAAATCTGCTTGTTTGAAATTGAAAGGCCTTAAGCTTAGATATATTGTGAGTACAAAGGTCTAGTGGTCTTCTACCAAGATTGTTCAAATTAAACGCCTGAGGTTATGTGAGTGATCCAGGGCCATCACAGCCCTCTAGTTTAAAAGTCTCCTGCAATCCAGGGCCATCAAGGCCCTCTAAATTAAAAGCCTCCTGCTTCTAAGGCATCAAAAGATGTCTGTAAAGTCAAAATTTCTTTTTTAGGTCCATCATCGCATAAACCCTCATTCTCCCCTCTAAATTCTGGTTCCAAGCACAGTAATACATCAGACAGGGATACAGGCATCGGGACAGGTGCCAGCAGCTTTAGGGACAGCCATCACAGAAGCAGAAGTGAGCAGGAACCAGTGCGGGCCCTTGAACCAGGAGAAATTTTTAAAGCTGCTGGGTTTGGTCCTCCCCACCGTTCAAACTCTCCAGACTTGGCTATCTTACATGGGCACCATGGCCAGAGTGATGGTATTATTATATTTCATTTATTTTCAAAAATATTCTTACCGCTCTTCTATATATACAACAAATCTGCTGAAAATTTTCTTTAGAGAAAAACACTATAAACGAATAGTATAATCTTCAAAATAGTTTGTAATTGCTCATTATCAAGAATTTCTTATTTTGCCATGATATTTTCAAAAGTCGTCTGCTGTAGAGACGTCAAAAAGTGTATACTTTTGTTTTTATTGTGAAAATGAATTGTCCTGAGTTTCTGAATACACAGAGACTAGCAGGCCTCCGGAAAACAGAAATTTTTTAAAAAATCTCACTAACACCTACGCTATATGTCTCTTTGTAAACGAAAACCCAATGAAATCCTAGTTAGTACACATTGCCTTTCAGAAAGTCACTTACCTTGCCATAAAAAAGATAATTGATAAACTGTGACAATTCTGTTTGATAGATAACACATAGGGTTTAAGTGTTTGCAGCTTATTTATTACGAGTTGATCAGTCTAATAAATTGTCAGAATTAGGATGTTACTTTTACTTTCGGACCGTTTGTAATTTGCAAAGCATTGTGCTACATTTAACGTGCTTATTAATGGAAATGTTTTTGAAGTCGATAATTGCCGATGATAATTAGAATTCAATGCTTTATTGCTCAAAAGTTTCAACATGTATATATATAAGGCAGAATTTTCATTACATTTCGATTTTCTTTTGTTACATTGTTTAAATGGCTCAACGCAATTTACTTACGGTTCAAACCGGTTAATAACTTTTAAATAGCTAAACGTACTTACCTAAAAAATGGATTTCTCTGATTTTGTCAGAAATATTTCAGTCATGCAAAAAAAAGATATTTTTTGTAGTTAAGGTATATGTAGACAAAAAGATGATAACCGTACAAACAGAGCAGTAAATAAGAGAATTGTATCGTCTGTACTATACACTCACTAATTTATTATGTCTACCTATTTGTCAAACATTCACTTTTGTACTGTGTCTACCTATTTGTCAAACATTCACTATTGTACTGTGTCTACCTATTTGTCAAACATTCACTATTGTACTGTGTCTACCTATTTGTCAAACATTCACTATTGTACTGTGTCTATCTATTTGTCAAACATTCACTATTGTACTGTGTCTACCTATTTGTCAAACATTCACTATTGTACTGTGTCTACCTATTTGTCAAACATTCACTATTGTACTGTGTCTACCTATTTGTCAAACATTCACTATTGTACTGTGTCTACCTATTTGTCAAACATTCACTATTGTACTGTGTCTATCAATTTGTCAAACATTCAATATTGTACTGTGTCTACCTATTTGTCAAACATTCACTTTTGTACTGTGTCTACCTATTTGTCAAACATTCAATAACGTACTCACGCTAAATGTATATATTACGTATATATTAAGTAAACACCTGAAAGTGTTATGGTCTTCGTACAAACCGTGATAATTGATTGATTGATTAGGGTTAATCACTGTATCAACAATTTTTTCAGCCATCTCACGGCAACCAGTTTGCCTATTCATGCGTTTCCTGGTTTTCAGACGCCAGTACACCATACAACATACTTTCCAAGCAACTGGCTGCTTTTCTACATGTGCTGGTGACAATGGAAACAAAATGCGCCTTGTGTGATATTGATCATTCAAGATTTTATTTTATTTGAAAAGAAGTCTGGTTACCTATGATTTTTGATACAGTTATGCTTAAACTTTATTAATGCAAATTTTAAAAAAATTTCTTAATGTTGAATCATAGGAACAAAACCCTTTAATTGAATGATTTTTTATGCATTGAATTTTATTTAATTATTTATAACATTATTTGGTGTCATTTTTTCGTGACGGCTACATTTTTACCTTCAATTCTTCTAGACATATAAACATTGAAGTGTTGCCAAACAAATGATGTAAAACTGAAAATTTGAAAAATATATATATATTACTTAGGAAAAAGCAGTCACATTTGCCAAAGTATGGGGTTTACAGAAGAAAGGGCCGGAAAACTTTTCCAAGCCTGCTTTCCCCATATTTTTATTTCAAATTTCTGTAGATTAGGTAATATGCTATCAACACACCAATTTTCGTAAAATTCTAAATGTTTGCATAGAAAGATGAAAGTGTAGCGGTCGTTTTTAAATGAAAGGATACTATTTGGATAGAGTGGAAAACTTTCTCCTTTTGCCATTTTTTTTTCAAAAGAAGTCTGCTGTAGAAGTGTCCAAAACCAATTCATGTGAGAAAGGGTTAAGGCGATATTTGATGCTGCTTCAGTAATGTGAAATAAAGAGAAAAAGCTCAATATTCGGGATTTCTTATTTTCGACGTTTCAATGTTTTCAACTCCGTTTGGAAACTAATCTGTTGATGTTACAATCGAATGTCAACATAATTATCATATCAGCTAATAGCTGTGTGTTGTTTGCTCTGAAGATATGTCAAATCTAGAATCTGGTGTTCAGATAGACAAACAAAGTGTGGAAAAGGAGAAATTGCTTGTTTTTATAATTTCTGACATACTGACGTTTTCTGACGCCTCTGCATCAGTCCACTTTTAAAAACATTGTGACAAATTTTGTTTTCCATGGCTATAGTGGAAAATAATTTTGTAGAAATGTTCCTTGGGTGACCCTCTATCAGATTCTTTCAAGCCATGTTGATTGGTTAAAAAAACATGGCTGCCAGGGGCGAAGCTTTTTTGCCTTATATGGCTATAGCTAGTGGAAACTTAAGAAATTCTCTCCTCCGAAAGTGTAAGGCCGATTTTCAAATAATTTTGTTGAAATGTTCCTTGGGTGACCCTCTATCAGATTCCTTCAAGCCATGTTGATTGGTCTAAAAACATGATAAGTTCAAACCCAACCATGGTAAACATTCTTTTTGATGTTCGACATAAGTCTATTTGATAAGCATCATTTGTCTCCCACAAATCTGCTACAGTTAAGAACATCATGAAATTGACAAAATTTACCGTTCACGCTCCGCTCCGTTCCGTTCAGTTCCGCTACCCTCACGTTCCATTTCGCTCTTAAAGCATTCAGTCGTTCAAATGATTGTAATTGATTTTTAGCTTGACTTTTCGAAGAAAAGGCTAGCTATACTACTCGCCCCGGCGTCGGTGTCGGCGTTGGTGTCACACCTTGGTTAAGGTTTTTGTACCAATTCACTTTTTAGTCAAAACCATTATAGATTATGCTTTGAAACTTGCAACACTTATTCACCATCATTACCTTCATCAACAGACAAGAGTACATAACTCTGTCAAGGTTTTTGAAAGAATTATGGCCCTTTTTGACATAGACTTTTGCTTAAGTTTTTTGTACCAATTCCCTTTTTTCAAAACCATTACAGATATTGCTTTGAAACTTACAGCAGTCATTCACCAAAGTTTTTTGTACCAATTCCCTTTTTTCAAAACCAAAACAGATATTGCTTCGAAACTAAAATCACTTTTTCTTACCTCCATTAACAGACAAGAGTACATAACTCAGTCAAGTTTTCTTCAAGAATTATGGTGCCTTTTTTCAACTTAGAATTTTGGTTAAGTTTTTTGTACCAATTTAATTTTTTGTCAAAACCATAACAGATGTTGCTTTGAAACTTACAACACTTATTTACCATCATTAACTCCATCAACAGACAAGAGTACATAACACTGTCAAGGTTTTTGTCAGAATTATGATACTTTTTAACTTAGACCTTTGGTTAAAAAAATTGTACGAATTCATTTTTTAACTCTTGTCAAGTTTTCTTCAAGAATTATGGCCCTTTTTCGACTTAGAATTTTGGTTTAAGTTGTTCGTACCACCCCGATTTCTTTCAAAACTATGAGAGATATTGCTTTGAAACTTTCAACACCTGTTCTGTCAAAGTTTTTGTAAGAATTATGGCCCTTTTTCGACTTAGAATTTTGGTTAAGTTTTTTGTACCAATTTAAATTTTTGTCAAAACCATAACAGATGTTGCTTTGAAACTTACAACACTTATTTACCATCATTAACTCCATCAACAGACAAGAGTACATAACACTGTCAAGGTTTTTGTCAGAATTATGATCCTTTTTAACTTAGACCTTTGGTTAAAAAAATTGTAGGAATTCATTTTTTTTCAAAACCATTACAGATATTACTTTGAAACTTACAACAGTTATTCACCATCATTACATCCATCAACAGAAAAGAGTACATAACTGTATGTTTTTGTAAGAATTATGGCACTTTTTCCACTTAGAATTGTGGTTAAGTTTTTCATACCACCCCACTTTTTTGCAAAACCATTAGAGATATAGCTTATACACTTACAATACTTATTTACCATCATTACCTCCATGGACAGACAAGAGTACATAACTCTGTTAAGGTTTTTGTAAGAATTATGGCCCTTTTTCAACGTATAATTTTGGTTCAGTTTTTTGTACCAATTCACTTTTTTTCAACACCATAACAGATATTGCTTCGAAACTTACATGACTTATTCACCATCATAACCTTAATCAACAGACAAGAGTACATAACTCTGTCAAGTTTTCTTCAAGAATTATGGCCCTTTTTCAACTTAGAATTTTGGTTTAAGTTGTTCGTACCACCCCAATTTCTTTCAAAACTATGAGAGATATTGCTTTGAAACTTTCAACACCTGTTCTGTCAAAGTTTTTGTAAGAATTATGGCCCTTTTTCGACTTAGAATTTTGGTTAAGTTTTTTGTACCACGCCACTTTTTTTCAAAACCATTAGAGATATAGCTTATACACTTACAATACTTATTTACCATCAATACCTTCATCAACAGACAAGAGTAGATAACTCTGTCAAGGTTTTTGTAAGAATGATGTAACATATAGACAGATAAAAAGTCGATATCGTTATCGAGCGGCTGTTTGCATAATGCTTTCAATATCAAAACAATAGACAGATAAAAAAAATCGATATCGGGTGTAATTATTGTTTGTGCATTACGCTTATTGTGTTCAGTCACCTTGCAAACTGATACAACTTTAATCGACCGCAGCTGTCATGGTGTGACAAAAGAACAAGCTCAATTTCAAACTTCATAATGTAACAAACAACCACAGCTGAAAATTTCGCAAATGTCATTCATTTCTTACAACTTGGGAAACCCCAAATACTTATTTACCATCATTCCCTCCATCCACAGACAAGTGTACATAACTCTGTCAAGGTGCTTTTAAGAATTATGGCCCTTTTTCGAGTTATTCATACCAATTCATTTTTTTTTTTTTAAAACAATTAGAGATATAGCTTAAACACTTACAATATCTTTTTACCATCAATACCTCCACCAACAGCCAAGAGTGCATAATTCTATGATTTTTTTTAAGAACTAGAACCCTTTAATATTGTATGATAAAGTAATTGCTTATGTTTTCTGTACCACCCAAAATAGTTTTGTTTTATTGGCAAGCACGAATAAGATGAGCATGCTGTCCTCTGACAGCTCTTGTTTCTGTTCCGTTCAAATTGATTGCTTTTTTACGCTCACTGGGAACGCTTTTTTATTCAATCAAAAGTAGTTTCGTAAAAAATTATTTAGTAAATTGTTGCAACCGCTCAATGAGCAAAGCATTCATGTGATTGGATTTTTTCGTTCATTATGATTGTTTCATTCAGAGCGCTAAATTCCGTTCTGCTCTTAAAGCGTTTCAATCACACTCACGATCCAATCACGTTCCGCTCTGACTGTCAAGTTCATAATGTTCTTAGCTGTTAACAGTTAAGAAAATCATGAAATTGACAAATTTATCATTCACGTTCCACTCCGTTCCGTTCAGATCCGCTCCCGCTCTTGAAGCGTTCAGTCGTTCAAATGATTTTGATTGCATTTTTCCGTTCTGTTCAAATTGATCGCTTTTTTACGCACACTGGGAGCGGTTTTTTTATTATCAAAAGTAGTTTCGTAAAATAATTATTGTTGCAACCGCTCAATGAGCGAATCATTCATGTGATTGGATTTTTTCATTCTTTATGATTTTGTCGTTCAGAGCGCAAAATTCCGTTCCGCTCTTAAAGCATTCCAAATTTGTTCACATCACGCTCACGATCCAATCACGTCCCGCTCAGATTATCAATTTCATGATGTTCTTAACTGTAACAGTCTGTGTGGAAACTTCATCATATATTTATTTGCATATATATATATATTCCAAAATCGTCAGTTGTCGAGTTAATTAATACATGTAGTACTTATCATTAATGTAGTTGTTGAGCTATTTAAGAAATGTGAGTCATTTAAGAAATTCGGGAGCCATGTTAACCCTTTCCGCGCCAAATAAATAGCAGAAAGTTGTTCTCAGCGCCAAATAAAATCAGGCGTTTCTTAGAAATGATAGTAACTGATTTCAAAATGTTATATTTTATTCATTTGAAAAGATAAAGATTTAAAATTTTCACCGTACATAGAAATTGTATTGAACATTCCATTTAACATTATTTTTTTTAAAAAAATGATTATATAATAATTAATCATAATACCAAAGTTGACCAAATATGGAAATTAAAAGTAACTATACGAGGGGCGTTACAAAAGTCGCATAATGTTATATATTTTATTCATTTGAAAAGATAAAGACTTAAAATTTTCACCATACATAGAATATGTATTGAACATTCCATTTAACATGTATTTTTTCTAAAAACATGATTATATAATAATCAATCATAATACCAAAGTTGACCAAATATGGAAATTAAAAAGTAACTATACGAGGGACGTTACAAAAGTCGCATAAATGTGACTTCGGCGCTGAGCCAAGCTGTCGCGTATATGCGACTTTGGCGCCGAAAGGGTTAAACAAAATCATAAATTAAATTTCTATTTACTACGAAGTGAATGTTCTTCAAGAGAAGACGGACCAACAGAAAGAATTAAAGAGAAAAGATCATCCTGAGCCTTCCTTCCATTCAGGTGATCAGAAAGATAACCCCACCAGATACATTGTAGCACGTTACTGTTCAGTTGATTAGAAAGATAACTCCCGGCCTGCCGCATGTTAACACATCATGGACAGTTCCTATGTACAGAAAGATAATCCCACACTGTAGTGTGTTAACACATCATGAACAGTTTCTATGTAAAGAAAGATAACCCCGGCCTGACGCACGTTAACACATCATTGACAGTTTCTATGTACAGTAAGATAACCCCACTCTGTAGCACGTTAACACATCATGGACAGTTTCTATGTACAGTAAGATAACCCCACTCTGTAGCACACTAACACATCATGGACAGTTTCTATGTACAGAAAGAAATCCTCACTCTGTCGCACGTTAACACATCATAGACAGTTTCTATGTACAGAAAGATAACCCCACTCTGTAACATGTTAACACATCATGCATGCACAGTTTCTATGTACAGAAAGAAATCCCCACTCTGTAGCATGCTAACACATCATGCACAGTTTCTATGTACAGAAAGAAATCCCCACTCTGTAGCACGTTAACACATCATGGACAGTTTCTATGTACAGAAAGAAATCCCCACTCTGTAGCACGTTAACACATCATAGACAGTTTCTATGTACAGAAAGAAATCCCCACTCTGTAGCACATTAACACATCATAGACAGTTTCTATGTACAGAAAGAAATCCCCACTCTGTGGCACGTTAACACATCATAGACAGTTTCTATGTACAGAAAGAAATCCCCACTCTGTAGCACGTTAACACATCATAGACAGTTTCTATGTACAGAAAGAAATCTCCACTCTGTAGCATGTTAACACATCATGGACAGTTTTTATATACAAACAGTTTTATTTTATAATAAACTTCAAAACATTGTGAAAAATGGAGAAATTGCTAATCAAGAGTTATTTGTTTCTTTTGTCTCAATATTTGCATCATTCGTCTGCATCAGGAGTGTCAACATGTGGGAAAAGGGGGTTAACTTATTAATTATTGTAACATTACAAGTATTAAATATAAAATAACATTTAAAAACCTTCAAAACATTTATTAAATGTAGCATTAATGCTGCATTATCACTTTTCATAACCAATTTAGTCGCCGTGACTTTATCTATTTATGGAATGAAACAATACACACTACACATGATTAACATATTTATAAATAGACTGGAAAGATGCATATTGCTCATGCGGCATTCCTCAACCGATTTTCGATATATTCAACATTTTAGATGTAGTCTTCTGCATGCCATAAACTGGAAATTATATAGTAGTAAGGACCAGTAGGTATTAATAGTTACTGTTATCATCGCATGTACCAGAATTAATTAAACAAATACTTTAATAATTGGAAATAAATATATCAGTAGCTCACCTGTGCATGAAATGCTCAAGGTGAGCTATTGTGATCACATTTTGTCTGGCGTCCGTCTGTCATGCATCGTCAACAATTGCCTACACTCTACAGGCTACATTTTGCATCCGATCTTCATGAAAGTTTATCAGAACATTCATCTCGATCAAATCTTGGATAATTTTTAATCAGGGCCATATGATGTCAAAAACTAGGTCACTAGGTCAAGTTCGAAAATGGGTCATATCAGATCAAAAAGTCAGAAACTATGTCAGTAGGCCAAATTGAAGGGAAATCCTTTAGCACATTGGAGGCTGCATTTTTAGCTTGAGCATGTTGACACTTTATCAAAATGTTTGTCTTGATAATATGTAGGCCAACATCTAATATTGGTCATGCCTGTTGAAAAACTAGGTCACTAGGCCAAATTGAAGGAAAAATTTGTTAACACTGTAGAAGCAGCATTTTTTGCTTTAGTAGCTTACACTATGGTCAGAGGGATTATCTTAATGATATCTAGGGCAAGTTTATATTTGGGTTATGCCTGGTCAAAAACTAGGTCACTAGGTCAAATTGAAGGAACATTTTGTTAACACTCTGGATGCTGCATTTTTTGCTTCAGCAGCTTGAAATTTTGTCAGAATGTTATCTAGGTCAAGTTTGAATAAGGGTCATATTGGGTTAAAAGCTAGGTCACTAGGTCAAATTGAAGGAAAATATTGTTAGACTCCGGAGGCCGCATTGTGACTGAGCAAGTTGAAACTTTGTCAGAATGTTTGTCTTGATGATATCTAGTCCATGTTCGAAAATAAGTCACTAAGCCAAATGAAGGAAAAAATTGTATACACTCTGGAGGTTCCATTTTGAATCTTTGTCAGAATAATTGTCTTGATGTGTTTTGCATTAGAAATCACATTGCATAATTCAGGTGAGTGATCTAGGGCCATCATGGCCCTCTTGTTCTAAATAAACTATAATTAAGTCTCTTTACGATCAATTGTAACTATTGTAAGGCATCTTCGTATAGTAAAGAAAGCTAAAGATATCTATAAATGGAAACAAATATTGTATACAGTTGAAAGCATTGAGGCAAAAGGAGAAACTGAGCATCATGAGCAGTCTTTCTTTTTGCCAAAATGTTTTCAAAAGTAATCTGCTGCAGATGTATCTGAATGCATCTGCAAGTGAAAAAGGGTCATACAAGTTAGAGCCAGAAGCTGAACTGTAATAGGGATTTACTGTTAATCCAAATCAATTTGTGCACTTCAGTCTGGTTTTTGTATTCTAACCCTATCCCACTTTCAGATGTACTTTGGCGCTTTTACAGCAGGATACTTTATGACAAAATTGCATTGAAATATGTCTGTATCAGGGAAAGTGTTAACCATTTCCAACATCAACATATCTGTATCAGACGACTTTGGCCACAGCTAGGCATAACAAGGGAAACTCTTTTGCATGAAAGAGTAATTATTCAATATAGCTGAAAACCAAAAGTCATCAGCAGGTTGTTAAGGGTTAAAGGATTAACAAGTAGATTAGCCTCTTTCATGCCTAAATAAAAATAGTTATGATTAAAAGATAAACCGCTGAGATTGATCCCTTTCATTTTTGTCCAACATTGTTTTCTTTCCACATTTCAAAAAAAATAAGTATATTGGTTGTGTTCATCTTATTGATTGTCCAAGTGCATGGTAGAATGGTTAATATAAACATGTCAATTAGGACTAAGTTTGTTGTTGCAATTGCAAAACATCATCAGACAACCATGGTTGTTGACACCAAAGGGAATTTTCACTGTTTTGCAGTTTTGACAGATAGCAGTTTCTGATTGGATGTAGTACAAATATTGTTTCTGATTGGATGCAGTGCAATATTGTACTGCACCAAACAGCCAATCAGATCACATGTTATGAAAGTATTATTAATTCACTTTAAAAAGGTGACCTCATCTAATTATAGACTTTGCCTTGGCGTGTGAAATGTGGGGTATATTGGAATCACCCCGTCCGTCTGTCTGTCCGTCCGCATGAGAGAGTACTTGTGGGGTGCACGTTTTTCCCCACAAACAAAATCAAACGAAATAACCCCACAAGTACTCTCCCATGAGTTTGTCTGTCCGTCTGTCTGTCTGTCTGTCTGTCTGTCTGTCTGTCCATATGTCTTGTAAGCGCAACTCCTCCTTAACGGCTGGACCGATTCTGATGAAACTTTACACAGTTGCAGTACACAACTTGAGGATGTGCATGAAGTAAGATTATCCCTGTCCGTCTGTCCGTGTCCGTCTGTCTGTCCATATGTCTTGTAAGCACAACTCCTCCTTAACGGCTGGACCGATTCTGATGAAACTTTACACAGTTGCAGTACACAACCTGAGGATGTGCATGAAGTAAGATTATCCCGGTCGGAAATATATCTGTCCGTCCGTCTGTCTGTCCATATGTCTTGTAAGCGCGGGACGGGGGGTTATCCTTTTGTGAGTTCACTCAAAGTCCTAGTTTTATCAGTGAAGACAAGTTTGTGTTACGAGAAATTTCATGTTATTTGTACACAATTTGAGAGATAACATATAAATGGTTTTGTTGGCTTAGTATTAATTACTCGTCCTGTAAGTGAGAGGTCTCGTGTTTGAGGCCCGGAATCAGTAAATCTCACTGTTCATTATAGGTGTATTGTGACCTAAATCAGTAAATCTTGCTGTTCATTATAGGTGTATTGTGACCTAAATCAGTAAATCTTGCTGTTCATTATAGGTGTATTGTGACCTAAATCAGTAAATCTTGCTGTTCATTATAGGTGTATTGTGACCTAAATCAGTAAATATTGCTGTTCATTATTGGTGTTTTGTGACCTCAATCAGTAAATCTCGCTGTTCATTATAGGTGTATTGTGACCTAAATCAGTAAATCTCTCTGTTCATTATAATTATATTGTGACCTAAATCAGTAAATCTTGCTGTCCATTATAGGTGTATTGTGACCTAACTCAGTAAATCTCGCTGTTTATTATAGTGCATTGTGACCTAAATAAGTCAATCTTGCTGTTCATTATAGGTGTTTTGTGACCTAAATCAGTAAATCTCACTGTTAAATCTTGCTGTTCATTATAGGTGTTTTGTGACCTAAATCAGTAAATCTCACTGTTCATTATAGGTGTATTGTGACCTAAATCAGTAAATCTTGCTGTTCATTATAGGTGTATTGTGACCTAAATCAATAAATCTCACTGTTAAATCTTGCTGTTCATTATAGGTGTTTTGTGACCTAAATCAGTAAATCAGACTGTTCATTATAGGTGTATTGTGACCTAAATCAGTAAATCTTGCTGTTCATTATAGGTGTATTGTGACCTAAATCAGTAAATCTTGCTGTTTATAATAGGTGTATTGTAACCTAAATCAGTAAATCTCATTGTTCATTAAGTTGTATTGTGACCTAACTCAGTAAATCTTGCTGTTCATTTAAGGTGTATTGTGACCTAACAAATCCTTATTTCACATCTATCCCTTCGATCGTAGTGAGTGACGGTATCAAAAGAATCGCATCAGTGAGACAAATCTTTGAGTAACACAGCATAAGGTACTAAGAGAGAGATTGTGAATAATGACCAGTTTGACTACATTAAACATAAATTGGTGGGGGGTAGCATGGATTTACCTGCAGATTTAGTCCTGTGATTTTTAACCCTTTCCCACATATTGATATTTTTAAAACACTGCATTAGACAATTTTAGAAAATGAGCACATTCTCCTTTTATCTGTATGTTTCCAACTTAATTCATTAATCATACAGTCATTAATTTATATTGATTTTCCATAATTTTTCAGATATTTTCAAAGTTATCTTCTTCAGACTTGTTGTATGTGGGAAAGGGTTAGGGAGTTGGATATTGTTATATATATACAATACACTTACACACTGTATTAATGAGTATGGATCATTTAAGAATTGGAAGTTTTATTTAAAGTGGACAATTTTGATCTGTGTGTACACTTTTCTAATTTTAGATGCATAATGAATAGCAGACAATTTTAGATGAACATTGAAGAGCCATTTTCCTTTTGTCATTATGTTTTTTTAACTTAAGTATTAATTATATTCTCGTATATAGAGATGTTTATATTTTTTTGCATTGATGTTTTCAAATGTACCTGCTGCAGATTTCTTGTGTGTGGGCTAGATTTCTAGATATGGAATGTTTTATTGGTTCCCTGATTTAGATTTGAAGCAGAAAATGTTTTTTTTTAAGAATATTATGGTAAAAGAAGAAATTGTTAAAATGAGCAATGCTATTCAATAAATACACTTTCATGTAAAGCGATTTTCTATACTACTGACTAGATGTTTTCAGCATCAGCTGCTTGTGAAAACGTGTTTAAAACATGTCATAGTCTGCATGCTTGTAGTGTATTCTACAGAGGTGTGAAAACTCATCTGTATCAGGGACAGTTCATGGACTCATCAAATGACTCAAATCTAGTTTACAATCATTTATAATGTAAGAAGACAAAATTACGTTGCTAAGAACAAAAAAATAATCACCTAATATTGTGAAAACATTTGAAGAGTTATAATAAGTGAGGTAATAAAGTGATCCAACTCTATGTACTAGATTTATTTCCAAGATCCAAACCTCTAACATGGTGCTCACAACACAGTCTAAGAAAGAAGCAGGTTGTGTACCAAAAGGCACATTTCTTCCTAACTCAGTGAATATATATATCATGACAGATGACAAATCAAAAAGAGAAAACATGACATCATCCCCGTTTGCTGCCAAACAGCTTGACGACAGATTCAAGGAGATTATGCAGAAACGAAAAGGTAATGTTTAGCCACTTTCCTATTTATTTTGATGCCTCTGCAGCAAATGATATTTGAAAAAATTGTGGTAGATAGAAATTGCTCAAACTGAGCATTTTCTACTTTTGCCACAATGTTTTCAACTCTATTCAATAATTTTTTTTTCATTTATATAAATCATTTAGACTATAGACTTATTTAGATTGATATTTCCGATATGTTTTCAAAATCTTATGCTGCAGATTTATTGTTAAGTCACAAATTTAAAACTGTAATTTATAACTATAACATGACCATTAAACAAAGCATCTTTTTATGTCAAAAATACTTACCGGTCATTTAATACCTGATATATAATCTCAATACCGATTAATTCCAACCAGAAAGAATCCGCATAGCTCCCATGATGTGCCTTATGCACGGGCATCTGAAAGTGCGCGACTCCCATGCACACACATGACTTTCAATTTCTGCACACACGTCCGGCTTGCAGGCTACATTTTCTTATTTTCTGTATTTGAGTTTTTAGTCCCTATTTAGAAGGCATTTGACCTTCGCAAGCTATTTTTTCCATTCCTAAAATCTTTCAAGCCAACATTACTGTATAAATTCATTTTATTTACAGCTCTCTTTGACCTTCACCCAACCCGCTAAATTTTTCAGTTTGTGCCAGCTAGCCGTTTCGTTTTTCTGCCTAGCATGATTTAACTTTAGGGCCGGAACATCAATAGTTATATTTAAACCTAAAAGGTTCACTGTATTATCTCTTTCATTGAAACTGAATTGTTTATTAACATGCATTTTGGGCATTTTGTGCACACAGGATAGATACGCCTTGCAAGTTCTGCACCTCTTTGCCTTCTTTCACATGGAAGAAGTGCTCAAAACACAGGACGTACCGAAGAAGGAAGAGGTGCGCGATCTCGAAAGAGATCGTGTTGACCTCAGAGAGTACCCAGAGTTTGATGGATTCTCCCCTATGAACTCTGTGAGCTCGAAGGGCGAGAGTGATAGAACTGTTCATTCTTCCCCTTTACAGCTGCTCCGCTTTCAGCTTCGACTGACCCTGCCCTGGGTTTAGCAGGACAGTCGACTTTTAATAGCTCTGCTATTAATCGGTCACCGGTGGCTACTTCAGGTTTTCCTTGCCACCGAGCACTGAGGCCCAATCTTCGGATTGGGCCCCTATAGTGCCAACTCCTGAACGAAGACCTTCAGTTCTTAATTACAGGATCTCGATGCTTGACTAGTCACTGGGCACTGGTCAACAATCTCCAGGCATTGGGAACTGGGAGTATTGGTCAGATCCTAAGACTTGCTGGTCTCCTGGGGGAAGAGATTATATCCCTAGGGATTACACTCCTCTCCAGTTTCACACCTCGTACCAGTTAGTGGAACAGAATGATGGCTGGCAATCTTACAAGGGGGGAGATTCCTTTGTTTTTAGGACTTACTCCCCTATATCTGCCTATCAGGGCAGCAGACCCCAGTTTATGGGGATCATCTTATCTTAGAAGGAAACCTCTCTAGGAGGCAGTCCTTTGATAGACAGGCCCTGGATCAGGCTCACTTTGTTAACTCTGAAAAAGGGAGGCCGAGACCAGCCCCTACTGATGACACCCCTACAGAAGAAGATTTGTTTTTGGGGGATCAGGTATCAATCATGGCTCCTTAATGGTGTCTATATCAGGGAAATGTTGTCTGTTATCCAATGTTGTCTATAACCTGGAAATGTTTTCTGTTATCCAATGTTGAATGTAACAGGGAAATGTCTATAACAGGGAAATGTTGTCTGTTATCTAATGTTGTCTATATCAGGGAAATGCCACTGTTATCTGATGTTGTCTGTTATCCAATGTTGAATGTAACAGGGAAATAGTGTATGTTATCCAATGTTGAATGTAACGGAATTTTTTATCTGTTATCCAATGTTGTTTATAATAGGGAAATGTTGTATGTTATCCAATATTGTCTATAACAGGGAAATTGTGTATGTTATCCAATGTTGAATGTAACAGGGAATTTTTTTCTGTTATCCAATGTTGTCTATAACAGGAAAATGTTGTAGGTTATCCAATATTGTCTTTAACAGGAAAATGTTGTAGGTTATCCAATGTAGAATGTAACAGGGAAATGGTGTATGTTAACCAATGTTGAATGTAACAGTGAAATGCTGTATGCTATCCAATGTTGAATGTAACAGGGAAATGTTGTCTGTTATCCAATGTTGTCTATAACAGGGAAATGTTGTCTGTTATCCAGTATTGTCGGTATCAGGGAAATGGTTAAAACATCATGGATGCAGAGAGAAATAACATTTATTTTTACCAAATTACGACAGGTGGTTTCCTTGGAAGGGCATCAACAGATGATGACAATCAAACTATACGGACGGAAGATTTCGCAGACAAGTTCCAGGATGCACTTATATACCCAAGTTCAGGTACAGTTTGATTATGTCATCACTTATATACACTAGTTCAGTTACAGCTTGAATATGTCATCACTTATATACACTAGTTCAGGTACAGCTTGATTATGTTGTAACTGAAAGTCTTTTTTAGCTACCACCTTA
This sequence comes from Serripes groenlandicus, assembly GCA_031761405.1. NCBI lineage: Eukaryota > Metazoa > Mollusca > Bivalvia > Cardiida > Cardiidae > Serripes > Serripes groenlandicus. The sequence continues at coordinate 74,065,750 of JASEVX010000003.1, forward strand.
ACCGTTTCACACATACAACAAATCTGCAGCAGATGACTTTGCAAATATGAAAAGAAATGTACAAAAGATCTCCTTAAATTATATTTTATTATTGAAAATGTTCATTATGCCAGAATGTTTATAAAAAGTATTCTGCTGCAGATGCATGTGTATGTAACAAGTGTATGTCTTAGGGAAAAGGTTATAATGAGTTTCGTTTAGTTAGGGGATTTTTTTATTTTTTATAATGAGTCGTTTAGAAAGGGGAAAAGGTTATAATGAGTCTCGTTTAGATAGGGAAAAGGTTATAATGAGTCTCATTTAGAAAGAGAAAAAAAAAATATAATGAGTCTCATTTAGATAGGGAAAGGGGTTATAATGAATCTTGTTTAGATAGATTTTTTTTTTATTATTAAAATGAGTTTCATTTAGATAGGGGAAGGGTTATAATGAGTCCCGTTTAGATAGGGAAATGGTTATAATGAGTCTTGTTTAGATAGGGAAAGGGTTATAATGAGTCTCGTTTAGATAGGGGAAGGGTTATAATGAGTCTTGTTTAGATAGGAGAAGGGTTATAATGAGTCTTGTTTAGAAAGGGAAGGGGTTATAATGAGTCTTGTTTAGATAGGGGAAGGGTTATAATGAGTCTCGTTTAGATAGGGGAAGGGTTATAATGAGTCCCGTTTAGAAAGGAAAAGGGTTATAATGAGTCTCGTTTAGATAGGGGAAGGGTTATAATGAGTCTTGTTTAGATAGGAGAAGGGTTATAATGAGTCGTTTAGATAGGGAAAGGGTTATAATGAATCGTTTAAATAGGGAAAGGGTTATAATTAGTCTTGTTTAGATAGGGAAAGGGTTATAATGAGTCTTGTTTAGAGACCCACTAAACCCGTCCCCACATACAGACGTTTTCTGACGCCTCTACAGCAGACAGCTTTTGAAAAAATTGTAACTAAAGGAGAAATTGCTCACAACGAGCAAATCACTTGTTTGGATTTTGACTAAATTTGGTAGGAATGACCCTTGGTTGGTCCTCTTTCAAAGTTATTCCATGCTGCAACAGAAAAAGTGAAAAATACTTGAACTTTTCTTAATGTCCAAAAGTACTTGCTAAATTAGAAAATTATTTGGTACAAATGTTTCTTGGGGGACCCTCTATTAAGGTTGTTCAGTGAACCTCTACCAATTATTTGGATCCATTGAAAAACAGCACCAAGGGGGCTAAGCTTGTTTTCCATATATGTATATATATATAGAGTGAAAGCTTTAAAAATCTTGTCAACAAAAAGTAGGGGCTTGTTTTCCTTGCATGTAAGTTATAGTAAAACTTTAAAAATCTGCTTGTCAAAAGCATTAGGTTCATTTTAAGATAATTTGGTAAAACGAAGTCTTCTTTGGTTGACCCTAGACCAAAACTGTTGAAACTATTCAGATTTGTTGAATAACATGGCCTCCAAGGGGAGTTGCTTGTTTTCCTTGTATGTATGAGGTAAGACCATTGAAAACTATTTAATATATATTAAATCAAGTGAGCAATATAGGACCATAATGTTCCTCTCATTTTCTAAATCTTTTCCAACAAACAGCAAATCTGCAGCAGACACCTTTGAAAGCATTTGTGTAAAAATGTGAAAAAAGTCTTATGAGCAATATTTCCCCTTGTCACAATGTTTTCAAAAGCCTTCCTCTTCCTCTTCAGTGGCATTAAAATGCTTGTTGTGGGAAGGGTTAAAGAAATCACAGTTATTATACCCGATTATAGACTGAGTGTTTGTGTGTGTGTAAATAAATCACAGTTATTATACCTGATTATAGACTGAATGTTTGTGTGTGTGTGTGTAAAGAAATCACAGTTATTATACCTGATTATAGAATGAATGTTTGTGTGTGTGAAGAAATCAGTTATTATACCTAATTATAGACAGAATGTTTGTGTGTGTGTGTGTGTGTAAAGAAATCACAGTTATTATACCTGATTATAGAATGAATGTTTGTGTGTGTGTGTGTGTGTGTGAAGAAATCAGTTATTATACCTAATTATAGACTGAATGTTTGTGTGTGTAAAGAAATCAGTTATTATACCCGATTATAGACTGAATGTTGTTGTGTGTGTGTGTGTAAAGAAATCACAGTTATTATACCCAATTATAGACTGAATGTGTGTGTGTATGTAAAGAAATTACAGTTATTATACCCGATTATAGACTGAATGTTTGTGTGTGTGTGTGTAAAGAAATCAGTTATTATACTCGATTATAGACTGAATGTTGGTGTGTGTGTTAAGAAATCACAGTTATTATACTCGATTATAGACTGAAAGTTTTTGGGTGTGTGTAAAGAACTCAGTTATTATACCCAATAATGGACTGGATGCTTGTGTGTGTGGTGTGGGAAAGGGTTAAAGAAATCACAATTATTATACCTGATTATAGACTAGATGCTTGTGTGTGTGAAAATAAATCACAGTTATTATACCCCCCGGCAAACAAAGTTTGGGGGGGTATATAGGAATCACCCTGTCTGTCCATCTGTCTGTCCGTCTGTCTGTCCGTCTGTCTGTCTGTCTGTCTGTCCTTATGTCCACATTTCTTGTAAGCACTACTCCTCCTAAACGGCTCAATGGATTTGGTTCAAACTTTACATGAAGGTTACACATCATATGTAGATATGCATGAAGGAAGATCACACGCCTCGGACTCTTCCAAGGGGAGATAATTTAACTTAGAGGTTATCTGCGAGGGACTCCTGTGCACATACCTCCACATTTCTTGTAAGCACTACTCCTCCTAAACGGCTCAATGGATTTGGTTCAAATTTTACATGAAGGTTACACATCATATGTAGATATGCATGAAGGAAGATCATACGCCTCGGACTCTTCCAAGGGGAGATAATTCAACTTAGAGGTTATCTGCGAGGGACTCCTGTGCACATACCTCCACATTTCTTGTAAGCACTACTCCTCCTAAACGGCTCAATGGATTTGGTTCAAACTTTACATGAAGGTTACACATCATATGTAGATATGCATGAAGGAAGATCACACGCCTCGGACTCTTCCAAGGGGAGATAATTTAACTTAGAGGTTATCTGCGAGGGACTCCTGTGCACATACCTCCACATTTCTTGTAAGCACTACTCCTCCTAAACGGCTCAATGGATTTGGTTCAAATTTTACATGAAGGTTACACATCATATGTAGATATGCATGAAGGAAGATCATACGCCTCAGACTCTTCCAAGGGGAGATAATTCAACTTAGAGGTTATCTGCGAGGGACTCCTGTGCACATACCTCCACATTTCTTGTAAGCACTACTCCTCCTAAACGGCTCAATGGATTTGGTTCAAACTTTACATGAAGGTTACACATCATATGTAGATATGCATGAAGGAAGATCACACGCCTCGGACTCTTCCAAGGGGAGATAATTTAACTTAGAGGTTATCTGCGAGGGACTCCTGTGCACATACCTCCACATTTCTTGTAAGCACTACTCCTCCTAAACGGCTCAATGGATTTGGTTCAAACTTTACATGAAGGTTACACATCATATGTAGATATGCATGAAGGAAGATCACACGCCTCGGACTCTTCCAAGGGGAGCGGGGGGTATTCTTCAGTGAGCTTTGCTCACAGTATTTCTAGTTATACCATATTATAGACTGGATGCTTGTGTGTGTGTGTGTAAAGAAATCACAGTTATTATACCCGATTATAGAATGGATGCTTGTGTGTGTGGTGTGGGAAAGGGTTAATGAAATCACAGTTATTATACCTGATTATAGACTGGTTGCTTGTGTGTGTAGTGTAGGAAAAGGTTAAAGAAATCACAGTTATTAATATACCCGATTATAGACTAGATGCTTGTGTGTGTAAAGAAATCACAGTTATTATATCCAATTATAGACTGGATGCTTGTGTGTGAGATGTGGGAAAGGGTTAAAGAAATCACAGTTATTATACCTGATTAAAGACTGAATGCTTGTTTGTGTCATTTCGGAAAGGGTTAAAAAAAAAATCACAGTTATTATACCCAATTATAGACTGGATGCTTGTGTGTGTAAAGAAATCACAATTATTATACCTGATTATAGACTGGATGGTTGTGTCTGTGTAAAGAAATCACAGTTCTTATACCTGATTATAGACTGGATGCTTGTGTGTGTGTGTAAAAACCCCACCACACAGTTATTATACCCGATTATAGACTGGATGCTTGTGTGTGTGTGTAAAGAAATCACAGTTATTATACCTGAGTATAGACTGAATGATTGTGTCTGTGTAAATAAATCACAGTTATTATACCTGATTATAGACTGGATGCTTTTGTGTGTGTAAAGATATCACAGTTATTATACCTGATTATAGACTGGATGCTTTTGTGTGTGTAAATATATCACAGTTATTATACCTAATTATAGACTGGATGCTTGTGTGTGTGGTCTAGGAAAGGGTTAAAGAAATCACAGTTATTATACCAGATTATAGAAATGATGCTTGTGTGTATATAGTAATCACAGTTATTATACACAATAATAGACTGGATGATTGTGTGTGTAAAGAAATCATAGTTATTATGCCCAATTATAGACTGGATGCTTGTGTGTGTGTCATTTCGGAAAGGGTTGGAAAAAAAACACCTTTATTATACCCGATTATAGACTGGATGCTTGTGTGTGTTTAAAGAAATCACAGTTATTATACCTGATTATAGACTGGATGCTTGTGAGTGTGTGTGTGTAAAGAATTCACAGTTATTATACCTGATAATAGACTGGATGCTTGTTTGTGTCAGTCTTTTAGATGATCACACCTGGTAGTTTTTAGTCAGTTAGGGTTCATGGTGATGTGTGAGTTAGTTCAAGAGATATAACAGAAATACTGTTAAAAACTGGGTCAAGCCCCAAGTTTGTCTTTTAAATTTAATCTAAAAAAAGGTGGATAACACATAAGATTTTACTTGCAGGTCTTATAACCCTCTATTGACTGATTGAATTTGACAGGTTTATTTAGTGACTGTTTATTATACCCCGCGCAAACTAAGTTTGGGGGGGTATATAGGAATCACCCTGTCTGTCTGTCTGTCCGTCTGTCTGTCTGTTTCTTGTAAGCACTACTCCTCCTAAACGGCTCAATGGATTTGGTTCAAACTTTACATGAAGGTTACACATCATATGTAGATATGCATGAAGGAAGATCATACGCCTCGGATTCTTCCAAGGGCAGATAATTCAACTTAGAGGTTACCTGCGAGGGACTCCTGTGCACATACCTCCACATTTCTTGTAAGCACTACTCCTCCTAAACGGCTCAATGGATTTGGGTCAAACTTTACATGAAGGTTACACATCATATGTAGCTATGCATAAAGGAAGATCATATGCCTCGGATTCTTCCAAGGGCAGATAATTCAACTTAGAGGTTACCTGCGAGGGACTCCTGTGCACATACCTCCACATTTCTTGTAAGCACTACTCCTCCTAAACGTCTCAATGGATTTGGTTCAAACTTTACATGAAGGTTACACATCATATGTAGATATGCATGAAGGAAGATCATACGCCTCGGATTCTTCCAAGGGCAGATAATTTAACTTAGAGGTTACCTGCGAGGGACTCCTGTGCACATACCTCCACATTTCTTGTAAGCACTACTCCTCCTAAACGGCTCAATGGATTTGGTTCAAACTTTACATGAAGGTTACACATCATATGTAGATATGCATGAAGGAAGATCATACGCCTCGGATTCTTCCAAGGGCAGATAATTCAACTTAGAGGTTACCTGCGAGGGACTCCTGTGCACATACCTCCACATCTCTTGTAAGCACTACTCCTCCTAAATGGCTCAATGGATTTGGGTCAAACTTTACATGAAGGTTACACATCATATGTAGATATGCATGAAAGAAGATCATATGTATCGGATTCTTCCAAGGGCAGATAATTCAACTTAGAGGTTACCTGCGAGGGACTCCTGTGCACATACCTCCACATTTCTTGTAAGCACTACTCCTCCTAAACGGCTCAATGGATTTGGTTCAAACTTTACATGAAGGTTACACATCATATGTAGATATGCATGAAGGAAGATCATACGCCTCGGATTCTTCCAAGGGCAGATAATTCAACTTAGAGGTTACCTGCGAGGGACTCCTGTGCACATACCTCCACATTTCTTGTAAGCACTACTGAGTCAAACTGTATATGAAGGCTACACATTATATGTAGATATGCATGAAGGAAGATTTTTCTCCTCAGATTCTTCCAAGGGAAGATAAGCAAAGTAGAAACTTTACCAATGTATCCGATGCTTTGGGAGGGGAGCGGGGGGTATTCTTTAGTGAGCTTTGCTCACAGTATTTTTAGTTGTCATAGTTGGCATTTGATAAATGTATTTCCCTAAAATGCTTTGACATCATCTTTAGTTATATTGGCGTACAACTACTGGAATTTCACTGCCAGTTGTTTGAAAGAATATGCCTTGAAGTATATGTAGCATATATGCAGATGATGAAGACTCTTCAAGTCTTGTGACAATTCATACACAGATGCATCAAGACCTAAAATAAGGGTTAATATTGTTTGTTCGGTACATTATTTAGACCACTGCACTGATGATACCAAAATGTTTAATTGTGTGAACTTGTTTTTCATTACTTTAAAAAGAAACGCTTTCTTATTACCTGGGAATAGTGTTGCATCGTTAACCTATTTTGTTTATTCATAGAAAATATATATGAAAGCAATTTTAACACTTTTGCACTGGGCATAAATTAGATAGCTAGCTTTAAAGTGTGTCACCCATTCAGTTCAGTTTGTATACCTTTAGACTAGCATTGACCATGTTACTTGCATGTTTTTCGCAGATGAGGCAGAAAGACTTAGAAATATTGAGGAAGACCTCCATAGTGACGGTGGGTCAGATACGGACACGCTCCAACGAAAACTTGTATCTCTCACGCAACCCCGTCTTCGTAAATCAACAGGTGTTTGTCCCATTAATCCATAGTAACCTAATGACCCCTATATTAGCTATATATATTCACCTACACTTCTTTTCTGTCTATATCTTATATACATGTATATGCATCTCATTTGTTTGTATGTTCAACTATTCTTTATAACATGGCTAATATGAATATTTTGCATTAGCAACTCTTTTTCCATTGACATTCTGTTTTAAAAAGTATTCCATTTTTGTGTGATCAAATAAATGCCAGAAAATATGAGTTTTATTAACATCGTATTATTATCTACATGTTTTCAAAACAATCTACTGCCGATTTGTGGTAAGTTGGAATGTGTAAATGGCAATTACAATCGTCTTACAAACTGTTCTAGTTGTTTTTATGCCATAAGATTTTATTGTGGCTTCAGTGATGTGTATATGACCTGATAGCTGACAAGCAAGACCCAGATTAGCCTGAGAGACCTGGTTGTCCACTGGGCTGAATTCTGTCCCTCATACAACAAATCTGTGGTAGGCGACTTTGAAAGCACCTTGGCAAAGATATTGGAAACCATTATCAATAAAAGTATAATTAATGAAAAGAAAATTCTTTGCAGCAGATGTGTAAAAAATGCCTTGGCCTTTCAACTTAGTTTTTAGGTTACAGTCTGTTCACTTGTATAGAATTGATTTTTAGCTCCACTGGCTGACAGCCAGTCAAGCTTATGTCATGGCGAAATGTCCATCGGGCGGGCTTGCGTCAACTTTTTCTCAACAACTTCTCCTCCCCAACCACTTAGCCAATTGGGATAAAACTTCATAAGAAGCATCCTCTCAATGTCTTCTCCTAAATACATTCAATTTTGTTGGATCCATGCAAAATTCATGTTGCCATGGCAACCAAAAGAAAAAACTTTCAAAGTCTTCTCCTAAACTGGTTGGCCGATTTTCAAATAATGTTGTAGAAATTTTCCTTTGATGACCCTCTATCAGATTCCTTCCAGCCATGTTAATTGCTTGAAAACAATGGCTGCCAGGGGGGCGGGGCTTTTATGCCTTATATGGCTAAAGTGAACACTTAAAAAATCTGGCAGATTTTCAAATAATTTTATAGAAATGTTCCGTGGGTAACTGCCTATCAGATTCCACCAAGCCATGTTGATTGGTCTTATAATATGGCTGCCAGGGGGGTGGGGCTGTTAGCCTTATATCTGCTTTAGTGAAAACTTTAAAAATCTTCTCCTCCAAAACTATTTGGCCGATTTAAAATAATTTTGCAGAAATGTTCCTTGGGTGACACTCTACGAGATTCCTTCAAGCCATGGTGATTTGTCAAAAAACATGGCCACCAGGGGGGCGGGCTGTTTGGAGATATAATTTTTGCCTAATGGCACTGGCCCTCTTGGGCCTCTTGTTCTATCTTGATTTCTACTTTGCATTAATCAATACAGTACAACTATATCCGGAATGGAACTCTCCTAGGAGCTCAGTTCTCACATCTTTATATCTAGGAGACATTAGTAACACTTGTCCTCATGCAGACCCATATTCACACATCTCAAGCAGACAACTTTTGTTAAACATTTTGGCAAAAGGAGTAGTTGCTCATAATGAGCATATTTCCCTTTTGCCACATTGTTTTCAGTTATCTTCATTGGTTATGCTTTTCGTCAACATTTGTTAAAATGTAGTCTGCTGCAGATTTGTTGTATGTGGGAAAGAATTAAAGATAGATCCATGTTCCACTTGATACCCATGTATTCACCTTTAACTGCAATAAAATGGTCTTCTTTTAACCTTTTCCCACTTACAGACACTTGTTTATGCCTCTGCAGCAGACGACTATTGAAAACAAGGTGAAACTTCTCCTTTGCCACAATGTTTTTCAAATCTATAAAATAATTATATAGAGGCTTTCTGACGCCTCTGCAGTAGACAGCTTTTTGTAAACATAGTGACAAAAGCAGAAGTTGCTCAAAACAAGCAACTTCTTCTTTTGCCACATTGTTTTCCACTTTAAGTCATAGGTTATCCATTCAATTATAGAGATTTTCCATTTTTTGATAAAATATGTTCAAAGTCGTCTGCTGTAGAATTTTTGTATGAGGGAAAGGGTTAAAGTCAGCTGCTGCAAAATTAATTAATATGGGAAAGGGTTTAAAAGCCATGGAAAAAATCTTATAATTTCAAAAGAATAAATTATGTAAAACATTCAATACTTTCTCACTTAAAATAAATCTGCAGATGAAAGCAGAAATATGTAGTCAAAAATATAGAAAATAACAATAAGAGAAAGTATATTAGAGAGTTGAAAACATAATAGCAAATAAATGGGGAAATTTCTCCTTTTGAAATGTTTTCAAAAGTTGTCGGCTACAAATGTGTCAATCAATCAATGTATATTAAATTTAATTGTTCATGATCCCTGGGTAAACAAACCAGTACTAGGCTAGAAAATGTGCTACAAATGTGTCAAAAAATGTCTGCAGGTGGGTAAAAAATATGAAGCACAATTTTTATACAGAGTTTATAACATTACGGAAAATGAGAAATTTGCTTGTTTTTAGAAATTACTCATTTTATCTCAATGTTTAATAAAGATCTGCCTCAAAGGCTTTAAAATGTGTTTGTATAAAGCCGTGGTCCCAACCCGCCGTACTTGCAAGTGCGTGCTGTCTACTTGCAAAAACGTGGTCAAAATTTGGGGATCCGTACGTGGTGAGTACCGCCTCAGTACGGATTTGGGAGCACGCAGACACGCCGTAGCACTTTTAGTGCATGGGGAACTTTCGCTGCGTTCGGGATGCGGTCGGGCTACGGATTCACCCCAGTACGGGTGACGCACGTGTCTTCTACAGCCAATGAGCACACAACGCACTGACTCCGTGAGTCTTTTAAATTTTGTCCACTGTCACTTGCTCTACGGACGGCGCACTTAACACGTGCGTGCTGCTCACGTGATAAGTGCGTGGTCTGTGCTTACCCGGCACTTCCCCAGTTCTACTGTCAAATGAGCACGCAGAACTGATGTGGATCGTACAGAGTAAGCACGTGCTCCGCACTTACAACGCACGTTGTGCGCACTGATTTCTGCAGTATATATAAAAGCCGACTCCTCTCGATCCATGGACGAACCCACCATCTCCTGCGTCGGCGCCCCTGTTGTCTCTCCCTCTCCTGTATCAAGGCAAGTAATACCACGTTGTGCTCGTGCGCTGCCACTTGAAGCTGCTCTTGCAGCATCAGAACCTGGAGTCTCTGCGGTGGAATGGGCAGCATCTTGAGGCAGCAGCAGCTGGGACTTCTGGAGAACCTCGGAATGTCGTTCTATATATCCCCCCCCCCGACATTGGGCGGAAAAACTCACGTTCGTCGCACTTCCACGCACTTACAACATGTGAGTGAGTAAGGACACCGTACGTGAGCAGCACATGTAAGTACGGCCTCCGTACGATAACGTGGCAATCGCACGGAGATCGTACGTTGTAAGCAAGTTGTAAGCACGTACAATTCACTTACCATGTGTGCAACGTACGATGCACGCAACCGCTCACGGCCAGGCGTGGCGTGCGACCCACATACTTACACCTTGCGCAACCGTGCGAGTGACGTGCGTTGACGTACTCTCTCCCTGCTCTTGCCACTCCCTCCCCACGTTTTCAGAAAAACGTGGCGGCCGTGACCTCCCCAAAAACACACGGACTAAAAACACGCACGGTGGGTTGTGACCGGGCCTTAAGGGAAAGATTTAACTGTCACAAAATTATAGTGTTAAACTTATGGGCGTAATGCCATTGATCTTTCAACAAATCTGCAGCAGACCACTTTGAAAACAACTTGTCAAAAATATAAAAATCTCTCTACAAGAAAATGAAATGATTGAATAGATTTGAATACATTGCATATTTTTAACAATTTCTTCAAAAGTCGTCTGCTGCAGATGAGTAAAACTGTATCTGCAGATTTGGAAAGGTTGTGCACGTATATGTATTCATTATAATGGGGAGACATATTGTTTTTATTCTGATTGTCTGTCTGCCACAAATCATTATTTTGAAATAAATCATCACAAATGTTCACCATACTGAGGCGATGTTCTAAACACAAGTTACAACCACTTTGGTTCAAAATCAAGGTCGCAATTATAGGTCAAAGGATAACTTGCTGTACATGTATAGATTGAGTAAGTATACTGTGTCAAGGATAACTTGTTGTACATGTATAGATTGAGTAACTATACTGTTTCAAGGATAACTTGTTGTACATGTATAGATCGAGTAACTATACTGTGTCAAGGTTAACTTGTTGTACATGTATAGATTGAGTAAGTATACTGTTTCAAGGATAACTTGTGGTACATGTATAGATTGAGTAAGTATACTGTTTCAAGGATAACTTGTTGTACATGTATAGATTGAGTAACTATACTGTGTCAAGGATAACTTATTGTGCATGTATAGATTGAGTAACTATACTGTTTCAAGGATAACTTGTTGTACATGTATAGATTGAGTAAGTATAGTGTGTCAAGTATAACTTGTTGTACATGTATAGATTGAGTAAGTATACTGTGTCAAGGATAACTTGTTGTACATGTATAGATTGAGTAACTATACTGTGTCAAGGATAACTTGTTGTACATGTATAGATTGAGTAAGTATACTGTGTCAAGGATAACTTGTTTGACATGTATAGATTGAGTAAGTATACTGTGTCAAGGATAACTTGTTTGACATGTATAGATTGAGTAAGTATACTATTTTTGGACTTTGAACCACTCGATGGAATTTTAAATAACTCACCACAAATGTTCACCAATACTGAGACAGTATGCAGAGCGCATGTTACAACCAATTTGGTTCAAGGTAAAGGGTGCAATGATAGGTAAAAGGTCAAATGACTATATTTTGTGTCCGTTCAATAACTTTTGAACCGTTTGAAGGGTTTTGAAATAACTCACCACAAATGTTAACTATACTGAGACGATGTGCAAAGCGCATGTTAGAAGCACTTTAGTTCAAGGTCACAATTGCAGGACAGAGGTCATATGATTATATTTTGTGTCCATTCAATAACTTTTGATCCTTTTGAAGGATTTTGAAATAACTCACCACAATTGTTTACCATACTGAGAGCGCATGTCACAACAACTTTGGTTGAAGGTTAAGGTTTCAGTATTACAATCATTGACAAACTGAAATGGGGGAGACATACGTTTTTGTGACAAAAACAACCATCTTGTTCAATTATTGATTTTCTCTGGAACTGCGTCAGGTAAACATGGTACTTATCTGCTTGGGTATAACATATCTGCTCGGGTATTGCATATCTGCTCAGGTATTGCATAAACTTTAACAGTACATATCTGCTCAGGTATTGCCCAAACTTACATAGTACATATCTGTGCGGGTATTGCATATCTGCTCAGGTATTGCCTAAACTTACACAGTACATATCTGCCCGGGTATTGCATATCTGCTCAGGTATTGCATAAGCTTACACAGTACATATCTGCTCGGTTATTGCATGTCTGCTCAGGTATTGCATAAACTTACACAGTACATATCTGCTCAGGTATTGCACAAACTTACACAGTACATATCTGCTCAGGTATTGCATAAACTTACACAGTACTACTACATATCTGCTCAGGTATTGCATATCTGTTCAGGTTTTGCATAATTGGGTATTGCACATCTGCTTGGGTATTGCATAAACTTACACAGTACATATCTGTTCAGGTATTGCATAAACTTACACAGTATCTATCTGCTTGGGTATTGAATAAACTTACACAGTACATACAGTTAAGAACATCATGAAATTGACAAATTTTCCGTTAACGCTCCGCTCCATTCCATTCAGTTCCTCTCCGCTCACGTTTCAATCCACTCTTAAAGCGTTCAGTCGTTCAAATCATTGAGATTGCTTTTTTCTGTTCTAATTTTTGGAAACGCTTGATTGGCTTAAAATAATTTCAATTTGTTATTATTTTTGTTTATATAACCCTAAATATCAACATATGTTCTAGCGTGAACACCATATTGCTATTTAGTTGGAAAACTCGAGAAAAAGTGGCCAGTTAACTTAAAAAAGGCTGAAAAGCAAAGTGTATTATGGAAATAATCATACATATACTATTGTTACATTATATTACAATCAGATACTAAAGTTATCCTTAAAGCATTACATTTACTCAATCTATACATGTACAACAAGTTATCTTTGACAGAGTATACTTACTCAATCTATACATGTACAACAAGTTATCCTTGAAACAGTATATTTACTCAAGCTATACATGTACAACAAGTTATCCTTGACACAGTATAGTTAATCAATCTATACATGTACAACAAGTTAACCTTGACACAGTATAGTTACTCAATCTTTACATGAACAACAAGGAATCCTTGACACAGTATAGTTACTCAATATATACATGTAAAACAAGTTATCCTTGACACAGTCAGGCGCGTAGCTGAGCCCAAATTTACTTTACGCACTCTGCTAGATTTGTAATTGGAACAGTCTATGGTGTCGTTTCGAGTATATTTTACAACATAGAATGTGGTCCTATTTGACCGTCCAAAACATATAAATGTTTTAATGAAAGACAAAAAAAATAAGTCTTCTTTTTCCATCCATATATTGACTGCAAATGTAAGGATGATTGCAAATCATCATCTGCAATTTTAAAACAAACATACAAAACATTTCTCCTATTGTTCATAGTTCAAAACAAAACATCATACACTGGGCGTTCAGACTGTTTAGCTATTGAACTTTGATAGCTCTAGGTGGTATATAACGGTAAACACGCTTATAAATGCAAGTGCAAAAATGAACACAATGGAAAACGTACGTCCTCGCTAGAGCTTCTGCAAATTGTTTAAATCACATTACAATGTACTCCAATACAGTGGTCACTATTTAGTTCGCGCCGCACAATGCCATACATGATGTGGTAATAAAGCAGGTCAATCTACACACGGAATAAGAGGACTAGTCTTCGCTCCTTTCTACGTGCAAACACATCTATAATTGTGTCGACGTTTATGTCCCTATCACGATGAATGCTCATCAACCCAAGCCCAGACAGTCTACCGGTGGTCATTGTTGATCTTGAGTAGGTTTTCACCCTTCTCATTGAGCCGAATGAGCGCTCTGCAGTGGCGGTTGAAACGGGCATTGCCAGTAAAATGTGGAGGCATGTTGACACATTTGGGTACAGCTCAGCGTTCATGTGTGCTAATGTATCACCTATGGTATCATAGACAGGATCGTCTCCATCACACCTATTTCTCCAGCGACTAACCTCTCGTTGAAACTCCTCAAGTGAGTCAGCTGGCAGATCTCGCGAAAAGGTGGCACATAATTCCTGTACAATATCGTTGTCGATATGCTCTATTTCGCTTGGTATCAGATATTGTGCGTTAAACCTGTCGCCATTTTGAATGAGCCTGGTGGATAGTTCCGTCGATAAATGGTCGACGAATGGAAGGTACAAATTGCGTCGCCAGTATTCTGTCAATGTTGTTGTCTACGGTTGCACACCGCTCGTGGTCGGGATGGTTCGACACCAACTGCTTGGGCCATATCGACGGACTTGTTGTAACGGGCATCCCACACCGCTGGATCATTTCTTTCTTCGTCGACCTGACGCAAAACTGTTTGTGCCTCTCGCACGGCTTCAACTAAGTCGCAGGTTTTACGCTGCAGCATTTGTGAGAGCGGCACAAGTCCAGAAAGAACGTGTTCTATGGCGACGAGACCTACTATGAAGCCGAACTGAGTGACCGCGGCTCTGAATGCACCAGCCTTGGCGTCACCATAGTTCAGGCTTAGGTCCTCTAAGCAGTTTACAACGGTTGGGTACGAGCACAAACGTATTCAGTGCGTTTGCTCTGGCTGCACATCTAGTTTCGCATAATGACTGGAGTTTTGTACGACTCTCTCCATCTCTTCGCGACAAGCTTGGTCGTTCGCCAACGTCTCCCGAAATCTTAACAACCGTTTTCCCGAGTAATTGAACAGAAAAGCCACTTCTTGTACTGTCTTCATCATGTTTCTAGAGAGTGGCTCCTCAGATGCATGTATTATTGCTAGGTTTAAGCAGTGTGCATTGCAGTGCGTGTAAATTGCCTCGGGAAATATCTGTCGTACCCGCGCTTGAACGCCACGGAATTTTCCGGACATGTTGGACGCCCCGTCGTAGCCTTGACCCCGCATTTTCACTAAATTTAAACAATTAAAATATACTAGTATGGGTTTATCAAGTTAACTTATGTGTTGACTTTGTTCTTTTTTCATAAGTTTTATTCTTAGAATTTCTGGAAGTCTGCCCCTCACCCCCCTTAGTGTACATTTTTATTGCGTTTTTCGCATTTATTTCATTTTTATTTTTTTCGATCTGTCCAAAATTATTTTACGCACGTGCGTACGTGCGTAAGCCTAGCTACGCGCCTGACAGTATACTTTCTCAATCTACACATATAAAACAAGTTATCCTTAACACAGTATAGTTACTCAATCTATACATGTACAACAAGTTATCCTTGGCACAGTATAGTTACTCAATCTATACATGTACAACAAGTTATCCTTGACACAGTATACTTACTCAATCTATACATGTAAAACAAGTTATCCTTGAAAGAGTATAGTTACTCAATGTATACATGTACAACAAGTTATCCTTGCCTTGGAATAGTTACTCAATCTATACATGTACAACAAGTTATCCTTGACTTGGTATAGTTTCTCAATCTATACATGTACAAGTTATCCTTGACTTGGTATAGTTTCTCAATCTATACATGTACAACAAAGAATCCTTGACACAGTATAGTTACTCAACCTATACATGTAAAACAAGTTATCCTTGACACAGTTACTTACTCGATTTATACATGTAAAACAAGTTATCCTTGACACAGTATACTTATTCAATCTATACATGTGAAACAAGTTATCCTTGACAAAATATAATTTCTGAATATATACATGTACAGCAAGTTAAACTTGACTTGGAATAGTTACTCAATCTTTGCATGTACGAGTTATTTGTGACACAGTGAACTTACTCAATCTATACATGTCAAACAAGTTATCCTTGACACAGTAAACCTACTCAATCTATACATGTACAACAAGTTATCCTTGACACAGTATAGTTACTCAATCTATATATGTACAACAAGAAATCCTTGACACAGTACAGTAACACAATCTATACATGTACAACAAGTTATCCCTGAAACAGTATACTTACTCAATTTATACATGTACAACAAGTTATCCTTGGCACAGTATAGTTACTTGATCTATACATGTACAAGATATACTTGACACAGTATACTTACTCAATCTATACATGTTGTCCATGACTTAGAATAGTTACTTAATCTATATATGTACAACAAAATATCCTTCACTTGGTATAGATACTCAATCTATACATGTACAACAAGTTATCCTTGACACAGTATACTTAATCAATCTATACATGTTCAAACAAGTTAACCTTGACACAGTATAGTTACTTAATCTATACATGTACAACAAGTTATCCTTGGAACAGTATAGTTTCTCGATCTATACATATACAACAAGTTATACTTGAAACAGTATAGTAACTCAATCTATACATGTACAACAAGTTATCCTTGACACAGTATACTTAATCAATCTATACGTGTTCAAACAAGTTAACTTTGACACAGTATAGTTACTCAATCTATACATGTACAACATGTTATCCTTGGAACAGTATAGTTTCTCGATCTATACATATACAACAAGTTATACTTGAAACAGTATAGTAACTCAATCTATACATGTACAACAAGTTATCCTTGAAACGGTATAGTTACTCAATATATACATTTACAACATGTTATACTTGAAACAGTATAGTTACTCAATCTATACATGTACAACAAGTTATCCTTGACACAGTATAGTTACTCAATCTATACATGTACAACAAGTTATCCTTAAAACAGTATACTTACTGAATCTATACATGTACAGCAAGTAACGTTTGACACAGTACAGTTACTCAATCTATACATTTACAACAAGTTATCCTTGAAACAGTATTATTACTCAATCTATACAGGGTCTTTCAAATAGTACTATTTGAATGACCCTGATCTATACATGTACAACAAGTAGTCCTTGAAGCAGTATATTTACTCAATCTATACATGTAAAACAAGTTATCCTTGACACAGTATAGTTACTCAATCTATACATGTACAACAAGTTAACCTTGACACAGTATAGTTACTCAATCTATACATGTACAACAAGTTAACCTTGACACAGTATAGTTTCTCAATCTACACAAATAAAAAAAGTTATCCTTAACACA
The DNA here is from genome assembly GCA_031761405.1 of Serripes groenlandicus. Lineage (NCBI taxonomy): Eukaryota > Metazoa > Mollusca > Bivalvia > Cardiida > Cardiidae > Serripes > Serripes groenlandicus. The sequence goes on from JASEVX010000003.1 coordinate 74,083,061, forward strand.
GTATAGTTACTCAATCTATACATGTACAGCAAGTTATCCTTGACACAGTATACTTTCTCAATCTAAACATGTAAAACAAGTAATCCTTGACACAGTATACCTACTCAATCTATACATGTACAACAAGTTATCCTTGACACAGTATACTTATTCAATCTATACATGTAAAACAAGTTATCCTTGACACAGTATTGTTACTCAATCCATACATATACAACAAGGAATCCTTGACACAATATAATTTCTGAATATATACATGTACAATAAGTTAAACTTGACTTGGAATAGTTACTCAATCTTTACATGTACAACGAGTTATCCGTAACACAGTGAACTTACTCAATCTATACATGTAAAAAAAAAGTTATCCTTGACACAGTATAGTTATTCAATCTATACATGTACAACAAGTTATCCTTGACACAGTATAGTTATTCAATCTATACATGTACAACAAGTTATCCTTGACACAGTATATTTACTAAATCTATACATGTAACTAAGTTATCCTTGACACAGTATACTTACTCAATGCATACATGTACAACAAGTTATCCTTGACACAGTATAGTTACTCAATCTATACATGTACAACAAGTTATCCTTGACACAGTATATTTACTAAATCTATACATGTAACGAAGTTATCCTTGACACAGTATACTTACTCAATCTATACATGTACAACAAGTTATCCTTGACACAGTATAGTTACTTAATCTATACATGTACAACAAGTTAACCTTGACACAGTATAGTTACTCAATCTACACATGTACAACAAGTTATCCTTGAAACAGTATAGTTACTCAATCTATACATATACAACAAGTTATCCTTGAAACAGTATAGTTACTCATTCTATATATGTACAACAAGGAATCCTTGACACAGTACAGTAACACAATCTATACATGTCAAACAAGTTATCCTTGACACAGTATACTTACTCAATATATACATGTACAACAAGTTATCCTTGACACAGTATAGTTACTTAATCTATACATGTACAACAAGTTATCCTTGACACAGTATATTTACTCAATCTATACATGTACAACAAGTTATCCTTGACACAGTATACTTACTCAATCTATACATGTACAACAAGTTATCCTTGACACAGTATAGTTACTTAATCTATACATGTACAACAAGTTAACCTTGATACAGTATAGTTACTCAATCTACACATGTACAACAAGTTATCCTTGAAACAGTATAGTTACTCAATCTATACATATACAAGTTATCCTTGAAACAGTATAGTTACTCATTCTATATATGTACAACAAGTTATCCTTGACACAGTACAGTAACACAATCTATAGATGTACAACAAGTTATCCTTGACACACTATACTTACTCAATCTATACATGTCAAACAAGTTATCCTTGACACAGTATACTTACTCAATCTATACATGTACAACAAGTTATCCTTGACACAGTATAATTACTTAATCTATACATGTACAACAAGTTATCCTTGACACAGTATAATTACTTAATCTATACATATACAACAAGTTATCCTTGAAACAGTATAGTTACTCAATCTATACATATACAACAAGTTATCCTTGACACAGTATAGTTACTCCATCTATACATGTACAACAAGTTATACTTGACACAGTATACTTACTCAATTTATACATGTTGTCCATGACTTAGAATAGTTACTTAATCTATATATGTACAACAAAATATCCTTGACTTGGTATAGATACTCAATCTATACATGTACAACAAGTTATCCTTGACACAGTATACTTAATCAATATATACATGTTCAAACAAGTTAACCTTGACACAGTATAGTTACTCAATCTATACATGTACATCAAGTTATCCTTGAAACCGTATAGTTACTCAATCTATACATATACAACAAGTTATACTTGAAACAGTATAGTAACTCAATATATACATTTACTATACATTAAGTTATCCTTGACACAGTATACTATCTCAATCTATATATGTACAACAAGTTATCCTTGACACAGTATAGTTACTTAATCTATACTTCTACAACAAGTTAACCTTGGCACAGTATAGTTACTCAATCTATACATGTAAAACAAGTTATCCTTGACACAGTATATTTACTCAATCTATACATGTACAACAAGTTATCCTTGAAACAGTATAGTTACTCAATCTATACATATACAACAAGTTATACTTGAAACAGTATAGTAACTCAATATATACATTTACATCAAGTTATCCTTGACACAGTATACTATCTTAATCTATATATGTACAACAAGTTATCCTTGAAACATTATAGTTACTCAATCTATAAATATACAACAAGTAATCCTTGACACAGTATATTTACTCAAGTTATCCTTGAAACAGTATATTTACTCAATCTATACATGTACAACAAGTTATCCTTGACACAGTATAGTTACTCAATCTATACATATACAACAAGTTATGCTTGAAACAGTATAGTTACTCAATCTATACATGTACATGCATTGAATGTTTATATGATCATGATTGTTTTAGACAGCAGGGTAGGGCTTTATATAGGTCTATGCATGTCCACAGTGTGACAGGTGTATACAGATGCAATCTTATTATTACCTGGAAATCATCCATTTCTGGGTCCATTCAACTAGTTGAATGGTAATGAGCAATTATAAAAGACTGCCATCATTAATACATTTAGTCTTTCCCAAAATCAGATTTGTATGAAGCTATGATCTAATAATAATAATAATAATACTTTATTTTAAGAGTGTACAAACTCATTTAGTTATTACATGTATAATTAATCTCCCATGAGGCCCTCTTTTTAGCTCACCTGAGCTTTGCTCAAAGTGAGTTATTGTGATCGCCTTTGTCATGCGATCTCATTCTTCTTCGGAAAAGGGATCAATTCCTCGATCATGACTCCTTCATAGGATTCCTTCCACCCATGGGCTAAGTTCATGTGGAAAAGCAGCCAGTTGCTTGGGAAGATTGTTGTGTGGAGTTCTGGTGTAAGAAAACCAAGAAATACATGAGCAGGTGAATTGGCCGCCGTGATATAACTGAGAAATTGTTAAAAACGGCGTTAAACCCCAATCAATAAATCATAGGATTCCATGTCAAATCAGACACTGACTTTCCGGTTCAGAACCGGCTATAGTCAATCCGCACATCGTCGGGTAAAACCCACGACCCCGTCTTGTCTGACGAATAAGAGACATATTGGGGTCAGTGCTCCATCGGATGATTCCACAAATTAGAGCTGGACTCTAAATAAACTATCATTGGTGGAAGGTTACTGCATTCACTGCGTCCATAAGGCGCATTTCGGCGTATGCGGCAACATCGTTTACACAGGGACAGAAACGTACAGCGACTTCTGCAAAGGCATTCTTAGAAGCCCAACCTGTGAAGACACAAGAGACAGGCTAAGTTCGAGCCTAGCTTTCTGCTTCCTCTGGTCCTGCCTTATCAAAGCCCCGTTACGGGAGCTAAGTTGGCATACAACCAAGTAGAGCACTGTCCCTAATCCGCAGCTATTGGGAAGCGCTCCTCTCTATTAAATCTTCTAACAAGAATGCCATAGAGTGGGTATCGACCTTCCATTCGGTGGTTTCTACAACTGTCTTTCTTCTGGTTACTAAGAAAGACAGCCGGTAAAGACCGGAAGTAGACTTATCGACGCAGATTGCGTCTAGTACGGTCGAGTAATAGAATGGAACGTGCCGTTTCATCAAGAACGCAATCCGGAACGGCTGTCTGAGCAATTTCTTAGACCTAACAGCCGCTTGTAAGCGGGGAAGTGTTTCTTTCAAACACTTCACTTCGATTACCTGCGTTTGGAATTATTTCCCAAAACGGGCAAATCGGATCTATTTTCCTCAAGAGACTCGTTGTAGAATGTTTCTCGTCGATCTGGCCCTTCGGACAGACTCGATTTGCTTATTGAGAATCAGACTCCGTTTTCTGGATCGTGATCAGTAAGTAGGGGAAACTGCCCGATACATGCTTCACACCACACCCGAATTGTTTACAGAGATCGGGGCAGTGTGTTAAATACGCATTACAGCTACAGGACTTAACAGCATAGGACATGTAATCAAAGGAGTAGACAGTAGTCTTCTAGCTCTCAATCACATACTACGCCTAGGAGTGACAATAATAATAATTACTCCCTAAAAAAATTATCTTCCCATAATTCAAAATGAGTCGACTTCCGGTTTTGTTATTCCCTGCCTAAAAAACACAATGACATTAGAAACACAGTACTGGCCCAGAGATCGTGGTTCAACGTCCTGTTGGCCTGCCTATCGACATAACCGTTACATCTTCCTTAGAAGTAAACAGTTCTTACCGATTGGTGTTATTAAGGTACGTCAATCCGTAGTTATCCTGATTTATGTTGCCGACCTCTCGCCTTTAAGATTTGACGTTGAGCACGACGAAAGGTATCGTTCGATGCTCCAATGCGCTTAACTTCAAAGTTCAGATCCATTTCTCTCCGAACTTTTACGTTTTTCGGAAGCTGCCGCTTCTTAAGTTATTAACTGAGACTGTTATAAATTCGTCTTGCTTGGCGAACACTATCAGGGAAGTGAGTTCTTTGCTTTCAGTAGAAACGAATTTCATCAGGTTTTACAGCCGGATGGTTATTCAACCGTTTTTATAAACCTGTATTCCTACGTAGACCAAGTTGCCTTTGGTTCTTCCTAACCCATCACAAGTCACAACCTTTCTGTGAACAGTGTTCCCTTAGACATAGACAGGATCCTGTACCCTGTCAAGGGTCTTAAGTTCTTTATAAGACATTCGAGGGCTGTAAGAGCCACAGTAGGGGTTATTCAACCTCTGGTAGGAGAAGGATATTTCAGCAGCGTCTTCTAACACTGGATATCCTATTCCTTTAATTAGTAATAAGATCCTTCTGATAACGTCTTAAAACGTTTCAATCATAAATTATTTCTCTCTGGACACACAAGTGGACTCTCAGCGAGTACTTACCTAATTAATACACAAATTCCTAAATACATAAACGGTTGTGTTTATATTAGTAGTACCATAGGTACTCTTACCAAGTGCTACGATTTATCGGGACCGGCATTGTGTTGACGATCCTCCCGACCGATGCTACTAAGTCATCAGGTATTAAATGACTGTTTTTTTAAAGTAAAACATATTTTTATTAGAAAATACTTACCAGTCATTTCAGATTCACGCCTCCCAACCCCGCCTTGTCGTATTACGGCAGCCGTGTATATCACACACGCGTGAGGGCTATGCATGGCTGCGCGAGCTTCTTTTCTGGATGAATTAATGGTATTGAGATTATATATCAGGTATTAAATGACTGGTAAGTATTTTCTAATAAAAATAGGTTTTACTTTAAAAAACTTCATATTTATATACATGCCATTAATCTGACACCATAGGTTGATATTTCCTAAATCTGTCTAGATATTTTCTTTTATTATTTTAGGGTCTTTATTTGCAGTGTGAAAAGTTGCATCATCAGCATACATATCAATTTCAGTATTAGTTGTATAGAGTGGCATATCATTTACATATATACAAAACAATATTGGGCCTAGAATGGAGCCTTGAGGGACTCCATACTTTATTAATCTGGGGAAAGATGTTGTATCATTGAATTGGACTTGTCGCGTCCTGTCACATAAGTAAGACTTAATCATTTTTACTGCATCTGTATGAAAGTTGTAGATGGCTAGTTTTTCAAGAAGGATTTTGTGATCCAGACTGACAGGAGTGATTTTTTCTGAATCCTGATTGGTATTTATGAAGGAGGTCCTTTTCCTGTAAATAGTATGTAATCATGTATGTGATCTGGCTGATAAATATGTATCAAATCAAAGTATACCATAGTGCATGTTATTAGTTCACTGTATTATGTAGTCTTATAGGTTATTCAGTCAGTCTTCATCCATCAACCCATTTCTCCATGCAGCAGACGACTTTAGAAACATCGGGTTAAAATGTGGAAAATCTCTATAAAATGAAAGTTTAATTATTGAAAATGTCGAAAACAAATTATCAGTGAGAAATGGTTAATCCATGATAGATGAAAGTCATGTGACTAGTATTAGTTGTCGTAATCCACCAATGGACTTAACATAGTTAAATATGTTGAAATGTAGTCATTGGCCTGGGAAGAATGGTGTGGAGTTCCTATAGCCACCTTGATATAACTGAAAACCTGTTGAAACGGGTGTACAGCCCTAACCCACAGCAAACCTGCAGCAGATAACTTCAACCGTAACTCACATACAGCAAACCTGCAGCAGATAACTTCAACCCTAACTCACATACAGCAAACCTGCAGCAGATAACTTCAACCCTAACTCACATACAGCAAACCTGCAGCAGATAACTTCTACCCTAACCCACATACAGCAAACCTGCAGCAGATAACTTCTACCCTAACTCACATACAACAAACAGTGAAACCTGCAGCAGATAACTTCAACCCTAACCCACAGCAAACCTGCAGCAGATAACTTCTACCCTAACCCACAGCAAACCTGCAGCAGATAACTTCAACCCTAACTCACATACAGCAAACCTACAGCAGATAACTTCTACCCTAACCCACATACAGCAAACCTGCATCAGATAACTTCTACCCTAACCCACATACAGCAAACCTGCAGCAGATAACTTCAACCCTAACCCACATACAACAAACAGTGAAACCTGCAGCAGATAACTTCAACCCTAACCCACATACAACAAACAGTGAAACCTGCAGCAGATAACTTCAACCCTAACCCACATACAACAAACAGTGAAACCTGTAGCAGATAACTTCAACCCTAACCCACATACAGCAAACCTGCAGCAGATAACTTCGACCCTAACCCACATACAACAAACCTGCAGCAGATAACTTCAACCCTAACCCACATACAGCAAACAGTGAAACCTGAAGCAGATAACTTTAACCCTAACCCACATACAACAAACCTGCAGCAGATAACTTCAACCCTAACCCACATACAACAAACAGTGAAACCTGCAGCAGATAACTTCAACCCTAACCTACATACAGCAAACCTGCAGCAGATAACTTCAACCCTAACTCACATACAGCAAACCTGCAGCAGATAACTTCAACCCTAACCCACATACAACAAACCTGCAGCAGATAACTTCAAGACAAACCCACATACAGCAAACAGTGAAACCTGCAGCAGATAACTTCAACCCTAACCCACATACAGCAAACCTGCAGCAGATAACTTCTACCCTAACCCACATACAACAAACAGTGAAACCTGCAGCAGATAACTTCAACCCTAACTCATATACAACAAACAGTGAAACCTGCAGCAGATAACTTCAACCCTAACCCACATACAGCAAACCTGCAACAGATAACTTCAACCCTAACTCATATACAACAAACAGTGAAACCTGCAGCAGATAACTTCAACCCTAACCCACATACAGCAAACCTGCAACAGATAACTTCAACCCTAACTCATATACAACAAACAGTGAAACCTGCAGCAGATAACTTCAACCCTAACCCACATACAGCAAACCTGCAACAGATAACTTCAACCCTAACTCATATACAACAAACAGTGAAACCTGCAGCAGATAACTTCAACCCTAACCCACATACAGCAAACCTGCAACAGATAACTTCAACCCTAACCCACATACAACAAACAGTGAAACCTGCAGCAGATAACTTCAACCCTAACCCACATACAGCAAACAGTGAAACCTGCAGCAAATAACTTCAACCCTAACCCACATACAGCAAACCTGCAACAGATAACTTCAACCCTAACCCACATACAACAAACAGTGAAACCTGCAGCAGATAACTTCAACCCTAACCCTCATACAGCAAACAGTGAAACCTGCAGCAGATAGCTTTAACCCTAACCCACATACAACAAACCTGCAACAGATAACTTCAACCCTAACCCACATACAACAAACAGTGAAACCTGCAGCAGATAACTTCAACCCTAACCCTCATACAGCAAACAGTGAAACCTGCAGCAGATAACTTCAACCCTAACCCACATACAACAAACAGTGAAACCTGAGGCAGTTAACTTCAACCCTAACCCACATACAGCAAACCTGCAGCAGATAACGTCAACCCTAACCCACATACAGCAAACAGTGAAACCTGCAGCAGATAACTTCAACCCTAACCCACATACAGCAAACAGTGAAACCTGCAGCAGATGACTTCAACCCTAACTCACATACAACAAACAGTGAAACCTGTAGCAGATAACTTCAACCCTAACCCACATACAGCAAACCTGCAGCAGATAACTTCAACCCTAACCCACATACAACAAACCTGCAGCAGATAACTTCAACCCTAACCCACATACAGCAAACAGTGAAACCTGTAGCAGATAACTTCAACCCTAACCCACAGCAAATCTGCAGCAGATAACTTCAACCTTAACCCACATACAACAAACCTGCAGCAGATAACTTCAACCCTAACCCACATACAACAAACCTACAGCAGATAACTTCAACCTTAACCCACATACAACAAACCTGCAGCAGATAACTTCAACCCTAACCCACATACAGCAAATCTACAGCAGATAACTTCAACCTTAACTCACATACAACAAACCTGCAGCAGATAACTTTAACCCTAACCCACATACAATAAACAGTGAAACCTGAAGCAGTTAACTTCAACCCTAACCCACATACAACAAACCTGCAGCAGATAACTTTAACTCTAACTCACATACAGCAAACCTGCAGCAGATAACTTCAACCGTAACCCACATACAGCAAACCTACAGCAGATAACTTCAACCCTAACCCACATACAACAAACAGTGAAACTTGCAGCAGTTAACTTATTAAACATCTAGGCACAAATAGTAAAAGTCTGTATTAATGAAAGTAAAATTATTGAATAGAGTTGAAACATTGTGGCAATAGGAGAAATTAATCAGTATGATGTTAGCCTTTGTTTTGTTGACACACAATATAAATAATATTTTCAAAAGACCTCTTCTGGAAATGCATTAAAATGCATCTTGCAGGTGGGAAAGGGCTTTGAACTCCGATCAGTTACAGAATGCATGTTTGATTACTGTGTAGCAGTAAGTGACAGCACAAGTGTGTGTTTATCAGGTAACTTAGTGAGGGCAATAATTCCTCTATCAAACGTTCAATCAGTTACATATTACATTGAATTTTATGATCAACGACAAAAGTCCTAACTTGTAACTGGCGTAATATTTGTTTAAATCTGTTAAACAGTGCTTTCATGCTGTAAATATGTATTGCTTCATAAATTGCTTATCATCTTGGAACTTATATTAAATATGGGAAGTATGATTCTTCTCATTTCCATATAATAAATAATTATTTCTATAAATCTAATTTTGTAATATTTCATTCATTTGCTGAGATTATTTACCTTCTCTGTTGTGCATAATTCAATATTTGGTGAGCAATATGTAATAAATGAACATTGTCTAAATATACAGATGGCAGAGTGAGTCCTCGCCCAATGCCACGCCCACAACGAAAGCTTGGCCCCCAACCAGAAATAAGGCCAAGAAAAGGTTTTTGCACGTTTCATGTAACCTGACTACAGATTTGATGTTATTCTAACATGTCTGATTATTATTATTTAAAATATTTACCTGAAACTTGTTCTTTAGTGTCATCTAATCTAAGGAAAACAATGTTTTATTCTGATAATGTGCAATTCAATATTTATCCACAATGTTTTCAAATGGTGTTTGGCATCATTCCTTCATCTTCCATGAAAGGGCAAACATATTGTGTGGAAGAAGCAGCTAGTTGCTTCGAAAGACTGTTATTTGGTGCATTGGTGTGAGGAAGCCAGTAGACACATGGATTGATGAACTGGCCATCATAACATGATTGAACATTTGTTGCAAACAACGTTGAAAATCAAGTCGTTAGAAATTTACAGTTAACAAGTTTTGTGAACTAGGGAAAGGATTTATAATGTGGACAAAGCGTCCACAACTGTCTGTGTTGAAATTCATATGCAATTTCAGCAGATGAAGTTTTGAAAACATCGTGGGAAATGAAAAATAAGGTTAAAGCCGAAGACTTCGAAATTGTCAGCCATATTAATTAATGGAGATGACAATGCACTCATATCAGTTTTATTTGGCAGAAACTTGCCATGGCTTACAGAACAAAACAGTTCCAATCAATTTGTGTGTAGTTTTAATGTTCTGATATTAATTCACTAATCACAGTCTTATTTCAACCACATTCTGTAAAATGTCTATAGCTAATTGATATTCCCCGCTGACAAATACAAATCTAGTTACCCCACACTTGTACATAACAATGTTATTTTCTGTCATAGTACTGTACAAATAAACCTCAAAAAAATTGTCTTCACATTTGTAAACTCTTTAGTAATACAGAAGCATATTGACTCTTCTGCAGAAAAAGGCTACTTCATTTTGTATTCACACACACATAGTCATGTTCAATAGCATTGCTTGTTGTACGAGTACTTGTTTCACAGACCTAGGTCAAGGTCACAGTGATTATTATACATCTATGTGAAGTCATAACATCACTCTAACATCTTTATTTTGTTATGTAATCACTTAACCTTCATATATCCATGGTTTATATATTTAAGAATAAACTATCAAAAATGTGGTTTATTGGCGAATAAACCACGGTTTTTTATAGTTCATTTCGATTCTAACATGACCCGACACCTTAACAAAGGGAAATAAATGCACTATTTAGCAAACCAGTTTACCCACCAGTTTTACTTCCCTTAGAATGCTAGAATGTGTGCTGTTCCATCAATTGTGACTACCCTCTGCATTATATGCATAACTGCAGAAAAAAACGACTCAGCAACAAGACAATGTAATTTTATATAATTAATTATTTAGTTTTCACAAGTTAACAATATGTATTGACATTGACAAAAACATATCAACAACAACAAGTCTGTGCTGACCTGTCCTAAAAAAAGAACTTGAATACACGTCAATTCCGTCAATGATTACACAGCGACATACAACAATGTTTTATTCAACTTTATGCAGATTTTCTTGTGGCCACCTGCTGAGTAGGGGCCCATTGATTCTAATACGCATTTTCTCATAAGTCCGTCAGAGACATATATAATAATTCTCCATTGCCCATCTAACCACCTGGCTGTACAAATAGCCCCAATAGGTGGCATGTACGGTAGATTTATCGAGTCAGCCATTGCAGACGACGTAGTATACTATACATGTATGTTTCTTTACATCACGTGACGCTGAATGACAGGCTTATATGCGGGGGATAACTGGAATAGCCGATGTGAAAAGTAGTGCATTTCCATTGGTTATTTACGAATAATCAACGGTTATTTTCTTCGCTCTCTATAGGCATGGAAAATAACTTCATGTTAGAATGACTCAATAATTCATTGTAATCACTTTACTTTAATTTTATCATGGTTTTAATGACTCAACAATTCATTATGTCATCCCCATACATGGGGTTGACATATTGTTTTTGCCCGTTCTGTCCTTCCGTCTATCCGTCCTTCCGTCTGTCACACTTGTTTCTGCTCAATAACTTAAGAACACTTGGGCGTAGGAACTTCATACTTGGTATGCAGGTTGGTCCTAACCAGTAGATGACCCTTATTGATTTTGTTTGATTTTGAGGTCACAAGGTCAAAGGTCAAGGTCATGGTAACAATGAGCTGAAAAATTGTTTTTGCTTTATAACTGTAGAATGCTTTGGCAATGGAAGTTCATACTTGGTGTGCAGCTAGGTCACCACCAGCAGATGAGTCCTATTGATTTTGAGGTCACTATGTCAAAGATCAAGGTCATGGTTACCTTAAGCTGAAAAATGGTTTCCGCTCAATAACTAAAGAATGTTTATGTCGAGGAACTTCATACCTGGTGTGCAGGTTAGTCCTAACCAGTAGATGACCCTTATTGATTTTGTTTGATTTTGAGGTCACAAGGTCAAAGGTCAAGGTCACAGTAACCTTCAGCTGAAAATTGGTTTTTACTCAATAAGTTGAGAACGCTTATGCCCAGGAACATCATACTTGGTGTGCAGGTTGGTCCTAACATGTAGATGACCCCTATTGATTTTGATCAAAGGTCAAAGGTCATGGTAACCTTCAGCTGAAAAATGGTTTCCGTTCAATAACTGAGGATTGTCACTGTTGCTTCATCTCCAGTCCAAAACTACAAAATTCATCTCCATCATTTCTTTTCCTCCCCTACGACCACACAAATGGGGAGACAAGCGCTTTTTCAAAAAAGCAATCTCTAGTTTTAATCACTTTACTTTAATTTTATAACAGATTATTGAAATAAGAATTGAGACTTTAATTATCATGTTACACTTTTTTAAACATTATTCATCACTAAAACACATACTACTACTACTAATAATAGAGACTTTATTTAAAGAGGCATTGTAGTTGGGTAAATCAAGTCTCCCTTTGGGCTTCTGCATCAACTATTAACACATTATACAACAATATATATAAAAACAATATTAGGTATTGACAATTAATAAAAGGAAACATTTGTGTCAAAAGTAAAGAAGATACATGCATTCTCATTTATAAAATTAAAGTTACAACATAATTGCATGATTATTCTTTCCAACAGAGTACCACCATGTTAAGTATGAACTTGTTATTTCTGTAATGTTTCAGATTGTCTGATATGCAATGGAATAAGGTTTCAAAGATTTGGTACAGTGTAGGCTAATGATTTCCTAAAGAATTTTATCCGTGGTTTTGGGATGCAAAGTGTATGAGAATTGCTTGATGTTAGATTTGTATTGGCTGATTTTGTAAAAATGTTGGACATGTAATCTGGAAATATTTGAATCATATATTTATAGATAAAGATAGCTTTTTTGCATAGATTCAAGCTTTTTTGCATAAATTCAGTCTTGAAAGTTTAGTTCTTGAAAAAACGGGTCACTAGGTGAATCATATGTTTTTTCTACAATAATTATAGCAGCTCCTTTCTGAAAAGTGTATATACTTTATAAGAGCTTGCCATTGCGTATTCCCAAAATTGTACAACAGTAATCAACATGAGGAAGTATGTTTGCATTGTAAAACATTTTTCTTGTGTGTATATTAAGAAATTCTCTAAGCCTAAAAATAATGAGTTACATTTTTTAAGGACTAGCGTAACTTTTGTTTTCCAGTTTAGTTTGTGGTCAACTTAAATACCTTGTCATTCTTAACTTCAGAAAATTCAATGACTTCAGTGCAAAAGATAAGTTTATTAATATAGCTTGAACTGATTAAACTATGAATATTATTTGTTGAGGAAATAATCATAGCCTTTGATTTAGCTCCTCTGGCTGAAAGCCAGCCAGTAGAGCTTATGTCATGGCGAATTGTCCATTGTGTGTGTCCGTGCGCGCATATGTGTGTGCATCCGTGCGACAACTTCTCCTCTGTAACCGCTGAGCCAATTGGCATGAAACTTCACTGATAGCTTCCTCTTAATGTCCTCTCCTAAACGCCTTCAAATATTTTTGAACCATGCAGAATTCTGGTTTCCATGGCAAATGAAAGAAACAATTTTTCTCCTCCCAAACCGGATGACCAATTTTCAAATAATTTTGTAGAAATGTTCCTTGGGTGACCCTCTATCAGGTTCCTCCAAGCCATTGGTCAAAAGAAATGGCTGCAAGAGGGTGCTGCTGTTTTGCCTTGTATGGCTAAAGTGAAAACTTTAAAAATCTTCTTCTCCAAAAGTGACAGGACGATTTCCAAATAGTTATGTAGAAATGTTTCTTGGGTGACCCTCTATCAATCAGATTTCTTCTAGCCATGTTGATTGGTCGAAAAAATAGCCACAGGGGGCACAGCTGTTTTGCCTTATATGGATGGCTATAGTGAAAACTTAAAAAAAAATCTTCTTCAAAAGTATCTGGCCACTTTCAAAATAATACGTAGAAATGTTTCTTGGGTGATCCTTGATCAGATTCCTTCAAGCCATGTTGATTGGTTGAAGAAATAGCTACAGGGGGGGCAACTGTTGTGCCTTTATATGGCTATAGTGAAAATGTTTAAATCTTCTCCTCCAAACTTATTTGGCTGATTTCCAAATAATTTTTGGGAATGTTCTTTGGGTGACCCTCTATCACATTCCTTCAAGCCATGTTGATTGATTGGTCTAAGCAGGGCTGTTTTCCCTTATATGGCTGCAGTGATTTAATTTTTGGCTAATGCAGTGGAGCAATACTGGCCCTCTTGGACATCTTGTTTTAGATTGAATGAAAGGCATATAAGGTTTTTAATTAAATGGTGTATTTTCAAGAATTTAACATATCCATTTCTGATTGGACAGTTGGAGGACCTGGCACACCCCCTGTTTACCCCAAGCCAACACCCACCAATACACTGCCCCGCCCTTCTACGAGATCTTCCATTAAGTTTACACCAGGCCACACAAGTGATGCAGATTCTGTTAGAACTGAGGACTTTGAACATCAGTTTAAGGTGAGTTTTATACATTTCTTAGTAAATAAATGTTAAAGGCCTTACCCATTCTCACATGCTGACACACTTTAAGGTATCTGCAGTTTATGACTTTTGTAAACATTGTGTTGAAAGGGGAAATAGCATACAAATGAGCATTTTTAGCTGTCCTGTGCATGAAGAGCTCAATGTGAGCTAATGTTATTGCCTTTTGTCCACCGTGTGATGGCAACAATTTCTTTTAAACATTATCTCCTCCTTAACCAATTTATGGATTTTGACTAAACTTGTTAGAAATGATCCTTGTTAATGATGTGGTTTATGGGGATGGGTTACCTGGTATACTGACCAATGTCTCAAAGGTGTAGAGGTTAGAGCACCATCCTTGAGGGAAGGAGATCAAGGTCGGGTCAAATCAAAGACTTTAAAAATATGCAGCAGTGTCATGATAAATAATATAGGTTATTGCATCTATATGGGAAAATATTGTGTCGGACAAGTCCCAACACCATAGATTCCGATAATCATGCAATAACCTTGTTGTATAATCTGGTATTGGCTATATTTAAAATGTGCTGTTATGTTTGTTTTAAACACTTCACCATTTTAAAAATAAACACATGTTTTGGATTTTTTAGGTAAATAAACATTAATGATCTATCTTTCTGCAATTATAGTGTCCTTTCGGATGGTTGCTAGGGTTGTGGAAAATATAATTTACAAACTGCAATAATTTGTTGTTTCCCATTTGGTTTCGACTTGAAATTGAATCATCGACAAAATGATGTGTAACTTTTTTTCTAACAGTCTTTTAAGATCACCTGAGCCAAAGGCTCAAGGTGATCTATTCTGATCACTCTCTGACTTGTGTTAATTTTTAGGTTTAAACATCATTCTCTCCTAAACCATTTCAACTAAACCTCAACGGAATGTTCCTTTGGTGGTCCTCTTTTTAAAATTGTTCGAAGACTTAAATTTCATTGAAAACTTTTGTTGCTGCTGCCTCAGAAAGGGCGCAAAACATCCAAACTTCTCTTCTGAATCTGCTTGTCAGATTCCAATATTATTTGGTAGAAATGTTCCTTGGGTGACACTCTAAAAAGATTTATTCAAGCCATACTGATTGGTTGCAAAACATGGCAGCCAGACGTCATCAGAAAAGGGGCAAAATGTGAAATTTGAAAATTCTATTTTTAGCTCACCTGTCACGAAGTGACTAGGTGAGCTTTTGTGATTGCCCATTGTCCGTCGTCTGACGTCCGTTGTCTGGCGTCCGTCCACAATTTCTTATACCACCCGGATCCGTCTATGCATGATGGGATTATGGCCCTTTAGAATTGGCAAAATTGCTATAATTGACCTTGTGAACAAGATAAAGTCATCATTTATTATCCGATGTTTACCAAACTTATACAGTAGCTAGATATACATAGGAGCTCGGTTCCTTTTGAAAACCAGATCCGTACATGCATGACTGTCATTGACTGAATTATGGCCCTTTAAAATTGGCAAATTTGTTATAATTGACTTTGTGAACAAATTCATTGGTCATCTACCCAGATTGTTCAAGTTATACCCCTGGGGTCAAAACAGGCCATGCCTTTGGGGTCACAAGTTTCATTTTGACTTATATAGGGAAATCTTTGAAAATATTATTGTCTGCAAGTTAGACAAAAATCCTTCATATTTTATCTGTAGCATCATATGGTGGTCCTCTAATAATATTGTTCAAAGTATGCCCCTGGGGTCAAAACTGGCCACGCCCCATAGGTCACAAGTTTCCTAAAGACTTACATAGGGACATTTTTGAAAATCATATTGTCTGAAACCACAAGGCCCAAACCCTTGATATTTTATATGTAGCATCATAGTGGTCCTCTACCAAGTTTGTTCAAATGACCCCTGCGTCACAAACGGCCCCTCCCTAGGGATCACAAGTATCTTATAGTCATAATAGACTTATATAGGGAAATCTTTAAAAATCATCTTGTCTGAAACCGCTAGGCCTACACCGTTCATATTTTGTATGTAGCATCATAGAGTAGTCCTCTACCAAGTTTGTTCAAATCGTGCCCCTTTGCAAAAGAGGTCACAAGTTTCCTATACACTTGTATAAGAAAAAATATTCTTGTCTCAAACCACAACACCCAGACGTTTGATATTTGGTATGTACGATGGCCCTCTAACAATTTTTTTTAAATTATGCCTCTGGAGTCAACCCCTTTTGACCTTCTATCTAATTTTTGAACCTACAGCTTAGAACTTTGGACCATGTGTACAGTTTTTATAACAAATATCAATATTGTCCTTGCATGACCTTGACTGTGTCATTTTGACCTACTTTCTTATTTAAAAAGCTGCAGCAACACAATTTGCACCATGTGTACAATTTTACAATCAATTATCATCATTGTCCTTCACCATGACTTTTTGACCTTCTTTCTTATTTTTGTAGAACAATTAAATTAGGACCCTAAAACACTTACTCAGGTGAGCGATATAGGGCCATCATGACCATCTTGTTATGAAAGTGCTTGTCTGGTTTTAAGAAGTTTTAATAGGAATCTTACTTCAGTGATCCTCTTCTTAATTTGTTCAAGGCGTATTGATTGTTAACAAAATCATAGCAACCAGGCGACATCACAAAAGGGGTAAATTGAATGTTTAGCTACAAATGACAACTCCTACCATTCCACTTGACCAATTTCAACTTAACCCTTTCCCTCATATGACAATTCTGCAGCAGTCGACATTGAACATATTTTGTCAAAAAATAGAAAATCTCTATAATTGAATGGATAACCTATGACTAAAAGTGGAAAACATTGTGGCAGAAGGAGAAATTGCTCGTTTTGAGCAATTTCTTCTTTTGTCACTATGTTTTCAAAAAGTCGTCTGCTGCAGAGGCGTCAGAAAGCATCTATATAAGGGAAAAGGGTTAACTTCACAGGAATGTTTCTTTGTTGGTCCTTTTTCAAAATTGTTCAAAGACTTACATTCTGTGTAGAACTTTGGTTGCTGCGGCATCAGAAAGGGAGAAAAAAACAAAACTTTAAAATCCTTTTCCTCCATAATCCGCTAGTCCGATTCCAAGATAATTTGGTAGAAATGTTCTTTGAGTGACCCTCTACAAAAACTGTTCAAGCCATATTGATTTCATTGAAAAACGGGGCAGCAAGGCGGCATCAGGAAAGGCACAAAAATGACAAAACTTGATAACTCCATTCTAATACAAAGTTCTTATTAGATTTCAAGATACAAATGGCCCTTACTGATAAGCTATTTCTTGAACAGTGTCCACTCCTTGCAGTTTCATTTGCCCTCCTGATCAAATTTTTCCAGATATTTGCAGTAATATATTTGCTACTAATATACTATCACTCAGGTGATAGATTTAGGGCCATCTTGGCCCTCTTGTTCATTAAGAACTTGTGCATTATCTTATTCTGGTATTTAAGCCTGGATATTTGTGTTCTTTATTATCCCATTGGCTAACGAAGTTTGCAAGGGGATATAGTAACGGGACTGTCCGTTTGTTATCCCCTCGGCTAATGAAGTTTGCAAGGGGATATAGTAACGGGACTGTCTGTTTGTTCGTTTGTTTGTTCGTTTGTTCGTTCGTTCGTCCGTCCGTAACAACCTTGTGACCACTCTACACTAAACATCCTTTTGACCAATCTTAACCAAACTTGGTATACAGTTAGTATATGACAAGGTCTAGAAGCCTATTTTCAAGGCCATAGGTTAGAGGTCAAGGTCAAAATTGGACTTAGACTATTTTCCCATATAAACAACCTTGTGACCTCTCTACACTGAACATCCTGACCGATATTAACCAAACTTAATATACAGTTAGTATATGGCAATGTCTAGAAGTCTATTTTTTCAAGGTCATAGGTTAAAGGTCAAGGTCATAATTAGTCTTTGACTATTCCATATCAACAACCTTGTGACCACTCTACACTGAACATCCTTTCACCGATCTTAACTAAACTTGGTATACAGTTAGTATATGGTAAGGCTTAGAAGTCTATTTTTTCAGGGTCATAGGTTAAAGGTCAAGGTCAAAATTGGACTTTGACTATTTTCCCATATCAACAACCTTGTGACCACTCTACACTGAACATCCTTCAACAAATCCTAACCAAACTTTGTATGCAATTAGTATATGGCAATGTCTAGAAGCCTATTTATTTTCAAGGGTATAGGTTGAAGGTCAAGGTCAAAATTGGACTGACTATTTTCCCATATCAACAACCTTATGACCACTCTACACTGAACATCCTTCGACCGATCTTAACCAAACTTGCCATTAGTATATGGTAAGATCTAGAAGCCTTTTGATTGTAAATGTCAACGGGCAAAGGCGGGGTCATTTGGCAAAGGCCAAAGGCGGAGACAAGGACAAATTACACTTACTCCTCTGGTACATAACATTTATAACAATTTGATAAGGGCAAAGAAAAATAACATTAGTTTTCTAGTACATAACATTAATATCCAGGTCATTGGCCATATTTTTAGCCATATTTTTAAATTGAATAATGAGGAGATGCATCCGCTTTGCGGTGCCCTTGTTTAAATCGGTCAAAATGAGGGCTTTCAATTATTTTTTGTCAATTTAAAACATTGCGTCTTGTCGGCAAGACATATATCTTTGAAACGGTGCATATTTATTTCAAAATTACAATGCGAAATGTAGGTTTCTCTGATTTTACTTATCAAATGTGAGCACCAATTTTTAGCTCACCAGAGCACGATTGCAGTGCTCAAGGTGAGTTTTTGTGATCGCCTTTTGTCCGTCGTCCGTCGTCAACATTTGCTTGTTAACACTCTAGAGGCAACATTTTGCATTCAATCTTCATGAAAGTTTATCAGAACACATATCTCCATCAAATCTAGGCCAAGTTTGAAACTGGGTCATGTCGGGTCAAAAACTAGGTCACTAAGCTAAATTTAATGAAAATCGTGTTCACACTCTGGAAGCCGCATTTTTAAATTGAGCATATTGAAACTTTGTCAGAAAGTTTGTCTTGATGATATCTAGGTCAAGTTTGAATATGTGTCATGTCGGGTCATAAACCAGGTCACTAGGCCAAATTGAAGGAAATTCTTGTTAACACTCTGGAAGCCACAATTTTAGATTGAGCATGTTGAAACTATGTCGGAGAATTTGTCTTAGTGATATCTAGGTCAAGTTTGAATATGGGTCATGTCTGGTCAAAAATCAGGTCACTAGGCCAAATTGAAGGAAATTCTTGTCTACACTCCGGAAGCAGCATTTTAAACTTGAGCATCTTTAAACTTTATCAGAAAAATTGTCCTGATGATATCTAGGCCAAGTTTGAATATGGGTCATGTCCTATCAAAAACTAGGTCGCTAGGTCAAATTTAAGGGAAATATTGTTAACACTCTGGAAGACGCATTTTTAACTTGAGCATGTTGAAACTTTATCAAAAAGTTTGTCTTGATGATATCTAGGCCAAGTTTGAATACTAGTCATGTCCGGTCAAAAACTAGGTCACTAGGCCAAATGTAAGGAAAATCTTGTTAACACTCTGGAAGCCACATTTTTTTGCTTGAGCTTGATAAAACTATGTCGGAATGTTTGTCTTAGTGATATGTAGGCTAAGTTCGAATATAGGTCATGACTGGTCAAAAACTAAGTCACTAGGCCAAGTTTAAGGAAAATCTTGTTAACACTCTGGAAGGCACATTTTTGGCTTGAGCATGTTGAAACTTTGTCTCAAAACTCTAACTAGAACACTTTAAAATAGCACTTTGTTATGTCTACATATTGAATGTATATTGAGTTGAACACAAAATACTGCACAAACAATCGATATGCTAAAATTTGACAAAATATGCACATCTGCTATCTTGGGTAGATTCTGTTTTTCACAATTCTAATATCAAAACAAAAATAAATGCTTTGTAATCTACATTTTCTTCAGTGTGATAAAGCTGAAATAAAAGTTAAAAGTGACGTAAAACATCATACAAACAAATTAATCAATTTCTAAAAGGTTTTCTCAAAGCGAAGGTGAAAAGTTTTAAATGCATAGCTTTTGATCAATATTTACGTTTGCACCACTGATTAATATGAGGAATTTATAAGAAAAAAATTAAGAAGGATAATTTTAAGCTGCTTTGACTCTACTTGATTTTCAATATTAAGGAATCAAGCATGAACTTCATGCGTGATAAAGTCATCTTGAAAGCGTAGAAATACATTTTAAGTTTCCATTTTGTAACTCATATATTATAAAATCCAAATTCTTTGGAAATCTCTTTATTGTTTATGTGATGTCAAATTAAGTCCATTTTATGTTTGGAATCCCGACAAGTTACCGCATTTTTAGCTTTGAATATTCGAAGAATATGGAGAGCTATTACAGTCACTTGTGCGTCAGCGTTGCAACTTTGGTTAAAGGCGTATGCTACAGTTATTTATCAAAAAATGTCCCAATCATAGAATTTCTTTATTCTTTGTATTTTCTTAGTACATACAATAACTGGTTGAAATAAGAAAAAAAAATATATGTTATCGATTTAAAAAAAATATATTGGCCTGTCAATGACATGATAATTAATATATCTATAGGTGCTACCTATTTACGAAAAAAAAACGTAAGATAATTATAAACAAAAATTAAAGAGCATACTTTGGCCATAAAAAAGGATTTATAAGTAATTGATTAGACAATAATAATGTTAATGTCATGTTTCTTGCATTATTAAAACATATTTGGAATTCGTATTGATGTTGTCTATTATTTGAACAGAAAATTATAATGAACGAGGTTAAAACATGAGGGCCAAGATGATCCTTAATCGATCACCTGCATTATGGCAAAGAAGCAAATAGATCGGCCCTTTTCTGATGCCACCTGGCGACTGCCTTTTTCAAAACAAATTATGTAAGGGGTCACATTTCTGCTAAACCCTTTCCCTATTAGAGACAGTTTCTGAGGCCTATGCAACAGACGATTTAGGAAAAAATTGTCGCCACAAAAACAATTGCTTCTTATGAGAAAGTTATCCTTTTGCCACAATGTTTGATAAATAATTATACTTTGAATGAGTGAGTCAATAGCTCATGTATAGGAATTTGGGGTCTTTCATGTTGATACCACTTTTTTGCGGGAAACGACGTCGCTCCATTGACGTTACGCCAAGATGAAGTGTAACAGAAATGACGTCACGTCCTTCTTTGGCTACGATACAGTCAATATTAGGTTCGGGCGTAGAAGGCTAGTGCTGTCGTCTTTTTGATGAACGGGAAAACATATTTCTTACAGATTTCCATTTATTTTTAACTTTTCGTACAAATGTTAATTGCCACAGGAAAACGCAACTTAAATGATCTTAAATATTGATTTAAAAAATAATAATTAAAAAGACGACATAATTTTCAATCCGTGTTTTTCTGCTCATTTTATACATACCCAAAATACCGATTTAAAAAAAAAAAAAAAAGCCGACAATAATTTTCAATCTGTGTTTTACGTCTGCTTTTTATACATATCCAAGATGGCGGCCCCCATGGATTTTTCCAGTTTCATTTCAGAAAGCTTCATGGGTTATTGAAAAAAAAAAAAAAAAAAAAAATTCTCACACCTGTTAACTATAAGCGAAAAAACCCATTTATGTTTTTTTTTCGTATCATTAAGTCTGTCGGTCGGTCGGAAGCCATATTTTGTTCAGCCTATTTCTTACAAAAAACCACTGGGTGGAATTCTATAAAATTTTACATGAAGCTTCTATACCAAGAGGAGATGACATTGTGCATATCGTAAAGGTCTTACAATTGCATGTTATTTTACAGAGTTATGGCCTTTTTACTTATTAAGTTATGGTGTAGGTCATGGTGCTGTCCGAAAGGGAGACATACTGTATTTGTCATTATTCTTATTATTATTATGATTCCCCAACCTTTGGTAAACTCTGGGCCACTTTATTGCAAAGTTATCTCCCCTTGTTCAATATTTTAATAGTTTAAACTTTATCCAGAGAAGTACTTATAAACTACTTGATGGAATTGATTGAAACTTGGAACACGGATATATGGCAATGTGAAGTTGTGCATCTTGTAAGAGTTTTAACTCTGGGCCACTTTGTTGCAAAGTTATCTCCCCTTGTTCAATATTTTAATAGTGTAAACTTTGTGTTTTTAGGGAAGACATCTGTTTTCGACACAGCGCTCGAAAACAACCCTTTCTAGTTTTTAAATGTTTTAGGAGAGGCCCACAGGGAAGACTTGACATGCCTAATTGTGCAATCTCTATAAATAAAGTCCTTATTATTATAATTGTTAACATTATACACAACATAGGATGTAATTAAGTAATGAGAGAGACAATTAAGTAGAAACATTTACCAAGGTTGTAAATATCTTCCTGTCCATCTGAATTCTGATACAATTTTCACTTTTTAAAGCAATAAATTTGGACAATTCTGTGATTAATTGATAAATAGGGAAGTGCAAAATGTATTGATTGATCTGAATCACCACTGGTCATTAGTGCCTTAGGTTTGAATCTGAATCACTACTGGTCATTAGTGCCAGAGGATTGAATCTGGAATCACCACTGGCCATTAGTGCCTGAGGATTAAATCTGAATCACCACTGGTCATTATATAGTGCCCGAATATTGAATTTGAATCACATCTGGTCATTAGTGCCTGAGGATTAAATCTGAATCAACACTTGTCATTATTGCCTGAGGATTGAATCTGAATCACCATTGGTCATTATAGTGCCAGAGGATTGACTTTCCTGGCATGTAAATGATATATATTACCATGTATTGGTATAGATATATCACTTACATGCCGTTGAAAGATTGTACATCTAATTATTGTATGCATTATATTTGACAGGATTTGATGGTAATCCAGGGTAACCAGCCCCCTGACAGCGATGCTGACACAGTTTCCAATGATCCGATACACACCAGGGTTAAAGAGCTTTTAAAGGCCACTGCTAAATGTAAGTTATTCCCATTTAAGTCTTGATATCAGCTTGTAAAGAGATACTTCGTCTTTGATGATTTTTATAAAGCCTGGGAAAACTTCCTTATCGTCTGTCTGGCCATTTGTCTGTCCTTCAAGCGTTCTTTTACTGACATATTGGCAGAAAACACATGTGTTCACTTAAAATACGGAAATCTAAGTTACGGATCCAATAAAACAAGAGGGCCGTGATGGCCCTACATTGCTCACCTGAGTTATGTAATGTGATGTTTCATGCCAACCACAATAACTCATTTTGCAGTCAGCCAATACAAGAGGCCCAAGAGGACCAGTATAGCTCCACTGCCACAGAGCGAAAAACCCACACCCTATGTTGTCCGTCTTTTGTCAAGTAATTATAAATTAGAAGGTCACTAAAGAAATCTTTATGTACCAGTTAGTATTTAACAAGAAGATTTCCAAGTTTTTCGCTATATATCTCTATGTAAAACAGGTGACCCCAGGGCAGGCCAATTTTGACCCCAGGTTTATATTTTGACTAATCTTGGCAAAAGACCACTAGACTATTGTTCTCACCATGTATCTAAGCTTTAAGCCTTTCAGTTTCAGACAAGACTTTCACAGTTTTCCCCTATATTTCTCTTTGTAAAACAGGTGACCATGGGGCTGGCCAATTTTGACCCCAGGGGCATAATTTGAACAATCTTTGGAAATGACTATTAGACAATGATACTCACCAAATATCTATGCTCTGTGCCCTTCAGTTTCAGACAGGAAGATTTTCAAAGTTTTTCCATAAAATAATATATCTCTATGTAAAACAGGTGACCCCAATTTTAACCCCAGGGGCATAATTTGAACAACAAATTACATTGCTGTTAAAATATCTTGAAACCAGAGGAAAACTTTAATTAGAATAGAATTATAATTTTTTGTAATTTTCCCCCTTTTCTGTTGCATATTTGGGGGACATTTTTTGCAACCAATCAATATGGGTTGAACATGCTTTGTAGATGTTCAACAAAGGAATATTTCTATCAAATTACATTAAAATTGGACATGCTGATTCAGAGGAGAAAAAATCAAAAGATAATCCAGTTTTTGTATAATCTAATCTTACAACAAACCGTGCAACCATAAGAGGTATATAAATGTTTAGAATCAAGACCCAAGATCATACTGAGATTTTACAACAATATTCTGATTGAATTTAGCTAAACACACTTAAATTATCCAGATGCTATCTGGAAAGATATTGGCTCCAATAATTAAATAATTAAATTCCAATTTTCAGCTCAGCTAGTTTTATTGGCGCCTGTCAAATTCCTTCCATAATTATTACTCAAGAAAATTCGTTATCCAGACTTTTTTCTCAGGTAAACATTTAGCGTTGGGATAAATGTGGCTTGGCTGTACTATTATTCTGCAATGTTTCAAGATTATTAAATAATTATGATCTGCTAAAATAAGGCAAAAGATGCAGGAATAAGCCTACGATTACTCCAGCATATATACCAGCCCTATGTTCAGTGAAACAGTTTGGTTGCTCTAGGTTTCAAATTTAACAATTAAAACCCTTTCCCACACTTTCTGACACCTCTGGAGCAGATGACTTTCGAAATTATTGTGGCAAAAGAAGAAATGTCTTATCATGAGAAATTTCTCCTTTTGCCACAACTTTTTAACTCATTTTAGTAATTAACCTTTCTATTATAGGTCAAATTACGTTAAATACATCCGCTGACTTGCTGATCTATAGTACTCTAGTCCCTAAACAAATCTTTGTTTGCGTTAGAAATGAGTGTATACCATTACCAGAATGTATTGAATATATGACATTGAGTTTAAATGCATTGTGAATGTGTATAGGATGATGCACTGGAAATGATTGATTCGATTACTTTTAGTACTTTGACCTTGTTTGAAAGTGAAAGTAGAGAATGCTTAACAACGGTTTCGTCCGGGCCCGATTTGGTCCAAAATGACGTTTACCATTTTCGGATGGCGAGTTCTTTCTTGCATAATGCATGACCCCACATTTTCTTTGGATTGTTTTAAAGCTAGGAGGTAACTCTTTTTAATGATATATTGTGTTCTACATGAGAAACGCTTAGAAAGTGTGACAATCGAGGACTGAAACTGGTCGATTTACATGGAAACAAAGAAGGAACTTTTTAAAGGTCAAATTACACTAAATACATCCTCTTATATACTTGCTGTTCTACAGTACTATAGTCCCTAAAACAACTTTGTTTGCATAGAAATGAGTGTATACCATTACCAGAATGTATTGAATATATGGCATTGAGTTTAAATGCATTGTGAATGTGTATAGGATGCACTGGAAATGATTGATTTGATCACTTTTAGTATTTTGACCTTGTTTGAAAGTGAAAGTAGAGAATGCTAAACAACGGTTTTGTACGGGCCCGATTTGGTCCAAAATGACGTTTACCATTTTCGGATGGCGAGTTCTTTCTTGCATAATGCATGACCCCCACATTTTCTTTGGATTGTTTTAAAACTAGGAGGTAACTCTTTTCAATGATATATGGTGTTCTACATGAGAAACGCTTAGCAAGTGTGACAATCGAGTTACTGGTCGATTTACATGAAAACAAAGAAGGATTTTTTTGGTGTATTGTAACCTTAGCTTTTATAGAGATTTTCCATAATCTTGCCTACATGTTTTCAAAGTTGGCTGCTGCAGATTTGTTGTAAGGAGGAAAGAGTTAATAACAGCTAATTTGTACTACTGAATGCATGTAAGATATTTGTTAAGTTACTAATGTCTCCATTTGAATACATCTGTGGAAAAAGTTATAACAATTTGTCGAAACAATTTATACAGTTTTGAAATATTGTGTGAAATAAGAGTAATAATTATTGCTCACTTTGGAAACATTTCTTATTTTTCCACAATGTCTCCAAAAGTCATCTGTATCAGGGTAGGATTAAGTTGGTAAAAACTATTTGTAAAAATGCAAGTGAATAAATTCTAAGTGAATGTCTATGATTCTCTTATTATGTCATCAAAATGGCCAAAAGACATACAAATAAGATTATAAGATGTGACAGCATATCCTAATCGCATTAAATGGGGTCAGAAATTTAGGAAATCCGACCTAAAATGGCATGTGAGGTAACAGAATAATATTTATTGTGTATTTGTTTGTCTCTAATAGAACAACTGCATGAAGCACAATGCAGTCAATTAGCTGTCTAAATGACGCATCAACAAAAAAACAAGGTGGCTGATAAACACAGGTTTATACATATTGTCCTACCATTTTTTTTAACGCAGGCACATTTTAACGAATCTGCAGCTTGCAATTTTTGAAAACATTGTGTCAAAAGAAGTAATTTCTTTTTTTGCTTCAATGTTTTTAACACTATTCAATAATATAATTCAAAGAAAATTGTCATATTTTTCCATTCTTTTTCTTCAAATTTATCAGATGCAGATTGTTTGTATCTGCGAAAGTTTAACAATTTGACAAATGGGATCATAAATACAAATCTGACTGGATTTCAAGGTCAAATTTTCATGTGTTTCAGCACAAACAATACCTGTCTTATACTCGGTTATTATGCTCTTTGAGGCTGCATGGAAAATGCTAATAAACAAATTATTTTACTCTATCTAATTGTTTAACTCTTTCTCAATTGCAAACACATTTTGATGCATCTACAGCAGATATCTCTTGCCATAATGTTTTGAACTCTATTCAATAAGTGTGATTTCATTTATTGAGATTTCCCGTATTATTGCATAGATGTTTTCAAAGTCATCTGTTGCAGATTTATTGTCTATGGAAAATGGTTAAATAAGGAACAACAAAATAAAGTATTTTTGTTCAATACCATGATGTTGCAGATATGAAGATGCAGACACATTTTAATGCAGCATGCAACTTTTTAAAATATTGAGGCAATATTTTAAACTCTGTTCAATAAATAATGTACAGAGAATTTCCATCTTTTTCTATTTTGCCTAGATATTTTTAAATTTGTCTGTTTTGCACACCATGAGACTATGGGATTTCCTCACACACAGTGATGTCGATGGTAAGCCGGTGCAAACAATTGCTGGTCAAAACACTCAATGTCCACGTTCCTTAATAAGGGCTCTAAACATTGCTAAAGATTAGAATCAACGCCATACTTTGTTAATCCCATGCCTTTTTATGTCTTAACAAAAATGCAAGAAGGCGCTAAATCATCAATCCATGCTCTCAGTTATACAAGCTGATTGCTCAACACAGATAGGAGGAGAAATAAGGAGGGACCATGCCAACAAGTCAAAACATTGCAGCTCAAAGTTCCCTGGGAAGATGCCAAGAAAAAACAGAAACAAGATATAACTAAAATACTGCAGAGCAGCATAAAACAAAACAAGATATAACTAAATTGTTGGAGAGCAGCATAAAACAAGACAAAAACAAATGTGTCACTTGCCAGTAAGTAAGGAAAAGAACACATGTGTCACCTGCCACTAGTCCGTAAGTGAACACATGTGACCTGCAAATTTGTCACTAAAAGAACACATGTGTCATCTAAAAATATGTCAGTAAGTGAACACACATGTGTCATCTAAAAATATGTTAGTAAGTGAACACATGTGTCATCTAAAAATATGTCAGTAAGTGAACACATGTGTCATCTAAAAATATGTCAGTAAGTAAACACATGTGTCATCTAAAAATATGTCAGTAAGTGAATGCATGTGTCATCTAAATATGTGTCAGTAAGTGAACACATGTGTTGCCTGCCAATACAGGGTTGTCACAATGTTTTGTTGTAATAGATCAAATGAGAAAAGTAACCGATCAAGCTTGGAGTCACTAACAGATCAAAGAGCAATTTTAAATCATAAT
The DNA here is from genome assembly GCA_031761405.1 of Serripes groenlandicus. Classification (NCBI taxonomy): domain Eukaryota; kingdom Metazoa; phylum Mollusca; class Bivalvia; order Cardiida; family Cardiidae; genus Serripes; species Serripes groenlandicus. The sequence continues at coordinate 74,111,410 of JASEVX010000003.1, forward strand.
TTTTATCAGCAATAAGTTAATTTTGACAACCCTGCAATATGTCAGTAATTAAAGAAGATAAATAAAGCGAAAAAATGTGTTCTTAATTGTCATTTAATTGATATTTACTGGTAATCTGAATTAATTTTTTTCATTCATTTATTTTTATTGGAAATCAGCAATATTTTTGCCTTTGGCCATTTACAAAACAATTATATTTCAAAGACAGACATTATACATTAAAACATAAAATTATAAATACAAACAATTGACATAGCTTCCTTGATATATATAGCAAGATTGTAAAGTTTCTTTTTGTTTGTTAATTAAAGACATTATTGCAATGAACTTTTGCATCGAGGGCTATGTTACATTTCCTAAATATTTATATCTAAGTGAACTATATTTTGTACATACTAAAAGAAAATGAAATTCTGATTCCACTACATTTTAGTTACATTTTTTGCATATTCTGTTTGCTCTGTAAATATTATTGAATCTACACTGCTCAATTTCTAAGAGGTGGGAACTTAACCGCAAACGAGTCATGTGTTTTCTCAAGTTGTCATCAGTAATAACTTATTTTAAATAGTTTTCTAATTCAAAACTTTCCTTAAATTTACAAAAATAATCAAGTTTAGGTAACAAATTTATGTAAGTATTCCATTCTTGTAAGAACTGATCTGGTAGTGTTTGTTTCATACTGTGATAAGTGTTTGAGTTGGCATTAAAGTTATATATTAATTGACTGTATCCTTGGTGATCTATGATAGTGTTAATCCGGGATGTCCAACAATTACTTCTGCCATTGTCGCATAGATAGGAGAATCTGTTGTTGACATTATCTTACACCAAAATTTAAGTGACCTTTCTCGTAATAAAATAAATAGGGGAAAACGACCAAGCTCTCTTAGGACTGCATTGTTTGGTGTCTGTTTTTTGACGCCAAGAATATATTTACAAAATCTTAGATGCAATTTATCAATACTTTTGAGTTTATAAACTCCCCAAACTTCACGAACCATATAAAATAATTGGTAATAATGTCAACTTTGTTTTAACGTCTAAACTAATTCTGTCAAATAATTTTAAAAGACTGTGATTAATATTTAGTCAACTTTTGGGCCTGCTAATTGAATTTACTACTTTGATACTCCAAATGGATTTTTAAGCTTGCTGGCACTGTGCCCAATAAATGCTGTTTATTTTGTAACTGTTGCAGAATGTTTTGGTTTTGGTTTACAATGTATTTGCCACCGATTGAGATAACATCTCATTTTATTTTTATATAATAATGATCTCCCCATGTTTAATAGCCAATTCAGGGGGCCAATTGGTAACAATGATTGTTGTCTTTGTTTGAAGGTGATTTAACTCAATAAAAAATATTGAATTAAAACCTTATTAATCCCCTTTATTTCATAGTTTATGTGTATTTATAAGTTATTATTTCTTGATTAGTATAAATTTGCTAATTCATTTTGTAAAGTTTATTTCTTGATGGTTTACTTTTTATAGTGGCCAGAAATTAGATGATGCATGTTATTCAACCCTTTCCCTCATACAGATGAATTTTGAAGGCTCTGCAGCAGACGACTTTTGAAAACATTGTGACATGAGATTAAATTGCTCATTACCTTCAACAATTATACTTTTCTATGATTTTGTCAATATGTGTTCAAAGTTTTGTTGTATGTGATGTGAGAAAGGATAAAATATACATTTGAGCCATTGAAGGTCTACAAACACCAAGAGTATTTTTTAAAATTTTTTGAAAATGTTACATTAAATAAGTACATCCATATTATGTGATCTAAAGGTACACTGCATGTCAGAGGCACCTTGATTTATTAGTGAACAGTGCATATCCAGATCAGACTGTGCAGCGGAACAAGGTGATCTGGATCCACAATGGTTGCAAAAGCCCTATGGCTCGCTTTGCTGTATTGTGGCTCATTTCATGAAAACTTACATTTTAAGTATCTTTATGTTGCTTCTAAAAATTGTTGTAGGCAGTTCTTGCTTGTATTTTTGGATGAAGGCTAGTTTGTCTCGTAATTTTATTTTTAGACGCGGGGAAGCCTCTAGCACCGGTTTCCGGCTCCATATTGAAATCCCAGTTAAAGTCATTCACAGGTACCGGAGAGATAAAAATTGGTATTCGTCACTTGTGTGAGCTTGGCAAATGAATCATCTGTTTCTACTTTCTTACTAAAAATAGACATTATTTAGTCTTATTTTTCATTACTTTATTTTTCTCTAATCTTAGCAACAGTTGTTATCTGTTATCAGTCACCTATGTATCTTCATTTATCACATAGCGAGTATCAAAATCCCATTACATGAATATCATATGACACTACTAGTTTTGTTTCCAGTCCGACTCTTACGCTCAAGTCTTTGTCACAACACGGAAACCAAACTATGAAAATGACATCACGTCAGCGGTTTGACGTCATAACGTTAGTCACTTTAGTACCAAAACAAGTAAATGTTATGTACATATTTTCGAAATACGACTCATAAATCACTTTATGAGATAAATAGAGTATCTCATTCGTGTTTTTAGCTCAAGGTGAGTTTTTGTGATCGCCTTTTGTCCGTCGTTTATCATTTGTCGTCAACATTTGCTTGTTAACACTCTAGAGGCAACATCATATCTAGGCTAAGTTCGAAACTTGGTCATGTGGGATAACTAGATCAAATTAAATGAAAATCTTGTTAACACTCTGGAAGCTGCATTTTAAACTTGAGCAGGTTGAAACTTTGTCAAAATGTTTTCTTAGTGATATCTAGGCCAAGTTTGAGTATAGGTCATGTCAAGGCAAAAACTAGGTCACTAGGCCAAATTGAAGAAAAATCTTGTTAATACTCTGGAAGCCGTGTTTTTAACGTGATTATGTTGAAACTTTACTAGAACGTTTGTCTTGATGATTATCTAGGCTAAGATCAAATATGGGTCATGTCCGGTTAAAACTAGGTCATTAGGCTAAATTTGAGAAAAATCTTGTTACCACTATATAGATCGCTTTTTTAAATTGAGCAGCTTGAAACTTTGTCAGAAAGTTTGTCTTGATGATATCTAGGCCAAGTTTGAATATAGGTCATGTTGGGTCAAAAACTTGGTCACTAGGCCAAACTTTGTCAGAATATTTGAATTGATGATATCTAGGGTACTATAGGCCATATATATTGTAGAAAAATCTTGTTAACACTATAGAGATCGCATCTTTTACTTAAGCAGCTTGAAACTTTTTCAGAAAGTTTGTCTTGATGATATCTAGGCCAAGTTTGAATATGGGTCATATCAGGTAAAAAAATAGGTCACAAGGCCAAATTGAAGAACAATCTTATTAACACTCTGGAAGCCACACTTTTGGCTTGAGCATGTTGAAACTTTGTCAGAATATTTGCCTGGATGATATCTAGGCTAAGTTCAAATATGGGTCAGTCTTAAATAGTCCATTCTCAGGTGAGCGATCCAGGGCCTCATGGCCCCCTTGTTTTATTATCACTTTTAATAAACTTTTTAACTAAGCTGAATATGACGCTCACCAAGACTGGCAGCATATTGCCTTAGTAAACTCGTTTAATAAAAGTGATAATAAATAAACACTCATGAAATATCCTCTATTTCCACACAATTTTCACATTTCATTTCTGGCTTGATAACATTTTTATTCAAATCAAACCTAATTTAACAACAATCTATGCTTTTGTTAAGTCTTTCTCACATACAACAAATCGACACAGATGACATTGACAATATCTTAGAAAATTGAAGAAAAAGCTCACAGATATAATTCTTTATAGAATTGAAAGCATTGTGGCAAAAGGAGAAATTGGTCAAACCTTCAATTTCCACATTTTCCACAATACTCTGTATTGGTATGCTTCAGATGTGTACGTGTCTGTGTGTGGCTAAGAGTTAAGGAAAAGGGTTAAAGCTTCTGTTGCTATATTTATTACAATAGATTCTAAAGTGCTTTAGTTTTATTGTTGCTATGCCACAAAACACAAGTCTATCATTCAATCAATAAGGGGATGGGTTAGTGTCACAATGTTTTAATTATAGTCAATAATAGTACTCTCATTTATATAGAGATATTCCATATTTTATCTTAACCCTTTCCCTCATACAACAGTTCTGCAGCAGACGACTTCGAACATATTATGTCAAAAATAGAATATCTCTGTAATTGAATGGATAACCTATGACTAAAAGTGGAAAACATTGAGGCAAAAGGAGAAATTGCTCGTTTTGAGGAATTTCTTCTTTTGTCACTATGTTTTCAAAAAGCTGTCTGCTGCAGTAAGGCGTCAGAAAGAGTCCATATGAGGGAAAGGGTTAAAGGTGCGGAACTCCAGATTATAGATAATATAGTCAAAGTTTAAAACTGTTCAAAAGTTGTCTTGAAATATTAGAATCATACTACTCAGATACAATTAGAGTAATAATTTTACTTTCCAGTACAATAAACATCTAAATACAAGGGGTGTTCAAATAGTTTGCAGAAAAGGTCTCTTATTTCTATATTATGGCAAACATGTTGCTGGAACTTAATGTAAACATTGTTTGATTCAGTTTGATCACTAAATGTCATACTCATGACTTGCGTGCATAAAGACTTATCATAACTACGGTAACGTCACTTAAGAAATACCTGCCTAACACATTTTGGCATCAACGTATCCGTGCATGATAACTGCGCTTTGAAAGTTATTCAGTGATTTTCAAAATACCCACAATTGAATTAAAAACACTTTATATGTGCAAGCCATGATTCTGAAACTGTCTGAACGATTATGTCTGTATGTTAGATATAGACACATATACTGCTGATGTAATTTTTTTATCAAACAGCTCTCGTGTGATGACATTATGGATATCTGACATTATCCTCAATGTTTTCTCTTCCCTCCTCAAATCCTTAATACCATGTAGACTGATGCTTTCTTCACTGCAGTTTCTCAATAGGCATTTTTCAACATTTCCATGTGTTTTGAATTGGAAATTCTATTCCGAACAAAGAATCTTATGACCGATCTTTATTCTTCACCCATTTCAACACCTGTTATCAAAAGAACATACTGAATGTTTATTTTTCTGTCATCAGAAATCAAAACGACTTCATCAACGATGGCGGGAATAATTACCTGTCATTTGGTAGCCTTGCCTTTAAAGATAATGAATGTAATGTTTCGAATACATATATATTTAGAAATACTGAGATTTGGCCGTTAAAATAAATAGTAACAATTTATCATTCTCAACGAAGATAACATATCTGTAAATTACCTATTGAATAGGGTATATCGTGATCTACATAATGGCGCAATTTTACGGGAATGATACAACAGATAAAGAAATGGGAGCACTTTTCCGCAAACTTTTTGAACACCCCTCGTATTGATTGTTTATGCTTCATTTTGCTGGTTAGACATACCTAGTAAGCTCAAATTTGTACATTTTCATTGACTTCAAATGACTGTTTTTCAACATTTACTGCCAAAATAATTTTGAACTATTTATGACTTACTTTGTTGTCACTATTAGCAATATTTGGAAAAGTTTCAACATTTCAAAATTTTGATCTCCATCTGGAGTTCAGCACTGGAATGTTCACCAGTGTGGGAAGTTGTTTGTTTCTTTGCCAAATACATACAGAGTTTTGACTCTTGAACTTCTTGGGGAAAAAAGTCTACATAGCGTTCTTGTGCGCAGAGTTATGGCACTTGACTTTGTGAAAGCCAAAATAATAAGACTTGAATCACAATGTGAGAAACGTTGGAAGATGAGTCACCATAAAGCACATCAATTAACCCTTTCCCTCATAAGACAATTCTGCAGCAGACGACTTTGAACGTATTTTGTCAAAACATAGAAAATCTCCATAATTGAATGGATAACCTATGACTAAAAGTGGAAAACATTGTGGCAAAAGGAGAAATTGCACGTTTTGTGCAATTTCTTCTTTTGTCACTATGTTTTCAAAAGCTGTCTGCTGCAGAGGTGTCAGAAAGCGTCTATATGAGGGAAAGGGTTAAGACCAGATCGGTATCAAGTTTTTACACTGTATGTTTGTAGCTCAGAACTCGTATTTAATTGTGCAATGACAGAAAGTCTATACAAAATCATAAATTTCTATCCTGTGTGTAATCTTTACACCAAACTCGTTCTCACTACGTTCTGAAAATTGTAGCCGAACGGGCTAAAACTGTGTGCAAACGGTAGTGGACGTAGTAGCAACGATTTAAGGTCTGATTACAAACTTCATGGACGAGCTCGGACAGGTTTGAACGGGAATGGTGTTCCAGAACTTTGAGCCTGTTCAAAATTTCCGGGCGACCATACCGTTCTGTAATTAGACGAAGTGACAACATACTTAAAACGGGATGGACGTACTACGAAAGGAATTGCCGTACTTCGATCGTACTAGCAACGTGCTATGACTTGATGGGATCGGGCGTCAATGTGTTGTACGTGTGAACACCAACCGGGTTTGTTTGTACGTCGTTCATCCCGTTCACAGACAGACTCAATTCGACCGCATTACGTCCTTAGTGCGTTGTTATTCCATCTTAATATATATAAACAAAATAACAAGTTCTAAACAAGTTTGCAACACGTTTCCACACAGTTCTAAAAGTTCGCAATAGGTTCTCAGTACGCTCTACTCGTTTTGAGTACGTTTATTGCGTTCTTACGCTGTTTTTACAACGTCAACCCCGTTTGCAGTACAATCAGACAAGGTATGGCATAAATACGGGCCGTTTTCTCACTGGTTCATTATTTGGGCGCACACTATTTTATGCATCGAGGAAGTTGGCTGCTGTGGCTGGAAGACGTTATGTGGTTGATGTTGCTGCGGCGGCTTGAACAATTGCTGTGACTGTTGTTGCTGGGAGAATTGCTGGTGCTGAGGAAACTGTTGATTCACCCAAGTAGACTCTGTGAACTCCCAAACACTCACTGGGTTCTTTTAGTAGTGGCAGCTTTAGCACGCCCTGTTTGTCTGACTCTACCCTTCCTTGGAGGCATGATGATCACAAGGATGCAAGATGGTTACGATGTTTGTCACAATTGTTGTGGAGTTCGTCTTCACATTCTGAACGGACTAGAAACGAGTTCGACTGTCTTTGAACGAGATGGTCGAGTTACGAACTAGTTAGAACGGATTTCTACGTATAAGGAACGTAGTAGAAGTAGTTGCGAACGGGTTCAAACTGACTAAAGACGAGTTTGGACTGGTTGGAAACGGTGTCCCCATGAGGAGGACGGGGCAATTTTACCCGATCTGAACATTATATAAACGGACTGTAGACGGGATAAGGACTAGATGGACGTATTGGGAACTGTTTGTGAACTAACTATGATCGTATTATAGACATTTTCCTGCTAAATCTACACGTTCTATAGCCAGTTCACAACCCGTTCTACTATTTGTGTAGGACGGGGTCGGACTTTCTGAGAACTAGTTTGGTGTAACGGAAGCATAAGCAGCTGTTGACTCAATATGACCCTACAGCTTGATATATGAGTGAAGCAGCCACTTTGAAGATGATATTAAGTTTATAGTTCCTGTTCTATTTCAGGAATTCATCCTTAACCCGTTCCCACATACAACAAATCTGCAGAAGATTACTTTGAAAACATTTCGTCAAAATTATGGAAATTCTCTATAAATAACAGAACATTCATTGAATAAAGTGGAAAACATTGTGACGAAAGCAGAACATGTTTATTATGAGAAATTTCTCCTTCTGTCACAATGTTTTTAAAGGTCTGCTGAAAAGTCGTAGGAAAGTGTGTGTATGCTGGAAAGGGTTAATGATAGAAGCTCCATGTAACATATTGCTATAAGTTATGTCTTCTGTATCAACACACTGACAGGGTTAATGATATAAGCTCCATGTAACATATTGCTATAAGTTATGTTTTCTGTATCAACACACTGATAGGGTTAATGATATAAGCTCTATATAACATATTGCTATAAGTTATGTCCTCTGTATCAACACACTGATAGAGTTAATGATATAAGCTCCATGTAACATATTGCTATAAGTTATGTCTTCTGTATCAACACACTGATAGGGTTAATGATATAAGCTCCATTTAACATATTGCTATAAGTAATGTCTTCTGTATCAACACACTGATAGGGTTAATGATAGAAGCTCCATGTAACATATTGCTATAAGTTATGTCTTCTGTATCAACTCACTGATAGAGTTAATGACAGAAGCTCCATGTAACATATTGCTATAAGTTATGTCTTCTGTATCAACACACTGATAGGATTAATGATATAAGTTCCATGTAACATATTGCTATAAGTTATGTCCTCTGTATCAACACACTGATAGAGTTAATGATAGAAGCTTCATGTAACATATTGCTATAAGTAATGTCTTCTGTATCAACACACTGACAGGGTTAATGATAGAAGCTCCATGTAACATATTGCTATAAGTTATGTCTTCTGTATCAACTCACTGATAGAGTGAGTGATATAAGCTCCATGTAGCATATTGCTATAAGTTATGTCTTCTGTATCAAAACACTGATAGAGTTAATGACAGAAGCTCCATGTAACATATTGCTATAAGTTATGTCTTCTGTATCAACACACTGATAGGGTTAATGATATAAGCTCAATGTAACATATTACTATAAGTTATGTCTTCTGTATCAACACACTGATAGAGTTAATGACAGAAGCTCCATGTAACATATTGCTATAAGTTATGTCTTCTGTATCAACACACTGATAGGGTTAATGATAAAAGCTCCATGTAACATATTGCTTTAGTTATGTCTTCTGTATCAACACACTGACAGAGTTAATGATAGAAGCCTCATGTAACATATTGCTATAAGTTATGTCTTCTGTATCAACACACTGATAGAGTTAATGACAGAAGCTCCATGTAACATATTGCTATAAGTTATGTCTTCTGTATCAACACACTGATAGGATTAATGATATAAGTTCCATGTAACATATTGCTATAAGTTATGTCCTCTGTATCAACACACTGATAGAGTTAATGATAGAAGCTTCATGTAACATATTGCTATAAGTAATGTCTTCTGTATCAACACACTGATAGGGTTAATGGTAGAAGCTCCATGTAACATATTGCTATAAGTTATGTCTTCTGTATCAACTCACTGATAGAGTGAGTGATATAAGCTCCATGTAGCATATTGCTATAAGTTATGTCTTCTGTATCAAAACACTGATAGAGTTAATGACAGAAGCTCCATGTAACATATTGCTATAAGTTATGTCTTCTGTATCAACACACTGATAGGGTTAATGATATAAGCTCAATGTAACATATTACTATAAGTTATGTCTTCTGTATCAACACACTGATAGAGTTAATGACAGAAGCTCCATGTAACATATTGCTATAAGTTATGTCTTCTGTATCAACACACTGATAGGGTTAATGATAAAAGCTCCATGTAACATATTGCTTTAGTTATGTCTTCTGTATCAACACACTGACAGAGTTAATGATAGAAGCCTCATGTAACATATTGCTATAAGTTATGTCTTCTGTATCAACACACTGATAGAGTTAATGACAGAAGCTCCATGTAACATATTGCTATAAGTTATGTCTTCTGTATCAACACACTGATAGGATTAATGATATAAGTTCCATGTAACATATTGCTATAAGTTATGTCCTCTGTATCAACACACTGATAGAGTTAATGATAGAAGCTTCATGTAACATATTGCTATAAGTAATGTCTTCTGTATCAACACACTGACAGGGTTAATGATAGAAGCTCCATGTAACATATTGCTATAAGTTATGTCTTCTGTATCAACTCACTGATAGAGTGAGTGATATAAGCTCCATGTAGCATATTGCTATAAGTTATGTCTTCTGTATCAAAACACTGATAGAGTTAATGACAGAAGCTCCATGTAACATATTGCTATAAGTTATGTCTTCTGTATCAACACACTGATAGGGTTAATGATATAAGCTCAATGTAACATATTACTATAAGTTATGTCTTCTGTATCAACACACTGATAGAGTTAATGACAGAAGCTCCATGTAACATATTGCTATAAGTTATGTCTTCTGTATCAACACACTGATAGGGTTAATGATAAAAGCTCCATGTAACATATTGCTTTAGTTATGTCTTCTGTATCAACACACTGACAGAGTTAATGATAGAAGCCTCATGTAACATATTGCTATAAGTTATGTCTTCTGTATCAACACACTGATAGAGTTAATGACAGAAGCTCCATGTAACATATTGCTATAAGTTATGTCTTCTGTATCAACACACTGATAGGATTAATGATATAAGTTCCATGTAACATATTGCTATAAGTTATGTCCTCTGTATCAACACACTGATAGAGTTAATGATAGAAGCTTCATGTAACATATTGCTATAAGTAATGTCTTCTGTATCAACACACTGATAGGGTTAATGGTAGAAGCTCCATGTAACATATTGCTATAAGTTATGTCTTCTGTATCAACTCACTGATAGAGTGAGTGATATAAGCTCCATGTAGCATATTGCTATAAGTTATGTCTTCTGTATCAAAACACTGATAGAGTTAATGACAGAAGCTCCATGTAACATATTGCTATAAGTTATGTCTTCTGTATCAACACACTGATAGGGTTAATGATATAAGCTCAATGTAACATATTACTATAAGTTATGTCTTCTGTATCAACACACTGATAGAGTTAATGACAGAAGCTCCATGTAACATATTGCTATAAGTTATGTCTTCTGTATCAACACACTGATAGGGTTAATGATAAAAGCTCCATGTAACATATTGCTTTAGTTATGTCTTCTGTATCAACACACTGACAGAGTTAATGATAGAAGCCTCATGTAACATATTGCTATAAGTTATGTCTTCTGTATCAACACACTGATAGAGTTAATGACAGAAGCTCCATGTAACATATTGCTATAAGTTATGTCTTCTGTATCAACACACTGATAGGATTAATGATATAAGTTCCATGTAACATATTGCTATAAGTTATGTCCTCTGTATCAACACACTGATAGAGTTAATGATAGAAGCTTCATGTAACATATTGCTATAAGTAATGTCTTCTGTATCAACACACTGATAGGGTTAATGATAGAAGCTCCATGTAACATATTGCTATAAGTTATGTCTTCTGTATCAACTCACTGATAGAGTGAGTGATATAAGCTCCATGTAGCATATTGCTATAAGTTATGTCTTCTGTATCAAAACACTGATAGAGTTAATGACAGAAGCTCCATGTAACATATTGCTTTAAGTTATGTCTTCTGTATCAACACACTGATAGGGTTAATGATATAAGCTCCATGTAACATATTACTATAAGTTATGTCTTCTGTATCAACACACTGATAGAGTTAATGACAGAAGCTCCATGTAACATATTGCTATAAGTTATGTCTTCTGTATCAACACACTGATAGGGTTAATGATAAAAGCTCCATGTAACATATTGCTTTAAGTTATGTCTTCTGTATCAACACACTGATAGAGTTAATGATAGAAGCCTCATGTAACATATTGCTATAAGTTATGTCTTCTGTATCAACACACTGATAGCGTTAATGACAGAAGCTCCATGTAACATATTGCTATAAGTTATGTCTTCTGTATCAACACACTGATAGGATTAATGATATAAGTTCCATGTAACATATTGCTATAAGTGATGTCCTCTGTATCAACACACTGATAGAGTTAATGATAGAAGCTTCATGTAACATATTGCTATAAGTTATGTCTTCTGTATTAACACACTGATAGGGTTAATGATAGAAGCTCCATGTAACAAATTGATATAAGTTATGTCTTCTGTATCAACACACTTATAGGATTAATGATATATGTTCCATGTAACATATTGCTATAAGTGATGTCCTCTGTATCAACACACTGATAGAGTTAATGATAGAAGCTTCATGTAACATGTTGCTATAAGGTATGTCTTCTGTATCAGCACACTGATAGAGTTAATGATAGAAGCTTCATGTAACATATTGCTATAAGTTATGTCTTCTGTATTAACACACTGATAGAGTAAGTGATATAAGCTCCATGTAACATATTGCTATAAGTTATGTCTTCTGTATCAACACACTGATAGGGTTAATGATAGAAGCTCCATGTAACAAATTGCTATATAAGTTGTCTTCTGTATCAACACACTGATATGTTTAACGATAGAAGCCTCGTGTAACATATTGCTATAAGTTATGTCTTCTGTATCAACACACTGATAGAGTTAATGATAGAAGCCCCATGTAACATATTGCTATAAGTTATGTCTTCTGTATCAGCACACTGATATAGTAAATGATAGAAGCTCCATGGAACATATTGCTATAATTTATGTCTTCTGTATCAACACACTGATAGAGTAAGTGATATAAGCTCCATGTAACATATTGCTATAAGTTTTGTCTTCTGTATCAACACACTGATAGGGTTAATGATAGAAGCTCCATGTAACAAATTGCTATATAAGTTGTCTTCTGTATCAACACACTGATATGGTTAATGATAGAAGCCTCGTGTAACATATTGCTATAAGTTATGTCTTCTGTATCAACACACTGATAGAGTTAATGATAGAAGCCCCATGTAACATATTGCTATAAGTTATGTATTCTGTATCAACACACTGATAGAGTTAATGATAGAAGCCCCATGTTACATATTGCTATAAGTTATGTATTCTGTATCAACACACTGATAGAGTTAATGATAGAAGCCCCATGTAACATATTTCTATAAGTTATGTCTTCTGTATCAACACACTGATAGAGTAAGTGATATAAGCTCCATGTAACATATTGCTATAAGTTATGTCTTCTGTATCAACACACTGATAGAGTAAGTGATATAAGCTCCATGTAACATATTGCTATAAGTTATGTCTTCTGTATCAACACACTGATAGGCTACAGGGAATTATGTCTAAATCATCCCAAAGTTATCTCCTATCATAAATGGAACAGAAAATATTACTCTGCACAAAGTGAGCCAAGTACATAAAGCCATATACGTGACAGTCTTCAAGAACATGAAATTACCAAAATACAACCAATGAAGTGTTAAGGAGACACTAGACTATTAATATGGAAGCATACACTTTATCTAATCCTACATGTGTGTTAAAGAGACAGACTATTAATATGGGAGCATAATCTTTATCTAAACCCATGTGTGTTTAGGATACAGACTATTTATATGGAAGCATACACTTTATCTAATCCTACATGTGTGTTTAGGAGACAGACTACTAATATGGAAGCATACTCTTTATCTAAACCCATGTGTGTTAAAGAGACAGACTATTAATGTGGGAGCCTACTCTTTATCTAAACCTACATGTGTGTTTAGGAGCCAGACTTTTAATATGGGAGCATACTCTTTATCTAAACCTATGTGTGTTTAGGATACAGACTATTTATATGGAAGCATACTCTTTATCTAATCCTACATGTGTATTTAGGAGACAGACTATTACTATGGAAGTATAATCTGTATCAAAACCTATATGTGTATTTAGGAGACAGACTACTAATATGGAAGCATACTCTTTATCTAAACCTATATGTGTTTAGGAGACAGACTATTACTATGGGAGCATACTTTTTATCTAAACATATGTCTATTTAAGAGACAGACTATTACTATGGAAGCATACTCTTTATTAAAACCTATGTGTATTTAGGAGACAGACTATTATTATGGAAGTATACTCTTTATCTCAACCTATGTGTGTTTAGGAGACAGACTATTACTATGGGAGCATACTCTTTATCCAAACCTATATGTGTTTAGGAGACAGACTATTACTATGGGAGCATACTTTTTATCTAAACATATGTGTATTTAAGAGACAGACTATTACTATGGAAGCATACTCTTTATCAAAACCTATGTGTATTTAGGAGACAGACTATTGTTATGGAAGTATACTCTTTATCTCAACCTATGTGTGTTTAGGAGACAGACTATTACTATGGGAGCATACTCTTTATCCAAACCTATATGTGTTTAGGAGACAGACTATTACTATGGGAGCATACTTTTTATCTAAACATATGTGTATTTAAGAGACAGACTATTACTATGGAAGTATACTCTTTATCAAAACCTATATGTGTGTTATGGAGATAGACTATTAATACAGGAGCATATACTTTATCTAAACCTATATGACTTATGTTTTTAAGAGACAGTACATTTTCAGTCATAACTTTTCCTTTGTTCAGTCGCCATCTTTCCCTATTTATAATTTGCATGGCTATTGTAGATTGGTTTATGGAGTCCAGAAAGATTTAATTTTAAAAAACACTCCTTTTTGTACTCCTCTGTAGCAGATAACTTTCTAATACATCGTCCATAAAGGAGCAACAGCTCTTAACAAGCAATTTCTGCTTTAACCACATTGTTTTCAATAATATTTTAATACTGATATACTAAAATGTTTGAGGTTTTTCCTATTTTTTTTGCATTGAAATTTTCAAAGTTGTCTGCTGCATATTTATTGTATGTGGGAAGGGTCAAAGTAAGAGACCCTAAACATATCATATTAGGTATGACTGTGGCATGTTTATCTGTTTCTGAGTTATGTGCATCTTCTTCATAGATGTTTTGAAAGTCGTCTGAAACTAGGTCACTAGGTCAAATTGAAGGGAAATCTTGTTAACGCTCTGGCGGCCACATTTTCAACTTGAGCATGTTGAAACTTTAGCAGAATGTTTGTCTTGATGATATGTAAGTCAAGGTCAAATTTAGTCAGAATGTTTATCTTAATGATATCTAGGCCAAGTTCGAATATGGGTCATGCTGGGTCACTAGGCCAAATTGAAGGAAAATCTTTTTAACATTTTGGAGGCCGCATTTTTCACTTCAGCAGCTTGAACAAATTTCAGAATGTTTGTCTTTATGATATCTAGAACACTAACGGTTTAGTCAGTAATAACAAGGTCTGTCTATACACCACTAATGGTTCAGTCAGTAATAACAAGGTCTGTCTATACATCACTACTGGTTCAGTCAGTAATAACAAGGACTGTCTATACATAACTACTGGTTCAGTCAGTAATAACAAGGTCTGTCTATACACCACTAATGGTTCAGTCAGTAATAACAAGGTCTGTCTATACATCACTACTGGTTGAGTCAGTAATAACAAGGACTGTCTATGCATTGCTAATAGTTCAGTCTGTAATAACAAGGAATGTCTATACATCGCTAATAGTTCAGTCAGTAATAACAAGGTCTGTCTATACATCACTACTGGTTCAGTCAGTAATAACAAGGACTGTCTATGCATTGCTAATAGTTCAGTCTGTAATAACAAGGGATGTCTATACATCGCTAATAGTTCAGTCAGTAATAACAAGGTCTGTCTATACATCACTACTGGTTCAGTCAGTAATAACAAGGACTGTCTATGCATTGCTAATAGTTCAGTCGGTAATAACAAGGGATGTCTATACATCACTAATAGTTCAGTCAGTAATAACAAGGGATGTCTTTACATCACTACTGGTTCAGTCAGTAATAACCAGGGATGTCTATACACCAATAATGGTTCAGTCAGTAATAACAAGGGATGTCTATACACCACTAATGGTTCAGTCAGTAATAACAAGTGCTGTCTATATACCACTAACGGTTCAGTCAGTAATAACAAGGGATGTCTATACACCACTAATGGTTCAGTCTGTAATAACAAGGTCTGTCTATACACCCCTAATGGTTCAGTCAGTAATAACAAGGTCTGTCTATACATCACTACTGGTTCAGTCAGTAATAACAAGGAATGTCTATGCATTGCTAATAGTTCAGTCAGTAATAACAAGGGATGTCTATACATCACTAATAGTTCAGTTATTTATAACAAGTACTGTCTATACACCAATAATGGTTCAGTCAGTAATAACAAGTGCTGTCTATACATCACTAATTGTTCAGTCAGTTGTAACAAGTGCTGACTATACAACACTAATGTTACTGTCAGTAATAACAAGGGCTGTCTATGCTCCACAAATGGTTCAGTCAGTAATAACAATGGCTGTCTATACACAACCACTTATGGTTCAGTCAGTAATTAAGTATCCCCCATTCATGGGGGTGACATATTGTTTTTGCCCGTTCCGTCAGTCCGTCATCCGTCACACTTGTTTCCGCTCAATAACTGAAGAACGCTTGGGCGTGGGAACTTCATACTTGGTATGCAGGTTGGTCATGACCAGTAGATGACCCCTATTGATTTTGATGTCAGAAGGTCAAAGGTCAAGGTCATGGTGACCTTGTGAGGTAAAAAATGGTTTCCGCTCAATAACTGAAAAAAGTTTGGGCTGAGGAACTCCATACTTGGTATGCAGGTTGGCCATGCCCAGTAGAAGACCCCTATTGATTTTGAGGTCAGTATGTCTAAAGTCAAGGTCACAGTGACCTTGAGCTGAAAGGTCACAATGACCTTGAGCTGAAAGGTCACAATGACAATAAGCTGAAAAATTGTTTTTGCTTAATAATGGTCCTAACTTGTAGATGACCCCTATTGATTTTGATGTCAGTAGGTCACCGTGACCTTGGGCTGAACAATGGTTTCCAATTAAATAACTGAAGAATGCTTGAGCCCAGGAACTTCATACTTGGTCTGCAGGTTGGTCACCACCAGCAAATGACCCCTATTTATTTTTTGGTCACTAGGTTAAAGGCCAAGGTCATGGTAACCTTCAGCTGAAAAATGGTTTCCGCTCAATAACTGAGGAATGATTATGTCGAGGAACTTCATACTTGGTTTCGCAGTTTGGTCCTAACCAGTAGATGACCCCTATTCATTTTGTTTGATTTTGAGGTCACAAGGCCAAAGGTCAAGGTCACAGTAACATTCACCTGAAAAATGTTTATTACTCAATTACTCATACTTGGTGTGCAGGTTGGTTCAATTAGTAGATGACCCCTATTGATTTTGAGGTCACAAGGTCAAAGGTCAAGTTCACAGTAACCTTCAGCTGAAAAATGTTTTTTACATAATAACTCAAGAAAGCAATCTCTAGTTACAAGGGCTGTCTAAACAATGCTAATGGTTCAGTCAGTAATAACAAGGGCTGCCTATAGACCACTAATTGTTCAGTCAGTTAAAACATGGGATGTCTATACAATTCTAATGGTTCAGTCAGTCATAACCAGGGCTGTCTATGTCCCGGTAATGGTTCAGTCAGTCATAACAAGGTCTGTCTATACAATGATAATGGTTCAGTCAGTAGTTACAAGAGCTGTCTATACACCACTAATGGTTCAGTCAGTAATAACAAGGGCTGTCTATACACCACTAATGGTTCAGTCAGTAATAACAAGGGCTGTATATACACCACTAATGGTTCAGTCAGTAATAACAAGGGCTGTCTATACAATGTTAATGGTTCAGTCAGTAGTAACAAGGGCTGTCTATACAATGCTAATGGTTTAGTCAGTAATAACAAGGGCTGTTTATACAATGAGAATGGTTTAGTCAGTAGTAACAAGGGATGTCTATACAATGTTAATGGTTTAGTCAGTAATAACAAGGGCTGTCTATACAATGATAATGGTTTAGTCAGTAGTAACAAGGGATGTCTATACAATGATAATGGTTTAGTCAGTAGTAACAAGGGCTGTCTATACAATGCTAATGGTTTAGTCAGTAATAACAAGGGCTGTCTATACAATGATAATGGTTTAGTCAGTAGTAACAAGGGCTGTCTATACAATGCTAATGGTACAGTCAGTAATAACAAGGGCTGTCTATACAATGCTAATGGTTTAGTCAGTCTTAACAAGGGCTGTCTATACAATGCTAATGGTACAGTCAGTAATAGCAAGGGCTGTCTATACAATGATAATGGTTTAGTCAGTAGTAACAAGGGCTGTCTATACAATGCTAATGGTACAGTCAGTAATAACAAGGGCTGTCTATACAATCCTAATGGTTTAGTCAGTCATAACAAGGGCTGTCTATACAATGCTAATGGTACAGTCAGTAATAGCAAGGGCTGTCTATACAATGCTAATGGTTCAGTCAGTAGTAACAAGGGCTGTCTATTGTCCACTAATGGTTCAGTCAGTAATTACATGGGCTGTTTTTACAATGCTAATGGTTTAGTCAGTAATAACAAGCGCTGTCTATACAATGCTAATGGTTTAGTCAATCATAACAAGGGCTGTCTATACAATGCTAATGGTTCAGTCAGAAGTAACAACGGCTGTCTATTGTCCACTAATGGTTCAGTCAGTAATTACATGGGCTGTCTTTACAATGCTAATGGTTCAGTCAGTAATTACAAGGGCTGTCTATACACCACCACTTATGGTTCAGTCTGTAATAACAAGGGCTGTCTATACACTACTAATAGTTCAGTAAGTTATAACAAGTGCTGTCTATACACCACTTATGGTTTAGTCCGTAACTATTAGTGTTGTCTATACAATGTTAATTGTTCAGTCAGTAATAACAAGGGCTGTCTATGCCTTTGAAGAATTTTTAAATAACTCACAAATGATTACCATACTGAGACAATATGCAAGAGCACATGTAACATCCACTTTCGTTCAAGGTCGAGGTTTCAGTACTACAATCATCGACAAACTGCAATGGGGGAGACATATGTTTTTGTGACAAAAACAACCATCTAGTTATTGAAAAATAAGTGACAATGGCACAATGTTTTCAACAGTTATCTGCTGCAGAGACGTCAGAAAGCATCTGTGTGTGGGAACTGGTTATATTTATAAGAACCTATTAGAAAACATGTTTGTTTTGAATGTGAAAAGAGTTTTTTGAACAGAATACCAGGACACAAAACTTAGGATGTTATTTCACTATGTAAATTTTTGTCTCCAGATAAGCCTAAGATAGAGCCCAAGCCCAAACAGCATGTGAGGATATCTTCCAAACCTCCTCAATATCAAGATCAAAATGAGGGAGAAGAATCGGATGACACTCTTTGCTCTGAAAAAGATGGCAGAGTTACCTCCTCTAGGTAAGTTGATGATAGAATGACAGAGCTTTGCAAATCCTAACTCATCTTGTAAATTGATTAAATTGATTTAGAACTCTTATGTCGTCATTGGTTTATACACATGAAATGTAAGGGAAGTGAATAAGTTTACAGTTAAGTGATGCTAATAAACCATTTTCACTTTTAGTTTACATTTTTGAAAACATAAATCAGACAAAAGGAGAAATTGCTAAAAATGAGGTATTCCCCCCTTTGCCACAATGTTAGTAACCTATTTCTACAATGTTAGTAACCTATTTCTATTTCTACAATGTTAGTTAGTAAATGAAATGTCATAAAATGAAAGGCAGTCTATTCTACCCATTACCCAAAGCTGCAAAGTATCATTATTGAATACAGTTGAAAACAATGTGGCCGAGATGTTTAAATCTGTAAACCTTGAAAATATATAGGTAAAATATATTGAAAATCTCTAAAAAAAGAAAAAAGTTTAATTATTGAATAGAATTGAAAACGTCTGCTGCAAATGTGGAAAATTGCTTCTGCATGTGGGGGAAAAGGTTAGACTTTGATAACATTTTTGTAACATCAGGCAAACTGAATCATGCTTTTGATACAGAGTTGGAAACAGTGTGAAAAGGAGAATATAGACTGTTTCATAAATGTCATTCGGTTCTTTGTGTTCCAATGTTTCTGCTGCAATTTGACTTCAATGTCTCATCAATCAGGTAAGGATGAAGACCAACTCATATTTCATTTTCTGAATTTGCATGGGAACATTTATTAATGTCTTGTATTTTATTCTACTTTTTGTATCAAGAAAACAATGGTTTTATATTGGGTTATTCAGATTTGAACAGGTTTTAGTGAGCAGACTTTTTTTCATTACAATCCCATAATGTGCATTTTTGGAATAAATTTCCAATGATGTAGAATCTAATATTTTGGGTTAAAAAGTAATACTCTGTTTGCATATATGGTTTCATTTGCTTCAAGTGCTATCTTGAATTAGTCTTAAATTCAGATTTTTACTTAATTACAAGAGAAACAGTCTTTAAATAAACACCAATATCAACTAACAGTTGAAAATTAGATGAAATGGATGCATGTGATATATGAAGTGCATATATAACAGGATTTTGCTCAACAGAAATAATTGTTTTTGAAGCCCTGAAGGGCATGATGACAATGGTCATACATCGATTACTTCGGGATTTTATTTGACGTAAATCTTTTACCAAGACCAAGGGCTTGATGTAAACACTTGATCAAGATTTGAAGAAGATGTAAAAAAGATCATTGAAGATTAACAGCAAACTATTGTAAGTATTCTTTTTTTCCATAAACTCTAGAACCTTCGGATCAATTTTGTATAGAGGTATGCTTCGGTCCTCTTAACACTTTTTCCCATACAACAAATTTGCAGCAGACGACTTCAAAAGCAATTATAGGCAAAAACAGAAATCTCTATAAATGAAAGTAAAATTATGGAATACAGTCTGTCCACATTCTCCTCCTTAACCAATGAGATAAATACAAAATAATTTCACAGGAATGTTACTTAGGTGGTCCTCTTACATGGAATTTAATTCCATGGAGAACATTGGTTGCTGTAGCATCAGAAAAAGGGAAAAGTGCCAAGACTTTAAACATCTTCTAATAAAAAATAAGAGGCCCGATTTGATTTTCTTTTTGTACAAATGTTCCTTTAGTGACCTTCTACCAAGATTGTTCAAATTGTTTTGACCTTGGAAAAACATGGCTGCCAGGGCTAAAAGAGCTTGTTATCCCCTCGGCTAACGAAGTTTGCGATGGGGATATATAGTAACGGGACTGTCCGTTTGTTCGTTCTTTTGTTTGTCCGTGCGTCCGTCCGTAACAACCTTGTGACCCCTCTACACTGAACATCCTTCGACCGATCTTAACCAAACTTAGTATACAGTTAGTATATGGCAAGGTCTAGAAGCCTATTTATTTTCAAGGTCATAGGTTAAAAACTGGACTTTGAATACCGAGGGGATACATTCGCTTTGCGGTGCCATTGTTTTCCTTATATGTGTATAATAAAAACTTCTTGTCGTAAAGTCCTGGGTCCAATTCTACCAACCTTACTTAGCGCTAAGTAATACTTAAATACTAATTAAAACTTGAATACTAATTAAAAGCATATTTCATCATTGTTTCCCTAATGAAAATGCCTAAAGATTTCATTTCTAACCAAATATTGATAGTCAGCAAGGCAACTATTTATATCAACTTAGGCATTTACTTAAATGCATTCCACCATTTATGTTTTACAAAATACTAGGGAAACAAAAATGACGAAATATGCTTTTAAGTATTTCTAAAATAATTTGGCACATATGTTCCTAGGGTGACCCCTACCAAGAATGTTTAAATTAATCCTATCCATGTAAAAACAAATCCGCTTGTTTTTAGCTCATTTATGCACAAAGTGCAAGGTGAGCTTTTGTGATCGCTCACCGTCCGTCGTCCGTTGTCGTCCATTGTCGTCGTCGTCGTCCGTCCGTTCACAATTTCCTACAACAACTTCTCCTCCTAAACTAATTAACCAAATTCAAAATAATTTTACAGGAATGTTCCTTGGTAGGATCTCTTTCAAACATGTTCAAATAATTCTATTCCATGCAGAACTTTGGTTGCTACGGCAAGAAAAAAGAGGAAATTATCCAAATCTTAAAAAATCTTCTTGTCTGAAAGTAGAAGGCTCATGATATTTGGTATGTAGCATCATCTAGTGAATCTCTACCAAGATTGTTCAAATTATAGCCCTGGGGTCACTTGTTTTTCATAGACTCATATAGGGAAAAAACTTTAAAAATCTTCTTGTCTAAGAGTAATAGTAGAGGGCCTAGGCCTTTGATAATTGGTATGTAGCATCATCTAGTGGACTTCTACCTAGATTGTTCAAATTATAGCCGTTGGGTCAAAAATGACCCCTCCCCTGGGGTCTATTGTTTTACATAGACTCAAATAGAGAAAAACTTAAAAAAAAATATTATCTAAAAGTCCAGGCCTTTGATATTTGGTATGTAGCATCATCAAGTGGACCTCTACCAAGATTGTTCAAATTATAGCCCTGGGGTCTATTGTTTTACATAGACTCATGTAGAGAAAAATTAAAAAATATATATTTTCTAAAAGTAGAGGGCCCCGCTCTTTGATATTTGGTATGTAGCATCATCTAGTGGACTTCTACCAAGATTGTTCAAATTATAACCCTGTGGTCTATTGTTTTACATAGACTCATATAGAGAAAAGCTTAAAAAAAATCTTTTCTAAAGTAGAGGCCTTTGATATTGTGTATGTAGCATCATATAGTGGACCTCTACCAAGATTGTTCAAATTATAGCCCTGGGGTCAAAAATGACCCCTCCCCGGGGGTCACTTGTTTGACATAGATAGGGGAAAAACTTGAAAAATCTTCTTGTCTAAAAGTAGAAGTCCCAGGACTTTGATATTTGGTATGTAGCATCATCTAGTGGACCTCTACCTAGATTGTTCAAATTATAGCCCTGGAGTCAAAATTGACCCCTCCCCAGGGGTCACTTGTTTTACATATAGGGAAAAAACTTAAAAAGTCTTCTTGTCTAAAAGATATTTGGTATGTAGCATCATTTAGTGGACCTCTACCAAGCTTGTTCAAATTATAGCCCTGGGGTCAAAAAAGACCCCTCTCCGCGGGTCACTTGTTTTACATAGACTCATATATACGGAAAAAACTTTAAAAATCTTCTTGTCTAAAAGTAGAAGGCCCAGGCCTTTGATATTTGGTATGTCATTGTGGACCTCTACCAAGATTGTTCATATTATAGCCCTTGGGTCAAAAATGACCCTTCCCCGGAGGTCACTTGTTCTCCATAGACTCACAGCGATTTTTTTTAAAAAATCTTCTTGTCTGAAAGAAGAGGGTCCATGCCTTTGATATTTGGTATGTAGCATCATCTAGTGGACCTCTACCAAGATTGTTTAAATTATAGCCCTGGGGTCAAAAATGACCCCTCCCTGCGGGTCACTTATTTTTCATAGACTCAAAGGCCTATAGGGGAAAGAACACTGAAAACTTTTTAAGTTTGATTAAATCAGGTGAGTGACATAGGACCATCATGGTCCTCTTGTCCTTATATGTAGGATGGGACTCCCTATTATCGGTGTACTTACGTTTTTTTTTTAAAAAAAAATAATAAAGCAAACTTAACTGTAAATTATATCCAGTTTCACTCGTTCCTTTATATGTCCTTGTTAATTAACTTACACTAAATAATCATTCACTTCTGTGCAAAGTTCCAAAAATTGAGTCCATCCGCAGTCATTTTGAGATTGACATTCAAGGGAGGCAATCACTCACTGGTGTAATTACAAAAATCATTAGTATAGTGGTCCTGTTGTATCAACTGTTTACAAGATTGTGAGATTTAATGTAAAAATGATTATCCTCCTATAAAACATTTGTCACTAAAAAATTATATTTAATTGAAATTGTTAATTTATTAACTGTTCCAAACTATGAACTTATTTACATGATATTTTCAAAATCAATTTGGTAAATTTTCTTATTGGTACAATTTAATCATATTTTCCAAAAATGACCCATTTCTTTGTTATTTTTTTTGTTCTTATAATAACATCATTATTTTTAGTAACACAGTATATGATTTAGAAGTTTAAAAATAGCATATAATTTTTTTCTTCACGGAATGTAATCATGTGACTTAAAATTCCTATGATGTCATAAGCAGTTAATAGACAACATGTTCAAATGTGAAAGAAAAAGTCAACAATTAATTCTGTCACAGGTTTTCTACTAAAAAAATGACGTTTTTGTTGGTGTGGGGTCAGGGCATGTAGGATTTTTTTTTATTATGGGTAATAATCATGATGTGTTGTAATTTCTGGGAACCCGGCCGGGTAGCTCAATTGGTAGCGTATCTGACTCGTGATCTGGAGGTCACGGGTTCGATACCCGGTTGCGGCGACATTCTTTCGGGCGATGTTTTCCATTGCCTCCCACCTCTGATCTATGTGAGAAAGTAGTCAGTGGCTTCGAAAGAATGTTGTGTAAGTACTGGTGTTGGAAAGCCAGGAAAACATGGGTAGGTGCACTGACCGCCGTGATATGACCAAAGCTGTTGAAAGCGGCGTTAAACTCCAAACAAACAAACAAACAAACAAATTTCTGGGAATATTAATTCTTTGAAAAAAAATATTGTAGCATTTGAAAGTCGTTTAAACGAAAAAGAATTTTAAAAAAAAACCTAGACTTACCTTGGTAAGGTGAAGTTTTATTTTAATTCTTTGAGTAAAGAATTGAGTGAGGTATTAAATGCCTCCCTCCCACCCGACAGAATCAATAATAGTTGTTGAATACCAAAAAGATTTGGAAATAAGAATATTATACCAAATTTCTTCAAATAATGTGGACAAAACACTTTAAAGGCTGCCCGCGCATGCGCAATGACATCTCATTTAATACCTCACTCAATTCTTATTTCGTTTAATGCACAAATCACAAAAACGTAAGTTATGATCAATTTTTTGATGTCTACCTTTTTCAATATTTAAACAATGGTATGAGCATCTGAAATTTGATAATATACGACGATTATTAAACGACATATCAATTGATAAATATAATTCCGTATGTAGTAGTGATTTAAAGTATTTATAATAATTTGCTTTTGATGAATCACATATTTTTTGTTGCAAGACTTGGAGAGAACAATCTATTAAACATTGTCTAAATATCTTCAGAAATTGGGACGAATCTCCTACTCCATCAGATATCCAACCCAAAACCATTTTCATGTAATAAATGTTTTATTTTAGTCGCCCATGTATTTCTGCCAACTTCATCGAGTCTTCTGAGCATATAATAACATTGCTTTGGGTATCTTTTATTTGACATTTCCGTCAGCTTAAGCCAGAATTTAATGCATTGTGACATATACAGCAAGAGGATATCTACCACATTCACTTAAAGCAAAGAAATCGGCAGTATTCTGATTTAGACAACTAATGCGTTTACAGAAGTTGATATAAACTTTCTCAATAGTATGGCTATATTCATAGCCCCATATATCTGACGCGAAACAGAGAATTGGTTTAACCATTGAATCAAATAATTTGAAAACATCTTGTGGACTAAAATAACCAAATTTTCTTTGTGATCTAAATATTCCAAAGCATGCTTTTTTTGCTTGTGCTGATTGATTATTTTTACTTTTTGTCCAACATAAACGTGATGTAAAGTGTGAACCTAAATATTTATAACAGGAGACAGTTTTAATTTCTTTTCCGTTATAAAACCATTTCTCGTTTTGCTTTATAATACCACCATTTCGGAAAACCATTATTTTAGTTTTGTCTAAATTTAGTTTCATTCCTACTGTTTGACAATATCTTTGGATAGTATTTAACTGCTGCTGTAAGCGAATTACAGTGTCGGATACACAAGAAACGTCGTCTGCAAACAAAAGGGCAAGAATCTCCTCAATGTTATTAGATACGAAAATACCCGTTTTGCATTCTTGTCTTAAATATTCGATAAGATCATTAATAAAAAGGATGAAAATAATCGGTGAGCTTCCACAGCCTTGCCGGGTACCTCTTTCACATGTTATAGGTTTTAATAAAGAATCTGATATTTTAACATTAAAACTAAGTTGTTGGTACATTGATTTAAAGATTTTCAGAAATTGTCCACTTATACCACGCCGTTGAAGAGTTAATCCCATAGTCTATCATGATTAACATAGTCAAATGCTTTTTCAAAATCCATAAATAAGCAATAAAATCTACCCCGTTTTTTAGAAAGATACTTTTGAGTGAGTGATTGTAATATAAAAGTATTATCAATAATACTATATTGTTTTCTAAACCCTGCTTGTGTTTCATCCAATAGCTTTTTATCTTCAGCCCAAATCGAAAGTCTGTTACTAAGAACATTAATAAATATTTTACATAAACTATTGATAAGCGAAATACCTCTGTAGTTGTAAGGGTTATTAGATGGTCCTTTTTTGTGTAAAGGAACCCGAACACTATTACTCCATGTACTAGGAAATTGACCTTTTTCAAATATTGCGTTGAATAACTGAGTTAAAAAGGGTAACATGCTATGAACAGTATGTTTATACATTTCAATGCAAATTCCATCAGGGCCTGCAGAGCGATTTGACTTTATACGTTTCAAACTATTCGATATTTCGTCTGGCAAGATAGGTTCATTTAGATATGAATCGTCGCAATCATGAATAATATTTGACAACAAATTTTTGTTAGTGTTACTATGGTGAACATTTTAAAATCTCCTGGTCATTAAGTAAAACCCAATTTGAAGACAACTTAGCACAAAGGTTCCTTGGATTCTTTGGGTGACCCTCTTCCATGATTGTTCAAACTATTATGATCTGTTGATAAACATGGCTACCAGTTGGTTGGGCTTGATTTCCTTAAAAGTACTGTATGTACATTGAACTATTCAAGTTTTGTTTCACCAGGATAGCGATAAGGATCATTATGGTCCTCTTGTTCTAAAGTTTAGCCTAAAATATCATCAAGACAAACATACTGAGGATGTGTCAACAAAGTGGAGACAAAAACGCTTCTTCGAATATATGAACAAGATTTTCCTTCAATTAGGCCTATTGACCAATTTTTGGACCAAACATGACCAAGTTGCATGAAAGATTAGACTAAAAATAAGTGGTCTATAGAGTTCAAGAAAACTATTGATGATTAACGAACGATGGACGAGGGACAAAAGGCAATAACAATAACTCACCTTCATGCTCAGGTGAGCTAACAAGAGAGCCATGGTGCACACCAGAATACAATAGCTCTATATAATATGATGGCCATAGTGACATAGCTAACAATCCACAATTTGATTATGGACAAGTCTATTACCGGAAATTCTATTGAGCATGGATACGTTTGGAGTAGAATTTCTGAGAGACCTGTCCTTAATGATTATGTTTCCATGGAGAATTAGAAACCTTCTACCTTGATCCCTTCCCACTCAAAACAAATCTGCAACAGACTACTTCTGTAAACATCTGTGCAAAAATAGGCAAACCTCTTTAAATGAAAGAGTTGAAAACACTGGCAAAAGGAGATATTGCTCATAATGAGCAATTTCTTCTTGTGCTACAATGTTCTCAAAAGTCGTGTGCTGCAGTGTGGTCGGTAAAGGTCTGTATGTGGGAAAGGGTTATGTAAACCCTGTTTAATGGGGAGAAACCTTTAGTTTATACTGACAACTTCTGATACTTCTGCAGCTACTTCTGTAGCAGACAACTGAATACTTTCCTAAATGAAGATACATTTAAAATGCATCTGCAGCAGATGATTTTTGAAAATATTGCGGCAGAAGGAAAAATTGCTCATATTAGGGATTATTCATTCTGCGCCAATAATTTCAATTCTATTCAACGGTTATAATTATTTTTATTTCATGGCGAATTGTCCGTTGTGCGCGCGTGTGTGCGTCTGTGCGTCAACTTTCTGCTTCAAACAACTTCTCCTCCCTAACCACTTGGCCAATTGGGATGAAACTTCATAGGAAGCATTCTCTCAATGTCATCTCTTAATTTCCTTAAAACTTGTTGGACCCATGCAAATTTCTGGTTTTCATGGCAACTGAAAGAAAACAAAAGAAAAATTATTCTCTTAAACTGGTTGGCTAATTTTCAAATAATGTTGTAGAAATATTTCTTGGCTGACCGTCTGTCAGATTCCTTCAAGGCATGTTGATTGGTAAAAGACATGGCAACCAGGAGGCTGGGATGTTATGCCTAATATGCATATAGTCAAAACTTTAAACAAAATCTTCAGCTGAGCTATTCAAGGCATGTTGATTGGTAAAAAAACATGGCCGCCAGGGGGCGGAGTTATTTTGCCTTATATGGCTATAGTGAAAACTTAAACAATCGTCTCCTCATAAAGTGTAAGGCCTTTTTTCAAATAATTTTGTAGAAATGTTCCTTTGGTGACCCCCTATCAGATTCCTTCAAGCCATGTTGATTGGTCAAAAAACATGGCTGCCAGGGGGCCGAGTTATTTTGCCTTATATGGCTATAGTGAAAACTTATAAAATCTTCTCCTCCGAAAGTCTATGGCCGTTTTTCAAATAACTTTGTAGAAATGTTCCTTTGGTGACCCTCTATCAGATTCCTTCAAGCAATGTTGATTGGTCAAAAAACATGGCTGCCAGAGGGTGGGGCTATTTTGCCTTATATGGCTAAAGTGAAAACTTTAAAAATCTTCTCCTCCGAAAGTGTCTGGTCGAATTTCAAATAATTTTGAAGAAATGTACCTTGGCTGACCGTCTATCAGATTCCTTTAAGCCATGTTGATTGGTAAAAGACATGGCAACCAGGGGGCTGGGCTGTTTTGCCTAATATGCATATAGTCAAAATTTAAAAAAAAATCTTCAGGTGAGCTATTCCAGGGCCATCATGACCCTCTTGTTTTGAAACTTTTTCAGGTGTATTGTTGGGTCATGGCACATCATTTTAGATCAAAATTACCAAGGTCAAGGTCATCATTGGTCAGAACTTAGCCTTGGTTAGGTAACTTAACCTTGGGGGGTCAAAAACTAGGTCCACAAGGTCAAATGTTAGAATAATCTAACTTTGTGAACACTGTAGAAGTAAATTTTCATGAAAATTAAATCAAAATATTTTTTACTCAATCAAATTCGAAACTTAGTACCTGTGGAACAAATTTGGTCACTAAGTCAAATAGCTTTATAAACACTCTAGAGGCCACCTTTATCTTCCAATCTTAATGACAAATCGTCAGAACTTTTGTCTCCATCAAATTTCAGTCTAGTTTTTAACTTGGTCATTAGGGTCATAAACTGGGTCGAATTTTAGAATAACTTTCTAAACGCTCTAGAGGCCACATTTTTCATCCAATCTTTATGACAAATCATCAGAATCTCAGTCTAGTTTGAAACTAGGTCAAAAAGGTAAAAGCCTAGGTCACTAGGTCAAATGTTATAGTTACTTTATTAACACTGTTGAAGCCACATTTTTCCTCCATTGTTTATGAAAAAGATTTCTCCATCAAATATCAGTCATCAATTACTAAACTAGGTCACAAGGTCAAGTTTAAGAATAAGTTTGTTAATACTCTTTGTAGATTGGAAGTTTCTTTGTTCTTCCAATCTTTATGACAATTCATCAGAAATTTTGTTTCCTTGAATTCTCAGTCCAGGACCAGACCAGGTCACATGGGGTCAAACCTAGGTCTTATTTTAAAAAAAACGTGCTGAACACTCAATTAGTCACATTTTCTACCAATCTTTATGACAATTTATATACTTTTTTCTTTATCAACTTTCA
This sequence comes from Serripes groenlandicus, assembly GCA_031761405.1. Classification (NCBI taxonomy): domain Eukaryota; kingdom Metazoa; phylum Mollusca; class Bivalvia; order Cardiida; family Cardiidae; genus Serripes; species Serripes groenlandicus. The sequence continues at coordinate 74,140,813 of JASEVX010000003.1, forward strand.
GGCAAGTTTAAATTTGTTAACACTAGATGTCACATTTGTCTTCCAATCTATATGACAATTTATCAGAATTGCGGTCTCCATACAATCTCAGTCAATTTAATAACTGGGTCACATGGGGTCACAAACAAGGTCACTAGGTCAAAATTTAGAATAATCTTTTGACCACTCTAAAAGTCACATTTTTCTTCAAATCAATGCTTTGGTCTTTTCTTTACATTTTACGTTTCACCAATGTTAATTTTTTTGGACATATTTATAACATTTAATATGCGGTTTTCCGAGAAGGATGAGACACCCTCAGCCCAAGGACTTGTTAAAATAATTTTTAACAATTTCTCCTATGCTAGGTGTCTCTGTTTCGGAGCAAGTGTTGTTGATCATTATAAACAAGGCCTACCTTTATCTGAATTAGTATTATAACGATAAACATGGCAAACAAAAATCAATTACTGTGTTATGAAGAGAATAATTATGGTAGAGGTTGCCGTAAAAGGATATTAAACCCCTTTCCCACATAGAGCAAATCTTTGGCAGACGACTTTAGAATTGTCTGTGTGCAAATATGGAAAATCTCTAAAAGTGTAAGCAACATAATTATTGGACAGAGTAGAAACATTGTCACAGACACATTGGGATGCATCTGCAGCAGACAACTTTGGAAAACATTGTTGCAAAAGAATACATTGCTGATAATTGGCAGTTTTCTCATTCAACCACAACATTTACAACTCCATTAAATTTTTACTTAACCCTTACAGACACATTCTGCAGCAGACGACTCTTGAAAACATTGTGACAAAAGGAGAAATTGCTCCAAACGAGCATTTTCACCTTTTGCCACTATGTTTTCAATTTTTTGCAGTATCATCTATACATTCATTTATAGAGATTTTACATGTTTTTGCATGATTGTTTTCAATGTTGTGTGCTACATATTTACTGTATGTGGGAAAGTGTAAACATATTTTTAGCTCACCTGTGCACAAAGGGCTCAAGGTGAGTTATTGTGATCGCCCTATGTCCGTCGTCCGTCGTCCATCAACATTTTCTCCTCTGTAACCGGTGTGTCAATTGAGATGAAACTTCACAGAAAGCATCCTCTCAATGTCCTCACCAGAATTCCTTAAATTTTTTGGGATCCATGCAGAATTCTGGTTTCCATGGCAACGAAATGAAAAAAACTTCAATATTCTTCTTCTCCCAAACTGGTTGGCAGAATTTCAAATAATTTTGTAGAAATGTTCCTTGGATGACCCTCTATCAGATTCCTTCAAGCCATGTTGATTGGTCGCAAAACATGGCCACCAGAGGGGCGGGGCTATTTTGCCTTATATGGCTATAGTGAAAACTTAAAAAATCTTCTTCTCCGAAAGTGTCAGGCCGATTTTCAAATAATTTTGTAGAAATGTTCCTTAAGTGACCCATTTTCAGATTGCTTCAAGCCATGTTGATTGGTTGCCATGATAGAACTGAAATAATGTTGAAAGTGGCGTAAAACCCCAATAAAACAAATAAACAAACTGTAGCATTGTCTAGTAGCCTCTACCAAAATTGTTAAAATAATGCCCCCTGCGGTCAAAATTTGCCTCTTCCCAGGGATCACCTGTTTTACATAGAGACATATAGGAAATAACTTAGATGTTTGGTGTGAAGCTAGTCTAGTTGTCCTCCACCAAGATTGTTCAAATGATTACTCTTGGTTAAAAGTTGGTCGCACCCCGGGAGTCAGAAAGGCCGAGAGCTTAGATATTTGGTGCGTAGCATTGTCTCGTAGTTCTCTACCATGATTGTTTAAATTATGGGTTCAAAATTGGCCCCACCCAGGAGGTCACCTGTTTTACATAGAGATATATAGACAAAAACTTTGAAAATGTTCTTGTCTGACCTGTTTTACAAAGATATATAGGGCAAAATTTAGAAAATCATCTTGTTAATTACTAACTGGTACTTAAACATTTCTTTAGTGACCTTCTAAGTCATATTTACTTGACAAAAGACAGACAACATAGGGTGTGGGTTTTTCAGTCATTGGCATTGGAGCAAACTTATCCTCTTTGGCCTTTTGTATTAGTTTACCTGACTGCAAAATGAGTTATTGTGGTTGGCATGACAAATCACATTAAATAACTCAGTTGACAATCCAGGGCAATCATGGCCCTCTTGTTTTAAAGTGCATCTGCTTCAGGTTTGTTGCATGTAAGAAAGGGTTATGAGATGTATAGTTATGAGACGTATAGTTATGAGACATATAGTTATGAGATGTATAGTTATGAGACATATAGTTATGAGACATAGTTATGAGATGTATAGTTATGAGACATACAGTTATGAGACATATAGTTATGAGACGTATAGTTTGCCATAAACAGGTAAATCAATGCCAAGTGCAGGTAAATCATTGCCAAGTTCAGGTAAATCATTGCCAGGTACATTTAAATCATTGCCCGGTACATTTAAATCATTGCCATGTACAGGTAAATCATTGCCATGTACAGGTAAATCATTGCCATGTACAGGTAAATCATTGCCAGGTACAGGTAAATCATTGCCACGTACAGGTAAATCATTGCCAGGTACAGGTAAATCATTGCCACGTACAGTTAAATCATTGCCATGTACAGGTAAATCATTGCCAGGTACATGTAAATCATTGCCAGGTACAGGTAAATCATTGCCATGTACAGGTAAATCATTGCCATGTACAGATAAATCATTGCCAGGTCCAGGTTAATCATTGCCAGGTACAGGTAAATCATTGCCAGGTACAGGTAAATCATTGCCAGGTACAGGTAAATCATTGCCATGTACAGGTAAATCATTGCCAGGTACATGTAAATCATTGCCATGTACAGGTAAATCATTGCTATGTACAGGTAAATCATTGCCAGGTACAGGTTAATCATTGCCATGTACAGGTAAATCATGGCCAGGTACAGGTAAATCATTGCCATGCACAGGTAAATGAATCATCTGTAAAAAGTAATCAAAAAAGGTTAATAACCCTTTACCCATATACAGCAAGTCTTCAGCAGACGACTTAAACACATCTAGGCAACATTTTGGTAACTATGTATCTACAAATTAAAGTATAATGATGGAATACAGTTGAAAACATTGTGGCACAAGGTGACATTGTTCAATATGAGCAATTTCTTCTTTTGCCAAAATGTTTTTAAGAGTTGCGGGTTAGACTTCTCATTGATTTAGTCACTGAATTACAAATAGGTGTAATTACAACTGGTCACACTCACTTTGTACATCTCTTTTGCGACCACACTTGACCCGATATGCAGTCGCAAAGTCATGTTATATATGGGAAATTAGAAATACAAATTTGAAACAAAGATGAAAACATTGTGGAGAAAATACTTCTTCTGAAGTTGCCTGCTGGATAAAAAATGAGATGTCTGTATCCCTTTCCCACATACAACAAATCTGCAATAGACTACTTTGAAACCATCTTGGCAAAAATATGGAAAAAATAAATTAAAGGGTAATTATTGAAAAGGGCAATGAGCAATTATAATTATAATTATGAGCAATTTCTTCTTTTACCACAATGTTTGGAAAAGTTGTCTGCTGCAGATGCGTCAGAAAGCATCTTTATGGGAGCAAGGGGTATGGTGGAATGAAGAGTCAATTTGATGGTGTCATTGATTTTCTATTGAGTGCCTTTTTCTGCACATATTAATATAAACTGTTCCTTTATACAGAAGACTTTTGATGCTCCAACAAGCGATGAGTTTTATAAACACTGTTGGAAAAGAGGAAATTGTTCTGATGCTCATAGTGAGTAATTTCTTCTTTTCCTATATTGTTTCGAACTCTGTTTCCAAATAAAACCTCGACTTATCAAGATATTATAGTTTAATCCACAGGAATTTGTCAAAGCAGACGAGTCTAGAATGTGTCTGCAAGTGGGAAAGGGGTTAAAAGGCAGCTCAGATTAATCGACACGATTTCACAGCTATGCTCAGATAACCCTTTTCCATATGCAAAAACATTTTGACATATCTGCAGCAGTCAAAATGAGAAATTTCTTCTTTTACAGCAATGTTTTCTCTTCTAGCGTATGGTATACTTTCAGTTATAAATAAAAATTTACCATCTGTTTGCTTAGATATTTTCAAATTCATCTTCTCTAAATTATTTGTATGTGTTAAAGGGATAAAAGGAAGTTATTGATGTTTCAGAGGGAGAAAACAGGCTTAGAAATACTTCGCTTAGAATAATGTGCCACGCCTGTTAGCATGCAGACGTCATTGTTTACAAAAATGAGAAGAGAACGAAATTAATTTGTAAATGTGAAATACAAGGACATAAAAAGATGGAAAAGAAAAAAATGATTGTGTCAATGAATCTGAACTGAAATTTGATATGTCATGTTATTAGTATTGGATTATAGAATTGATTACTATATTAAATAGATGGTATATAAAAGTTAAACAATTAGAATGGAAAGGTGCAGTATAAAAGTTTCCTTGATTTTTAGCACACCTGTCACGTAGTGACAAGGTGAGCTTTTGTGATCGCCCTTTGTCTGTCGTCTGTCCACAATTTCTTGTGAACACGATAAAGAAAGCTAGATATACATGAGAGCTCGGTTCCTTTCGAAAATCATAAACAAATTTATAAACATGTGACCATGACCTCAGTGTGATCTTTTACAATCAAATATCATCATTGTCTTTGGATGACATTCACCATGACTTTTTGACCGTCTTTCTTATTTTTCTAGAGCAATTAAATTAGGACCCTAAAACACGTGAGCGATATAGGTGTATCTTGCCTAGCCGACAACATGTTTTATCACGGATGCGATGTGAACATCCAGAAAACTTAAATGAAATGAAATCTTCTGATTCTTACAAACAAAGTGTGATCGGACTAACTGAACTGTATTTAACTTATCACTGTAAATGTAGACAGTATTTCAACTTTTATATCAACTGGTAAATTTACAGTTTGAGAAATAAATTCAAGTACTGGTTTAACGTTTTCAAAAAAATTGAAACTAGTTCCTATGTTAAGCCTTTCCCACGTACAACAGATATGTAGCACATTAAGTAAAAATTGGAACATCTTGCTAATTGAAAGTATAATTTATGGACCTAAAGTAGATAACATTGTAGCAAAAGGATAAATTCCTCGTGATCAATTTCTTTTTTGTCACAATGTTTTCAAAAGTCGCTGCAGCTCTTGTCAGTCTTTCGGATTACGTGTACATTGAAATACGTTTCCTTGAGTTTCTGAATGCTAATCACGACACGAGTTTCACATCAGTTTTGTCAACTTGAGATTGTTCGTTTGTAATCCGACAGCTTTGATTTTCAATTGCTCAATTTGCCACAATAATTTCAACTCTTTTCAATTATCTTACTATCATTTATAGAGATTTTCTTTGTTTTGTACTTGATGATATTAAAGTCTGTCAGGATAAACATCATTGAAATCATTGTGGCGAAAGGAGAAATTGCTCATAATGAGCAATATCTGCATTTGACATAATAATTTCAACACTTTTCAATTATCATACGATCATTTATAGAGATTTTTTATATTTTTTACTTGATAATTTCAAAGTCGTCTATGAAAATACCAATGTTGAGATAGATGACACGTTGTTACTATAAACCTAGATGACACAGAGTAACTATACAACCTAAATGACACGTTGTTACTATAAACCTAAATGACATGTTGTTACTATAAACCTAAATGACACATTGTTACAATAAACCTAAATGACACATTGATACTATAAACCTAAATGACACGTTACAATAAACCTAAATGACACATTACAATAAACCTTAATGACACGTTATTACTATAAACCTAAATGACACGTTACTACTATAAACCTAGATGACACGTTGTTACTATAAACCTAAATGACATGTTACTATAAACCTAAATGACACGTTGTTACTATAAACCTTTCTCTCATAATGTTGGAATAAATGACACGTTGTTACTATAAATAATTCCCTCATAATGTTGAGATAAATGACACGTTGTTACTATTAACTAATCCATCATAATGTTGAGATAAATGACACTTTGTAACTATAAACCAATCCCTCATAATGTTGAGATAAATGACACTTTGTAACTATAAACCAATCCATCATAATGTTGAGATAAATGACACTTTGTAACTATAAACCAATCCATCATAATGTTGAGATAAATGACACGTTGTAACTATAAACCAATCCCTCATAATGTTGAGATAAATGACACGTTGTTACTATTAACTAATCCATCATAATGTTGAGATAAATGACACTTTGTAACTATAAACTAATCCATCATAATGTTGAGATAAATGACACTTTGTAACTATAAACCAATCCATCATAATGTTGAGATAAATGACACGTTGTTACTATTAACTAATCCATCATAATGTTGAGATAAATAACACTTTGTAACTATAAACCAATCCCTCATAATGTTGAGATAAATGACACGTTGTTACTATTAACCAATCCATCATAATGTTGAGATGAATGACACGTTGTAACTATAAACCAGAAGGGCTTATGTCGTGGCGATTCGTCCGTCGTCCGTCCGTGCGTCCGTCCGTCCGTAAACAATTTCTTGTTAACACGATACAGTCTTCACTTTTGATTGTATCTCAACCAAACTTATACAGTAGTTAGATATCTATGAGAGCTCGGTTCCTTTCGAAAACCAGCCAGAATGGTCAAAATTGCTATAAAAGAGCTTGTTAACACGATACAGTCTTCACTTTTGATTGTATCTCAACCAAACTTATACAGTAGTTAGATATCCATGAGAGCTCGGTTCCTTTCTAAAACCAGCCACAGATCCGCTCATGCATGACTGGATTATGGCCCTTGAAATGGTTAAAATTGCTATAAAAGAGCTTGTTAACACGATAGTCTTCACTTTTGATTGTATCTCAACCAAACTTATACAGTAGTTAGATATCCATGAGAGCTTGATTCCTTTCGAAAACAAGCCAGATCCGCCCCATGCATGACTGAATTATGGCCCTTGAAATTGTCAAAATTGCTATAATAGGGCTTGTTAACATGATACAGTCCTTATTTTTGATTGTATCTCAATCAAACTTATACAGTAGTTAGATATCCATGAGAGTTTGGTTCATTTCTAAAAAACGGCCAGATCTAACCATGCATGGCTGGATTATGGCCCTTGAAATTGTCAAAATTGCTATAATACAGCTTGTGAACACAATAGACCTTCCATTTACTATCTGATCTTCACCAAACTTAGATGGTATTTGAATATTGATGACATATTGGTTCCTTTTGAAACAAGCCAGATCAATGCCAGTAGAGCATAGGCCCTCATGGGCCTCTTGTTTAATTTTTCTCAAGAAGTATTTGTGCTAGGGCTTTCATATTTAGAATATAGTTACATCTTATACCTTTCTTCACATTGAATGCTGAAGATACTGAGTGTGACCTTTTTGGGGTAAATTACATGATTTTGGTTGGTTAAAGTTTTAAGCCAAGTAGGAATTTTCATTTTTTTTTAACATTTTCTCAATAAGTACTTGTGCTAGGGCTTTCATATTTGGAATATAATTACATCTCATACATTTCTTCCTATTGTATGCTGAAGATGCTGAGTGTGACCTTCTTTTTGCGCGGTAAAAGAAATTGTTTTGGGTGGTTAAAGTTTTAGGGCAAGTTGGCATTTTCATTTAATTTTTTAATTTTTCTCAATAAGTACTTGTGTTAGGGCTTTCATATTTGGAATGTAATTACATATGATACCTTTCTTCACATCATATGTTGAAGATGCTGAGTGTGACTTTTTGAGGGTAAAAAATATGTTTTTTGTTTGATTCTGAGAATGTGAGATAAATTCATAATTTGTGGTTACGTTCCATTCTAATTGTGATCATTCATTTACTCAAATACAATTCTTCAACATATCAAACGGGTTTTGGTGTCAAACACTTGGAAAACCTATTTTTAAGGTTTTGCTATTTTTGGATCGGTCAGTTTTAACATTTGCGTTTAGCTCAATGTTAAAGGTTCATCATTCAAATCACTTCATACTTCACACATTTGTTAAGGACCATCGTACAATTAGGTTTGATAACTCCATTGTATCCTAAATATGGAGTTATGGCCCTTGATTGACTTAGGAAATTTGATTTTTAAATTATATATATTTAAATGTATGTATCTATTCTGTTGCTTTTACATAATAGAGTATATAATATGATTTAATAGTACTTAAGTGCAAAATAATGAAATTGTGCTTTATGTGAATAAGCGGCATATAGTCGAGCGCGCTGTCCTCCGACAGCTCTTGTTTGTTTACATTGTAATTATGCATATCTTTTTGGCAGAGGTAAAGTTAAGGTTCACCCTTTCCCACAATCAACGAATATGCAGCAGACAACTTTGAGCATATGTTGGCAAAAACGTGAATATTCACCATAAATGAGAGTTTTTGAAATTATTGAATACAGTTGAAAAATAGAAGTAAAATTAGGAATTGTTCATTATGAGCATTTTCTCCTTTTGACACACTGTTTTCCAAAACACCTGTATGTGGGAAAGGTTTAACTTTGTTGAATATCCTTGCAATTTCAACATGCTCTGCCTGTTAATTGGTCATAGTTTTCAAACAAATTTCACTCAAACCTTGTCCCTTTCAAAATAGTCGCATATACTTACTGTGTTCAACATATAACAAATTGTCATCAAAACTCTTTGAAAACATCCAGGCAAAAACAGGGAAAATCTCTTTCAATGAAGGGAAGATTTCTGAATGAAGATGAAAACATTGTGTCAAAAGTGACAATTGCTGCAGAGGTTTCGGAAAGTGCTGCAGCCGACTTTGAAAACATCTGAGCAAAAAAAATTGGGTGAGCTCTACAGATGAATGTATACTTATTGAATTATGTTGAAAACAATATTGTAGACAAAGAAATTAATGATTATGATCAATTTGTACTTCTACCACAATTATTTCTAAATTCTTCTGCTGCAGATGCGTCAGAATGAGTCTGTATGTATGAAATTGATTGATTTGGGTTACAGCTGATTCAACAATTTTTTAGTCTTATCGCGGCAGCCAGTTCACCTACTCGTGTGTTTTCTGGATTTCTCACACCAGTACTCCACACAACACTGTCTGCTTTCCACATAGACTGTTAGCTAGCCCATTGGTCAAAATTGAATGACGCTTGTCACAGTGACCACAACCCCTAGATTGACAGCTCACATCGCTACTGATTGAGCTACCGGGGCTTGGCCTGTTTGTGAGAAAGTTTTTTTTTTTTTAAATGTTTCCCTGATATGCTATTTTGCAGGCTTTGAAAATATCTCAGGAAGAAAAAGGAGCATATGAAAAAGTTTAAATGTGATTTTAACCCTCTCCCATATACAGACACTTTCTGATACCTTTGCAGCAGACAAAAATTATAAACCTTGTGCCAATAAAAGAAAGAACAATTTCTCCTTTTGCCACAATTTTTAGCTCACCTGTGCACGTAGTGTAAAACTATTGTGATCACATTTTGTCCGGCGTCCGTCATCAACATTTGCCTTGTTAACACTCTACAGGCTACATTTTGCATCTGATCTTCATGAAAGTTAATCAGAACATTTATCTCTATCAAATCTTAGACAAGTTCGAAATTGGGCCATATGAGGTCAAAAACTAGGTCACTAGGTCAAATTGAAGGGAAATCTTGTTAACACTCTAGAGACCATATTTTCAATTTGAGCATGTTGAAACTTTATCAGAATGTTTGTCTTGATGATATGTAAGTCAAGTTTGAACATGGGTTATGTCGGATCAAAAAGTACATCACTAGGTCAAATTGAAGGAAAATCTTATTAACACTCTAGAGGCCGCAATTTTTGCTTCAGCAGTTTGAAATGTTGTCAGAATGTTTGTAATAATAATATCTAGGTCAAGTTCGGATATGGGTCATATTGGGTCAAAAACTAGGTCACTAGGCCAAATTGAAGAAAAATCTTGTTAACACTTTGGAGGCCGCATTTTTTGCTTCAGCAGCTTGAAAATTCTTCAGAATGTTTGTCTGTCACTAGGTCAAATTGAAGGAAAATATTGTTAACACTGTAGAAGTCACATTTTTTGCTTCAGCAGCTTCAAATTTGGTCAGATTGTTTATCTTAATGATATCTAATATCAAAAAGTAGGTCACTAGGCCATATTGATGGAAAATCTTGTTTACACTCTGGAGGCCACATTTTGGCTTCAGCAGCTTGAAATTTTTGTCAGAATGTTTGTCTGTATTATATCTATGTCAAGTTCGAATATGGGTCATATTAGGTCAGAAACTAGGTCAATAAATGAAAATATTGTTCAAACTCCGAAGGCAGCATTTTTACTTTGAGCAAGTTGAAACTTATGTCAGAATGTTTGTCTTTATGATATCTAGTCCATTTTGGAATATGGGTCATATCAGGTAAAAAATATAGATCACTAGGCCAAAGAAGGAAAATCTTAATTATTAACACCCTGGATGTTGCGTTTGAATCTTTATCAGTTTGTAGTTTACCCCCTTCTCACATAGAGAAACTTTCTGACGCCTCTGCAGCAGACAACTTTTTAAAAAATTCTGGCATGGGAAAAAAAAAAATTCTCCTTATACATGTACATGCAGTGTGAAACATATTGAGGAGGCTAAAGGGTTTATATTTTTTATAGATACTATTCTTTAAAACAATTATATTTTTCCCATGTACAAACAATCTGCAGCAGACCACTTCAGACCACTTCAGAATTATCTAGGTAAAACATGGAAAATCGGTAAAAATGAAAGTAAAGCTGTGCAGGAAAGGGGGGTTAAAGAAATATTGATTAATAAAAAATCACAATCATGATGCTTTTATGGCTACAAGATTGAAAGGACTTCACTGAGTCACATGCAATTAATGCAAACAAATCTGTTTGAGTATTTTTCTAATCATTTCTACTGTTTAAAGAATTATTGAAGAAGTCTCTACAATATCTTTGTGTTCTCTTTTCAGGACAGCTAATTTCATTCAGGATCTCTGGGAACCAAACAGAAGTTCAAGCAGGGAACCAACTATTTTGAGAGCATATGAAAACCAACCAATATGCACAAAAACCAGACCTCTATATGCATCAAATAGCAGTTTGTTTCAAAAATATTTACCTACCTTATCGTCTTTTGAGGAAAGTTCTAAATCATCAACATCTTTGTCACAATCATCTCTGAACTCAAATGATAAGGAGAGAACTTCTCGTCAACAAAACGAATTGAAATATGACAGGGAGACAGACACACTTGAAAATGTTGGAAATATAGCTGCCAAATATTGGTCAAGGCTTTGTACTGACCAGAACAGTAATATCAGTAATAAATCTTTAAGTGTAAATGATAAATTTTCTAGTGATGGAAATGAAGCTAACTTTGATAGAGACAGATTTGTAACTGACAGAGAAAGACAGACAAGTGACACTGTCAGAATTGAGAAATATCCCTATGATCTTGGCTTCAGGCAAGGATGTGAATTCAAAAGACAGGCTTCTCAAATTTCATCTGCAAGTTCAGCTTTTTCATCTACTAGTTCTACATTTTCTTCCACGTCAGAGTACACAGAACGCTCAGTTCAGTCTTATCCAGCAATCACTTCAGAATCGTACTTTGGTGCGAGTAGCGATTGTACAAGATCACCTGCTTTTGAACAAAGATTTCAGGGACAGATGTCATATGCTGGGGCAACAAGACGAAGGTCACATGAATTCATTGCTGTTGCTCCGTATGATCGTAAAACCTTTTGCAATGACCACTCCATGAAAAAGGACAAACAGAACACCAGAAAACAAAGAGATTTGATAATTCAGGATGATGAAGAAGAAGAATACCCATTTGCAAAGTACACATTCAATAAAAAGCCAACAAAGCTTGACGATTCCAGCAGTTCAATGTCAAACTCCTCTAGATTTAGTAGTTCTAGGGGCTCAATTTACTCCATTAGTTTATTGAAACAATACAACCACATGAAGAACGGCAGATCAATCACAAGTAGGTCATCTGATACTTCTTTGTTGTCGTCACTAGCGTCTAGTCTGACGGATTCTCCAGACTCCTTCGACGATCTTGCAAGTTCTACAAATATGGGATCAGCATCATGGAGAAATGAACCATTACATTCACAGAACTCTAATCCAGGTTTACTAAACCCATCTAGGGGGATTAACTGTGTTAGAAACCAACAGCCTAGTTCAGCCTCTCACTGTGAAATGGTCCAGTATGGAACTAACTCTGTACATACCAATGGTACCGAAAATCTGCTTAATTACTTTGGACTTGATGAGGCCAGAAGTATTTTGCCAGAAAGGTTTATAAAAAGCTGGGTTGATAAAGTTAAATTCAACCAAAAGAAAGAAATTGATCAAAGACTGATGAATTCCAATCAAGAAAATGGTCAGTTATATATGAATCCGGAATTGTATTATGTGGATGACAGCGACTTTCTACCACCCAGTGTGAGTGCTCAACAGTCGGGGACAAGCACCCCAGGATGGCAATCATCATTAGAAAACATATACACAGGAAATTATACCTATGATCAAAGAATTGGTCAAAGAGTTTGTCCAAGAATGAAGTTTCGTCGTTCAAAAACATTTAACTCTTCATTCAATTCTAGTATAGGGTTTACTGATAAGGAAATGATCGATTCAGAGTATTCCAAGCTTGGAGCACTGCCACTGTGCAAAGAAAACAGTTTTGACAGACTAAAGCAAATCTTACAATCAAGTGATCCACTGGTCACATATAGGGAGAGGGATGTGAAAAGAAACAGATTTGCTTCAAACAGACAAAATTCGCTCCCAATTTTTCTGGAAACTCTGAGTGAAGAAGAAGAAGAAAAGAATCAACTGAGAAAAAATAAACATCATCATAAAAAGAGAGGAGATATAATATCTAACATGAAATCATTCTTAGACGAAGAGGATGAAAATATGCTAAATAGAAATGGTTCTTTATCATCAACAGAATACGATCAACCAATCAAAACTGAAGTTGGACCTACAGTTGAAGCAGGTTCTTCAAGCAGAACGATTGTTTGTTCTCGTGACAAAATATATCGGCCAATCAGAAACAGTATAAGTTCATCAGATGATACAGGTATGTCTGATTATATTGGAAAGTGTTGTTCTACCAATGACAATGAGATTTGTGATGGATCACTGAGATCAGTTAATAGTTCTCTCTCAGATACTGGCCTTGGAGATTCTGGATTAGCCAAACATGAAACCCAGTCAGCTGAAAACAAAATGCCTTTACCGAGCATATTTGTGTCTGAGAATGAAGTATTTAAACATGAAACCAGGATGATGAATGGTGTCATGAAGGACTCATCAAACAAGAAATGTTTGCCAGACAGACCAATGTCTCCAAATCCAGACAGTCAAGTACAAACGAACCTGGATGATGCATTCCTGAGGTCAAAAGACAGTTTGGAAGTTGCTGAGATTATGAGCCTAAGTAACAAATTTAATTTTACTAGCAACAAACTCAACATATCACAGCATGACAAGGTTAGACCTATTGAAGGGGAACCACCAATAGCTCATTTAAGAAAAATAGAAAAGAGAAATAGCTCTGGTTCCAGTTCGAGCCGATTTTTGAGTATTGAACAGGATGATAAGTATTTGTCACCAGCGTCATCTTCAGCATCTCCACTAATCATGTCTCCAATAACGGTTATTGAATTGAAGAAACTTGATAATCAAAATGACAGCTTGGAGCTGGAGGATAACAAGGACAGTGATTCAAATAACACAAATAGCATAGAAAAACATCATCAGCAAGGTGAAGGTCAAATCACAGTGCTGCATAATCAATCAGGGGTTTGTTCAAACAATGATGTAAAGACTTATGCTAAACCCAGGAAAGTTGTTGGACAGCCTTCTATACCAAATGAGTTGTCTTTAGAACGGCGCTGTTATGCTAATGAACCCAAACTTGACGACGATGCAGAATCAGATGATGTTTTTACTGCAATAAATCAAAGATCCAAAAGTTTGGAAACTATGGAGATGTTTGTTCAGGCTGATAGTGACACACTTACACCTCTGTTTAAGTTTTCAGAAGTAAACCAGATGATACAAAATATGTGTTCAAAATTACACTGCAAGATTGGAGAAGGTTTGTTCTACATGGCTCAAGACAAAGGTGTACAATGTGATATGATAGAAAACAAGGCACCTGTGAATTATAATAATGATCAGAAACACATTTTTGAGAGAAACAGTGCAACAGAGGGCAATACGAACCATTGTTTAGGCACAAACAGAGACAATATGTTTTTTTCAGAAAAAGACAAAGTAAAAGATAAATGTACTGATACAATTGAGAGACCTTTACATAACCACAGTGATATACTTTTAGACACATACCGGGCTAGAGCTTCAGTCAACACCCATGACAGACCTTTAGATAATGTCAGGGATATATCTTTAGACAATGCCATTGATAGACATTTAGACAATCACATTGATAGACCTTTAGGCAATCACATTGATAAGTCTTTGGACAATACCATTGACATACATATAGCCAATCACATTGGTAGACCTATAGACAATGCCAGTGATATACTTTTGGTCAATGCCATTGATAGACCTATAGATAATGACTATGCTAGACATTTAACCAATGCCATTGATAGACCTTTAGTCAATCACATTGATATAGCTTTAGACATTGCCAGTGATATAACTTTAGACAATGACTGTGATAGACCTTTAGACAATTACTATGGTAGACCTTTATGCAATGACATTAATAGACCTTTAGACAATCACATTGATAGACCTTTAGATGATGCCAGTGATAGACCTTTAGACAATGCAGGTGATACACCTTTAGACAATGCCAGTGATAGACCTTTAGCCAATGACTTTGATAGACATGTATACAGTCACTTTGATAGTGCTTTATACTATCATATTGATAGATATTTAGACAGTCACATTGATAGATCTTCCTCAAACATCATTGATAGACATTCAGACAATCACACTGATAGGGCTTTGGACAACGACATTGATATACCTGTAGAAAATGACATTGATAGACTTTTAGACAATCACATTGATATGAATTCAGACAACCTCATAGGTATGGATTCAAACAATCACATTGGTATGGATTCAGACAACCTCATTGGTATTGATTCAGACAATCACATTGGTATGGATTCAGACAACCTCATTGGTATTGATTCAGACAATCACATTGGTATGGATTCAGACAACCTCATTGGTATGGATTCAGACAACCTCATAGGTATGGATTCAAACAATCACATTGGTATGGATTCAGACAACCTCATTGGTATGGATTCAAACAACGTCATAGGTATGGATTCAAACAATCACATTGGTATGGATTCAGACAACCTCATTGGTATGGATTCAAACAACGTCATAGGTATGGATTCAAACAATCACATTGGTATGGATTCAGACAACCTCATTGGTATTGATTCAGACAATCACATTGATATGAATTCAGACAATCTCATAGGTATGGATTCAAACAATCACATTGGTATGGATTCAGACAATCACATTTGTATGGATTCAGACAATCACATTGATATGAATTCAGACAACCTCATTGGTATGGATTCAGACAATCACATTTGTATGGATTCAGACACTCATATTGATATGAATTTAGACAAACTCATTGGTATGGATTTAGACAATCACATTTGTATGGATTCAGACAATCACATTGATATGGATTTAGACATATACATTGGTATCATTATAACAAAAGAGAAGGAGAAGCTCCTTAGTATGTCAAAGATAGATAAAGAGACTGATTGTTCTGTCGTGCAACACAAGACAAAGGACTATGATCTGACCTATCAAAATTCATCTAAACATGTAACTTCTGAGATAAAAAATGATGATGACACAGTCAGAGGTGAGAATATAGGAAAGTGTACTAAGAAGACAAACAGATTCAAAACAGAAGTGCTCCATTCTGTTGGGGCTGATTTATATGGTAATAGAAGGAAAGTTTATAGGCTAGAAACGGATGAAGACGTTTTCAAAACAAAATTAGAAATAACGCATGATATATCAAGCTATATGGGGACCTATGATAAATTTCACACACATCTAAGTAGTGTTGATCATGTACCAGTATTTTGTGCAGCTATGAACCATTCAGAAAAGGTTGTGTATGAAGTAAGTGAAAGAGAAATAGAAGAACTGGTGAATGTTGATGATGAAGAAGGACATAAAAAGAAATTGAAAATTACAATCTGTAGACAAGGACAAGCTACAAATGGTGGAAGAATAGAAACAAGGCAAGGAACTATCAACATGAATGATAGAACCATCAAAGACATTGAAAAGATATCAGATAAGGTCAAAACGTTACCTTCAACAAAAGATTCAGATTTAAATGTTGAGAAGATGGTTGGACCAGATTCCAATACCACAAAATGTCTAAAAACTCCAATCAATGAATCTACTAAGGTGAACATGGTACTGAATTCAGGTGCAGCACAAAGAAAAGTATGCTCAGTTTTCGTTCACGGCTGGACTGGAGAATGCATTAACAACTTCTCGCCTGATTTTAAACCAACTACTCAAAACACTTTATCAAATTACCATAAGAAACAGATTCCACCAAAAACCAAAATCTTTGAAAATTCTACATCTTTTGAAAGAAATGGTGGTGTCTATAAAAAGTTGGAATTCCCTGCTAAAGGGCAACGTGATTTAAATGAACCACAGGTGTTGATGAAAGAAGCAACGGATACATTAGATGATATAAATAACATTGCAAATGTAGGAGAGGAAATCAATTACAAAACAACTGAAAGAGAGCTTTCAATACATCATGGACATGTTAATGGACAAACTGATTGCAATCGGACAAAAGGCTGTTCTAGAAATACCTTCAGTTCAACAAAAGAAATTGTTCTTTGTTTTAGTGATACAAGGAAGAGATTAACGGAAACTAGTCATGCACAGGGTCTATGCATTTCTGGTATAAGGGCAGATAATCAGGATAATAATTCAAGTATTTCAAGAAATGTTATAAAAGAGAGCAAAGCTGCAGAACAGGTAGTAGATTATGAGCAACAGAATGTTTCTGACAAAAGGATTTCACAAGTGACTAGTTTAGAGAGAAATTCACAGCTGTCATCTCGGTCCTTGGATTTCGATTCTCTAGGGACAAGGAAAAATATTTTGATGCGAAGCCATGAAACGACGTTTTCTAAATCATTTGATGGACCAACAGAAGATGAAGGAGAAATTAAAAATTGTCTAAATATAGTGAATGCTGTTATGTTTAAAGATTGTAGTTTAGACTGCTCCAGTGGGGCAAGCCACACTCTTAAAGTGTTGGTTAAGGATGTTCTGAAACTGAATAGAAACAACATTGATAAAACTAGAGATAATTCAGGGATATATGATACTTATGAATGGGTGCACCATGACAATACTGAGCAGAACTCCCTGTACACAGAGGGTAGCACATGTGATGAAATGTTCAATCAAAGGGAGGTAAATTATAACGATGGATTAAATGTGAATGTGGATCATGATAACAGTGTTGGACATGAGAGTTATATGATGGATGTTAGAGATGATGTTACTGATTTTGAGAGAATAAGCGTGTTTGTGAAAGAGGATTCTTTAAATTGTTCTTCAGTGAACATACAAGAAATATCAGAATGTAAAATAAATTTGTATGATATTACAGGAGAGCATGATCATAACAGAAGCATTCACAATCCAAACCAATTTATATCTGAACAAAATCAAAACCTTAAAACTCTTCAATGTCAAAAGTTTGTAATATGTGAAAGACATCAACATCACAGCCAAACTGATGATGACAATTACAAAACAAGAAAAGGGCATTCACAAAGAAATCACCATCATGATAAAATAGAATTGAAACAAAGTCATGACCCAATAAAAACTGATTATGAGATTGACACCAGTGACTTTAGTGATGCTCTTGAAGAGTTAGATAAAATGTACAGGCTAGAAAATAACAAGCTTATAGAAAAGAAGCCTGTAGCAGGATCATGTGATCAGACAGGCAAAACAAACAATTATAAATACAACCTAGAAACCTTTATGGAGGAGGTAGAAGATGAAGTAGATCATATAAAAATATATACAACAGAACTAAATAACAAACAGACTCACTGTTGTAAGAATTGTGGACATTCAGCTGAGTATGAAGCAACAAGTCATTGCCATGTCAAAACATCTCAAGTTGAACATGACTATTGTAGCCATTGTTCTCCATTACAAATAAGTACAGAGGTTCTGGAAAGGCACAGATTGGACAAAAAAAACAGTTAAAATGTAACTTCAGCTTTGCCACTGGAAAAACTTTAAATAAGACTGTATGACCAGATCGGCTTGCAGCTTTATACAGTCTTTGTCTGTTCACTAAAGAAGTGATTTTATTGTGTTTTAAGTACATATTGCATAGGAATTAGTAAAATTATGAAAATAGCAATTCGTGGTCAGGTTTTAAGATTGAAATCAGTTTGGCAAGTAAACATTAGTCAAAACCGGCCACATTTATGGTTTATAATTGTTGTTATGAGCTCTTTCTGATTTTAAGACTTTACCATGTACAACAAAATCTGCAGCTTAAAAGACTTAAGAAATATCTAGGCAAACATTTGAAAGATCTTGTTAAATTTAAGTAGGTATTGAACATTTCTGGAAAATCTTCATAAATGAAAGCTTATTAATCAAATAGAGTTGGACATTTTGTGGCAAAAGTCAACAAATTGCTCATTTATAATAAGTCTTTATTAGCAAGTTCTGTTTCTGTCACAATGCTTTCTAAGTCTTCTGCTGCAGATGTGTCAAAAAGCATCTGCAAGTCAGAAGGTTTAATAGATTTCAGAGAACAAAAAAACAATTTTAACTTATGATGAGGCTTTGCTCCTTTTCCCAAAATGTTTTCAGCTCTATCAGAATTATACTGTCAACTTTATGGAAGGAATATTCTTTCATTTCAGAAATTGTTCATATTTTTGACTTAATGTTTTAAAGTCATCTGCCGCAGATTTTGTTGTATGTAGGAAAGTGGGTATAAGATCTGATAACCCTTTAATACAGGGGTTACTGTGGTTACTGTTGTGTGTAGGAAAGTGGGGATCACCGTTTAATACAGGGGTTATTTTATACATTCATGTGTTGTACATGTACATGTATGTAGGAAACTGGGGATCACCCTTTAATACAGGGGTTATTGTATACAGTCATGTGTTGTACATGTATGTATGTAGGAAAGTGGGGATCACCCTTTAATACAAGGGTTATTGTATACATTCATGTGTTGTACTGTATGTAGGAAAGTGGGTATAATATCTGATAACCCTTAAATACAGGGGTTACTGTTGTATGTAGGAAAGTGGGGATCACCCTTTAATACAAGGGTTATTGTATACATTCATGTGTTGTACATGTACATGTATGTATGTAGGAAAGTGGGGATCACCCTTTAATACAGGGGTTATTGTATACATTCATGTGTTGTACATGTATGTATGTAGGAAAGTGGGATCACCCTTTAATACAGGGGTTATTGTATACATTCATGTGCTGTACATGTATGTATGTAGGAAAGTGGGGATCACCCTTTAATACAGGGGTTACTGTATACATTCATGTGTTGTACATGTACATGTATGTAGGAAAGTGGGTATAAGATCTGATAACCCTTAAATACAGGGGTTACTGCAGTTACTGTATACACTCATTTCAACACCCATGGCATAGCAGAGATATTTTAACTTGGGTTTCAAAATGATTGTTCAATTGTATATAGATATAACCATTTTTCAGCAGATGTTTCCATATCAGCCGACACTCCGATAACAATATTATAGATATTAAAATGTTTCAGATCAGACGACACTCAGATAACCATATCTGGTGAATGGTTAAATATTGTCTGTGAAAAAAGGGTGATCATAATATTGCCATGGTTACCTGAAAATGCTTTGTGATGAAATAAACTTGGTATATAATTATTGTATTTGTGTTGATTCTGCTCTATTATAGGTTATCCTTTTCCACAATTTACAACAAAACTGCAGCAGATGACATTCAAAACTTTTAAGAAAAAACATGGAAAATCTAGTAATAAAAGTATGATAAGTTTCAGAATAACATAATGATAAAGTAGAAAAACAAAATAGGGAAAGGCAAGCAATTTCTCAATGTGCTTCCACGTTTTGAAAACTAATCATGTTTTCAGACATGTTAAAAGTAGTCTGCATGTGGGCAAGGGTTATATATTGTATAAATGTTCCTTGCAGTAAACCGTATCCCCCCCCCCTATTCCTTATTAACCCTTTCCCTCATATAGACGCTTTCTGACGCCTCTGCAGCAGACGGCTTTTTGAAAACATAGTGACAAAAGACGTGCAATTTCTCATTTTGCCACAATGTTTTCCACTTTTTGTCATAGGTTATCCATTCAATTATGGAGATTTTCTATGTTTTGACAAAATACATTCAAAGTCGTCTGCTGCAGACTTGTCGTATGAGGGAAAGGGTTAAAGTAACAGTGAAAATGCTGTTAACCCATTCCCACATGCAGATACATTTTGATATTTCTGCAGGAAGCAACTCTTGAAAACTTTGTGACAATTAATAGAAGAAATTGCTTACAATGTTTCCAACTCCATTCCATAATTATACTTTCATTTATCAAGATTTTCTATATATTTGCCCCGGTGTTTTCAGAATCTTCAGCTGCAGATATATTGTATGCAGGAAAGTGTTAACCTTTAACCTTTCACAGAACAGATGACTCATATTTGCCCTTTAACTTAAAAGGCATTTTTAGCTTGTCTGTTTATTGTAGAAAAAAAGTCGTTTTTTTGCATCATCTGCATCGTCACAAAACTTTATAACCTTAAATCATAACTCAAAAAAGTTCAACATTGTTATATGAAAAATGGTACACATATTCCTAGGAACAATTCACATGTCTATACCAAGTCTCATAACTCTGGCTTTAATAATTATTCAATAATGCCCCGTTTTCGACTTAAAAAAAGCAGATGAGCATTGGCATTCGATTGCGGCTCTCTTGTTAAGGGCTTTTAACCGCTTTGAAAACATCTAATCAGATGATTTTTAAAACATCTGAATAATTGGAAATTATATTTTGATGTGGAGAAATTTTTCCTTTATCCACAATCTTTTCTAAGGTTGTCTGCTGCATAGGCATTACATTTCTGTAAAAAGTGTATCTGGAAAAGATTTAAATGATATTTTGTTGTATTTTCAAGTGCTATGGTAAGGTTCTAAACCCTTTCCCACACAAAACAAATCTGCAGCTCTGAGATCTGACCGAAAAAATGGGAAATCTCTATAAATAAAAACAACCCAATGGTTGCATGAAATTGATTACATTGTGGTAAAAGAAGATATTTCTTATTATGAGCAATTTCTTCTTTTGTAAAAAATATTTTCAAAATTTGTCTGCTGCAGAGGTGTTTGAAAGCTTCTTTCTGTATGTGGGAAAGGTTTAATAATATCATTAAAAATGGTGTTTAATAAATCCCTCCCTGTTATAGGCAATTTTTTATGCCAATGCTATCAATTCCAAATGCCACTAGCCCAGCGAAAATACAAAAGGCATGTAGATATGGCACTTACTGTCTCAGGGGTGAAATTGTTAGAGGGCCCAGCTAAAGAACATAAGGCCTGTACATATGGCACTTTCTGTCTCAGTGGTGAAATTGTTAGAGGTCCCAGAGAAAGAATAGAAGGCCTGTACATTATGGCACTTACTGTCTCAGTGGTGAAATGGTAAGAGGGCCCAGCTAAAGAACAGAAGGCCTGTACATATGGCACTTACTGTCTCAGTGGTGAAATTGTTAGAGGGCCCAGTGAAAGAACAGAAGGCATGTACATATGGCACTTACTGTCGCATTGGTGAACTTGTTAGAGGGCCCTGTTGAAGAATGAAAGGCATGTTCATATAGTAACTGTCTCAGTGGTGAAATTGTAAAAGGGCCCAGCTCAAGAACAGAAGGCCTGTACATATGGCTCTAACTGTCTCAGTGGTTGAATGGTAAGAGGGCCCAGCTAAAGAACAGAAGGCCTGTACATATGGCTCTAACTGTCTCAGTGGTGGTATAGTTTGAGGGCCCAGTGAAAGAACAAAGGGCCTGTACATATGGCTCTAACTGTCTCAGTGGTGGTATGGTAAGAGGGCCCAGTGAAAGAACAAAAGGCCTGTACATATGGCTCTAACTGTCTCAGTGGTGGTATGGTTTGAGGGGCCAGCAAAAGAACAGAATGCCAGGGTTGGATCCTAGGTTTGGTGATGCAAAGGGAATAAAATGGAAGTAATGACTTCCCTTTCTTGATGCTCAGGGATGTAGGAATAGCATAACAACTAATGCACTCAGGTGTCAGAACAAATATACCAGCAGTCTTGTTTAAAGGTTAATCTCTATAAATTATAAAATGCTTGTTGAATAAAGCTTGAAACAATGATGCAAAAAGGAGAAATTGACGATTATGATAAAATACAGTCTTATAACTACATGTAGTTCATACAGTGTCAGACGGTGACATATTTAGTAAATACAGTGTTATAACTAGTTCATACAGTGTCAGACTGTGACATATTTAGTAAATACAGTGTTATAACTAGTTCATATAGTGTCAGACTGTGACATATTTAGTAAATACGGTGTTATAACTAGTGTCATACAGTGACATATTTAGTAAATACAGTGTTATAACTAGTTCATATAGTGTCAGACAGTGACATATTTGGTAAATACAGTCTTATAACTAGTTCATACAGTGTCAGATGGTGACATATTTAGTAAATACAGTCTTATAACTAGTTCATACAGTGTCAGACTGTGACATATTTAGTAAATACAGTCTTATAACTTGTTCATTATAGTGTCATACGGTGACATATTTAGTAAATGCTGCGAGTCTTATAACTAGTTCATACAGTATCAGACGGTGACATATTTAGTAAATACAGTGTTGTCATCATGGTTCTAATGTACCCTAATGGAATATGATTCCTGTGAGCTGTTTTGAAACGTTTTTCGTCAATATCAAGACTATTTTAAAATGCATCACTTTGCAAAAAAACTAATTAATGACCAATTTCTTGTAGTCTTAATCAAATTGACAAGCTATTCTGATCACATTTTGTTTATAGTCCGCCCGTCATGCATCATCATCAATATCCTTGTGTACAGTCTACAGGCAATTTTGCAACCAATCTTCATGAAAGTCGATCAGACCATACATCTCCATCAAATCTAGGCCAGGCTTGTAACTGGGTCATGTGAGGTAAACAACTAGGGCACAAGGTCAATTTGAAGGAAAATTCTTGTTTACATTCTGGAAGCTGCATTTTTAACTTAAGCATATTGAAACTTTGTCAGAATAATTGTCTTGGTGATATTTAGGCCAAACTTAATTATAGGACATGTCTGATCAAAAACTAGGTTACTAGACCAGATTGAAGGAAATTCTTTTTAATACTCTGGGAGCTGTATTTTTAACTTGAGCATGTTAAAATGTTGTCAAAACGATTGCCGTGATAATATCTAGATCAAGTTTGAATAGGCCAAATTGAATGTAAATCTTTTTAACACCCTGACTGAAAAATAAGTTATTTTGATTGACTGTGTGGTTGGCATATTTCAGGGGAGCGATTTTGTGCCATCAATGCCCTCTTGTTGATTGACTGTGTGGTTGGCATATTTCAGGGGAGCAATTTTGTGCCATCAATGCCCTCTTGTTGATTGACTGTGTGGTTGGCATATTTCAGGGGAGCGATTCAGGGCCAACAATGCCCTCTTGTTGATTGACTCTGTGGTTGGCATATTTCAGGGGAGCGATTCAGGGCCATCAATGCCCTCTTGTTGATTGACTCTGTGGTTGGCATATTTCAGGGGAGCGATTCAGGGCCAACAATGCCCTCTTGTTGATTGACTGTGTGGTTGGCATATTTCAGGGGAGCGATTCAGGGCCAACAATGCCCTCTTGTTGATTGACTCTGTGGTTGGCATATTTCAGGGGAGCAATTCAGGGCCATCAATTTCCTCTTGTTGATTGACTCTGTGGTTGGCATATTTCAGGGGAGAGATTCAGGGCCATCAATGCCCTCTTGTTGATTGACTGTGTGGTTGGCATATTTCAGGGGAGCGATTCAGGGCCAACAACGCCCTCTTGTTGATTGACTCTGTGGTTGGCATATTTCAGGGGAGCGATTCAGGGCCATCAATGTCCTCTTGTTGATTGACTCTGTGGTTGGCATATTTCAGGGAAGAGATTCAGGGCCATCAATGCCCTCTTGTTGATTGACTCTGTGGTTGGCATATTACAGGGGAGCGATTCAGGGCCATCAATGCCCTCTTGTTGATTGACTCTGTGATTGGCATATTTCAGGGGAGTGATTCAGGGCCATCAATGCCCTCTTGGTGATTGATCAGGGGAGTGATTCAGGGCCATCAATGCCCTCTTGTTGATTGAATGTGTGGTTGGCATATTTCAGGGGAGTGATTCAGGGCCATCAATGCCCTCATGTTGATTGAGTGGAGTTTAACTGCAGTAGTTATATTTTGGCCAGGAAGTTCACCTTGACCGTATTTTCTTGCTTTCTCACACCTGTTCTCCTCATAACATTCTTGCCAGACGTTTTAGACCATTAGTGGAAGGATGGCACTTTTTAAGAGTATTCTGATTTTTCTCCTTCCTACCTATATACATGTATAAGATTTATAGTTGAAATTTGAGCTGAAAAGATTGGGCTAAAAGAAGAAATTATTTTTTTAAACTGATCCAATGATCTAAGTTTAAAACTCCGTTTGATTCAATTTTAACCCATTCGAAAATGCAGATGCATTTTGAGGTAACGTCAACTTTCTGTTTTTGCAGCAATGTTCTCAACTCGATTCAATAATTCATTGAAAGATGTTTTCCATATTTATGCCCAGATGTTTTCAAAGTCGTCTGCTGCCAATTTGCCTTATGTAGAAAACAGTTAGTAATGTCCTTATTTGCTTGCAGGGGATCCCATTACCCAAATGAGTTGGAAGTTCTGGACCAAACGCACAAAGAGATCGAAAGAGAGACAGACAGAATTCGCCGTGAGATGGAACAAGAACGAAGATCAAGGTCACAGCCAGTTGTTAGGGACAGATCTCCGTCACGAACATATCTTTCCATCACTTCAACTCCAAAGGTGAGTTTCATATCATCGCAGATTATTAACCCTTTATATAAACAGACGTTTTATGGAGAGAAAGAAATTGCTCTGTTAGTGATGGTAGTCTGACAGTTCTTTGTACATATTAGCTTAACCCCTCTTTCCCACATGCAACACATTTGCAGCAGGCACCTTTGAAAACATCTTGGCAGAAATATGGAACATTTCAATCAGATTTATGAAGAAATAATTATTGAAAAGAGTTGAAAGAATTTGGCTCCAACAGATGAAAATATTTGTTCTTCTACTGAAGTTCTTTTAATTTTAAAGCAAAATTTATGTAAATGTTAATGTGTTTATGTTTTTGTAAATTATAATTTTAATTATTGTTGCAGAGTTCTTCGCATGAGAAACACGACGCAGGGAGCAATTTTTCTGAAAGAAATGGAAAAAGCCTATCAGATGAGGAGAAGGTTGGTAACAAGTTGTCTTGTTAAACAGTTTCTCACATACAAAATCATTTTTATGCCTCTGCAGCAGTTGTCCTATATATAGCAGGAATCCTGTACCTATTCCACATGTGCATAGATGAGGATTTTTCTTTTTCCTATCAACCAATGAATTGATAAATAATAAATAATATTGTAGATGTCAATGAAATGCTCCCATCATTAAACTCATTTTTGGTTATTTTTCATTTAGGAGAAGTCAGCTGAACTTAAAGCGACACAGAATGCTTTAGAAGTTACCCAGAATGCACTTGCAGGAACACGACAAAGTCTAAAGGAAACAGAAGCCATGTTTGAAGATGCCAGGTAATTCATTTATAGAATTTCCAAAACGAGGTTTTACCCTTTCCCACATGCAACAAATCAGTAGCAGAAGACTATGAAGTAGGGATGTCAATGGCGTACTGGTTAACCGGGTAACCGTTTGTTATACTATTAATCAGTTCAAGTACTCAGATAAATAGATCAAATATATACACAGTTGTGTATCTTCGTTTGTTCTTGTCAATTTGTCAGAGAACAGAGATTAACCATTCACACCTCGATCTGGTGTGTTTACATAACTGTGAAAATCGGCTGCACGCGATTATATTGATGACCATTTGTTTGTGTAGTGTTAATCGAATAATTGTGGTTGACCTAACGATTAATTAGGACAGTTGTATCTTTTAGAAGAACTTTGATGGCTTACACAAGGCTGAATTTACATGAAAAGGGCTTATAAGTTCTGCAAGGTTAGGGTAAACAAATTTATCATGCCTGCAGCTCTTTTTAATTCTACATGTTAAAAATCGAATAACGGTCACTTTGTTCAAAAATAGATCTACTGAATATTGCCATAATGCTGCCGTCTACATCCTTTGTCTGCAAATATTTTTAACGCTGTGATGAGGATAAAAGTCTAAATTGCATCTATATGTGTATATACGTCCGTGAGTGAATTTATGCTTTCAATTTGGAAGTGTCCAAGAAAACTGAAATAACAAAACACGGAAGTTCAACTTTTTGAAGAAAATGCTAGCTACTACTATACTACTATAGCTAGCTATACTACTCGCCTCGGCGTCGGCGTTGGCCTTGGTGTCACACCTAGGTTAAGGTTATTGTACCAATTAATTTATTTTCAAACTCATAACAGATATTGCTTTGAAACTTTCAACACTTGTTCACCAAACCTCCATCAGCAGACAAGAGTTCATAACTCTAGGTTTTTGTAAGAATTATGGCCCTTTTTTTATTTAGAATTTTGGATAAGTTTTCTGTACAACCTCACTTTTTTTCAAAACCATTAGAAATATTGCTTTGAAACTTTCAACATATGTTCCCCATCAATACCTCCATCAACAGACTAGAGTACATAACTCTGTCAAGAATTATGGCCCTTTTTTTACTTAGAAATTTAGTTAAGTTTTTTGTACCACCTCACTTTTTTTCAAAACCATTAAAGATAAAGCTTATACACTTAAAGTACTTATTTTAAAACCATCATTACCTCCATCAACAGACAAGAGTTCATAACTCTGTCAAGGTTTTTGTAAGAATTATTGCCCTTTTTTCGACTTAAAATTTCGGTTAAGTTTTTCATACCTCCCCACTTTTTTTCAAAACCATTAGAGATATATAGCTTATACACTTACAATACTTATTTACCATCAAAACCTCCATCAACAGACAAGAGTACATAATTCAGTGAAGGTTTTTGTAAGAATTATGACCCTTTAATGACTAATAAAGTACTTATAAATAGTATGATATTACTTATGCCTTATGAAGTGGAGCGATACTGGCCCTCTTGGACCTCTTGTTCCTTTTGTCACAATTATATCAACAGTTATCTACATCATATGCATCAGAATAGAACTGTAAGTGAGAATGGATTGACTCTTTCCCATATACCGACACATTTTGACACAATATAGCAGATGATTTTTTCCATAATATTTTCAAATCTTTCCATTTTTTGGCCTAAATTATTTGAAAGTCATCTGCTACAGATTTATTGCATGTAGGAAAGGGTTAAATAAAAAAATCAACATAGTCATAATCTATCTATGTTGCTGAAATACCATTGAAATGCCGCATAATGAGATACTTTCGAATCATATCAATAATAATGTTTTTAATAGTCAGCTACCAGTCGGAAATCAATTTGGGTACTACAGGTTTGTTTCCGTCAGTCAGTCCGTCCGCAATCTTGTGTGCGAGCTGTTTCTTTAATATGATTGAATGGATTTTGATATAACTTCACACAAAATCTCCATAACAAGATGATGTGCCTTGGACATCACCCAGTCACCTAATCCCAAGGTCATGTTCACAGTTTGGGCTCAACATTGTCCATCCGCAATATCGTGACCAGGCTATATCTTCCACATGCTTGAATGGATTTTGATATTTGATATAACTTCACACAATTATTTCCCATAACAAGATGATATATCATGCACATCAGCCAGCCACCTACTTCCAAGGTCAACGTCAAGGTTTGAGCTCAAACATTTTCTGACCACAATCTCGTGTCCGGGCTGTATCTACCACATGCTTGAATGGATTTTGATATTACTTCACACAATTATTTTCCATAGCAACATAAAAATAGTAACATTGAAATGCCACATAATGAGATACTTTTGAGTCATATCAATAATAACGTTTTTAATAGTCAGCTATCAGTCGGAAACGGGTTTGGGTACTACAGGTCAGTCAATCCATCCACAATCTTGTGTCTGGGCTGTTTCTACCACATCCTTGAATGGATTTTGATATTACTTCACACAATTATTTTCCATAGCAACATAATATGTCATACATATCAAGGTCACAGTTTGGGCTCCAAACATTGTCTGTCCTCAATTTCGTGTCCGGGCTGGATCTTCCAAATGCTTTAATGGATTTTGATTTTACTTCACACAATTATTCCCTATAACAAGATGATATGTCGTAAACATCACTCAGTCACCTACTCCCAAGGTAAAGGTCACAGTTTGGACTCAAGCATTATCCATCCACAATTTAGTAATCTTCCACATGCTTCAATTGGTTTTGATATTACTTAACACAATTATTCTTCAAAGTCAGATGATGTGTCATGCAAAAAATCCAGCCACTTTCTCCCAAGGTCAAGGTCAGACTTGAAGACTTGGGTCTGCAATTTCATGTCTACAACTTTAGAACTTTACACATTTAATCAGGACCATTAGAAGACCACTTAATGTCAAGGGGAATAACTCTAAAGTGAGATTTGACAGAATAATGTGCCTTTTTCAACTTATAATTTTTTGTCTGGGAGGGGACCTTTGTATTGCTAAGTGTGACTAAGCATTTGCTTAAGCTCAACAATAAAGGTTTTTTAGCTAGTCTGATCTTTTGAAAAAAAGGACGAGCTATTGTCGTCACTTGATCGTCGTCGTTGGCTAAGTTTTGCGTTGAGGTCACTTACATGGAAACTATCAAACATAAAACTTGGAAAACTTGTTCATCTAATACTCTTCTTCACATTTTATGCTAAAGATGCTGAGTGTTGCCTGTTTTTTTGGGAAAAAACATAAATTTTGATGAATTTTGGTTGATTTTGAGAATTGGACATTATAGTTGGTTAAGTTGTACGTTTAGGTCGCTTACATGGAGACGAGCTATTTAAATTTTGCGTTTTGGTCTCTTAATTACAATCAAACCCAATACTTTGAAACTTGGTAAACTTGTTCATCAGATACACTTCTTCTCATTTAATGCTACAGATGCTGAGTGTAGCATTTTTGGGGGGATAAAAAACATCAATTTGTATTATAAAGATGCTAAGTGAAAACATGAATTTTAGTGGATTTTGAAAAATTGGACAATGCTCTTCATTTTTAGAATGATTTAAAATTTTGCACACATACTTAATTTCTCAAGAACTTTAAAATATCAAATGGGTTTAAGGGTCATACATTTGGATATTTTTTTATTTTTATTTGTTGGTATTTTTTAACTTAGTCATTTGTAACAATTGTGTTTAGCTCAACGTTAAAGTTTCATGTTTTTACTTTTTCTCAATTACTACCATTGCTAGGGCTTTAAAACTTGGATAGTTGTTGCATCTTATCAGTGCCCCAGATAAGATGCGTATCTGCGTCATTGACGCTACAAATATGTTAAGATACGCAAGAGATTTATTTTATAAGCGTACTAAAAACGCAAGTACTTTGATAAATACGCATAAGATCAAATAAAACAGCGTAAACTAAAATGTGTCAATGCTGAAATTACCTACTTTCATTTTGATATAAACATCCGCTAAACGGTTTGCGACAATGTAACTATTTTACCCAAAATGCGCCGTAATTCTTCGATAATGGAACAGTATACCAGTCTACTCGTTTTCAAAGGTGACTACGCACCTCAATTTGTGGGGAATTCCCACCATCAAGGCACATCCATAATTGCCGTCATCCAATCAGAATAGGTTTCATAATTTCTTTCAAACTTGATTGGTGAATAAATATGGATACTACTAAAAATAACTAAGATTTTAATCGTACATGTGATTCCCTATTTTCATAATGGCGGAATGCGGGAATATTTTTGAAGACATGTTTGGAAAATCGCCTCGTAAGAGGAATTTAAATTATCCCACGTATCAGTTACGGTGAATTTGTACGTAGGATAGTTTTCTTTGTTTGATTTACAATGATTGAGATTTTCGAAGCGATGTATGCTTGATTTACTTGCGATTTATTCTTGCGATTTTCCCGAATTTCAAAATGGCGGACAACGATAATATTTGTGCAGGCATGTTTGGAAATTCGCCTCGAAAGAGGAATTTAAATGATCCCACGTATCGGTTACGGTTAATTTGTACGTAGGATGGTTTTCTTTGTTTGATAATGATCGAGATTTTCCAAGTGATGTATACTTGATTTATTCTTGCGAGTCGTCCCGATTTTCAAAATGGCGGACGGCGAAAATATTTGTGCAGGCATGTTGTTTTTTGGAATAACAGCGTTGATAATGCTGGCGAGAAGGGCGCAGACATTTTGTTGTTATCAACAATACGAATTCACGGCTTCCGGTACGGTGTAAATCGCGGATCGCCCGGACCCGGTCAGCTTTTTATTGCGTTTTTTTTTTGGTCCGTAAAAAAGTTTCGGTCGGCGGTAAAAATGGACGGTCGGTCGGGTTACCAGAAACAAACCTATTTTTTTTTTTAGGCCTGTCACTACGCTATAAATTTTCAAATTTTGGTCATTTACCCCCAAGCTCTAAAAACTGGGGGTAAACTACTCCCAAGTTGAAATAATTATCTGGGGCACTGATCTTATGCCATCCTTTGTATTGAAAATGCTGCTTGGGACATTACTTTGCGTGTTAAAAATACATATTTTGTTAGAAAGATTTTAGATTTTGCACAAATAAGTATAATATAATATAATAATACAATAAATAAAAAATTATTTATTGGCTGCATGTTCTAATTTCTTATATTTTGAATTTGTTATATTGACTTTTAAATTTTGCACACACATTGTGTCTTTGTTTTCTGCACTTGTATTGAAATTTAAATCGGGGACAGCGAGAAATACAATTATGCATAATTCTTGTTACCTATATGTTTTCAAATTTGTCTCCTGCAGTATTTATCTTACCCTATGTTATCTTACAAAAAGACAAGCTTGACACAGTTGCCACAAGTGCAGATTACGGTCATTTGCACATGCTGGTTGTGTAACCAGGAACGCAAAAGTATATCAAAATTGATAGGAAATTGCTTTACAACCAATGGAAATTAAACAGGTTTTCACTTAACCAATGCTGATTTATAAAAAAAAGGCTTCTCAAGCAGTGCACA
Organism: Serripes groenlandicus; assembly: GCA_031761405.1. NCBI lineage: Eukaryota > Metazoa > Mollusca > Bivalvia > Cardiida > Cardiidae > Serripes > Serripes groenlandicus. The sequence goes on from JASEVX010000003.1 coordinate 74,172,386, forward strand.
TAGCCAATTTTAAGGATATCAAGATAAAATGGTGCTTTGAGCAGCTAACAGTATAGAGCCTGGTATAATATTGCAGATGCGTAGGCTGGCCTGGCTCTATACCAGTGGCACAGGCTTCACAAAATTGACCTGCGCATCCAAAAAAATAAACCTATGAGGATTTGTGTTATATATTTATGTCAATATAAGTGGTTGATTTCCAGGCATGAAACTTAGTGATTTATTGTTGATAACCATTTCTTCCTAATAGAACCAAACTCATGCTCTCAGAATACAAGAAAGAGAACAACAATAAGGAACTTGCCAGAATATCAGACGATTTGAAAAAAAAGCGTCAAGAGACCCAGAGTCTTGAAAAGGAAGCTCATAGTCGGCGGGAAGAGTTACAGCAGTTTAGCGATATTGGTTTTACGAAGCAAGAGGTTTGTAATCTGATTGGTAGATATATGTTTAGTGATAATGGTTTTACTAAAAAGAGGTTTGTAATCTGATTGGTAGATATATGTTTAGTGATAATGGTTTTACGAAGCAAGAGGTTTGTAATCTGATTGGTAGATATATGTTTAGTGATAATGGTTTTACTAAAAAGAGGTTTGTAATCTGATTGGTAGATATATGTTTAGTGATAATGGTTTTACGAAGCAAGAGGTTTGTAATCTGATTGGTAGATATATGTTTAGTGATATTGGTTTTACGAAGCAGGAGGTTTGTAATCTGATTGGTAGATATATGTTTATTGATAATGGTTTTACGAAGCAAGAGGTTTGTAATCTGATTGGTAAATATATGTTTAGTGATAATGGTTTTACGAAGCAAGAGGTTTGTAATCTGATTGGTAGATATATGTTTAGTGATAATGGTTTTACTAAAAAGAGGTTTGTAATCTGATTGGTAGATATATGTTTAGTGATAATGGTTTTAAGAAGCAAGAGGTTTGTAATCTGATTGGTAGATATATGTTTAGTGATATTGGTTTTACGAAGCAGGAGGTTTGTAATCTGATTGGTAGATATATGTTTATTGATAATGGTTTTACGAAGCAAGAGGTTTGTAATCTGATTGGTAGATATATGTTTAGTGATAATGGTTTTACGAAGCAAGAGGTTTGTAATCTGATTAGTAGATATATGTTTAGTGATAATGGTTTTACTAAAAAGAGGTTTGTAATCTGATTGGTAGATATATGTTTAGTGATAATGGTTTTACGAAGCAAGAGGTTTGTAATCTGATTGGTAGATATATGTTTAGTGATATTGGTTTTACGAAGCAGGAGGTTTGTAATCTGATTGGTAGATATATGTTTAGTGATAATGGTTTTACGAAGCAAGAGGTTTGTAATCTGATTGGTAGATATATGTTTAGGGATAATGGTTTTACGAAGCAAGAGGTTTGTAATCTGATTGGTAGATATATGTTTAGCGATATTGGTTTTACGAAGCAAGAGGTTTGTAATCTGATTGGTAGATATATGTTTAGCGATATTGGTTTTACGAAGCAAGAGGTTTGTAATCTGATTGGTAGATATATGTTTAGTGATATTGGTTTTACTAAAAAGAGGTTTGAAATCCGATTGGTAGATATATGTTTAGTGGTAATGGTTTTACTAAAAAGAGGTTTGAAATCTGATTGGTAGATATATGTTTAGTGATATTGGTTTTAGGAAGCAAGAGGTTTGTAATCTGATTGGTAGATATATGTTTAGTGATAATGGTTTTACGAAGCAAGCGGTTTGTAATCTGATTGGTAGATATATGTTTAGGGATAATGGTTTTACGAAGCAAGAGGTTTGTAATCTGATTGGTAGATATATGTTTAGCGATATTGGTTTTACGAAGCAAGAGGTTTGTAATCTGATTGGTAGATATATGTTTAGCGATATTGGTTTTACGAAGCAAGAGGTTTGTAATCTGATTGGTAGATATATGTTTAGTGATATTGGTTTTACTAAAAAGAGGTTTGAAATCTGATTGGTAGATATATGTTTAGTGGTAATGGTTTTACTAAAAAGAGGTTTGAAATCTGATTGGTAGATATATGTTTAGTGATATTGGTTTTACGAAGCAAGCGGTTTGTAATCTGATTGGTAGATATATGTTTAGCGATATTGGTTTTACGAAGCAAGAGGTTTGTAATCTGATTGGTAGATATATGTTTAGTGATATTGGTTTTACTAAAAAGAGGTTTGAAATCTGATTGGTAGATATATGTTTAGTGGTAATGGTTTTACTAAAAAGAGGTTTGAAATCTGATTGGTAGATATATGTTTAGTGATATTGGTTTTACGAAGCAAGCGGTTTGTAATCTGATTGGTAGATATATGTTTAGCGATATTGGTTTTACGAAGCAAGAGGTTTGTAATCTGATTGGTAGATATATGTTTAGCGATATTGGTTTTACGAAGCAAGAGGTTTGTAATCTGATTGGTAGATATATGTTTAGTGATATTGGTTTTACGAAGCAGGAGGTTTGTAATCTGATTGGTAGATATATGTTTATTGATAATGGTTTTACGAAGCAAGAGGTTTGTAATCTGATTGGTAGATATATGTTTAGTGATATTGGTTTTACTAAAAATAGGTTTGAAATCTGATTGGTAGATATATGTTTAGTGGTAATGGTTTTACTAAAAAGAGGTTTGAAATCTGATTGGTAGATATATGTTTAGTGATATTGGTTTTACGAAGCAAGAGGTTTGTAATCTGATTGGAGGAAATAATACTTAAATGCTAATATACAGTTGAAAATATTCTGTTAAATAGAAAACATTCTCAAATGAGTCTTTTATATTCTTTTCCTATGAATATTGAGTACTGTTTCCTGTATAGTTATCTAAATTCTGTGCTATTGTGAAAATTTCTACTGTTAAATTCTTTGCTCTGAAAATCTCCCACTTCAAACACCAATCTCCCACTTCAAACACCAATCTCCCACTTCAAACCCCAATCTCCCACTTTAAAATGATGAAACTCCCCCTTGTCTTGAAGTTGAGGATGAGAAAAGGTTGGTAAGCATGCACCTATGTTTATAATCAAGTAAGATAACTCTATCTTGCATAAAATTCAAATAATGGCCCTTTATTTTTAGCTCACCTGGGCTTTGTGCTCAAGGTGAGGTTTTGTGATCGCCTTTTGTCTGGCGACGTCAACATCTCCTTTGTAACCAGTTGGTCAATTGTGATGAAACTTAACATAACAGAAAGCATCCTCTCAATGATCTCACCAGAATTCCTTCAATTTTTTGGGATCCATGCACAATTTTATTTTCCATGGCATTGAAACAAAAACAACTTTAAAATTTTTCTTCTCCTAAACTTGTTGGACGATTTTCAAATAACTTTGTAGAAATGGTCCTTGGGTGACCCTCTAACAGATTCCTTCAAACCATGGTCATTGTTAAAAAACCTGGCCCTCAGGTGATTTGAATTTTTGCCTTATATGGCTATAGTGGAAACTTAAAAAATCTTCTCCTCTGAAAGTTTAAGGCAGATTTTCAAATGATTTTGTAGAAATGTTCCTTTGGTGACCCTCTATCAGATTCCTACAATCCATGTTGATTGGTCAAAAAATATGTCTGCCAGGGGGCTATGTTATTTTGCCTTATATGGCTATAGGGAAAGCTTGAAATATCTTCTACTCCCAAAGTGTCAGGCAGATTTTTAAATAATTTTGTAGAAATGTTCTTTGGATGACCCTCTTTGCGATTCCTTTATGGTCGCCAGGAGGCAAGGCTGTTTTGCCTTATATGGCTAAAGTGAAAGAAAAAGAAAATCAGGTTAGCAATCCAGGACCATCACGGCCCACTTGTTTAATTAGAAATTCTGGTTAGGTGTTGGAAAAGTCAAGTACGCTGTGTTAGGGACAGCTCTTGTTGAATATTAAACTTTATATGCATTTATCTTTTTTGGAAGCTAAATATTGTATGATTTGTTTGTAGGCTGTACAAATTATTGAGGAGAACGAGGGAATGAAAAGTAAACTGAGAAATCTTGATACGATTCACGCCGAGCGAGATGAATTGATACAACAGCTAGAAACTGCCAAACAGGAACTCTTCCATGAGCAGAAAAAAGCTCGTGAACATAGCGAGGAATTAAAAGAGGTATGACTATCTTAATATTTCTTTGCCAAGGGTCTGTCTACAACTAGTAGCAATCATAACTTTTGGCAAGAGTCTGTCTCCAATTAGTAGCAATCATACCCAGGTACTGTCTCAAACAAGTAGCAATCATACCCAGGGACTGTCTCCAACTAGTAGCAATCATACCCAGGGACTGTCACCAACTGGTAGCAATCATACCCAGGGACTGTCTCCAATTAGTAGCAATCATACCCAGGGACTGTCTCCAACTAGTAGCAATCATACCCAGGGACTGTCTCCAACTAGTAGAAATCATAACAAGGGACTGTCTCCAACTAGTAGCAATCATACCCAGGGACTGTCTCCAACTAGTAGTAATCATACCCAGGGACTGTCTCCAACTAGTAGAAATCATACCCAGGGACTGTCTCCAACTAGTAGCAATCATACCCAGGGATTGTCTCCAACTAGTAGCAATCATACCCAGGGACTGTCTCCAATTAGTAGCAATCATACCCAGGGACTGTCTCCAACTAGTAGCAATCATACCCAGGGACTGTCTCCAACTAGTAGCAATCATACCCAGGGACTGTCTCCAACTAGTAGCAATCATACCCAGGGACTGTCTCCAACTATTAGCAATCATACCCAGGGTCTGTCTCCAATTAGTAGAAATCATACCTTTTGTCCAACTAATAGCAATCATATATCATAGCATCATTATAGTTGTTTCCCGCCAAAAAGGTGAAATCAATATGAAAGACGCCAAATGCCTATACTTGAGCACTAGATTCACTCAAACAAATTGTTATAAAATGTATACGTTGTGTAGTGTAAAATCAGATCAGACAGTGTATCGAGGGCTTGGCGTGAAACAGTTGTATCTAAAATTGGTATTTTTTTACCAAGGTAAATCACCTCGCCATAAAGTCTTTATAAGCGTTAAATCACTTTTCTTGGTAAACAATGTAAATTTAGGTGCCATTGCTCGTTCTGAGCAATGGCACCTAAATTTGCATTGTTTACAAAAGGGTCAAAATTGCCCCTAAACCAGGGTTTTCAAAATAGGTTTTAAGTTACAACCGTTTCACGCCAAGCCCTCGGTATGTACTGGTCAATCTTGATCCCCATATGCAAAAAATACATAAAGGCCCACTCATATCCATCCAGTATTAATAATTCCTTTAAAGTTGGCAATGAGATAAAATATCTATAAATGAAAGAATATTTCTTGATCATACATTGTGGCAAAGGGGTTAAATTACTCACTCATAACAAGCAGTTTCTTCTTTTGCCACAATATTGTCAACCCTGTTCAGTAATTACACTTACATCTATAGAGATGTTCCATATTTCGCCCAGATGTTGTTAACATCGTAATAATTGTTGTATGTGGGAAAGTGTTAAGTCATAATTGTTGTATGTGGGAAAGTGTTAAGTCTGCAGGAAGGGGAAGTTGAGGGTGATTAATATAACCATAAAGGTTGTTTCACAATTGATGTAAATCGAATAAGTTCAGACTAGACGATGATTATTTATGTTGTAGGAGATAGAGACCCTGACTAGTAACTATGAACAGCTGCAGACAGAGAGGGATGAGACTGTCAGAAAGATGACCAAGGTTGACTCAGGCTATCGGAAAATGGAGAAAGAGAAAAATGAACTTGTTCAGGTAAATTATTGTCTACCTTGCCAAATTAAGACTGGCTCGGTAGTGAAGTGGTAGAGCGTCTGCCTCGGGTGAAATCCCCAGCTAGGTCATACCGAAGACTTAAAAATTGTTCTAATGGCTTTCCCTACTTGGTGCTCAGGATTTTTGGTATATATATAGCACTATGTCTGACTTTCTGGTGTCAGGATAAATGGATGAGTAGTACTGGTACATCACTAAGGCAACACTGTGATATTACTGGTACATTACTAAGGAAACGCTGTGATATTACTGGTACATTACCAAGGAAACGCTGTGATAATACTGGTACATCACCAAGGCAACACTGTGATATTACTGGTACATTACTAAGGAAACGCTGTGATATTACTGGTACATTACCAAGGAAACGCTGTGATATTACTGGTACATTACCAAGGAAACGCTGTGATATTACTGGTACATTACCAAGGAAACGCTGTGATATTACTGGTACATTACTAAGGAAACGCTGTGATATTACTGGTACATTACCAAGGAAATGCTGTGATATTACTGGTACATTACCAAGGAAATGCTGTGATATTACTGGTACATTACCAAGGAAACGCTGTGATATTACTGGTACATTACCAAGGAAACGCTGTGATATTACTGTTGAAAGCAGTGTAAACCACCATACACTGTCTCTTAAAATGTGACCACCTAGCGGAACTTTCAAAAAGAACTTTGGGTTTAGAGAATAGTGTACTTTTCCTGTATTGTTATTCACATCACATGATACATACTGTTTCTCTGAGTTTCAAGTGATCTACTACAGAAGTACATTAAATTTGTATGCATAATGGAAACAACCCTTTACAATGCTGATATTTCAAAATGGACTTGTCCAGCTTTGCATTTGGAAGAGTTAATAGCCAATTCAAGGAATATCAAGACAAAAATGATGAGATGAGTAGCCAACAGTATAGATGCTAGCTCTATACTCGTGTCACAGATTTTACAGAATCAGTCCAGAATCCAAACTGTTAAATAATGCATAAATCTTAGGCTTCAAGTCAATTTTGATAAAACTTTACAGGGATGTTCCTTGGGTGATCCCCTTTCAATGTTGTTCAAAGAATTGAATTCCATGTGGAATTCTGGTTGCCATGGCAATGGAAAGGAAAAACTTTAAAAATCTTCTTGTCCAAAAGTACAGGCACGATTTGTAAATCATTTTGCACTAATGCTCTTTGGATGACTCTCTACCAAAATTGTTCAAAATATTCTGATCTGTTGAAAAGCATAGCCGCCAGGGTGCTGAGCTTGTTGTCCCCCGCTTTAGCGAAAGCGTGGGGACTATTAGTTCTCATTCGTCAGTCAGTCCGTCCGTCAGTCCGTCCCTCCGTCACGCTGTCACAAAAACTTTAACCTTGGTCATAACTTCTGAACCGTAATAGGTACTGCTTTCATATTTCACATGTGTATTCCTTGTGACAACCCCTTTCCATCAATACCAATTTTTTTGACCTTGTGACCTTGACCCTGGCGGGGGACCAGAATTCTCTGAATTTGCTTGTTTTCCTTATATGTGTACTGTGAACACTTAGAAAATCTTCTTGTCCAAAAGTACTTGCCTGATTTTATAATAATTTAGCACAGATGATCCTTGGGTGATCCTCTTTAAAGATTGCTCAACATTATTCTGATCCATTGAAAAACATAGCCACCAGGGTGCAGTGCTTGTTTTCCTTATATGTGTACACTTGTGAAAACTTAAAAAATCTTCATGGCCAAAAGCACTGGCCAGATTTGATAATAATTTTGCTCAAATGTTCCTTGGCTGACATGACCCTCTACCAAGATCGTTCAAATTATTTGGATCTGTTAAAAAACATATTTCCCTTTACATGTAAGTGAAAACTTTAAGAACCTTCTTGTCCAAAAGTACTGGCTCGATTTGAAAATATTTCAGCACAGATGTTCTTTGAGTGACCCTCTTTCAGGATTGTTCAAATTATTCTGATCTATTGCAAAACATTGCCACACAGGAGAGGGGCTTGTTTTCCTTATATGAAAACTTTAACGCTTTCCCTCATACGACAATTCTGCAGCAGACGTCTTTGAACATATTTTGTCAAAAAATGGAAAATCTCTATAATTGAATGGATAACCTATGACTAAAAGTGGAAAACATTGTGGCAAAAGGAGAAATTGCTTGTTTTGAGTAATTTCTTCTTTTGTCACAACGTTTTCAAAAAGCCGTCTGCTGCAGAGGTGTCAGAAAGCGTCTATCTGAGGGAAAGGGTTAAGAAACTACTTGTCAAACATATATAATAGGCCTGATTTTGAAATAATTTGGCACAAGTGTTCCTTCGATGACCATTTCAAGTTAAATTAAATCAGGTGAGCGATCCAAGGCCATCATGACCCTCTTGTTAAAATTGAAATTTGTTTTAAAGCACACAATTTTTCACTCCATGTTGAATCCACAACATTTACCATATCTTAACATTCCTCACAGCTATTTTCAAGAAAGCTTTCTTTATTTTGGTTAATCAAATGTGAGTTGTAGTCCTGTTATTTGTTGGCATGACATTTGAGCAGACAATACTTTCCTTCCTGTCTTATTCGTAAACAAAGGAACCATATAACGGCAGGTATATGTATCTAAAGTATGACGTTTATTGATTTGATAGTTTTCTCCTCAATTTGCCTGAATTAAAGGTTTCTAATCCTGTTTTCACAAGTATAATGGTATTGTGTTATACTACTGATGGCAGAATCACGTGCAAGTTAAATAATGATGAAGCCAAACCTTGTCCAAGAAAGGGAACAGCTCCATGATCAACCACTAAGACTAATGCATTCTCAATTCAATCATCTCATGGAGTTTATAAAACCTAATTCCACGGACCATTTGTATATTATTCGATTCCCTTTTACCCTGATGACTAGTAGGAAATATTTCCTATAATAAGGACAGTTAAAGACACAAACAGTGTGCTAGTGTACCGTTAACAAACTCCATTGGGTTTTTATCAACATTAAATAGTTAAAGCATTTTTATCTTTATATACTTTACATAGGGAACAGAAAGATAACCAAAATTTTATAATTTGTTTGAGATAGGTAGTTGTAGGTAGTTGTCTTTTTTATCTTAGACATTTTAGAATTATGAATGTAGACTAAACTTTTATTTATAAGTTCCTTTGGAAAGTCATTGCTTTTGTGACTGAACCTTAAATTTTTTCATTATTTGTCCTTTTACAGGGATAGAGGGAGTTTTTTCTTGAAATTTGGCTAGATACACTCAAATTATTGGCCTAATTTGAATCTTAGCGAACTCTTATGTATCAGAAAATTGCTAAGCATATAAATAGCGTCCTTAGTAACGAATGATACATACATGAAATGAATGCTGAACGTATGCAACTAAATTTTCAATGTCCAATGTCTGACCAAGCGAGTTGTCATGTTACAAGTATCCGCTGACCCATAAATACGCTATCCTAGTCCCTGTCATTGGTTGTTATGCTTGTCTGACGGGTCTAAATGCCCATTAGAGACATCAGTGCAAGTGCATTGACTTCTCAAATTTCATGATGTGCTTTACTGTACAATCACATACTATATTGGTAGTAAAGCATCATGCATGCTAGATGGATGCCTGGTGAAAGTTCGCTATATCAATGGCAAACATGGATTGGATGTATACCTATTTCTACTTTACTATCAGTTTCACGCATCACTTTGGTCTCAGTCTAGAAAGCACATGCATTTACCCTTGTATAACATAAAAATGATTATAAGAAATATAAAAAAAACTCAAGAGTTTCCTAAGATCAAAACATCGTACATTAAATAAGCATGAGTGGATGGCTAATTGATTGATGCAACAAAAAGTAGTACATTTGTTTAAGTTACTATCCAGGATAATATAAGGTTATGCATGAAAGAGTACTGTTCCATGTTAGCGTTAATTCATCATACAAAATTTCAGTTGTTTCTGACTACTTTTGTGGAAGTAATTTAGTTTTTTGCTTCTCCTGTAAAAATTGAAAAATGAAACACAAGGTATTCACACGGCAATTTTTAGGTTCGACCTATTCATGCAAAAGTTTGATATTAGCTTTCTTGACTTGATGCATTTGAGGTTCATGATAAATGTGTAGAGATCAATATGGAATGAGAGATAACTTTTGTTGATAATAAACAATTAATATGAATACAGGAAAAGACGAGACTGTACGAAGATGAGAGGGACAAGAACCAGAAGGAAAGACATGACCTGCGTACAAAATGTAACAATGAGGTTGAGGCAATGCGTAAAGATATGGTTAAAATGGCCAACAAATTAACTACCATACAGGATGAACTGCAAGCCAAAGATAACTTAAACAGTCAATTAAGGTAAATTCAAAAGTTTATTTTTTTAAAAGATAGAAAGATATGGATTTACCCTTTGCCTCATATAACAAATCTGTAATAGACTACTTTGAAAATATCTGGACAAAAATATGGAAAAAATGAAACTTTAATTACTGAAAAGAGTTGAAAACATCATGACAAACGGAGGAAATGCTCATTATGAGCAATTTTATCTTTTGCCAAAATATTTTCAAAATTCATCTGTTGCAGAGGCATCAGAAAATGTTTAAATGTGGGAAAGGGTTAAAATGGCAAACAAGTTTTTACTATAGTCAAACTTAAATAAATCTAGACTTTATGAATTAGTCTGTTGGAAAAGGTACAAGTTGGTATTTGTGAATAGTGAAGGGTTTGACCAGCCTGGATATCTGATCTGTCAGAATAGTGAAGGGTTTGACCAGCCTGGATATCTGATCTGTCAGAATAGTGAAGGGTTTGACCAGCCTGGATATCTGATCTGTCAGAATAGTGAAGGGTTTGACCAGCCTGGATATCTGATCTGTCAGAATAGTGAAGGGTTTGACCAGCCTGGACATCTGATCTGTCAGAATAGTGAAGGGTTTGACCAGCCTGGATATCTGATCTGTCAGAATAGTGAAGGGTTTGACCAGCCTGGATATCTGATCTGTCAGAATAGTGAAGGGTTTGACCAGCCTGGATATCTGATCTGTCAGAATAGTGAAGGGTTTGACCAGCCTGGACATCTGATCTGTCAGAATAGTGAAGGGTTTGACCAGCCTGGATATCTGATCTGTCAGAATAGTGAAGGGTTTGACCAGCCTGGATATCTGATCTGTCAGAATAGTGAAGGGTTTGACCAGCCTGGATATCTGATCTGTCAGAATAGTGAAGGGTTTGACCAGCCCGGATATCTGATCTGTCAGAATAGTGAAGGGTTTGACCAGCCCGGATATCTGATCTGTCAGAATAGTGAAGGGTTTGACCAGCCCGGATATCTAATCTGTCAGAATAGTGAAGGGTTTGACCAGCCCGGATATCTGATCTGTCAGAATAGTGAAGGGTTTGACCAGCCTGGATATCTTATCTGTCAGAATAGTGAAGGGTTTGACCAGCCTGGATATCTGATCTGTCAGAATAGTGAAGGGTTTGACCAGCCTGGATATCTGATCTGTCAGAATAGTGAAGGGTTTGACCAGCCTGGATATCTGATCTGTCAGAATAGTGAAGGGTTTGACCAGCCTGGACATCTGATCTGTCAGAATAGTGAAGGGTTTGACCAGCCTGGATATCTGATCTGTCAGAATAGTGAAGGGTTTGACCAGCCTGGATATCTGATCTGTCAGAATAGTGAAGGGTTTGACCAGCCTGGATATCTGATCTGTCAGAATAGTGAAGGGTTTGACCAGCCTGGATATCTGATCTGTCAGAATAGTGAAGGGTTTGACCAGCCTGGATATCTGATCTGTCAGAATAGTGAAGGGTTTGACCAGCCTGGATATCTTATCTGTCAGAATAGTGAAGGGTTTGACCAGCCTGGATATCTGATCTGTCAGAATAGTGAAGGGTTTGACCAGCCTGGATATCTGATCTGTCAGAATAGTGAAGGGTTTGACCAGCCTGGATATCTGATCTGTCAGAATAGTGAAGGGTTTGACCAGCCTGGATATCTGATATGTCAGAATAGTGAAGGGTTTGACCAGCCTGGATATCTGATCTGTCAGAATAGTGAAGGGTTTGACCAGCCTGGATATCTGATCTGTCAGAATAGTGAAGGGTTTGACCAGCCTGGATATCTGATCTGTCAGAATAGTGAAGGGTTTGACCAGCCTGGATATCTGATCTGTCAGAATAGTGAAGGGTTTGACCAGCCTGGATATCTGATCTGTCAGAATAGTGAAGGGTTTGACCAGCCTGGATATCTGATCTGTCAGAATAGTGAAGGGTTTGACCAGCCTGGATATCTGATCTGTCAGAATAGTGAAGGGTTTGACCAGCCTGGATATCTGATCTGTCAGAATAGTGAAGGGTTTGACCAGCCTGGATATCTGATTTGATCGAATAGTGAAGGGTTTGACCAGCCTGGACATCTGATCTGTCAAAATAGTAAAGTGTTTGACCAGCCTGGACATCTGATTTGATCGAATAGTGAAGGGTTTGACCAGCCTGGCCATCTGATCTGTCAGAATAGTGAAGGTTTTGACCAGCCTGGACATCCGATCTGTCAGAATAGTGAAGGGTTTGACCAGCCTAAACATCTGATCTGTCAAAATAGTGAAGTGTTTGACCAGCCTGGATATCTGATCTGTCAAAAAAGCAAAGTTTTGACCAGCCTGGACATCTGATGTCAGAATAGTGAAGGGTTTAACCAGCCTTGAAATCTGATCTGTCAGAATAGTGAAGGGTTTGACTAGTCTGGACATCTGATCTGTCAGTAAAGTGAAGGTTTTGTCCAGCCTGGACATCTGATCTGTCAGAATAGTGAAGGGTTTAACCAGCCTGGACATCTGATCTGTCAGAATAGTGAGGGGTTTAACCAGCCTGGACATCTGATCTGTCAGAATAGTGAAGGGTTTGACCAGCTTGGCCATCTGATCTGTCAGAATATTGAAGGGTTTGACTAGGCTCGACATCTGATCTGTCAGAATAGTGAAGGTTTTGAACAGCCTGGACATCTGATCTGTCAGAATAGTGAAGGTTTTGAACAGCCTGGACATCTGATCTGTCAGAATAGGGAAGGTTTTGACCAGCCTGGATATCTGATCTGTCAGAATAGTGAAGGGTTTGACCAGCCTGGACATCTGATCTGTCAGCATAGTGAAGGGTTTGACCAGCCAGGACATCTGATCTGTCAGAATAGTGAAGGTTTTGAACAGCCAGGACATCTGATCTGTAAGAAGAATGAAGGTTTTGACCAGTTTGGACATCTGATCTGTCAGAATATTAAAGGTTTTGACCAGTCTCGACATCTGATCTGTCAGAATAGTAAAGGTTTTGACCAGTCTCGACATCTAATGTGGTCTGTCAGAATAGATACAGTTTACAGACCCTACTTACAAGCTCATTTAAGTAACATGTGAACAGTGTAGGTTTTAATCAGACTGTGTGGATGCATAGGCTTATCTTATCACAAAAGCCACTATGTACCTTTTCCAATTGAAGGGGTCATACCATGATTTTATTTATACCTTTCCAACATACAGCAAATCAGGTACAGATGACTTTGGAAGTATAATTAATGAATTGAGATGAAAACAAATTTTGCAAAACAAAAGTGTGTATCTTGAGCCTTTTCTCCACAATGTTTTCGAAAGTTGTCTTTTACAGATGTTATGTGTAGCCAGAGGAAAGTTTTTTGAAAGAATGTTTAAAAACTTATGAACTATTTATAACCCATTCTAGGGACCAGCTGGTTGATTTACAGCAGAGGACCGATCAAAATCATCACAGTCGGGCCTCAATTATCGAGGAACATAAGAAAACACTACAAACTCTAAGAAAAGAAACAGTAAGTTTCAAGTTTTAAGTAATATTATCATGTTTTTAGTAAAATGTCATGTTAAATCCTTACACACATATGTATATTTTATCAGCTGCAGATTTGTCATATGTTGGAAAGGGAAGGTTTAAAATGCTTAGGATACAAAATGAACATGGAACCTTGGCATAATGAGAATGGGGCCTAATGTTCTCAACTATTGGCTCCCTTACTGTACATTAACCAACTATTGGCTCCCTTACTGTACATTGACCAGCTATTGGCTCCCTTACCGTACATTAACCAACTATTGGCATCCTTACTGTACATTAACCAACTATTGACTCCCTTACTGTACATTAACCAACTATTGGCTCCCTTACTGTACATTAACCAACTATTGGCTCCCTTACTGTACATTGACCAACTATTAGCTCCATTACTGTACATTGACCAACTATTGGCTTCCTTACTGTACATTAACCACCTATTGGCTCCCTTACTTTACATTAACCAACTATTGGCTCCCTCACTGTACATTAACAAACTATTGCCTCCCTTACTGTACATTTACCAACTATTGGCTCCCTTACTGTACATTAACCAACTATTGGCTCCTTCACTGTATATTGACTAACTATTGGCTCCCTTACTGTAAATTAACCAACTATTGGCTCCCTTACTGTACATTAATCAACTATTGGCTTCCTTACTGTACATTAAACAACTATTGGCTCCCTTACTGTACATTGACCAACTATTAGCTCCCTTACTGTACGTTGACCAACTATTGGCTCCCTTACTGTACATTAACCAACTATTGGCTCCCTTACTGTACATTGACCAACTATTGGCTCCCTTACTGTACATTAACCACCTATTGCCTCCCTTACTGTATAATAACCATTTATTGGTTCCCTTACTGTACATTAACCAACTATTAGCTACCTTACTGTACATTAACCAACTATTGGCTCCCTTACTGTACATTAACCAACTATTGGCTCCCTTACTGTACATTAACCAACTATTGGCTCCCTTACTGTACATTAATCAACTATTGGCTCCCTTACTGTACATTGACCAACTATTGGCTCCCTTACTGTACATTAACCACCTATTGCCTCCCTTACTGTATAATAACCATCTATTGGTTCCCTTACTGTACATTAACCAACTATTAGCTACCTTACTGTACATTAACCAACTATTGCCTCCCTTACTGTACATTAACCAACTATTGACTTCCTTACTGTACATTAACCAACTATTGGCTCCCTTACTGTATAATAACCATCTATTGGCTCCCTTACTGTACATTAACCAACTATTGGCTCCCTTACTGTATAATAACCATCTATTGGCTCCCTTACTGTACATTGGCCAACTATTAGCTCCCTTACTGCACATTAACCAACTATTAGCTCCCTTACTGTACATTAACCAACTATTGTCTCCCTTACTGTACATTAACCAACTATTAGCTCCCTTACTGTACACTGACCAACTATTGGCTCCCTTACTGTACATTAACCAACTATTGGCTCCATTAATGTACATTAACCAACTATTAGCTCCCTTACTGCACATTAACCAACTATTGGATCCCTTACTGTACATTGACCAACTATTGACTCCCTTACTGTACATTAACCAACTATTGCCTCCCTTACTGTACATTAACCAACTATTGGCTCCTTCACTGTACTATTGGCTCCCTTACTGTACATTGACCAACTATTAGCTCCCTTACTGTACATTAACCAACTATTGTCTCTCTTACTGTACATTAACCACCTATTGGCTCCCTTACTGTACATTAACCACCTATTGCCTCCCTTACTGTACATTAACCAACTATTGGCTCCTTCACTGTACTATTGGCTCCCTTACTGTACATTAACCAACTATTGACTCCCTTACTGTACATTGACCTACTATTAGCTCCCTTACTTTACATTGACCAAATATTGATTCCCTTACTGTACATTAACCAACTATTGACTCCCTTACTGTAGATTAACCAACTATTGGCTCCCTTACTGTACATTTACCAACTATTAGCTCCCTTACTGTACATTAACCAACTATTGGCTCCCTTACTGTACATTGACCAACTATTAGCTCCCTTACTGTACATTGACCAACTATTGGCTCCCTTACTGTACATTAACCACCTATTGCCTCCCTTACTGTATAATAACCATCTATTGGTTCCCTTACTGTACATTAACCAACTATTAGCTACCTTACTGTACATTGACCAACTATTGGCTCCCTTACTGTACATTGACCAACTATTGGCTCTCTTACTGTACATTAACCAACTATTGACTCCCTTACTGTACATTAACCAAGTATTGCCTCCCTTACTGTACATTAACCAACTATTGACTTCCTTACTGTACATTAACCAACTATTGGCTCTCTTACTGTACATTAACCAACTATTGACTCCCTTACTGTACATTAACCAAGTATTGCCTCCCTTACTGTACATTAACCAACTATTGACTTCCTTACTGTACATTAACCAACTATTGGCTCCCTTACTGTATAATAACCATCGATTGGCTCCCTTACTGTACATTAACCAACTAGTGGCTCCCTTACTGTATAATAACCATCTATTGGCTCCCTTACTGTACATTGGCCAACTATTAGCTCTCTTACTGCACATTAACCAACTATTAGCTCCCTTACTGTACATTAACCAACTATTGTCTCCCTTACTGTACATTAACCAACTATTAGCTCCCTTACTGTACACTGACCACCTATTGCCTCCCTTACTGTACATTATCCAACTATTGGCTCCTTCACTGTACTATTGGCTCCCTTACTGTACATTGACCAACTATTAGCTCCCTTACTGTACATTAACCACCTATTGTCTCTCTTACTGTACATTAACCACCTATTGGCTCCCTTACTGTACATTAACCACCTATTGCCTCCCTTACTGTACATTAACCAACTATTGGCTCCTTCACTGTACTATTGGCTCCCTTACTGTACATTAACCAACTATTGACTCCCTTACTGTACATTTACCAACTATTAGCTCCCTTACTGTACATTAATCAACTATTGGCTCCCTTACTGTATAATGACCAACTATCAGCTCCCTTACTGTACACTGACCAACTATTGGCTCCCTTACTGTACATTAACCAACTATTGGCTCCCTTAATGTACATTAACCAACTATTAGCTCCCTTACTGTACATTAACCAACTATTGGCTCCCTTACTGTACAATGACCAACTATCAGCTCCCTTACTGTACACTGACCAACTATTGGCTCCCTTACTGTACATTAACCACCTATTGGCTCCCTTACTTTACATTAACCAACTATTGGCTCCTTCACTGTACATTTACCAACTATTGGCTCCCTTACTGTAAATTAACCAACTTTTGGCTCCCTTACTGTACATTAATCAACTATTGGCTCCCTTACTGTACATTAACCAACTATTGGCTCCGTTACTGTACATTGACCAACTATTAGCTCCCTTACTGTACATTGACCAACTATTGACTCCCTTACTGTACATTAACCAACTATTGGCTCCCTTACTGTACAATGACCAACTATCAGCTCCCTTACTGTACATTGACCAACTATTGGCTCCCTTACTTTACATTGACCAACCATTAGCTCCCTTACTGTACATTAACCAACTATTGGCTCCCTTACTGTACATTGACCAACTATTGGCTCCCTTACTTTACATTGACCAACCATTAGCTCCCTTACTGTACATTAACCAACTATTGGCTCCCTTAATGTACATTAACCAACTATTAGCTCCCTTACTGTACACTGACCAACTATTGCCTCCCTTACTGTACATTATCCTACTATTGGCTCCTTCACTGTACTATTGGCTCCCTTACTGTACATTGACCAACTATTAGCTCCCTTACTGTACATTAACCACCTATTGTCTCTCTTACTGTACATTAACCACCTATTGGCTCCCTTACTGTACATTAACCACCTATTGCCTCCCTTACTGTACATTAACCAACTATTGGCTCCTTCACTGTACTATTGGCTCCCTTACTGTACATTAACCAACTATTGACTCCCTTACTGTACATTTACCAACTATTAGCTCCCTTACTGTACATTAATCAACTATTGGCTCCCTTACTGTACAATGACCAACTATCAGCTCCCTTACTGTACACTGACCAACTATTGGCTCCCTTACTGTACATTAACCAACTATTGGCTCCCTTAATGTACATTATCCAACTATTAGCTCCCTTACTGTACATTAACCAACTATTGGCTCCCTTACTGTACAATGACCAACTATCAGCTCCCTTACTGTACACTGACCAACTATTGGCTCCCTTACTGTACATTAACCACCTATTGGCTCCCTTACTTTACATTAACCAATTATTGGCTCCTTCACTGTACATTTACCAACTATTGGCTCCCTTACTGTAAATTAACCAACTTTTGGCTCCCTTACTGTACATTAATCAACTATTGGCTCCCTTACTGTACATTAACCAACTATTGGCTCCGTTACTGTACATTGACCAACTATTAGCTCCCTTACTGTACATTGACCAACTATTGACTCCCTTACTGTACATTAACCAACTATTGGCTCCCTTACTGTACAATGACCAACTATCAGCTCCCTTACTGTACACTGACCAACTATTGGCTCCCTTACTGTACATTAACCAACTATTGGCTCCCTTACTGTACATTGACCAACTATTGGCTCCCTTACTTTACATTGACCAACCATTAGCTCCCTTACTGTACATTAACCAACTATTGGCTCCCTTACTGTACATTAACCAACTATTGGCTCCCTTAATGTACATTAACCAACTATTAGCTCCCTTACTGTACATTAACCAACTATTGGCTCCCTTACTGTACAATGACCAACTATCAGCTCCCTTACTGTACACTGACCAACTATTGGCTCCCTTACTGTACATTAACCAACTATTGGCTCCCTTACTGTACAATGACCAACTATCATCTCCCTTACTGTACTCTGACCAACTATTGGCTCCCTTACTGTACATTAACCACCTATTGGCTCCCTTACTGTACATTAACCACCTATTGGCTCCCTTACTGTACATTAACCAACTATTGGCATCCTTACTGTACAATGACCAACTATCAGCTCCCTTACTGTACACTGACCAACTATTGGCTCCTTCACTGTACATTTACCAACTATTGGCTCCCTTGCTGTAAATTAACCAACTTTTGGCTCCCTTACTGTACATTAATCAACTATTGGCTCCCTTACTGTGCATTAACCAACTATTGGCTCCCTTACTGTACAATGACCAACTATCAGCTCCCTTACTGTACACTGACCAACTATTGGCTCCCTTACTGTACATTAACCAACTATTGGCTCCCTTACTGTACAATGACCAACTATCAGCTCCCTTACTGTACACTGACCAACTATTGGCTCCCTTACTGTACATTGACCACCTATTGGCTCCCTTACTGTACATTAATCAACTATTGGCTCCCTTACTGTACAATGATTAACTATCAGCTCCCTTACTGTACACTGACCAACTATTGGCTCCCTTACTGTACATTAACCACCTATTGGCTCCCTTACTTTACATTAACCAACTATTGGCTCCTTCACTGTACCTTTACCAACTATTGGCTCCCTTACTGTACATTGACCACCTATTGGCTCCCTTACTGTACATTAACCAACTATTGGCTCCCTTACTGTACAATGATTAACTATCAGCTCCCTTACTGTACACTGACCAACTATTGGCTCCCTTACTGTACATTAACCACCTATTGGCTCCCTTACTTTACATTAACCAACTATTGGCTCCTTCACTGTACCTTTACCAACTATTGGCTCCCTTACTGTAAATTAACCAACTTTTGGCTCCCTTACTGTACATTAATGCACTATTGGCTCCCTTACTGTACATTAACCAACTATTGGCTCCGTTACTGTACATTGACCAACTATTAGCTCCCTTACTGTACATTGACCAACTATTGACTCCCTTACTGTACATTAACCAACTATTGACTCCCTTACTGTACATTAACCAGCTAGTGGCTCCCTTACTGTACATTAACCAACTATTAGCTCCCTTACTGTACATTAACCAACTATTGGCTCCCTCACTGTACATTAACCAACTATTGGCTCTCTTACTGTAAATTAAACAACTATTGACTCCCTCACTGTACATTGACAAACTATTAACTCCCTTACTGTACATTTACCAACTATTGGCTCCCTTACTGTACATTAACCAACTATTAGCTCCCTTACTGTACATTAACCAACTAATGCCTCCCTCACTGTACATTGACCAACTATTGGCTTCCTTGCTGTACATTGACCAACTATTGGCTTCCTTGCTGTACATTAACCAACTATTGGCTCCCTTACGGTTCATAAACCCTTTTCCACATGCAGATGTATCTGTAGAAAGACTACTTTTGAAAACATTGTGACAAAAGAAGAAATTGATTATAATGAGCATTTTATTTTTTTGTCGAAACATATCCAATTCTATTCAATTTATCACTTTCAGTTATAGTACAGTTACCATATTTCAGCTCAGGTGTTCTTTAAGTCATCTGCTGCAGCTTTGTTGTATAAAGGAAAGGATATGGACATTGTTGAAAAAGAAAAATATCCCCAAAGGAACAATTTTCTCATTTAATAACTAATGTTGAATGAATAATTCCAAAATTTCCGATAGATTATATCATTTTCCACATACGTTTTTTAAGCAGATGGTCTGAAAAATAGTAAGTTTTGATAACCCTGTCTCACATACGACACAACTACAGCAGATCGCTTAGAAAACATCTTTGGAATAAATAAATAAAATTTTGACAAAAGGAGAAATTGCTCCTATAATTAATCACAATGCAAGGTTTTTCAAAAAGCATCTTTTTGAGGGAAAGGTTTTTTGAATTTTATGTTTTAGGATACAGCTTTGGTACATATGAGGGAGTCACTGTTTTTAGAAAAACAAAAGACGGTGGACACAATGCGTACGGAACTAGATCAGGAGAGACGGGACATTATGACACGAGCAGGGGAAAGATATGAGAGTCAACTGGCAGACCAGGCAGCCATTATCAAGGTCATGACCTTTCAATACTTGAATGATTTTTTTATTAGTTAGACAAACTTGAGACCCTTTCCCACATACAACTTTTCTGTAGCAGACAACTTTAAAAATATATTGGCAAAAGGATAACAAATATCTATAAATAAGAGCTTTATTTATTAGGGTTGAAAACATTACAAACAATTTCTCCTTTTGCCAAAATGTTTCAAAAGTCATCTGCTGTAGAGGTGTCAGCAAGCGTCTGTATCTTTGACAGGGTTAATCCTTTCATATCGACAATGAATTTTCAGGGATTGACTAAAAATATTGTGTCGAAAATGTCAGAAATCTCTTTATATGAATGGAAAACACTACATTAAGTCATCTCCTGCTGATGCTTCAAAACATGTGTTATTGAAATTCATTGGACAAAAAGTAATGATCATTATCTTGAAACAACCATTATTGAATTTCTATAGTTGTACTCAGTACAGTTTTTTAAATCTCCAAATTAAGGGGAAAATATCCTGAAATCTGTATATAAAGTTTATCAACCATTGAAGTTTTGATATTCTATGTTTACAGCAGTTATCTGAGACAGATGCTTCAAAATGTTTTTAAATGGTAAAGGACCTGAATAGTCCATTCTCCAGCAGACTGTTTGATTACAATTTGTCTGTTTCTATGATGGTAAAGGACCTGAATAGTCCATTCTCCAGCAGTCTTTTTAATTACAATTTGTCTGTTTCTATGATGGTAAAGGACCTGAAGATTCCATTCTCCAGCAGACTTTGTGATTACAATTTGTCTGTTTCTGATTTGTTGCATATGGGAATGGTAACCAGAGTGATGGTGTGGAACAAAGGCCTGTTTCCATGTAATTTGTGACTATTGATATATTTTTTTGCAGGCTAAGAACGAAGAACTAACACATCTGGTAAAACTGGTGGACAAACTTGAGTCCGAACAGGCCAGAACTAAAGGGAAAGCTGAGCAGGAACTGAAACTGAAAGTAGGTTTTCATTATTATTAATCCCAGCACCAATATCAGTATCTTCTTCATCATTACCAATGGTTTTTAAGCAATTCGAAGAGTTAGACATGCAGATTATTTAACAAGGCAATTAGCAATGGTCTGAAGAGTTAGATATGCAGATTATTTAACAAGGCAATTAGCAATGGTCTGAAGAAGCTAGTTCCAAGAGGCTTTATACGAAATAGCAAGACAACACAGATAGATCTTTATAGCAAGACTACACAGATAGATCTTTATAGCAAGACTACACAGATAGATCTTTATAGGACGACTACACAGATAGATCTTTATAGCAAGACTACACAGATAGATCTTTATAGCAAGACTACACGGATAGATCTTTATAGCAAGACTACACGGATAGATCTTTATAGCAAGACTACACAGATAGATCTTTATAGCAAGACTACACAGATAGATCTTTATAGCAAGACTACACAGATAGATCTTTATAGCAAGACTATGCAGATAGATCTTTATAGCAAGACAACACAGATAGATCTTTATAGCAAGACTACACAGATATATCTTTATAGCAAGACTACACAGATATATCTTTATAGCAAGACTATACATATAGATCTTTATAGCAAGACTACACATATAGATCTTTATAGCAAGACTACACAGATAGATCTTTATAGCAAGACTACACAGATAGATCTTTATAGCAAGACTACACAGATAGATCTTTATAGCAAGACTATACAGATATATCTTTATAGCAAGACTACACAGATAGATCTTTATAGCAAGACTACACATATAGATCTTTATAGCAAGACTACACAGATAGATCTTTATAGCAAGACTACACAGATAGATCTTTATAGCAAGACTACACAGATAGATCTTTATAGCAAGACTATACAGATATATCTTTATAGCAAGACTACACAGATAGATCTTTATAGCAAGACTACACGGATAGATCTTTATAGCAAGACTACACAGATAGATCTTTATCTACATTTGTCACATATATCCTTAGATTGGTTTTTCTGGAACAGGACTTAACCTTTTCCCACATACATGTATAGATACTTTCTCACGTCTTTGCCGACTTTTGAAAACATTTTGACAAAAGAAGAAATTGCTCACAATGTTTTCAACTCTAATTAATGTTTGAACTTTCATTTATATAGTTTAAGCATATTTTAAACCAGATATTTCAAAATCGTCGCCTGAAGAATAATTGTATGTGAGATCATGTATTCTGTTTATATTTAAAGGTACAAGAAGCTCTTGTGGAACAAAAGAAAAGCCTAGAATCAGAGAAGGATGCAGCTGTTAGATTGGAGAAGGACAATCTGAGTTCTGTATACAGATACAAATTGAAACAACTAGACGATGAACTCAAACATCACAGAGACGAGAAGCAAGGCCTGGATAACAAGATCAAACAGGTCAAAGATGTAAGTTGGTTTCTCTGTTTTAGTCCTGATACAGAAGATATTATATCTCTGCAGCTGATTCATTTTTAAAAACATTCAGAGAAAAGCAGATAAACAAAGTTATCATTTATTGGCATCTTTTTATCTGTCTAGATAACCCTTTCCCAAATTCAGACGCCTTTTGATGCCTCTGCAGCAGATGACTTTTGAAAATAGGGTGATAAAAGGAGAAATTGCTCATAATGAGCTATTTCTTTTATGGCAACAATGTTTTCAACTGATTTCAATTATCATACTATCATTTACATTTGTCACTATCAGTGCTGGTTTTTATTGTATCTATTGTACTCATATTTGTGCCATTTGTCACTATCAGTGCTGGTGTCTAGGACTAACTAGTGTATCTATTGTACTCATATTTGTGCCATTTGTCACTATCAGTGCTGGTGTCTAGGACTAACTAGTGTATCTATTGTACTCATATTTGTGCCATTTGTCACTATCAGTGCTGGTGTCTAGGACTAACTATTGGAATCAATGGACATTAACCTTTCCCACATACAACCCATCTGCAGCAGAAGACTTTAAAAACAAAAGATCGGAAAATCTCTATCATTGAATAAAGTTGATAACATTGTAGCTAAAAGAGAAGTGTTGCTCATTAGGATAAATTTCTGCTTTTGCCTCAATGTTTTCAAACGTTGTCTGCAGCGTATGTGTCTGCAAGTTGGCAATGTTAATAAATGCCCATGATATTATGTAATATAATGTGAGTGTATTTCTATTGAGTTCCAGGCTGGTATACCGTCCATCTGTCTGATTCTGTACTCATAAAAAGTTTGAACTTTTCCCAGATACTGATTATATATATAACATCTTGGCACCAGACAACTTTTGAAAAACTATGTGGGAAAAGACCTGAGCAATTTCTTCTTCTTCCACAATGTTTTCTTTTGAAGACGTTTTTTCACTTCTTATGTTAATGATGTAACATTTTGATGTGTATTTTTACCCTTTCCCACATGTCATGCATTTGGAAGCAACTGCAGCAGATGACTTCTGCAATCATTGTGGCAAAATGTGAAATTGTTCATGACGATTAAAATTCTCCTTTTGATAAATTGCTTTCATCCTCATTTATCAATCAGTCATTTGGTCTAAAAACCCTTATGAACGGTTCAGAAGCATAAATTTTTCATCAAATCATCATAAGATTTCATCAGAACATTCATGCACCAGTCAAATTTTAAAACTGGACAAATTTGAAAAAAACACTTTTTGAACACACTAGACAGACATCACATGTTTTATCCAATCTTCATGAAAAATCATCAGAATATTCATCTCCACCCAATACTAGTCTGGTTTGACACAGAGTCATGTGGGGGTCAACAACAAGGTCACTATGTAATTTTAAAAAACCCTTGTGAACACAGTAATTAGAGGCCACATTTTTCATCCAATCTTCATGAAAAGACATCAGCACATTCATCTCCATCACTTCCCAGTGAGGTTAAAACTGGGTCATGTGGGGTATAAAACTAATTCACTAGGTCAAATTATAGAAAACATTTTATTAACACATTAGAGGCTAAATTTAATCCAATCTTTATATAAATCATCCAGTGTATTCATCTCCATCAAATCCTAGTCAGGTTTGAAACTGGGTCATTTGGGCTCAAAAGACAAGCTCCCTAGGTCAAATTTGAGACTGAGTCATGTCGGCTCAAACGACAAGCTCCCTAGGTCAAATTTGAAACTGGGTTATGTGGGCTCAAAAGACAAGTTCCCTAGGTCAAATTTGAGGAATAACTTGTGAGCAATCTAGTTTAGGAAATGGTATACCAAGGTAGTCCAAGCCTGCTTTTACAATATTAAGCTCGACTATTCGGAGAATATGAGAGTTATGATAATGACTCTGGCATTTGCAGCACACCTTGATTAAGGTTTTGCATGTAAGTACCAATATTATACCATAGCTCATTTACTACTTGATGTATTGCATTGAAACTTTCTACAAGGCTTCCCAACCATCATATTTATGTCAAAAATCAAGATAGATATCTCTTTTTGCATATAATGCAAATTATAGCTCTTTTTAGCGTGAGAATATGAAGAGTAAGTAAGGCTAATGTATTCGCTTTTATGTCGGCGTCGGCATTGCAACTTTGGTCAAAGTTTTGCATGCAATGCCTTGTCTTAATCAAAGTACTGAAAGTACTGCTGGAAGGTGATTTTAGAGTGATGTCAGCCAGGTGCAGAAGGGATAATGAAATGTATGCAAGGTATGAACAGATCATGGCTAGGATATATGGATAGGAACAAACGAGAGCAAATATGTTGGAAAATAAATGAACGAAAGAATTTAAGTCTTTAAAACTTCTTTATTTTGCTGCAGTTTCGGAATAGGTAAAATTGTATAAAAAGAATAAATCAAACAAATATAATAAAAAACACAAACACTTGTTGTTTAGTTTATACGGTTATACTATATAATTTCGGAAGAACGCCTTCATCAGTAGAATACAATAATAAAGAAAAAATAAAAACTTCAAAATGGTTGACAGCTGGACATTATATTATATTCACAATAGTTAGCAAACACTGTCAAGAAGTGAGGAGTATTGCATACATACAATTCATTTAGAAATTGCATTGAAACAAAATATATTTATAGAGAGAAATATTTGTAAAAAATATAGAAAGCATTTTTTCATATTTAGACAGAAATGTACAGGAAAGAATAACATTCAGTCATATCCGTCAATAGCTAATGCTATCTTTCTATGCGTCTGTATAAGGACAAAGATATATAGATAGATATTCTTTATTTCTTCCAAATTTGAAGAGCAAGTACATTTCATATTAAACATTACAAAAGTGAGAACATAAATATATAGTTAAAACATTGTAACAATAGGAGAACTTACTCGTCATAAAAAAATCTATGATAGCCACTGTCTTTCAAATTTGCTTTTGTGAACAAATGCTATGAATGCTATGAATGAAAATATGAAAACATGAATTAATTTTACATTTGCAACAATGTTCGATAAACTGTGTCTGAATGAGGATACAACGTAGAACGTAATGTTTTCTCCTTGCATGAAAGCTTAATTAAGTATAGGTGTGCCCTCAATTTAAATCAATTTTCACATAACAAGAACATTAAGAAAGTGTTGTAAAATCTAAATAATATCATGACATCTCACGATGATCAGATTTTTATAGAAATAATTTTATTTGATGTGTATTACGCGTCAAGCGTGGATTCAAACACTTCCAAATATTTTAATGCAGCAGACGATTTTGAAAATATCTGAGAGGGATTTTTTCCTTTTTTCCCACAACGTTTCAGTTAGTAAATATATATATACATATAATATATATATAACTGATTTAAAAACCTATAAATGAATATACTAGAGGAAATATAAAGAATATAACTGAAAGTCGTAATTAAGGATAAATTAGCATATTTTGGGGAAACTACCTTACGACACGGTATGTCCTCGAATTGACCTAGTTCGTGTAATGTATATCTGATCCGGTGTATCGGTGTTGTTCACAAAAGCGTGGCGCGTAAGAATATACAGGTAACAATGTTTACCACAGAAAGATGTGTATTTGGAAAATCAAAATCAATTTTAATTTTCAAAGCCACAAAAACATGAATTATTTGAAAATTTAATTGTCCAAACCAGTTTCTACATCAAACTGATTGTACATGAAAACACTTTAAGTATGAGTTTACATTGATTTTTGCGACCTATATTGACTAGCGTATGTATAAAGAGATCATATAGTTTATAGAGAGGATGTGTGTTATAGGGCATATTCCATTAAGGTCAGTGTGCAATCCCATAGGAAGAAGATTATTGTCCCCCGCTTTAGCGAAAGCGTGGGGACTATTAGTTCTCATTCGTCAGTCAGTCCGTCCGTCCGTCCCTCCGTCACGCTGTCACAAAAACTTTAACCTTGGTCATAACTTCTGAACGGAATAGGTACTGCTTTCATATTTCACATGTGTATTCCTTGTGACAACCCCTTTCCATCAATACCAATTTTTTTGACCTTGTGACCTTGACCCTGGCGGGGGACCAGAATTCTCTGAATTTGCTTGTTATATAATAATCACCTTCTCAAAAACTACCAAAAACTGTCTTTAAGTGGCCTTGCAGGCAAGTCCCATAACTCTCTACACCAGGTTTTGTTTGAAATATGTCCCTTTTAAGACTTAGAAAATTTGCTATTGCTTTGAAAACACTTCTTGGATGTCATCAAATGACCTTGCAGGACAAATTTTATTTGAATAATGCCTATTTTGGGCATATAAATAC
This sequence comes from Serripes groenlandicus, assembly GCA_031761405.1. Taxonomy (NCBI): domain Eukaryota; kingdom Metazoa; phylum Mollusca; class Bivalvia; order Cardiida; family Cardiidae; genus Serripes; species Serripes groenlandicus. The sequence continues at coordinate 74,199,849 of JASEVX010000003.1, forward strand.
TATCACCTGATAAGAAAATGAAAGAATGTTACTGATGACTCCGTGAATGCATATTATAATAAAATTGTAGACATTCACACTTAAAACAAAACAATCCCCTGGTTACGGTCATATTTTGCATTAAGATTACCCAAGACTTATCCTACTTGATTTATGTTACTATACTATCAAGCAAATATCTAGTAACCACCATTGTCTATTCCTTTCACCCATACAGAAAATGTGCAGAGGACGATTTTGAAAACATCTGAACAATAATATGGAAAATCTCTCTAATTGAAGACATACTTATTGAATAGGGTTGGAAACATTGTGTCAAAAGGAGAAATTACTGGTTTTGAGCAATATATTCTTTTGCCACAATATTTTCAATAGTTATCTGCTGTAGAGGCGTCAAAAAGCGTCTACATGTGGGAAAGGGCTATAGTAACAAATTGCCAAATAGTCAAGCATACTGTCTTACAGACAGCTATTGTTTGACTTAGGAATTCTGGTTAAAGTTTTGCGTGCAATCACATTAAGAGTCCATATCTCAGTAACTATTTGATGCATTGCATTGAAAGTTTATACAACCCTTCCAAAACATCAAACTATCAATTTAGATAACTCCATCTTGCACTTTGTCCGTCTTCTGTCCACAATATCTTTGTGTACATGATCAAGTCTTCATTTATTATCCCATGTTTACCAAACTTATTCAGTAGCTAGATATCCATGAGAGCTCGGTTCCTTTCGAAAACCAGCCAGATCCGTTCATGCATGACAGGATTATGGCCCTTTGAAATTGGCAAAATTGCTATAATTGTAAGTTTAAGTCATCATTTATTATCTGATGTTTACCAAACTTATACAGTAGCTAGATATACATAAGAGCACAGTTCCTTTTGAAAACCAGCCATATCCATTAATGCATGACTGGATTATGGCCCTTTATAATTGGCAAAATTGTTATAATTGACCTTTTGAACACAATAAAAACTTCATTTGTTATCCCATGTTTACCAAACTTATTCAGTAGCTAGATGTCCTGAGAGCTCGGTTCATTTTGAAAACCAGCCAGATCCGTCAATGCATGATGGGATTATGGCCCTTTAAAATTGGCAAAATTGCTATAATTGACTTTGTGAACAAGATAAAGTCATTATTTATTATGTGATGTTTACCAAACGTATACAGTAGCTAGATATACATGAGAGCTCGGTTTCTTTTTAAAACCAGATCTGTCTATGCATGACTGAATTATGGCCTTTTAAAATTGGCAAAATTCTGATTTATTTTTGTAGAGAAATTAAATAAGGACCCTAACACACTTACTCAGGTGAGTGATATAGGGCCATCATGGCCCTCTTGTTATTTAGAAAGGTTGTCTATAGTAACAAATGGCCCATAATTCAAGCATGCTGTCTTACGGACAGCTCTTGTTTGCATTAGCAATTCTGGTTACAGTTTTGCGTTCATCTACATTTAGAGACCATATTTCAATAACTACTTGATGCATTGCATTGAAACTTTTTTAGTGAGCCCTTACCAACCATCAAACCTTTGTAAATAGTCAAGTAAGATAACTCTGTCCACAGATTATGCATATTATTGCCTTTTTTTACTAGAAATTCTGGTTAAAGTTTTGAATGCAAATTCATTAATAGTCTATGTCTCAGTAACTACTTGATGTATTGCATTGAAACTTTATAAAGCCTTTCTTAACCATCACACATATGTAAATAATCAAGTTAGGTAACTCTTTCTAGCATATAATGCAAATTGCATGCAATTACATTACAGTCGATCAATAGCCATTAAGCAGTGGAATAGTTGAGGGACAGCTCTTGTTATTTTGGCTGGGGATCAAAATTCAGCAAATTAACTTCTCTATTTTTAGCTCACCTTAGCACGAAGTGCTCAAGGTGAGCTATCGTGATCGCCTTTTGTCCCATGTCCGTTGTGCATCATCATCTTCTCCTCTGTTGGTCAATTGAGATGAAACTTCACAGAATGCATACTCTCAATGACCTGACCAGAATTCCTTCAAATTTTTGGAATCCATGCAGAATTCTGGTTTCCATGCAGCCAAACGAAAAAACCTTAAAATTCTTCTTCTCCCAACCTGGTTGGCCGATTTTCAAATAATTTTGTAGAAATGGTCCTTGGTTGACCCTCTATCAGATTCCTACAAGCCATTTTAATTGGTTAAATAAAAATTGGGCTCTTTGCCGTATATGGCTATAGTGGAAACTTAAAAAATCTTCTCCTCCGAAACTGTAAGGTCTATTTTCAAATAAAATTGTATAAATGTTCCTTGGGTGACCCTCTTTCTTTTGCTGACCCTCTATCAGATTCTTTCAAGCCATGTTGATTGGTACCTTATATTGCTATAGTGGGAACTGTAAAAATATTCTCCTCCGAAAATGTCTGGCCGATTTTCAAATAATTTTGTAGAAATGTACCTTGGGTGACCCTCTATCAGATTCCTTCAAGTCATTTTGATTGGTTAAAAACATGGCAACAGGGGGACTGGGCTGTTTTGCCTTACATGCATATAGTCAAAACTTAATACAAAAACTATATGTCTGTTTCAAAGATTTCAAAAGTATATGTTTAAGAGAATGTATTTAAAGCTGAAAGATATATCTTATGGTTGGTATTGACTACCCATTTTCCCAGAATATTTTAACTAGTTTTAGATTTGGACTTTTTAATGGCCACATATTCATTTATTTCCTTACTTATCACTCTCCCATCGAAAACTCAATTCAATAATCATACCTTCATTTATAAAGATTTTTCCATATTTTGCCTTGATGATTTCAAAATTGTGTGCTGCAGATGTTTTGTATGTGGGAAAGGAAGGGTTAAATAGAATATTTGGTAATAGATAAATGTTTACCTACATATAAAATAAAATCAATATTTGTTTCTGATAGATAACCATTCACCGGGCCATAAAAATCAAATAAATTGAGTGGTTTGATTTGTTCAGGAAAGTCAAGATAATCATTTAACCCTTTAATGCTGTTTTAACTCTTTCAAACAGACAGCAAATCTGCAGCAGAGGTCTTTGAAAGCATTATGCAAAAGTATGGAAAATCCCTTTACCAAAGTATATGAATTGGATATAGTTGAAATATTGTGGCAATAGGAGAAATTGCTTGAATAGATAATTTATGACACAGTGTTTTTCTCTACAGATGTGTCAACATGGGGTCAATGGTTAAAATATCACACTGAAAGTACAACACAAGTAAAGAAGCAGTTGAATAGTTGAGTCATACTTCTGATAAATAGAAAACATTGTTTGTAATGGAAATATTCAGCAACTGATTCAAAATTATATTAAATGAAATAAGCCTATTTATGCACAATATATTAAAGGCTTTCAAATATACAAATGATTATTTAAAACATTGTGAAAACTATACCTGGATGTATCTCTTAAGATTTTGAAACAATGAACTCTCCACAACAAATGTTCACCATATTGAGATAATATTGAGAGCGTATGTTTCTACCAGCTCAGTTTAAGGCCAAGGTCATATGATTTTATTTCATGTCTGCTACATATCTCTTGTACTCTGCTTGAAGGATTTTATAATAACTTGCCACAAATGTTCACCATATTTGGAGAATGTGTAGAATGCATGTTGCTACTAATTGTATTAAAACATCCTGTATCAGTAATATATCTATAGGTGCTACCTATTTACGAAAAAACATAAAATGATTGTAAACACAAACTAAAGAGCATACTTTGGCGTTAATTTTTTTTTTAGAGTAATTGACTTGAAGATGATAATGTTAATGTCATGTTTTTTGCATGATCACAAAATAGTGAGAATTCGTATTGCTGTCGTCTATTATTTACGAACAGAAATTAATAAAGTAAAGCTTTTCAAAAAATCAAGAAATACATTTTTAATGAACGAGATTTAAACATGAGGGCCAAGAATCGATCAACTGCAATATGTTAAAGAAGCAAATGTATAACGGATAATATAAGGGGAAAAAAGAGCATACTTTGGCGTTAATTTTTTTTTTAGAGTAATTGACTAGAAGATGATAATGTTAATGTCATGTTTTTTGCATGATCACAAAATGGTGAGAATTCGTATTGCTGTCGTTTATTATTTACAAACAGAAATTAATAAAGTAAAGCTTTTCAAAAAATCAAGAAATACATTTTTAATGAACGAGATTTAAACATGAGGGCCAGAAACGATCAACTGCAATATGTTAAAGAAGCAAATGTATAACGGATAATATAAGGGGAAATTTGTTTATTAAATATGACTGGGAAAAATGACGTTATGGGTCACATTTCTGCTTAAACCTTTTACTAATAGAGACCGCTTCTGACGCCTTTGCAGCAGACGATAAATATTTATACTTTCATATATACATATTTTATCTCCTTGCCAAGTTGTTTTTCAATTTTATTTTTATTTGTTTTAGTTTGTTTATTAATATAGGACTTATTAAGCCTGTATGAGTGGGCCTTATGTATGTGTTGTGTTTGGGGATCAAGATTGACCTGTTTATGCACAGTCTGATCTGATATAACACTACACAACGTATATATTTTATAACAACTTTGTATGAATGTATCTAGTGATCATGTATGTGAAATTGGGGTCTTTCATTTTGATCCCATCTTTTTTTGCGGGAAACGACATCGCTCCATTTGACATTACGCCAAAATGAAGTGTTACGGAAATGACGTGACGTCCTTGGGTACAGACAGTCAAAATTTAAGTTCCGCTGTAGTATTGCCGTCATCTGTCTTAACGAACGAGAAAACATATTTCTTTCACAGCTCCCATGATTGTAGCCAGTTCCTTTTCAGAAAGTTTCATGGGTTATGACAAACTGTCTTAGGGGAGGCAAGTTGGTGATGTAGAGGCGTCCATATTAGGGATATTTCATTTTTTCATATGTCAAGTAAACGTCTTTTAATAATACTCTGTCTGGCAAAAAGAAGAATTGCATAATGTTTCAGTTAATTTTTCATGATAGAAATTTTCTATTATTTTGCTGAGATATTTTCAAAGTTGTGGGCTGCAGATTTGTTGTATGAGGTAAAACACTATAGATATGAGATACATGTGTGACTACATTGTAGTATGAGGTAATATACTATAGATATGAGATACATGTGTGACTGCATTGTCATATGAGGTAAAACACTATTGATATGAGATACATGTGTGACTGCTTTGTAGTATGAGGTAATATACTATAGATATGAGATACATGTGTGACTGCATTGTCATATGAGGTAAAACACTATTGATATGAGATACATGTGTGACTGCTTTGTAGTATGAGGTAATATACTATAGATATGAGATACATGTGTGACTACATTGTCATATGAGGTAAAACACTAGATGTGAGATACATGTGTGACTACATTGTTGTATGTGGTAAAACACTATAGATATGAGATACATGTGTGACTGCAGTGTTGTATGAGGTAGAACACTAGATATGAAATACATGTGTGACTGCATTGTTGTATGAGGTAAAACACTATAGATATGAGATACATGTGTGACTGCATTGTTGTATGAGGTAAAACACTAGATATGAGATACATGTGTGACAGCATTGTTGTATGAGGTAGAACACTAGATATGAAATACATGTGTGACTGCATTGTTGTATGAGGTAAAACACTATAGATATGAGATACATGTGTGACTGCATTGTTGTATGAGGTAAAACACTAGATATGAGATTAGATATGAGATACATGTGTGACAGCATTGTTGTATGAGGTAAAACACTAGATATGAGATACATGTGTGACTGCATTGTTGTATGAGGTAAAACACTATAGATATGAGATACATGTGTGACTGCATTGTTGTATGAGGTAAAACACTAGATATGAGATACATGTGTGACTGCATTGTTGTATGTGGTAAAACACTATAGATATGAGATACATGTGTGACTGCATTGTTGTATGAGGTAAAACACTAGATATGAGATACATGTGTGACTGCATTGTCGTATGAGGTAAAACACTATAGATATGAATTACATGTGTGACTGCATTGTTGTATGAGGTAAAACACTAGATATGAGATACATGTGTGACTGCATTGTTGTATGAGGTAAAACACTAGATATGAGATACATGTGTGACTGCATTGTTGTATGAGGTAAAACACTATAGATATGAGATACATGTGTGACTACATTGTAGTATGAGGTAAAACACTAGATATGAGATACATGTGTGACTGCATTGTTGTATGAGGTAAAACACTATAGATATGAATTACATGTGTGACTGCATTGTCAGACACCCACAGTTGTTCACTCCGCTATGCTCCAACATCACTTGTGGGATTTGTTACAGTTGTTTCATCATTTTGACATATAGCCAATATTGTTTCTGATTTGATACATGACAATGTTGTACTGTGCCAAACAGCTAATCAGATCCCTCGTTATAAAACTATTATAGGTTAACTTTTTCCTTTAACGACTTCTTCTCCCTGACCACTTGGCCAATTTGGTTGAAACTTCATAGGAAGCATCCTCTCAACGTTCTCTCTGAAATTCCTTCATTTTTTTTTATCCATCCAAAATTTTGGTTTCCATGGCAACCAAAAGATAAAAATAGTGAAAACTTCAAAAATCTTCTTCTCGGAAAGTGTCTGGCCGATTTCCAAATAATTTTGTAGAAATGTTCCTCGGGTGACCCTTTATTAGATTCCTCCAAGAAATGTTGATTGGTTGAAAAACATGGCCGCCAGGGTCGGTGCTATTTTGCCTTATATGGCTATAGTGAAAACTTAAAAAATCTTCTTTTCCGAAAGAGTGGGGCCGATTTTTAAATAATTTTGTAGAAATGTTCCTTGGGTGACCCTCTATCAGATTCCTTCAAGCCAAGTTGATTGGTAAAAAAACATGGGAGCCAGGGGGCGGGGCTTTTTTGCTTTATATGGCTATAGTATAAACTTAAAAAATCTTCTCCACCGAAAGTGTTTGGCCAATTTTCAAATAATTTTGTAGAAATGTTTCTTGGAAGACCCTCTATCAGATTCCTTCAAGCCATGTTGATGGGTCGAAAAACATGGCCGCCAGGGGGCGGGGCTGTTTTGCCTTATATGGCTGTTTAGAGATTTAATTTTTGCCTAATGGCCGTGGAGCGATACTGGCCCTCTTGGGCCTCTTGTACTATGCGTCTCCATGTAGGAGAGTATCAGAAATGTAAGCGTCATTTCATTGGTTTTTAAATGCCCCTTTTTTTTTAAACGGGACGTATTATAGTATAGTTATATGCGGCGGATGGGCGGTGTCTTTAGAACTTGAGAAGCCTTTGTCCAATCATCACCAAATTTGGTCAGAATGTGTATTGGCATAATATCTTAGACAAGTTTGATAACTAGCTATATCGCTCAAGTCACTTGAGAGTTATTGCCATTTATCTATAGAAATTACCTAAAATTGGTCTTGTCTGCTCAATAACTTTAGAAGCCTTTGTCCAATCACCACCAAATGTTGTCAGAATGTGTATTGGCATAATATCTTGGACAAGTTTGATAACTAGCTATATCGTTTTAGTTACTCGAGAGTTATTGCCCTTTAATTATAGAAATTATCTAAAATTGGTCTTGTCTGCTCAATTACTTTAAAAGCCTTTGTCCAATCACCACCAAATTTAGTCAAAATGTGTATTGGCATAATATCTCAGACGAGTTCGATAACTAGCTATATTGCTGTAGTCACTTGAGAGTTATTTCCTTTTAATTATAGAAATTACCTAAAATCGGTCTTGTCTGATCAATAACTTTTGAAGCCTTTGTCCAATCATCACTAAATTTAGTCAGAAAGTGTATGGGCAGAATATCCTGGTCAAGTTCGATAACTAATCACGTTACCTTAATCACTCCACACTTATGTCCCTTGAAATGGCCAAAACTGTTTTTACAGTGTCCGCTCTCTAAATTCGTCTGACGTACAACCAATTATCACTATACTTGGTCTCAAAAAAACAGGACAGGCGTATTTTAATGACAGTAGGTGCTCTTGTTGTGTATTCTATTCTGTGCTGTCAAAATGGTGAAACGACAATTTACTATCCCACGGGGGATGTTGCAGCATAGTGGAGTCAACAACCATCGGTGTCCCAGGATGGAGTGATTGTAGATTTATTAACCTTTTCTCACAAACAGACGTATCTGCTGCAGAAGACTATTGTTACAATGTTTTCTACTCTATTCAGCAAATAAATTTCCATATAAAAAGTTGAAACAAGGCATCAATGTCTCTGGTCTCTCTCTTGTCATATGACCATAATTGGTACCATATTTAACCTAGTCACATAAAGAGTTTTAATCTGTCATGTTTGATTTGTGCATGACAATTTGCACGTATTTTCACCAGAAAATATGCAGGTATTATAATAATTTCATTTTTTGGGATTTTCTATATTTGGCATTATATGTTATTAATGTTTGCTTGCTGTGTTTTGATGTATGTGGGAAAGGTTAAAAACCATAAACAAACATCTTTTCTCAATACCTGATGTTTACATTTTAAACTTAAATTAATAACATGTGAAAGTTAACCCTTTCCCACATCCAACAAATCTGCAGCAGACCACTTTGAAAACATCTAGATTAAAGTAATGAGAATTTCAATAATTTAAAGAATAATTGATGAACAGCATTAAAAACATTGTAGCAAAGGCTAAACATAAACAACAACTCCTTTTGCCCTGAATGTTTTCAAAAGGGGTTTGCTGCACATGCGTCATAATGCATTATCAAGTAGGAGAGGGTTAACCTTTTCCCTCATACAACAATTCTGCAGCAGACGACTTTGAACATATTTTGTCAGAAAAAAAGAAAATCTCTATAATTGAATGGATAACTAAAAGTGGAAAATATTGTCACTATGTTTTCAAAAAGCCGTCTGCTGCAGAGGCTTCAGAAAGTGTCTATTTTAGGGAAAGGGTTAAGATAAAGAGTTGAAAACATTGAGGGCTAAGGATCTTGCATCTCATGTCAAAAAGGAAATGTCTGGAAATTTGGTAATCTACTATGATTGTTCAACTCCTCCTTTTTCCATGATGTTTGAAAATAGTTCTTTGCTGCAGAGGTGTCAAATGTTGTCTATATTGAAATTAAGGCTATTGATATGTAGGCGCCTGTTCTAGCCATGTAATAAAGAGAGAATTTTATTTGAACAAGCAATCCGCTTATCGTTATAAAACTCCTAATTTATTACATTTTGTGCTTGTGGTAGCAGTGAATACCAATCTAAAGAAAACAATAAATATGCACAGATTTTTTAAAGCATCTATCGATCAGTTTTTCCATAACTATATAATATCATGTAAAAGGTATTTCCCAAGAGAGACAATTTCAGTGTTTTCTTCTTTGAAGAAAGATTATGATATAAAATTGTAAACATGGTGAGGTGAGAGGAAATTGCGTTAATTGTGTGACTTTCTCATTTGAACTTAATGTTTCAAAATTACACTATAATTGAACTGTGTCAGGCAAAAAGGGGTCTTGCTGCATCTGGCCTGGTTAAAACTCAGTCTTTTTTGTCAATATGCACAGTGTAATATCAAAAGTGCATCTTTTGAAACATACTAAAGTTATAGTCCACCAGGTTTCACTTCCTGGACCCTCATAGTTACATTAAAATCTATAGTCCACTGGGTTTAACTTTCTGGACCCTCATTGTTACATTAAAATCTATAGTCCACTGGGTTTAACTTTCTGGACCCTCATTGTAACATTAAAATCTATAGTCTACTGGGTTTAACTTTCTGGACCCTCATTGTAACATTAAAATCTATAGTCTACTGGGTTTAACTTCCTGGACCCTCATTGTTACATTAAAATCTATAGTCCACTAGGTTTAACTTTCTGGACCCTCATTGTTACATTAAAATCTATAGTCCACTGGGTTTAACTTTCTGGACCCTCATTGTAACATTAAAATCTATAGTCTACTGGGTTTAACTTCCTTGACCCTCATTGTTACATTAAAAGCTATAGTCCACCAGGTTTCTCTTCCTTGACCCTCATTGTTACATTAAAATATATAGTCCACTGGGTTCACTTCCTGGACCCTCATTGTTACATTAAAATATATAGTCCACTGGGTTCACTTCCTGGACCCTCATTGTTACATTAAAAGCTATAGTCCACTGGGTTCACTTCCTGGACCCTCATTGTAACATTAAAATATATAGTCCACTGGGTTTAACTTTCTGGACCCTCATTGTTACATTAAAATCCATAGTCCACTAGGTTTCTCTTCCTGAACCCTCATTGTTACATTAAAATATATAGTCCACTGGGTTTAACGTCCTGGACCCTCATTGTTACATTAAAATCTATAGTCCACTGGGTTCACTTCGTGGACCCTCATTGTTACATTAAAATCTATAGTCCACTGGGTTTAACTTTCTGGACCCTCATTGTTACATTAAAAGCTATAGTCCACTAGGTTTCTCTTCCTGGACCCTCATTGTTACATTAAAATCTATAGTCCACTGGGTTTAACTTTCTGGACCCTCATTGTTACATTAAAAGCTATAGTCCACTAGGTTTCTCTTCCTGGACCCTCATTGTTACATTACGATCTATAGTCCACTGGGTTCACTTCCTGGACACTCATTGTTACATTAAAATCTATAGTCTACTGGGTTTAACTTCCTTGACCCTCATTGTTACATTAAAAGCTATAGTCCACTAGGTTTCTCTTCCTGGACCCTCATTGTTACATTAAAATCTATAGTCCACTGGGTTCACTTCCTGGACCCTCAGTGTTACATTGAAATCTATAGCCCACTAGGTTTCACTTCCTGCACCCTCATTGTTACATTAAAATCAGGGCTGCAACAAAACCCTTGTTTTGGCTGATGCAACTGTTTTTGTGTGGGCTGACTCTGCTGGGAGATATATAAGAATCCCTTCTCATGACTGACTTTGCTGGGAGATATATAAGAATCCCTTCTCACGACTGACTTTGCTGGGAGATATATAAGAATTCCTTCTCACGACTGACTTTGCTGGGAGATATATAAGAATCCCTTCTCAAGGCTTACTTTGCTGGGAGATATATAAGAATCCCTTCTCCTGACTGACTTTTCTGGGAGATATATAAGAATCCCTTCTCATGACTAATTTTGCTGGGAGATATATAAGAATCCCTTCTCACTACTGACTTTGCTGGGAGATATATAAGAATCCCTTCTCACTACTGACTTTGCTGGGAGATATATAAGAATCCTTTCTCATGACTGACTTTGCTGGGAGATATATAAGAATCCCTTCTCAAGGCTGACTTTGCTGGGAGATATATAAAATCTTTTCTCATGACTGACTTTTTTGCTGGGAGATATATAAGAATTCCTTCTCACGGCTGACTTTGCTGGGAGATATATAAGAATCCTTTCTCACTACTGACTTTGCTGGGAGATATATAAGAATCCCTACTCAAGTCTTACTGTGTGCTGGGAGATATATAAGAATCCCTTCTCATGACTGACTTTGCTGGGAGATATATAAGAATCCCTTCTCAGGACTGACTTTGCTGGGAGGTATATAAGAATCCTTTCTCAGGACTGACTTTGCTGGGAGATATATAACAATCCCTTCTCACGGCTGACTTTGCTGGGAGATATATAACAATCCCTTCTCACGGCTGACTTTGCTGGGAGATATATAAGAATCCCTTCTCAAGGCTTACTGTGCTGGGTGATATATAAGAATCCCTTCTAACAGCTGACTTTGCTGGGAGATATATAAGAATCCCTTCTCAGGACTGACTTTGCTGGGAGATATATAAGAATCCCTTCCCACAGCTGACTTTGCTGGGAGATATATAAGAATCCCTTCTCACAACTTACTTTGCTGGGAGATATATAATAATCCCTTCTGACGGCTGACTTTGCTGGGAGATATATAAGAATCCCTTCTCACGACTGACTTTGCTGGGAGATATATAAGAATCCCTTCTCACTCATCTGTCTCTGCATCTACCTATGCATCATACTTTCACTTGATGACATCTTGACATCTTGTGTCTAGACATGTAGGTGTATTTTAACACATCTGCAGCAAACAACTTTGGAAATCATAGCACATTGTATGAGCAATTTGTCCTTTTGCCACAATGTTTTCAACGCTTTCCTATAACTCATCTACAGAGAGTTTCCATATTTTTCTTAGAAATTTTCAAATTCATCTGTTACTGTACAGTTTGCTGTATCTTGGAAAAGTGTTACAATTTTCAGCTGATCTGTTGGTTGCATAAACAAACAGTCTGAATTATTAATGCAATTGACACCCAATTGCAAAACTAAACACTCTGTCATTCTTTCATTGTGATTGTGATTGAGGTGTATCTAAATATTTTATTAAAGTGATTAAAAGTTCAAACCTGTATACATAAGCAGAACATTTTTTATCTCAATGCTTTCAAGTTAACTTTGCCAATAACTCAACATTTTCAAATGAAACTTGATGCACATGTTCCTAGGTGTTATAATTATTCAGTAATGCCCCTTTTTCGACTAGGAATAAACAGACGAGTGTTAACATTCACTCCACAGCACTCTAGTTCACGAAACTATTTCATAGATAAACTGTTCTATTTGACTTGAAAATGAAATGAAATTCTGTTTTCTAGTGACAAGACTTTTGACAATAGTGTGTTCTTCTGATCCTCTGTGTCATTGAAACATGTTGGGTCCTGTTTGTGATTAGCTTAGATATAGGCTTAGGCTTAAGTTTCATGTTACATAATTGAATATGTTTATCCATGTTTAACCAGTGATTATTTAAGATACAATTACATTATTTATTTCTTCAAATTTGACTATCTTCACTTATATTGCAAAAATGTTGCTTTTCAATCACAAATTTTGCGATTATTTCATCATCTCGTTTCATGGTTAAATATTTCTGTCTCTCAAACACAGTTACATATATATAGGCAACATGATTCTTTTAAAAAAAATAAACATGGATAAACATAATCAATCATGTAACATGATAAAGGTTTTGCTAGGGTGTGAACACTGACTATAAAGGCCAAATTAATGTATGATCCAATTTTCATGAAAGTTCATCAGATTATTTATTTCTATTTAATCTTCATGTAGTTTATGTTTGAATGAAGCAATTTCGCCTTTTGCAGCAATGATTTTTTTTTCTATTCAATATTTATACTTTTATTTGTACAGATTTTCTTTATTTTTCCTGGATATTTTCAAAGTCCTCTGCTGAAGAATGGTTGGGTCTGTTTTCCAATGATTTTGAGTGTGATTGTACTAGAACAAATAAAGGGGGGGGAAGGGTAAAATCTCTGATATTCGAAATATTGTTGGAAAAAAATGTTTATTTTGAGCAATTTTTCTAATACCTCCGTGTTTTTAAATGTTGTTTGCAGCAAAGGCATCCAATGTTCTCTCAAGAAAAGGGTTAAATAGAAACAATTATAGAAAAGAGTTAATAGATCAATGCTTGAATAGAGTGTATTTGACTGGACAAGTCCAACCTGATATTGTTAACTTGTACTTCAAGCATGACACTGCGAAACCAAATCACCCATTCATTTATATTATCATTCTTTTCATTTTGGAAAATAATGGTAATACATGTATAATTGGTGAAAGTTACTTTCTATAGACTGTGTACAAAATACATTGTGTGTTGATTGTTTGGTGTAATTGACTTTTAGTAATGGGACTTTATTTTTATTTACCGTATGTGTATGTTTTAGTTCAGCTGCATGGTTCTAGAGAACATGTTGATACAAACAATCTTGGAATTGTGATATTGTGATATTTTGGAAATTGATTTATTAACACTTTACACCATACAGACATTGATTTATTAACACTTTCCACCATACAGGCTCATCTTGACAATTGCAACAGATGACATTTTGAAAACATTGTAAGAGGAAAGATAGCTAATCATTTCTCCTTTTACCACAATTTTTAAATCAAATTAATAATTATATATTTTTTTAGGAGACTTTCTAGATGTCTACAGCAGATTAATTGTAAGAATATATTTTTGATACAACTAAATTATAAATAAACCATTTTACCTGGTATAATATTTTGAGATACTTCTTGGGAACTAAATGTACATTTAGAAAAGAATATGAGTTTGATACAGAATTGAAAACATTGTGGGTAAAAGAGAAATTGCTTGTTTTCAGAAATGTTCTGAATATTTTTAAAAACTGCATTTGGTTTTTTTCCCCTGTTTTTTTTCCTTTTCTACTTTTTAATATTTGTAGGTTTGTGTATTATGCAATATTTTTTTCAATTGTAAATTAATGAAAAAAAGAGTTTTGTATGGACATACCTATAGCTAACTATACAAAGAAAGAAATGAAAAAAGTTCTGAATTCTTTTTTTTCTTTTTTTAAAATACAGATTGTTTATTGATTGTGAGATTTTCTATGCGTATAGGATCCTGTAAGATTAATACCATTCAAAAGTTGTTATAATGATAAAGAGTTAAACATTGACCTGCAGAAATGAAGATATTTTTAACTCTTATTACCGGTATGCCTGAAAGAGAAGTCCCTAGATGCCTCTGTTGCAAATGACTTTCTAAAACAGTATGGAAAAAGTAGAAATTACACTTTCTGGGCATTTGTTTCCCTTTTTCACTCTATTTTCCGTTTTGTATCTAGTTTGCAGATGTAACACTTTACTCTTTAATGTGTTCAGAACTGATAGTTTAACCTTTTCCCACTTATGACTCTGCAGCAGACAACTTAACAGGGAAAAGGTTTACTTCTGTTTGATAAAAAAAAATCATTTCGAAGAGAATTATATTATGTACTGCAATCAATTGAATAGGATTGTACTGTGATTAAAAAAGTTCAAAGTTTGCGAGTTTTAATGCGTTTTTATTTTATGCAACGTTTATAGCACTGATACCAGCAGATAATAATAAAAGTTAGACATTGTGCTAAACAATTTTGACTAAATTCATAATGGATTTGGATTACGATCAACTTCGAGATATTCGTAGACGATTCTTATCTGTTTCAGATGTAAGTATTGATGTTTACTGGTTTAGTTTCACAATGTTTTCAATTTCATATAATATTTTGTCCACAAACTGTCCTAATTTTCAGACTTATTTATTTAAAATGGTTTTTGAGGCAAGTTCTTACAACTCATCACCATGTTCACTCTGAATGTCTGATTTCTGGGTTCTGAATTATTTAACTTACTATGATAAATATGGTATGCCCAGTTAACTTACTTATGGACAATAATACGCCTAATTAACTTACTTATGGATAATAGTACACCTAGTTAACTTATGGACAATTGTTGATTCTGAATTAGTACACCTATAGTTAACTTATGGACAATTGTTGATTCTGAATTAGTACGCCTAGTTAACTTACTAAATGTCTGATTTCTGGGTTCTAAATTAGTACGCCTAGTTAACTTACTTAATGTCTGATTTCTGAGTTCTAAATTAGTTTGCCTAGTTAACTTACTTATAGACATGATTCTGATTTAGTATGCCTAGTTAATTTACTAAATGTCTGATTTCTGGGTTCTAAATTAGTACGCCTAGTTAACTTACTTAATGTCTGATTTCTGGGTTCTAAATTAGTTCGCCTAGTTAACTTACTTATGGACATGATTCTGAATTAGTAGGCCTAGTTAACTTACTAAATGTCTGATTTCTGGGTTCTAAATTAGTTTGCCTAGTTAACTTACTTATGGACATGATTCTGATTTAGTATGCCTAGTTAACTTACATATGGACATGATTCTGATTTAGTATGCCTAGTTAACTTACTTATGGACAATTGTTGATTCTGATTTAGTACACCTAGTTAACTTACTTATGGACAACTGCATGTTGATTCTGAATTAGTATGCCTAGTAAACTTATTTATGGACAATTGTTTATATTGAGTTAGTACACCTAGTTTAAACTATTTATGGACGATTGTTGATTCTGATTTAGTACACCTAGTTAACTTTCTTATGGACAATTGTTAATTCTGAATTAGCACACCTAGTTAGCTATTTATGGACAATTGTTGATTTTGAATTAGTTCACCTATATAAGTTAACTTACTTATGCACAATTGTTGATATTGATTTAGTACGCCAAGTTAACTATCTTATGGACAATTGTTGATATTGATTTAGTATGCCAAGTTAACTTACTTATGGACAATTGTTGATTCTGAACTAGTATGCCTAGTTAACTTACTTATGGATGCAGTGATATAACTAAAAATGTGTTGAAAGTGGTATTAAACACCAGACAATCAACAACTTCCTTATTGACAATTGTTGATTCTGATTTAGTACACCTAGTTAACTTTCTTATGGACAATTGTTAATTCTGAATTAGAACGCCCAGTTTTACTCATGGACAAATGTTGGTTATCATCATCTGATTTTTATTGCAAATATGAAGTTGGAATGTTGAAAAAGTAGTCATAGAGAAGAATGAGTGGAAAGACAGGCTTATCTGGATATTCAATGTTTCTAGATACCCCCAATTTTTTTTTTTAGTGTTCACTCAATTATTCAAAACCATGAGTTCACCAAATAATGAGGCTAACCCTTTCCTAAATGCAGAAATGTTTAACCCTTTCCCTCATACGACAATTCAGCAGCAGACGACTTTGAACATATTTTGTCAAATAATGGAAAATCTCTATAATTGAATGGATAACCTATGACTAAAAGTGGAAATCATTGTGACAAAAGGAGAAATTGCACGTTTTGTGCAATTTCTTCTTTTGTAACTATGTTTTCAAAAAGCTGTCTGCTGCAGAGGCGTCAGAAAGCGTCTATATGAGGGAAAGGGTTAAATACCTTTAAAGCAGCAGACTTATGAAAACATCTTGATAACAGTAGAAATTTCTCAATACAATTAAGCAATTCCTCTATTTGCCACATTGTTAACTCTTTTCAATCAAATACATTGGTGCAGGTAGAGAGTTGGCCTCTGGTACCAAAGGTACCAGGTTCGAATACCTTGATGAGCGAGTTCTGCCTTTGGAATCTTCCACATAAACGGCCAGAGCTGTACTGGTTATGCCTCCAGGAAGCAGACATCGAGCGTGATTAATATAAGCCCCTGGGGTTCAAAATTGGCCGTGCCGCGGTGGTCACCTGTTTTATATAGAGATGAATAGGGAAACACTTTGAAACTCTTCTTTTCTGAAACCAAAAGGCCTGAAGCTTAGATATTTGGTAAGTACAATGTTCTAGTGTTAGCATTGTCTAGTTGTCCAACACGAAGATTGGTCAAATTATGCCCCTTCGGTCAAAATTGGCCCCTCCCTGGAGGTTATCTGTTTTACATAGAGATATATAGGAAAAAGCTTAAATGATTAAATGTAGGTGATTTAAGATGTTTATTTTGCTTGAAACAAATTAAGGAAAGAAGAAACTCTGATCAAGCATGAAAACTGATAGAAATAAAGAAAATCAGTTCTTTCGCACCCAATTTATTTCGTACTTGACACTTTTTATGTCACCTGCGTAGCATGGTAGGCACTTAGGGATTACTTTTCTTTTGTCCGGCGTCTCAGAGGATTACATTGAAACTTCTGACAAATGTTTATATCAATGTGTGTGACTGGTTCACAAAAGGGGGATAATCCAAATATTTTTATATCAGAGTTATTGCCCCTTTTCTGTCAAAAATTTAAATTTTCAAATTACTTTTTTTCTACTCAAAGGATTGGATTGAAACTTCTGACAAATGTTTATATCAATCTTTGTGATGGGTTCACAAAAGATGGATAATCCAAATATTTTAATATCAGAGTTATTGCCCCTTTTCTGTCAAAAATTAAAATTTTCTGACATGGCCCCGGCAGGTGACACACGTGCTCTGGGGAGCACTCCATTCTAGTTAATTTGTAATTCCCAGGGCTTGCAACTGGTAATTTGCTTGCGCCATGCATATATTTTATGCATCAATGACACAAGGGCGATCATGTATATAAGACTAATGAGTGTCATGAATGAAGATGTGGTAAAAAATAAATTAATGCGACATTGATGCATCAACTTTCTATTGTTTGGTTACTTTATGTTGCATTTCCCACACAATTGTGGAACTCATAAATACTGGCCATTTTGCTTTAGTACTCAAGTAAGTAAACATACTTATACTCATAATTTAAGATGAGTAATGAGTACTGCTGAGTACTTGAAAAATGGTACTCGAGTATGTTCAAGTAGCACAGCCCTGATCTGCAGCAGACATGCAGCTTTTGTCACAATGTTTTCAACTCTATTCAATAATTGCACTTTAGTTCTCAAAATTGTACATGATTTGGCCGTTTTGCTTTTTAAGTCATCTGATGCAGATTTCTTGTATGTGGGAAAGGGTTAAGTTAAAGTTTGGAATTTATCAAGTCCTTTGTTGACTGGCTGATAGGTTTGATTAAAATCCATCAAAAACGTGGTACATTTTAATCTGCTGAGTTTCTATACATTGTGATAAATTCTACTTAGGGTAGGGTCAGTTACACTCACTTAGCTCATACAGGTGACCTGTAATGCCTCTGTAGCAGATCACTATTGAAACCATTTTGGCTGCAGGAGATATCTAGCTGATCACTATTGAAATCATTTTGGCTGCAGGAGTTATCTAGCTGATCACTATTGAAATCATTTTGGCTGCAGGAGTTATCTAGCAGATCACTATTGAAACTGCAGGAGATATCTAGCATATCACTATTGAAACCATTTTGGCTGCAGGAGTTATCTAGCTGATCACTATTGAAACCATTTTGGCTGCAGGAGATATCTAGCAGATCACTATTGAAACCATTTTGGCTGCCGAAGTTATCTAGCTGATCACTATTGAAATCATTTTGGCTGCAGGAGATATATAGCTGATCACTATTGAAACCATTTTGGCTGCAGGAGATATCTAGCTGATCACTATTGAAACCATTTTGGCTGCAGGAGATATCTAGCTGATCACTATTGAAATCATTTTGGCTGCAGGAGTTATCTAGCTGATCACTATTGAAATCATTTTGGCTGCAGGAGATATCTAGCAGATCACTATTGAAACCATT
Organism: Serripes groenlandicus; assembly: GCA_031761405.1. Classification (NCBI taxonomy): domain Eukaryota; kingdom Metazoa; phylum Mollusca; class Bivalvia; order Cardiida; family Cardiidae; genus Serripes; species Serripes groenlandicus. Next base: position 74,218,935 of record JASEVX010000003.1, read on the forward strand.
TTGGCTGCAGGAGTTATCTAGCTGATCACTATTGAAATCATTTTGGCTGCAGGAGATATCTAGCAGATCACTATTGAAACCATTTTGGCTGCAGGAGTTATCTAGCTGATCACTATTGAAACCATTTTGGCTGCAGGAGTTATCTAGCTGATCACTATTGAAACTATTTTGGCTGCAGGAGTTATCTAGCAGATCACTATTGAAACCATTTTGGCTGCAGGAGTTATCTAGCAGATCACTATTGAAACCATTTTGGCTGCAGGAGTTATCTAGCTGATCACTATTGAAACCATTTTGGCTGCAGGAGATATCTAGCAGATCACTATTGAAACCATTTTGGCTGCAGGAGATATCTAGCAGATCACTTGAAATCATTTTGGCTGCAGGAGATATCTAGCAGATCACTATTGAAACCATTTTGGCTGCAGAAGATATCTGTAGCAGTCAACTTTTGAAACCATTTTTGTTGTATGAATTTTTTTGGGAAAAGTTTATTGTCTGCTAAAAAATATTAACTAATGCTAATGTTTTGATCAATGTTCCCATTTTATTCAATCATTTTAGATTTTTTAGCTTTAGAGGCATCAAAAGTGTTTTTTGATACTTTAACTTTTGACACAAACCATTGGTACTTTCAATGACACATTAAGTGACTTATATGATAAAGACTTGCCTCATCACAAATCAATATTGTAGTGTTTAGGTACCTTGTTTAATTCCCCGTCTCAGACTTGAACCCTTTCCCACTTACAACAAATCTGCAGCAGACAACTATATAGGCTCAAATATGGAAAATCTCCATTAATGAAAGTGAAGTTTCAATGTTTTGCTGCTGATGCTACAAAATGCGTCTGTAAGTTGGAAAGGGTTAAAGACTTGTGGTTGATGTGTTAGCCTTGGAGCTGCAGATTGTTGGGATAGTTTTGCCATTGATGTTACAGAGTCTGACAGTGTCTTACTGTTAGTGTACGATAGTACACTCTAACTGGTTATACTTTACCATTAATAGTACAGAGTCTGACAGTGTCTTACTGTTAGTGTATGATAGTACACTCTAATTGGTTGTACTTTACCATTAATATTACAGAGTCTGACAGTGTCTTACTGTTAGTGTATGATAGAACACTCTTACTGGTTGTACTTTACCATTACTATTACAGAGTCTGACAGTGTCTTACTGTTAGTGTATGATAGTACACTCTAACTGGTTGTACTTTACCATTAATATTACAGAGTCCCACAGTGTCTTACTGTTAGTGTATGATAGTACACTCTAACTGGTTGTACTTTACCATTAATATTACAGAGTCTGATAGTGTCTTACTGTTAGTGTACGATAGTACACTCTAACTGGTTGTACTTTACCATTGATATTACAGAGTCTGACAGTGTCTTACTGTTAGTGTATGATAGAACACTCTAACTGGTTGTACTTTACCATTAATATTACAGAGTCTGACAGTGTCTTACTGTTAGTGTATGATAGAACACTCTAACTGGTTGTACTTTACCATTAATATTACAGAGTCTGACAGTGTCTTACTGTTAGTGTATGATAGTACACTCTTACTGGTTGTACTTTACCATTAATATTACAGAGTCTGACAGTGTCTTACTGTTAGTGTACGATAGTACACTCTAACTGGTTGTACTTTACCATTGATATTACAGAGTCTTACAGTGTCTTACTGTTAGTGTATGATAGAACACTCTAACTGGTTGTACTTTACCATTGATATTACAGAGTCTTACAGTGTCTTACTGTTAGTGTATGATAGAACTCTCTAACTGGTTGTACTTTACCATTAATATTACAGAGTCTGACAGTGTCTTACTGTTAGTGTATGATAGTACACTCTAACTGGTTGTACTTTACCATTATTATTACAGAGTCCCACAGTGTCTTACTGTTAGTGTATGATAGTACACTCTTACTGGTTGTACTTTACCATTAATATTACAGAGTCCCACAGTGTCTTACTGTTAGTGTATGATAGTACACTCTAACTGGTTGTACTTTACCATTAATATTATAGAGTCTGACAGTGTCTTACTGTTAGTGTATGATAGAACACTCTAACTGGTTGTACTTTACCATTAATATTATAGAGTCTGACAGTGTCTTACTGTTAGTGTATGATAGTACACTCTAACTGGTTGTACTTTACCATTAATATCACAGAGTCTTACAGTGTCTTACTGTTAGTGTATGATAGAACACTCTAACTGGTTGTACTTTACCATTAATATTACAGAGTCTGACAGTGTCTTACTGTTAGTGTATGATAGTACACTCTAACTTGTTGTACTTTACCATTAATATTACAGAGTCTGCCAGTGTCTTACTGTTAGTGTATGATAGTACACTCTAACTGGTTGTACTTTACCATTAATATTATAGAGTCTGACAGTGTCTTACTGTTAGTGTATGATAGAACACTCTAACTGGTTGTACTTTACCATTAATATTACAGAGTCTGACAGTGTCTTACTGTTAGTGTATGATAGAACACTCTAACTGGTTGTTCTTTACCATTAATATTACAGAGTCTTACAGTGTCTTACTGTTAGTGTACGATAGTACACTCTAACTGGTTGTACTTTACCATTGATATTACAGAGTCTGACAGTGTCTTACTGTTAGTGTATGATAGTACACTCTAACTGGTTGTACTTTACCATTAATATTACAGAGTCTGACAGTGTCTTACTGTTAGTGTATGATAGTACACTCTAACTGGTTGTACTTTACCATTGATATTACAGAGTCCCACAGTGTCTTACTGTTAGTGTATGATAGAACACTCTTACTGGTTGTACTTTACCATTAATATTACAGAGTCTGACAGTGTCGTACTGTTAGTGTATGATAGTACACTCTAACTGGTTGTACTTTACCATTAATATTACAGAGTCTGACAGTGTCTTACTGTAAGTGTATGATAGAACACTCTTACTGGTTGTACTTTACCATTAATATTACAGAGTCTGACAGTGTCTTACTGTTAGTGTATGATAGAACACTCTAACTGGTTGTACTTTACCATTGATATTACAGAGTCTGACAGTGTCTTACTGTTATTGTATGATAGTACACTCTAACTGTGCTGAAAATGCTGAGTGTGACCTTCTTTTTGATTTTCGGTTAAAGTTTTGGGGCAAGTAGGATTTTATTTTATTTTTTTAACTTTTTCTGAATAAGTACTTGTGCTAGGGCTTTTATATTTGGAAAATAATTACATTTAATACATTTCTTCATATTATATGCTGAAGATGCTGAGTGTGACCTTCTGTTTGCGGTAAAACACATGCTTTTGGGTGGTTAAAGTTTTAGGGCAAGTTGGCTTTTTCATTTAATTTTCAAATTTTTCTAAATAAGTACTTGTGTTAGGGCTTCCATATTTGGAATATAATTACATGTAATACCTTTCTTCACATTGTATGTTGAAGATGCTGAGTGTGACTTTTAGGGGGTAAAAAACATGATTTTTGTTTGATTTTGATAATTTTAGATAAATTCTTAATTTTTGGTTACATTTCTTTCTAATTGTGATCATTTATTTATCAAATATAATTCTTCAACATATCAAACGGGTTTTGCATGGTGTCAACCATTAGGAAAACCTTTTTTTAAGGTTTTGCTAATTTTGGACTCGGTCAGTTTTAACATTTGCATTTAGCTCAACGTTAAAGTTACATCATTCAAATCACTTCATACTTCACATATTTGTTAAGGACCATCGTACAATTAGGTTAGATAACTCCATTGTATCCTAAATATGGAGTAATGGCCCTTGATTGACTTAAACAAATTTATTTTTAAATTATATTTAAATGTATGTATATCTATTCAGTTGCTTTTACGTATAGAGTCTGATAGTGTCTTACTGTTAGTGTACGATAGTACACTCTAACTGGTTGTACTTTACCATTGATATTACAGAGTCTGACAGTGTCTTACTGTTAGTGTATGATAGAACACTCTAACTGGTTGTACTTTACCATTAATATTACAGAGTCTGACAGTGTCTTACTGTTAGTGTATGATAGAACACTCTAACTGGTTGTACTTTACCATTAATATTACAGAGTCTGACAGTGTCTTACTGTTAGTGTATGATAGTACACTCTTACTGGTTGTACTTTACCATTAATATTACAGAGTCTGACAGTGTCTTACTGTTAGTGTACGATAGTACACTCTAACTGGTTGTACTTTACCATTGATATTACAGAGTCTTACAGTGTCTTACTGTTAGTGTATGATAGAACACTCTAACTGGTTGTACTTTACCATTGATATTACAGAGTCTTACAGTGTCTTACTGTTAGTGTATGATAGAACTCTCTAACTGGTTGTACTTTACCATTAATATTACAGAGTCTGACAGTGTCTTACTGTTAGTGTATGATAGTACACTCTAACTGGTTGTACTTTACCATTATTATTACAGAGTCCCACAGTGTCTTACTGTTAGTGTATGATAGTACACTCTTACTGGTTGTACTTTACCATTAATATTACAGAGTCCCACAGTGTCTTACTGTTAGTGTATGATAGTACACTCTAACTGGTTGTACTTTACCATTAATATTATAGAGTCTGACAGTGTCTTACTGTTAGTGTATGATAGAACACTCTAACTGGTTGTACTTTACCATTAATATTATAGAGTCTGACAGTGTCTTACTGTTAGTGTATGATAGTACACTCTAACTGGTTGTACTTTACCATTAATATCACAGAGTCTTACAGTGTCTTACTGTTAGTGTATGATAGAACACTCTAACTGGTTGTACTTTACCATTAATATTACAGAGTCTGACAGTGTCTTACTGTTAGTGTATGATAGTACACTCTAACTTGTTGTACTTTACCATTAATATTACAGAGTCTGCCAGTGTCTTACTGTTAGTGTATGATAGTACACTCTAACTGGTTGTACTTTACCATTAATATTATAGAGTCTGACAGTGTCTTACTGTTAGTGTATGATAGAACACTCTAACTGGTTGTACTTTACCATTAATATTACAGAGTCTGACAGTGTCTTACTGTTAGTGTATGATAGAACACTCTAACTGGTTGTTCTTTACCATTAATATTACAGAGTCTTACAGTGTCTTACTGTTAGTGTACGATAGTACACTCTAACTGGTTGTACTTTACCATTGATATTACAGAGTCTGACAGTGTCTTACTGTTAGTGTATGATAGTACACTCTAACTGGTTGTACTTTACCATTAATATTACAGAGTCTGACAGTGTCTTACTGTTAGTGTATGATAGTACACTCTAACTGGTTGTACTTTACCATTGATATTACAGAGTCCCACAGTGTCTTACTGTTAGTGTATGATAGAACACTCTTACTGGTTGTACTTTACCATTAATATTACAGAGTCTGACAGTGTCGTACTGTTAGTGTATGATAGTACACTCTAACTGGTTGTACTTTACCATTAATATTACAGAGTCTGACAGTGTCTTACTGTAAGTGTATGATAGAACACTCTTACTGGTTGTACTTTACCATTAATATTACAGAGTCTGACAGTGTCTTACTGTTAGTGTATGATAGAACACTCTAACTGGTTGTACTTTACCATTGATATTACAGAGTCTGACAGTGTCTTACTGTTATTGTATGATAGTACACTCTAACTGTGCTGAAAATGCTGAGTGTGACCTTCTTTTTGATTTTCGGTTAAAGTTTTGGGGCAAGTAGGATTTTATTTTATTTTTTTAACTTTTTCTGAATAAGTACTTGTGCTAGGGCTTTTATATTTGGAAAATAATTACATTTAATACATTTCTTCATATTATATGCTGAAGATGCTGAGTGTGACCTTCTGTTTGCGGTAAAACACATGCTTTTGGGTGGTTAAAGTTTTAGGGCAAGTTGGCTTTTTCATTTAATTTTCAAATTTTTCTAAATAAGTACTTGTGTTAGGGCTTCCATATTTGGAATATAATTACATGTAATACCTTTCTTCACATTGTATGTTGAAGATGCTGAGTGTGACTTTTAGGGGGTAAAAAACATGATTTTTGTTTGATTTTGATAATTTTAGATAAATTCTTAATTTTTGGTTACATTTCTTTCTAATTGTGATCATTTATTTATCAAATATAATTCTTCAACATATCAAACGGGTTTTGCATGGTGTCAACCATTAGGAAAACCTTTTTTTAAGGTTTTGCTAATTTTGGACTCGGTCAGTTTTAACATTTGCATTTAGCTCAACGTTAAAGTTACATCATTCAAATCACTTCATACTTCACATATTTGTTAAGGACCATCGTACAATTAGGTTAGATAACTCCATTGTATCCTAAATATGGAGTAATGGCCCTTGATTGACTTAAACAAATTTATTTTTAAATTATATTTAAATGTATGTATATCTATTCAGTTGCTTTTACGTATAGAGTATATAATATGATTTAATAGTACTTAAGTGCAATATAATGAAATAGTGCTTTATGTGAATAAGCGGCCTGTAGTCGAGCGCGCTGTCCTCCGACAGCTCTTGTTCTCTCAATAATAACTTATGCTAGGGCTTTTATATTTGGAATATAATTACATCTAATACCTGTCTTCATATTGTATGCTGAAGATTCTGAGTGTGACCTTCTTTTTGGGGTAAAAAACATGATTTTCAGTGGTTAAAGTTTTAGGGCAAGTTGGAATTCTTTTTTTTTTTTTTTTTTTTTTCTGAATAAGTATTTGTGCTACGGCTTTAATACTTGGAATGTAGTTACATCTCATACCTTTCTTCACATTAAATGCTGAAGATGCTGAGTGTGACCTTATTTTTGGGGTAAAAAACCTGATTTTCGGTGGTTAAAGTTTTAGGGCAAGTTGGAATTTTTTTTTTAATTTTTTTTTCTCCATAAGTACTTTTGCTAGGGCTTTTATATTTGGAATATAATTACATCTAATACCTTTCTTCATATTGTATGCTGAAGATTCTGAGTGTGACCTTCTTTTCGGGGTAAAAGACGTGATTTTGGGTGGTTAAAGTTTTAGGGCAAGTTGGCATTTTCATTTAATTTTTTAATTTTTCTCAATAAGTATTTGTGCTTCAGCTTTAATATTTGGAATGTAGTTACATCTTATACCTTTCTTTAATTTGAATGCTGAAGATGCTGAGTGTGACCTTCTTTTTGGGGTAAAAAACATGATTTTGTGTGGTTAAAGTTTTAGGGCAAGTTGGAAATTTTCATTTAATTTTTTAATTTTTCTCAATAAGTACTTGTGTTAGGGCTTTCATATTTGGAATATAATTACATATAATACCTTTCTTCACATTGTATGTTGAAGATGCTGAGTGTGACTTTTTGGGAATAAATAACATGATTTTTGTTTGATTTTGAGAATTTTAGATAAATTCATAATTTTTGGTTACATTCCTTTCTAATTGTGATCATTCATTTATCAAATATAATTCTTCAACATATCAAACGAGTTTTGCATGATGTCAAACATTTGGTAAACCTTTTTTCAAGGTTTTGCTATTTTTGGACTCGGTCAGTTTTAACATTTGCGTTTAGCTCAACGCTAAAGTTTCATAATTCAAATCACTTCATACTTCATACATTTGTTAAGGACCATCGTACAAATAGGTTAGATAACTCCATTGTATCCTAAATATGGAGTAATGGCCCTTGAATTACTTAGACAATTTTGCCACAATGTTTTCCACTTTTTGTCATAGGTTATCCATTCAATTATGGAGATTTTCTATGTTTTGACAAAATACTTTCAAAGTCGTCTGCTGCAGAATTGCCGTATGAGGGAAAGGGTTAATAGTACTTAAGTGCAATATAATGAAATATATAGTGCTTTATGTGAATAAGCGGCATATAGTCGAGCGCGCTGTCCTCCGACAGCTCTTGTTGTATTTGTTGTATATTGGAAAAGGTTATTACAATTCCTTATTTGATACAGTAAGGTTTATTATATTTGTTGTATATAGGAAAAGGTTAATACAGTTTAAAAACAGTAAGGTTTGTCATATTTGCTGTATATGGTAAAAGGTTGATATAATTCCTTGTCTGAAACAGTGATTCTATCAGGATATAACCCAATGAAAAGCAAGCAATGAATATTAATAAAAAGAAATGTCTGCTTCTGATCCATCAATATTCATTGTTAGAGAATTTCATGGTTATGTTTTTTTTCCATCCATTTCAGGAGTTGGAAGATTATAGAAGCACTGCCAAGTCCGCTGTGCATGAGAAGCTTGTTGCCATTGCACGTGCCAAAGAGTTGATGAGACAAGAACATCAGTCGGAGATAGAGAGGATCGTGGAACAAATGAGAAATGTGTGTGTTTTGTTCTTTCAATTATTATACAGTCAAACCTGTGCTAACGGTCACCTGTTATAAGCATCCACCTTCCTTAAGTGGCCAGTTTCAGACCCTCCCGTCGAAATTTACTATATAACTTAACTGCAATAGGCGGTCACCTGGTCAACGCGGCCAGCGGTCAACATTTTTGGTCCCAAATGCATTAAAAACCTCCTAAAACGGCCACCAAATGAACAAATTTTACCGTAAAATATCGATTTTGGCATATGAAAATTTCATTACGGCCACAGAATTAATCCAATTAAATCAAATAATTATAATATATCTTCAATTTAAAATAAGTTGCTTTTAGTTGAAACTTTCTTAATTGGCCGTAAACAAACCAAACAAAGCTGTTATTGTGTTCTACATAATCGCCATTTTTCCAACTCAAACCAAACAAAGCTGTTATTGTGGTCTACATAATCGCAATTTTTCTGACCGTGTAATGCGTGATAGTTTTCACATCTCTATTTTTAGCTTGCGTAATTGGTAAAATAGACAGATCAAAGTGTTTTGTGTAAACACGTTAACTGTGAAAAAGTCGGCATGTAAAAAGATTAAAGAAGCTAACGTTTTTGAGACGATAATTAGAATGGCAGTTTGTTCGTGTTTTTAACGAACGATAAGGAATTACAGTAACTCATTAAGTTCACACTTGTAAACAGCGCTAATTGTTAAAAAATATAATCTTTGGAAATGATTTATTGTGATTTAAATCATAAATGTTTTGATTGTCAGCGTGTTAAAAATGCCACCAAAACGGAAGTTTTTGACTTTGGATGAACGTGATGAGGTTGTGAAACTGTGAGAGTCCGGAAAAAGCAGTAGATTTATCGCGGATAAATTAGGTGTTGGGAGGACCCAAATTCAAAATGTTTGTAAACGGAAACGTGAAGTTATGGAGGAGTACGATTCGAACTCTAAACCCGGAGAGTAAACGTGTTCGTCGAGTGACTGCCAATGATGAGATCAATGAACTGTGTTACAAGTGGTTTTGTGATGCTACTTCGCGAAAGGTTAACGTTAAACTTGAGACTGGAATCCCAGTCCAAGCAGAAGAAAATCACTGATTTTTTATATAAATTTACCCATCAACTGTTACTGTGGTTAAGACAATGGTACATAAACAGACAAATGAATTAAATAAAGAATAAGATTCAAAATGTTTATTATGGTACACATGTATTTCATGATCAATGCAAGTTAAATAAAACAATTTTCAATTTCAGCTGTTTTTTGTTCATTTTCTATTAAAAAATGGTTATTAAATCCCTCGAAATATAAGTGTATGTATACATAGTATCACATACATGAAAAAAGAATATGTGCCAAAATCTCTGTGAAAATTGATGACCCTGTAGTAGGCAGCCACCTGTCTTAAGCAGCCAATTTGGCCCTTTCCCTTGACTGGCTGCTTAAGACAGGTTTGACTGTAGTTGGATGGCATGTAGTTAGAATTCAAACCAAGCTTAGCAAAAAAATTCTCTAAGCCTTTTCTATATACAACAAATCTGCAGCAGATGATTTTTAAAATATGTAGACAAAATATGGAACATCTCTATAAATGTAAATGTACTTACTAAATAGAGGTGAAAACATTGTGGCAAAAGCAGAAATTTGTGCATTTCAACTATGTTTTTAAAAGTGGTCTGCTGATGAAGTGTTAGTAAGCATCTGTATGAGGAAAAGGGCTAGGATGAATGACAAAGATCAATGCAGCAAGTATCATTTTCTATGTGTATCTTGGAAGAATATTGTGTGAAATACTCTTTATACGAAAAAAAACCATAAATGGTTTTTTTTCGCTTATAGGTAAGAGGTGTGAGATTTTTTTATTTTTTTTTTTTATTTTTTTCAATAACCCATGAAGCTTTCTGAAATGAAACTGGAAAAATCCATGGGGGCCGCCATTTTTGATATGTATAAAAAGCAGACGTAAAACACAGATTGAAAATTATTATCGGCTTTTTAATCTTTTTTTTTAAAATCGGTATTTTGGGTATGTATAAAATGAGCAGAAAAACACGGATTGAAAATTATTGTCGTCTTTTTAATCATTTTTATTTTAAATTGATATTTAAGATCATTTAAGTGCTGTGTTATGTGGGAATTAACATTTGTACGAAAAGTTAAAAATAAATGGAAATCTGTAAGAAATATGTTTTCCCGTTCGTCAACTGTATCGTAGCCAAAGAAGGACGTCACGTCATTTCCGTTACACTTCATCTTGGCGTATTGTCAATGGAGCGACGTCGTTTCCCGCAAAAAAGTGGTATCAACATGAAAGACCCCAAATTCCTATACATGAGCTATTGACTCACTCATTCAAAGTATAATTATTTATCAAACTTTGTGGCAAAAGGATAACTTTCTCATAAGAAGCAATTGTTCTTGTGGCGACAATCTTATCCTAAATCGTCTGTTGCATAGGCCTCAGAAACCGTCTCTAATAGGGAAAGGGTTTAGCAGAAATGTGACCCCTTACATAATTTGTTCCAGTCATATTGACTGGTTGAAAAAGGCAGTCGCCAGGTGGCATCAGAAAAGGGCTGATCTATTTGCTTCTTTGCCATAATGCAGGTGATCGATTAAGGATCATCTTGGCCCTCATGTTTTAACCTCGTTCATTATAAATGTATTCCTTGATTTTTTGAAAGTCTTTACTTTATTATTTTCTGTTCAAATAATAGACAACATCAATACGAATTCCAAATATGTTTTGATAATGCAAGAAACATGACATTAACATTATTATTGTCTAGTCAATTACTTATAAATCCTTTTTTATGGCCAAAGTATGCTCTTTAATTTTTGTTTATAATTATCTTGCGGGGTTTTTCGTAAATAGGTAGCACCTATAGATATATTAGAAAGTCAATAAAAACCTTAAAGATGAACTGGCTGCCATATTATATTTCTGAAATACTGTTTGAAACAATATTATACATCAATTTATCATTTATTGAATATTTTGTTGTAATTTCATTCTTAAAACCCTTTCCTACATGCCCCTTGTTTATGTGAACCTCTAGTCTAGATAGGCATACCTCTTGTTTATGTGAATCTCTAGTCTAGACATACATGCCCCTTGTTTATGTGAACCTCTAGTCTAGATAGACATGCCCCTTGTTTATGTGAACCTCTATTATAGCTCTTAACCTCATATGCCATTGATTGCGAGATATGAACCACTGAGTGGTAATAGGGTGACGACCCAGGGTTCAATCAGTGGTAATAGGGTAAGCACCCAGGGTTCAATCAGTGGTAATAGGGTGAAGACCCAGGGTTCAATCAGTAGTAATAGGGTGAAGACCCAAGGTTCAATCAGTGGTAATAGGATGAAGACCCAGGGTTCAATCAGTGGTAATAGGGTGAATACACAGGGTTCAATCAGTAGTAATAGGGTGAAGACCCAGGGTTCAATTAGTAGTAATAGGATGAAGACCCAGGGTTCAATAATTGGTAATCGGGTGAAGAGCCAGAGTTCAATTAGTGGTAATTGGGTGTAGACCTAGAGTTCAATCAGTAGTAATAGGGTGAAGACCCAGGGTTCAATCAGTTGTAATCAGGTGAAGACCCATGGTTCAATCAGTTGTAATTGGGTGAAGACCCAGGGTTCAATCAGTGGTAATAGGGTGAAGACCCAGGGTTCAATCAGTGGTAATAGGGTCAAGACCCAGGGTTCAATCAGTGGTAATAGGATGAAGACCCAGGGTTCAATCAGTGGTAATCGGGTGAAGACCCAGAGTTCAATTAGTGGTAATTGGGTGTAGACCTAGGGTTCAATCAGTAGTAATAGGGTGAAGACCCAGGGTTCAATCAGTTGTAATCGGGTGAAGACCCATGGTTCAATCAGTTGTAATCGGGTGAAGACCCATGGTTCAATCAGTTGTAATTGTGTGAAGACCCAGGGTTCAATCAGTGGTAATAGGGTTAAGACCCAGGGTTCAATCAGTGGTAATAGAGTCAAGACCCAGGGTTCAATCGGTGGTAATAGGGTGAAGACCAAGGGTTCAATCAGTTGTAATAGGGTGAGGACCCAGGGTTCTATCAGTAGTAATCGGGTGAGGACCCAGGGTTCAATCAGTTGTTATCGGGTGAAGACCCATGGTTCAATCAGTTGTAATTGGGTGAAGACCCAGGGTTCAATCAGTGGTAATAGGGTTAAGACCCAGGGTTCAATCAGTGGTAATAGAGTCAAGACCCAGGGTTCAATCAGTGGTAATAGGGTGAAGACCAAGGGTTCAATCAGTTGTAATAGGGTGAGGACCCAGGGTTCTATCAGTAGTAATCGGGTGAGGACCCAGGGTTCAATCAGTAGTAATCGGGTGAAGACCCAGGGTTCAATCAGTTGTAATAGGGTGAGGACCCAGGGTTCAATCAGTTGTAATCGGGTGAAGACCCAGGGTTCAATCAGTTGTAATCGGGTGAAGACCCAGGGTTCAATTAGTGGTAATAGGGTGAAGACCCAGGGTTCAATCAGTGGTAATAGGATGAAGACCCAGGGTTCAATCAGTGGTAATAGGGTGAGGACCCAGGGTTCAATCAGTGGTAATTGGGTGAAGACCCAGGGTTCACCCTGGATTCAATCCCTGGTGACCTACCATAATTAATTCTTACCAAAATGCAGACGCATTTTGACCTCTCTGCAGCAGATGGCTTTGCGAACATTGTGACATAAGCAGAAATTACTCACAATGAGCAATATCTCCTTTAGCCACAATGTTTTCAACTGTATTCAGTAAATATACTTTTATCTATAGAGAGTTTCAATAGTTAAGCCTAGATGTGTTCAAAGTCATCTGCTGCAAATTCCTTGTCTGTGGATTTCGACTTAAACATTATGAATTTTCCTCCTTTAATTGTGGGGTTAAATTTAATAATCAACTTGCCAGTAATGCTCAACCATGGAAATACAAAGCTATAACTGAAACAAAACAGCGTCTTCTGCAGATTTTCTGTATTTGGGAAATGTAAGTAAAACATACAAACTTTTACCAAATATAATTGTGTTTTTTGTAAACAATGATACATCTGAATAATATTGAAAATGGCATTAAATCCAAATGAATTAAATTCAGCAAGTTGCTTGTTTAATAATTTCAGGAACACAAGAAAGATATGGATAAACTAAGGGAGACAATCAGGATTCAGGAGGAGCAGTTACGACATCTACGTGATGATCGTAAACAATTTGTACGACAACAGAAAGAGACAAACATTACTGTAGATAGAACCGAGAGAACTTTAATTAATGAAATTAACGAAGAATGTCGGAAAACCTCAGAAATTTTGGGTCTAAGCCCACGAAAGGTCAATATAAACAGGTGAATATTGTTGATTTCCCAATTATTATTCCCTCACGAAGAGGTCCTTAATGTATGTATGTATGTATGTATGTGTACAAAAGACGTCATCATTCTAGTGACTTCATTTCTTATCCAATTTTATGAACTTTCACACACATATTCACTAGTGTTGTTTCTAGTAAAACTTCACATTTCACTGACCTAAGTCAATGGTCAAGCTCACAGACTATTACAAATATCGTCATTGCTTCAGTGACTCCATTTCTTATCCAATTGGTATGAAACTTAACACAGCATGGCCTTTTTATCTCCGATTCGGGGGGCATATAGTTTTTGGCCTGTCTGTTGGTCTGCACGTCTGTCTGTCTGTCTGTCTGCACAAAAAAAACTTTAACCTTGACCACTACTTTTGAACCATAACAGGTACGGCTACCATATTTCACATGTGTATTCCTTGTGACATTACCTTTCTGTCAGTACCAAAATGTTTGACCTTGCGACCTTGACCTTTGACCTAGATGTTGCCATTCTCGAAAAAAACTTTAACCTTGGCCATTACTTTTGAACCATAACAGGTACGGCTACCATATTTCACATGTGTATTCCTTGTGACATGACCTTTCTGTCAGTACCAACCTTTTTGACCTTGCGACCTTGACCTTTGACCTAGATGTAGTTTTTGGCCTGTCTGCACGAAAAAAACTTTAACCTTGACCACTACTTTTGAACCATAACAGGTACGGCTACCATATTTCACATGTGTATTCCTTGTGACATTACCTTTCTGTCAGTACCAAAATGTTTGACCTTGCGACCTTGACCTTTGACCGAGATGTTGCCATTCTCGAAAAAAACTTTAACCTTGGCCATTACTTTTGAACCATAACAGGTACGGCTACCATATTTCACATGTGTATTCCTTGTGACATGACCTTTCTGTCAGTACCAACATTTTTGACCTTGCGACCTTGACCACCTTTGACCTAGATGTTGCCATTCTCGAAAAAAACTTTAACCTTGGCCATTACTTTTGAACCATAACAGGTACGGCTACCATATTTCACATGTGTATTCCTTGTGACATGACCTTTCTGTCAGTACCAACATTTTTGACCTTGCGACCTTGACCTTTGACCTAGATGTTGCCATTCTCGAAAAAACCTTTAACCTTGGCCATTACTTTTGAACCATAACAGATACGGCTACCATATTTCACATGTGTATTCCTTGTGACATGACCTTTCTGTCAGTACCAACATTTTTGACCTTACGACCTTGACCTTTGACCTAGATGTTGCCATTCTCAATTTTTTTTTTAACCTTCCCCACTACTTTTGAACCATAACAGGTAAGGCTACCATATTTCACATGTGTATACCTTGTGACATGACCTTTCTGTCAGTACCAACATTTTTCACCTTGCGACCTTGACCTTTGACCTAGATGTTGCCATTCTTGAAAAAAAACTTTAACCTTGACCACTACTTTTGAACCATAACAGGTACGGCTACCATATTTCACATGTGTATTCCTTGTGACATGACCTTTCTGTCACTACCAACATTTTTGACCTGGCGACCTTGACCTTTGACCTAGATGTTGCCATTGGGGGGCATCAGTGTTTCACAAACACATCTTGTTTATGAGTTTGTGTTTCACAGAATTAGGTCAAAGGTCAAATTCACATATCTGTATGAAAAGATGTCATTGCTCCATCGACTTTGAATTTTTTTCTGATTGTTATGAAACTTAAATCCTATGTTTTCAAGCATCTGGTACTAGTTTGTGTTCCATCAAGCTAGCTCTAATTTTTTACTAGTCACAGTGACTATAATACATTTGTACCAAATGACATCATCTAAAACTATGATTTGTTGACGGAATTTCACCATACTCTTTACAAGGGTTCAATGTCAAGAGAGCTTTGAGGGGTTTGCATTTTACTGAGCTAGGTCAAAGGTCATTTGTGACTATAATAAGGCTAGGAAACGACTTCATTGCTCTAGCACTTTCATTTGGGGACTTCATAAACAGGTTCATTGTCAAGTGAGCTTGGATGGGTTCCTGTTTTACTGACCTAGGTCGAGGTCACAGTGACAATAATACATCTGTACGAAGCAACACAGCGAGGGTATTTGTATAGAAGCTCTTGTAAGCTTGTAATGACCTTGACTTATAAAAATTATACCCTTTTCAAATACAACATTTCTGCAGCAGATGACATTAAAAAACATCTATGCAAACATATAAAAATTTCTATAAATGAGAATGTTATTATTGTAAATGTTGAAAACAATTGAACCAAAAGGAGAAATTGCTCAATGTGAGTAATAGAATATTTTCAAAAGTTGCATGCTTACCAACCCGTTACTGCAATCATTTTCTAACATCAACTTCTTAACATATTGTCAATGATTAAAGGCCCTTTCTTTCAACAAGTTCAAAACAATGTGTGTAGCTCAACTAAATGAATACATGTACGTCTTTATTCCACAGGTTTTTTATTCAAAAGTATGTCTATAAATTAAAATGTTGTTAATATTTTTATTTTCTTGGATGTAATATGAAAGTCTTTGACATAACAGACAACTTGCATGATTTTCTAGTTAACCACAGTTAAAACATTTCTTAATATCAAAGCACAGATTCGAAAACATGCCAAAATAATACTTAAATGCTAGTATACAGTTGAAAATAATCTGTTTAATAGAAAACATTCTCTAAATGAGTCTTTTTAATTATATTCCTATATTAAATATTGAAAGTATTGTACATGTTTCCCTGCATAGTTATCTTAATTCCGTTCTATTGTGAACATTTCTACTGTTAAATTCATGGCGTTGAAAATCTCCAACTTCAAACCCCAATCCCCCACTTTGAGATCATGAAACTCCCCCTTGAGGATGAGAAAAGGTTGGTAAGCATGAAGTCGTCTGCTGCAGAGGCATCTGTATGAGGGTAAGGATTAGCTGATAGTTACTGTTTGGTGTAGCGGAAATGGAAGGTTCAATTCATGCAAAGACAATAATAAAGTGTCATGAATAACAAACCATATTTAACCATCTAATTAGCCATCACTGCAGTATAGTGGTAGAGCGGCCGACTTGGTAATTGAGGTTATGGCTTCGAACCCAGCCGGCCGTACCAAAATACTTTAATGGTTGTTAATGCTGCCCTCCTTGGCACTCAGGATTGTCGGCTAGCATTACAACAACAACTGTTGATGTCACAATAAATAAACCAGTAATACTGGTTAAATACCAAGAAAATGCAGTGTTATAACTGAAAAATTGTTGAAGGTGAAACACCATACCATCAATCAATCATTCAATTGATCTGCCTTCTACTGAGGAGGAAATTGAAAATAGCTAGCATATCTTAGGTTGACCTAATGACTTGAATACTCAAATTGTAAATGATGTGATATTTTTACCTAGATGTTTTCAAAGTCTTCAGCTACAAAAAGGTTTTATATGATTTGATGAAATGATGATGTGACATCTTTTCTAGTTACAGAGACAATGGATATGTACAAAATAGTGGAAGCCCCTCAAAAACAGCAACAACATCTGCATTGGTAGGTTTCTAAAATGTTTAATGTCTTATTATATTCTTTTAGTCTAACTTTAGATACATGTCTAAATTTTAAGTGACATTTTGAGGTGAGTACTTCTATTTTAAAGTGAACAGAAAACATCTCTGTAACCAGCGGTCAACTTGGATGAAACTTCACGGAAAGCATCCTCTCAATGTCCTCACCAAAATTCCTTCAATTGTATTAATCCATGCAGGATTCTGGTTTCCATGGCGACAGAAAGATTTTTATTTAAAAATTAATCTTCTCCAAAAGGGTATGGCTGATTTCCAAATAATTTTGTATAAATTTGGTGACCCTATCTCAGATTCCTTCAAGCCATAATGATTATCATTTTTTTTATTATGAATAATTGTATACCATATTTAATCCATTAATGTGTTGTATATTATGCAAATTTGGAGGTACATGTGTTTTAACAATTATCAACATTAATAAATAATTTTGTGATATGCTTTATCTATATTCATGCATGGTTTGAAAGTATTTGTTACTGTTTTATGTACATTATATTAACATAGTATTATATTTTGTTACGTTAAACATCAATTGCATGTTTAATCATGTATTTGTTCAAACCTTTTTCTTATACAGATAAGTTAAGATATGCCATAGTTTGCAGTATACTACTTTTTAAAAGGATAAATTGCTCTAGGTGAGCTATTGTGATCAAATTTTGTCCGTCGATCATCTGTCCGTTGTTTGTTGTGCTTCATCAACGATTTCCTTGTCAACACTCTACAGGGAAACATTTTAAATCCGATCTTCATGCAAGTTTATCAGAACATACATCTCCACAAAACCTTGGCCAACTTCGAACTGAGACAAGTGAGACAAGTGATCTCAAAGGCTAGGTCACAAAGTCAAATTGACTGCACATCTTGTTTACACTTAAGCATGTTGAAACTTTGTCAGAATAATTGTCTCAATGATAGCTAGGCTGTGTTAGAATATAGGTCATGTCCAGTCATAAACTACTACTAGGTCACTAGGCCAAATTGAAGGAAAATCTTATTAACACTCTAGAGACCGCACTTTATGCTTCAACAGTTTTAAAGTTTGTCAGAATGTTTGTCTTGATAATATCTAGGCCAATTTTGAAACTGGATCATGTGATGTCAAAAACTAGGTCACAAGGTCAAATTGAAGGAAAATCTTGTAAGCACTCTGGAGGCCACAGTAAACGCTGGCATTGGGCGTTAACTTTTAGCTTTAAACAACAACAATGTCCATTTGGTGGTCCTCTATCTAAATTGTTCAAAGATTTAAATGTTATTGGGATATTTGGTGATGTGGTACACAAAGGAGGGAAAGGGGCCAATTTTTAAAATTCTTCTCCTCTTAATCTGCTTGTCTGATTCCAATATTATTTGGTAACAATGATCCTTGTGTAACCCTCTACAAAATCATAGCAACCAGGTGTCATCAAAAAAGGGGTAAAATTAACTTGTAGCTACATTAATGACAATTCCTACCATTCAACTGGACCAATTTCAACTTAGCTTCACAGGAATGTCCCTTTGTTGATCCTCTTTCAAAAATGATCAAAGACTTACATTCTGTGTAGAACTTTGGTTGCTGCTGCATTAGGAAGTGAGAAAATGCTCACAATTTTCTTCTCATAAATCCACTTGTCAGATTTTAAAGTAATTGAAATTGTTCTTCAGGGGCGCTCTACAAAATTATTCAAGTTATATTGATTGGTTGAAAACAGAGCGTCATAAAAAAATAGGCAAAATTACAAAACTTTATAATCCCATTCTTATTAAAGTTATTGTCAGATTTCAAGATAATTTAGCACAAATGTTCCTAAACTGACCCTTTACATGATTTGTCTGGTTAAAAAAGATAGCAGTTATGTGGGTTCAGAAAAGGGGTAAAATTAATGTTTAAACCTTTTGGCCGATATCAACCAAACTTCACAGGAATGTTCATTGGTGGTCCTCTTACAATTTATTCCAAGATTTAATGCCATCTTACAAATGACTTTTACTGATAAGCAATTTCATAAACAGCGTCCATTCCTTGCAGTTTCATTTGCACTCCTGATTAAATTTTCCCAGATATTTGCAGTAATATATCTGCTACTTTACTTTCACTCAGGTGATTGATTTAGGGCCATCTTGGCCCTCTTGTTATCTTTAGCATGTTGAAACTTTGTCAGAAAATAATTGTCTTTGTGATATCTTGGTTAAGTTCAAATATAGATCAAGTCATGTCATAAAGTAGGTCACTATTCTAAATTGAAGGAAAATCTTGTTAACACTCTGGAAGCCATATTTTTAACTTGAGCATGTTGAAACTTTGTCAGAACAGGTGTTTTGATGATATCTAGGTTAGGGTGGAATATGGTTGTAGTCCCTGTCAAAAACTAGGTCATTAGGTTAAATTGAAGGAAAACTTGTTAACACTAGTAATAGCTTACCTGACCACAAACTGAGTTATTGCGATTGGCTATGTGGTTTGCATTACTCAGGTGAGGGATCCAGGGCTATCATGGCCCTCTTGTTTTTTTCTTTTCCCTAAATGCTTTTAACTCTGTATGACAATGAATTATGCTTCAATTTCAACGATTTCACTCCGACTTATCAAAGCAGACATCTCTAATATGGCATATGAGGTAAAGGCTTTGTCCCGTTCTCTGCTGCAGTGATCATATTTCAAAATTTGTATGCTGCAGTGACAAAATACAAAAAGTGATCTTCTGCCGTAAACAAATACAAATAGTCGTCTGTTGCGGTGACTAAATACAAAAAGTCATCTGTTTCAAAGTCATCTGCTGCAGTAATCATATTTCAAAATTCGTCATTTGCAGTTATCTTATTTATAAAGTCATCTGCTGTAATGACCATATTTCAAAAGTCGTCTGTTGCAGTTATCTTATTTATAAAGTCATCTTCTGTAATAACCATATTTCAAAAGTCGTCTGTTGCATTTATCTTATTTATAAAGTCATTTGCTGTACTAACCGTATTTCAAAAGTCGTCTGTTGCAGTTATCTTATTTGTAAAGTCATCTGCTGTAATGACCGTATTTCAAAAGTCATGTGCTGCTGTAATCATATTTATAAAGTTATCTCAGCTGCGGTCTCCTAATATACTATTTGAATTCTTCTCCACATGCTGCAAATATACAGCAGACTTTGTTGAAAATTTCTAGGCAAAAATAATAAAGAAAATCTCTATAAATGGATGAATTTAAAATAGAGTTGAAAACATTGTGTGGCAAAATGAAAAAAAGGCTCACAAGAAGCAATTTAGATAAGATTGGAAGTATAAAACTTGAATATAGTTGAAAAAAAAGGAATTACTTATTCTAAACAAATTCTCCTTTTTTCACAATCTATTTAAAAGTAGACTGCTGCACCCGGCGTCAGGGAAAAAGTATAAATTACAGTTTCGTGTAACTGAATGTCGTATAACTCAATGCTGTATAACTGAATGTCATATAACTGAATGCCGTATAACTGAATTTCATATAACTGAATGCTTAACCCTTTCTTAAAAAGATTAAATTTGCAGCAGACAACACTTGAAATATTAAGGCAATTAAGGAAAATCTATGAAAGTTTAAATTTAGAAATTGGTAGAAAACATTGTGACAAATGAGCAATTTCTTTTTTCCCCACAAAGTTTTGAACAGCAGATACTTCAAAATGTGTCAAGTGCAAGTGGGAAACGGTTGATATAATATTATTATGTTTACATTCTTTTAGAACATTTTTCCTGTTGTTTTTGCCTAACATGAATGCCTAACTAATTGATGCCTGTATTTTGTAACATTTAAAGCGCAATCCTGCAGACGACCTTTTCCTCTTCACTCACGCACAGGAAGTTTGTCGAGCTAACGAGGTTGGTTTGCACGTAGTTTAAATCAGTTTTCAATTCATTTAAACATTTTTAGCTGAATGCACGGTTCTGATTTGCACTAGCTTGTTGCATTTAAATCACATAGATATTGAAAGTTAAATAAGCATAAGATATATATAGGATGCTAGTATTTTAGAATGTATGTCTGACTTCATTTTTAAACAAAAAGTAATGAAATGAAGCCATTTCACTGGTTCATATATAAAAGCGTAATTTATATTTTATTTTATTTTTAATTGATAATAACATGACTGTAAATGACTCCCAGCTTTTATAGTATCAGTGTTATTGTAAACGCCCTGAAAGAGTGAGCATGACTGTAGCTAAGATGGTAAATAGAAAAATAAATGCTGAAGTTGTTTTAACCAAAATTTTCTGATAAAATCTTTTGTTTTGCAATATTTTATATTTTTAACCGGTCTTGTCAAATGATATCTTTGGATATCTTTTACAAATATGTATTATCTCTCCCTCTTAACTTAAGATATCAGAGAATATGGTATGTCCATGTCTTTTTTTTTTTACATCTCTTTCTATTTCTGCGATTATGTAATATTTCTTTAATTCTCACCTTGAGATGTCTTTAAAATATATCTTGCCATATTTCATACTTCAACCTTTTCCACTTGCAGACAAATTTTGACATATCTGCAGCAGAGGACATTTAAAAAAATAGTGGCAAAAGTAGAAATTGCTCCTTTTGCCACCATGTTTTCAACTCAAGTTTTAAATTTTTATATACAGTTATTTGATGTGTTTTTTTCTAAATGTCTTCAAAGTCGACTGCTTAAGATTTGTTGTATGTGGGAAAGAGTAAATGTATAGTGGTAATAAATTAAGCATACATGGAGATTAGAGGTGTTGCTGCCTCATTCTGTGAACAATGAATGATCAAATGGAATTGGGCATACTCTACTCTTGTCACCTTGCATGGAGTATAGCCCCAGATATATCTGGCATTCTCTACTCTGTCACCTTGCATGAAGTACAGCCACAGATATATCTTCTCACATACTCTAGTCTGTCACCTTGCATGAAGTAAAGCCCCAGATATATCTGGCATACTCTACTCTGTCACCTTGCATGAAGTAAAGCCCCAGATATATCTTCTCACATACTCTACTCTGTCACATTGCATGAAGTAAAGCCCCAGATATATCTTCTCACATACTCTACTCTGTCACCTTGCATGTAGTACAGCCACAGATATATCTTCTCACATACTCTAGTCTGTCACCTTGCATGAAGTAAAGCCCCAGATATATCTTCTCACATACTCTACTCTGTCACCTTGCATGTAGTACAGCCACAGATATATCTGGCATACTCTACTCTGTCACCTTGTATGTAGTACAGCCACAGATATATCTTCTCACATTCTCTACTCTGTCACCTTGCATGAAGTAAAGCCCCAGATATATCTGCTCACATACTCTACTCTGTCACCTTGCATGTAGTACAGCCACAGATATATCTGGCATACTCTACTCTGTCACCTTGTATGTAGTACAGCCACAGATATATCTTCTCACATTCTCTACTCTGTCACCTTGCAAGTAGTAAAGCCCCAGATATATCTGGCATACTCTACTCTGTCACCTTGCATGAAGAAAAGCCCCAGATATATCTGGCATACTCTACTCTGTCACCTTGTATGAAGTACAGCCACAGATATATCTGGCATTCTCTACTCTGTCACCTTGCATGAAGTACAGCCACATATATATCTTCTCACATACTCTAGTCTGTCACCTTGCATGAAGTAAAGCCCCAGATATATCTTCTCACATACTCTACTATGTCACCTTGCATGTAGTACAGCCACAGATATATCTGGCATACTCTACTCTGTCACCTTGTATGTAGTACAGCCCCAGATATATCTGGCATACTCTACTCTGTCACCTTGTATGTAGTACAGCCACAGATATATCTTCTCACATTCTCTACTCTGTCACCTTGCAAGGAGTTAAGCCCCAGATATATCTGGCATACTCTACTCTGTCACCTTGCATGAAGAAAAGCCCCAGATATATCTGGCATACTCTACTCTGTCACCTTGTATGAAGTACAGCCACAGATATATCTAGCATTCTCTACTCTGTCACCTTGTATGTAGTAAAAGCCCCAGATATATCTGGCATACTCTACTCTGTCATATACTCACACATATAGACAGACAGACAGATAGGCAGGTAGGCAGGCAGACATAGAAGGACATACATATATACACAAACATAAAGACAAACATACATATATACACAAACATAAAGACAACCATACAGATAGACATAGATTCATATAGGCATAAATTTAGAGACACATGAGTACATGCAGATATACATACATAGGGATAGAAACATGATGATAGACATAAATGATGATAGGCATACATAGACAGATAGACATACAAATACATAGACATATAGACTTACAAATGTGTAGACAGATAAACATACGGATTGAACTTCACACATGGATGTACATGCATACAGACAAACAGGCAGATTGAAAGTTAAGCCAACAGATACACAGAGAGAAAGACGGACATACATATAAACATAAACATAGAGACATAAATACAGATAGACATACACTCAGATAGACATAAATTCATATAGGCACAAATTCAGAGACACGTGGATAAATGCAGATACACATACATAGTGATAGACATACATGATGATAAGCATACATAGACATATAGACATACAGGTACATAGACAGATATACTTACAGATTGAACTTCACACGGATGTACATACATACAGACACCAGGGCAGATTGACAGTTACACCAATAGGTAAACGGAGAGATAGACGGACATAGAGACATAAATTCAGATAAGCTTACATTCAGAGACACAAGAATAGATGCAGATATACATAAATAGGGATAGACATACATACATACTGATAGTGACTCATGATGATAGACATACATGATGTTAGGCACACACAGACAGATATACTTACAAACACATAGACAGATAAACATACAGACTGACATACACATGGATATACTTGCATACAGACAAACAGGCAGATTGACAGTTACACCAACAGATAGACGGACATACATATCTACATAAACAAAAAGACATACATACAGATAGATATACGCTCATATAGACAAACATTCAGATAGGCATACATTCAGAGACACATTCAGAGACACATGAATAAACACAGATAGAAATACTTAGTGAAAGACATACATAATGATAGACACACATGATGATAGACATACACTCATGATGATAGATAAACATACAAATACTTAGACAGATAGACATACATAAACATACACATGCATATAGTTAGATTGGCCTTTAAGAGATTCAACTAAATTGTATATATAAACATTCATTTGGAAAAAGTACACCATTGTGATACCCAAATGGATCACAATTGTGCGTATTCCACGTTCGTTCCGCCTCACAAACGTTCAAGAGTAGCCCGATCCTAGGTTGTTGTGGCATCATTTGATGGTAGAAGAAACTCTCCTCTATCCAACCATACCATTGGTTCGGCTTAGATCACTATATTCAAGAAAAAGACCAGGGCCCATTCACATACGGTCTCACATGAGTGCTAATTAACTTTAGTGTAAATCACATCGCATTGCATATCTTCATATAAACAGACAGACAGCGGACAGACAAACGTACGCAAACACACACATTCTTGTAGAACCGACTAATTGGGGAACTGTGTAAAAACCCTACAAATCGGGGAACATTTTTATTTCGATGTATTTTAATCTAATTTGTCTCATGTAAAACAATGTGCGTATGTATTTGTGCAGGATATTTTCCGACGAAATGGGGAATTGCTCAGATTTGAATGGGAATAAGAAAAATAGGATAAATATATAGCCAGGAATTAACTCATAATGATAATACAAAAAATCACGAAACGGAGATTCCCCGTTTTCCGGTTGTTCCCCGGTAAGTTGGTATGTATCCTTGTAGTCTCACACACACATGTAAATTGTTACAAGCCCATCATTTAGTCTCTCACACACACACACACACACACACACACACACACACACACACACACACACACACACACTTGTTTACCCAACACACTGAGGTATATAATTCCACACAAACACACAGAGGTCTATGCTTATTCGACATGTTTCAAACGTAAGAAAAATGGAATGGCATAAAGAATTGGTCTTGAATGTCATTTATCATAAGTAAATTGGGGTAGTATAATTTTTGGGAAACCAGTACAAGGTAAACAAACCGAGGTAACAACCTCAGCATTGTGACACACAGCAACCTCGGTATGGGACACACATCAACATCAGTATGGGACACACAGCAACATCCGTATGGGACACACAGTAAACACATTGTTGACAAGCGGAGGTATTTAATAGGAGACAAAGACATCAGCTTTGAGTATCTTCATGTGTTTAATAAGTTTTTTAGATATCACAACTGAGTCCTATGTTGTGGTTACTCACAGATTCAAGAATATTTAACTGTTATTCCGAGTCTGGTAATATTTCGTATCGCATAAACATTATATTGGGATTTGTTACAAGTGTTAAGCACGCCGTTAATGGTTATAGGTGGCAATAGCATTTAAACTGTGGAAAACGATTGGCATCTTTATTTATATAAGATTCAAGTAGCTCATTCGAAAGGTCTTCAAACTATAGCTTTATACATTTGGCAAGAATTGTATTTCATTTGTGTATGCAAAGAAGCGAAGCTGTTCAAACTCATTAACATAGTTTACTTCAACAATTGCTACACATCCATGTTTTTCCATGATCAAAATCACAATAAAAATTACATACCTCATGAAGTGGGGACACTGCCACTTGCTGTGTGCATCTTCTGATATACTGCGCATGGGCATACCTGAGTTTAAGTAGAATATAGGAACGAGGGGTGTGTGTCACACACAGCACTCTTACATGCTCAAAATCAAACCACACTGAGGTATCGTCAAATTTTTAAGATATAAACATAGACGAGCATTCTGCGTTACTTTATAGGTAAACGCACCAAGGTAATGGATTTTTTTTTAAAATACCTCGTGTAGTCTCACACACACATGTAAATTGTTACTAGCAAATCATGTAGTCTCACACACATATAAATTGTTACTAGCACATCATGTAGTCACACACACACATGTAAATTGTTACTAGCACATCATTTTCTGTAATCTCTCGACAGACATGCAACAAGACCTCTCTGCGCCTAGGGAAACTCATATTCAACTATTTTCCTGGTACATTGTCAAATTGATAACAAACAAAACACTGTTTATTTGAAAAAAGAACTAAAACTTGTACTATTATAACTGAAGAATAAATTCATTTTTCAATCTAAAAATTCTATAATAGTATTTAATC
Organism: Serripes groenlandicus; assembly: GCA_031761405.1. NCBI lineage: Eukaryota > Metazoa > Mollusca > Bivalvia > Cardiida > Cardiidae > Serripes > Serripes groenlandicus. The sequence goes on from JASEVX010000003.1 coordinate 74,245,451, forward strand.
TCAAATATTTCAAGGCTTTGTATGAGAGAGGTTCTAATATATATGTTACTTTTTAAAACTTTTCCACCTTATAGATGCCTTTTGTTGCATTTGCAGCAGACGACTTTTGAAAACAATTTGGCCGTAGGAGAAACTGTTCATAATGAGCAATTACTCCTTTAGTCACAGTGTTTTCAACTTTATTCAATAATTATAGTTTCATTTATTGAAATTTTCCATATTTGTGCCGACCTGTCATCAATTGTTGTGTTAAAACAAAGTGTGCACTGCCTCGAGTTAGCTTTAACCCTTTAACAAACAACAAGTCTTCAGAAGATGACTTTGATGAAAATATTGAGGCATGGAATTGATAAATGTCTTTAAATGAAAGTCAAATTATTGAATAAAGATAAAACTATTTGTGGCAATATGGTTAATTTGGAGTTGTAGACCGACTTTTGTATTTTACAGCTAGACATTAGAATGTATAGGTCAATTTTGTTTTGTATGTTGGTGCTAGTTGTGTTGGATGCTTTCTGTTTTCTATTGGTACTAGTTTAATCCTTTCTCGAAAGCCTAGTGGTGAAGGCATCCATTTTGGGAGTCTGCAGCAGACAACTTTAGAAAACATTGTGGAAAAGGTGAAATTACATCATTTACATAACCCACCTAGAATAAATCAGAGACATATAAGTACAGAGATAGGATACTCGGGCTTCACCAAGACCAACTCTCGCTACTATCTCGGCATAATCTCGCGGGTATGACGACAAGTGTTAGTCATGTAACTAATATATCAACTAGGTCATGTGTGGGTGGTATAATACCATCCTGATAAGGGTTGTGTAGAGTAACTTTGATATCCCTTTATTCTTACTTCTCATTTCATGCTGTGAATTCAGCTTTGCTCCGTTCGTAATTTTAGTATTTTTTCAACTATAAGGACCGTGGACAAAATGATAATTTACTCATTAATTATGCATTATCGATAAACTTACTATGTTTATGAAACATGGCGTTTTTCCCGCATAATTATTACACAATTTCAACTCAAAGATGTGGTGTATTAAATTAAATTATTTCTGTCAAAAACATGATCAGTGTTGGAATGCAGTCAACATGAATAGCTAAGCATTTGTAATATATTGAGATTAGTTAATCTTCCAAATTATTATTTTTTTTAATCACATTTCATTTATTCAACTATTCAACTGCCAAAGAAATATAGGGACTAATAAGACTTCCCTTATATCTTTATATGATAGTCGCCATTCAATTATTATCTAATTTTATTGATGTATTCAGATTGAGTAATCCGGGTCGTCAGACGCTTGCTTTGAGCGCTTGCCGGACAAGGATTATGATCTGCAAGACTCTCGACATACCCGTAATAAAATGTGATATTTCACGGTGATTCCAATCTCTGTTTTTATATGTCTTTGGAATTATTGAGGTAAAAATGTGTAAACTCCTAGTATTGAAAATATAATTATTGAATACATTGTAATAACAGGAGAAACTGCTCTTTTAGTCACATTATTTTCAAAAGTCATCTACTGCAGATGCACCAAATATGTTTATTTTCTCTATTTTTTGTTTGTTATATATATTACTTATTGACTTAATTTTTATATGATGAACTATCTAGAATAATTGTTTTTCAGTTTAAAATTCTGACTTCACCTCGGTTCAATCCTGAGAAACTCGGGAATTCAGGGGTAAAATTATGCACTAAGTTGTAGCTTTGATCTGAACTTATCAATTATACACGTTTTAGTTGGAAACATATTGATGGATTCATGTAAAATGCACAGCTTTGATTGAGATGTAGTCATTGATTGATAACAAAGTCCTTTAAACAGGTAATTCAATTGCATATGCAGATGGTAAATTGTCTTCGTCAGAATGTTTGTCTTGATGATATCTATGCCAATTTCGAATATGAGCCATGTCAGGTCAAAAACTAGGGCACTAGTCCAAACTGAAGGAAAATCTTGTTAACACTCTGGAAAATGCATTTTTGGCTTGAGCATGTTGAAACTTTGTCAAAATGTTTGTCTTGATGATTTCTAGGCTAAGTGTGAATATGGGTGTGGTCTAGTAAAAAACTAGGGCACTAGGCCAAATTGTAGAAAAATCTTGTTAACACTATAGAGACTGCATTTTTGACTTGAGCAGCTTGAAACTTGATCAGAAAGTTTGTCTTGATGATATCTAGGTGCAAATTTCAACATTAGTCATGTCAAGTCAAAAACTAGGTCACTTAGCCAAATTGAAGGAAAATCTTGTTAACACTCTGAAGCCATGTTTTTAACTTAAGCATGTTGAAACTTTACCAGAGTCTTTGTCTCGATGATATCAAGGATGAGTTTGAATAATATGGTACGGTCAAAAACTAGGTCACTAGACCAAATTGTGGAAAAATCCTGTTAACTCTTTAGAAACCATATTTTTGACTTGAACATATTGAAATTTCTTCAGAATATTTGTCTTGATGATAACAAGACTAAGGTTGAATATAAGTTATGTCTGGTCAAAAACTAGGTCACTACTACTAGTGACCTAGGTTTTAGTAGGCCAATATTGAGAAAAATCTTGTTAACACTACTCAATGAGACCACATTTTTTCTCAAATGTTCATTTTGGTGACCCTCTAATAAGATTTTTGAAATTATTTGGATGATATGATCCATTAAAAGCATGGTGAGCGATTCAGGGCCCTCTTGTTTAACAAAACATTTTCAGTTAGCATTTTAACAACGTTTTTGTTTGCTTTGTTCCCAAAGAGTTAACCTAAACATACTTTGTCATGCTGTACTATGTGTGGCATTTCCTCGAGAGGTGACTTTCCAGCTTCCTTGTAGGCTGATCTAAAAATGTCCCAGGATTAATGTTATTGTCAGTCTGTCATGCACAAATCTTGATACCATATCCTGACTTTGCTGCACTTAAATTTAACGATGTGTACTTTGATTCATAACAGCTGATCAGGGACAGGAAGTAAATCAGAGACAGGAAGTAAATCAGATTCTCCTCATTCACATGACACAGTTTTATCAACCTTTTCTTCATTACTAAAACTTGATATTGAAGATTTAATGCTTGTGGAAGTTCTGCTACTGATGTTCCTACGCCCACTTGGGCCAGGAGAATTTTTGATTGGGTTGAATGCACTGATTGTTTCCAAAGTAGATCAATAAGCTTTTTTTTACTTTGTCAGATGATTTTCATTTCTTTGTGTAATATATTGAATGGTGCAACATTCTAATTGGGATTAGTCGACGCTCTTGTTAGGGAAGGTTTTTAGCTCACCTGAGCACATAGAACTGGGTAAGCTTTTGTGATCACTCATCTGTCGTCTTCTGTCTGTCCATCTGTTACATTTTCCTACAAACGATTTCACCTACTCAACCAATGAACCAAATTTGAAATAATTTCACAGGAACATTCCTTAGGTGTTCCTCCTTCAAAGTTGTTCAAAGAATTTAATTATACGGACAACTTTGGTTGCAACAGCACCAGAAAGGAGGAAAGTGCCAAAACTTTAAAAAAAATCTTGTCAAAAAGTATGTGTTTCCAATTTGAAAAGTATTTTTGCACAAATTTTTCTTAGGGGTGACCGGCTACCAAGATTATTTAATATATTCCAATCCATTAAAAGACATGGTTATCAGGGGGGTGGAGCTTGTTTTCCTTACATGTGCAAAAGTACTTAACTGGTTTGAAAATAATTTGGCACAAGTGTTCCTTGGGTTACCCTCTACTAAGATTGTTGAAATGATTCTGGTCAAATGAAAAACATGGCAGCCAGGAGTAAATAATTTGAAAACTATTGAAGTTCTATTATATCAGGTGAGCAATATAGGACCCTCATGGTCCTCTTGTAAGTATATAGATTGAAAACTTTAAAAATCTCCTTTTACAAAAGCACATACTGGCCTGATTTGGAAATAGTTTGGTAAAAATGTTCCTTGGGTGACACTCTACCAAGATTGTTTAAATTATTCGGATCCATTGAAAAACATGCTGAGTCTTAATTTCCTTATATGTATATAAGGGTCTGTCTGTGTGTCATCTCGGGGGTGATGGTTGTGAATGTTTGAAGTGACGATCTTACTGATGGTGGGAAGTTCAAGGGCAGGTTTGACACCGAGTTCACTAATCACATTGTCTATCAGCACAGTCCATATTACAGACATTATCATGAACACATTCTCTATCAGCACATTCCATATTACATACATTATCATGAACACAATGTATATCAGCACAGTCCATATTACAGACATTATCATGAACACACTGTCTATCAGCACAGTTTATATTACAGACATTATCATGAACACATTGTCTATCAGCACAGTACATATTACATACATTATTGTCTATCAGCACAGTCCATATTACAGACATTATCATGAACACATTGTCTATCAGCACAGTCCATATTACATACCTTATCATGAACACATTGTCTATCAACACAGTCCATATTACAGACATTATCATTAACACATTGTCTATCAGTACAGTCCATATTACATAAATTATCATGAACACATTGTCTATCAGCACAGTCCATATTACAGACATTATCATGAACACATTGTCTATCAGCACAGTCCATATTACATACATTATCATGAACACATTGTCTATCAGCACAGTCCGTATTACAGACATTATCATTAACACATTGTCTATCAGCACAGTCCATATTACATACATTATCATGAACACATTGTCTATCAGCACAGTCCATATTACAGACATTAACACATTGTCTATCAACACAGTCCATATTACATACATTATCATGAACACATTGTATATCAGCACAGTCCATATTACAGACATTATCATGAACACATTATCTATCAGCACAGTCCATATTACATACATTATCATGAACACACTGTCTATATTACAGACATTATCATGAACACATTGTCTATCAGCACAGTCCATATTACATACATTATCGTGAACATATTATTGTCTATCAGCAAAGTCCATATTACAGACATTATCATGAACACATTGTCTATCAGCACAGTCCATATTACATACATTATCATGAACACATTGTCAATCAGCACAGTCCATATTACAGACATTATCATGAACACATTGTCAATCAGCACAGTCCATATTACAGACATTATCATGAACACATTGTCTATCAGCACAGTCCATATTACAGACATTATCATGAACACATTGTTTATCAGCACTGTCAATATTACATACATTATCGTGAACACATTGTTTATCAACACAGTCCATATTACAGACATTATCATGAACACATTGTCTATCAGCACAGTCCATATTACAGACATTATCATGAACACATTGTCTATCAGCACAGGCCATATTACAGACATTATCATGTACACATTGTCTATCAGCACAGTCCATATTACAGACATTATCATGAACACATTGTTTATCAGCACTGTCAATATTACATACATTATCATGAACACATTGTCTATCAACACAGTCCATATTACATACATTGTCTATCAGCACAGTCCATATTACAGAAATTATCATGAAAACATGTCTCAACTTTGTGTTCTCAATACCAAACTCAGCAACACAGTCTTTCGGTCTATTGGCAAGGTTTTCACCTGTGTGACGTTCTGGCAAGGCTCCGGTGCGGAGAACGTTTGACTTTCGGTTCCAGTCATTGTCGATGTGGTGTTTGTAACAGTCTAATAGCTCTCAGTTGCATTGGACGTCCATATAGCGGTTGTTACGGCAAATGAACTTTCATACTTCTGACCGATACATGAGCGAATATTATAATAACATGATATTTAAAATTCTGGATCAACAGTCCATGAAAACCAGCACCATCCACTACTCTTAAAGGCACGTAATCCTTGACTACCATATCACAAATTGACTCCGTAATCCTTGACCACTATATCACAAATAGACTGCATAATCCTTGACCACTATATCACAAAAAGACTGCGTAGTCCTTGACCACTATATCACAAATAGACTGCATAATCCTTGACACCATATCACAAATAGACTGCATAATCCTTGACCACTATATCACAAATAGACTGCGTAATCCTTGAACACCATATCACAAATTGACTTTGTAGTCCTTGACCACCATATCACAAATAGACTGTGGAACCCTTGACCACCATATCCCAAATTGATTGCAAAATTTCTTGACCACTATATCACAAATTGACTGTGTAATCCCTGACCACCATATTACAAATAGACTGTGAAACCCTTGACCACCATATCACAATTGACTGCGTAATCCTTGACCACTATATCACAAATTGACTGCATAATCCTTGACCACTATATCACAAATTGACTGCATAATCCTTGACCACTATATCACAAATTATTTGCATAATCCTTGACCATCATATCACAAATAGACTGCATAATTCTTGACCACTATATCACAAATCAACTACGTAATCCTTGACCACCATATCACAAATCGACTGCATAATCCTTGACCACCATATCACAAATTAACTGTGTAATCCTTGACCATCATATCACAACTCAACTGTGTAATTCTTGACCACCATATCACAAATCGACTGCGTAATCCTTGACCACTATATTACAAATTATTTGCATAATCCTTGACCACCATATCACAAATAGACTGCGTAATCCTTGACCACTATATCACAAATAGACTGCGTAATCCTTGACCACCATGTCACAAAAGACTGCGGAACAAAACAAATTACAAAATCCGATAATAACTACATTTTTTACACGATGTAGTACATACCTGCTTTTTGGAACGAATAGATCGGTATTGTATCTATCACACTTAGACTAAAGCAGGGATTATCAGCTTGACATATTACCTACAGTGTTGATACTTTATAAAATACGCGTTATATGGACCATGGGTAACCCTTTACCTATAGTTTATAAAAAAAGAAACCTGAAAAATAATTACAAGTATGGTCAATTTAATTTTTTTTTTTAGAATACTATTTCCATCGAATATTATATAGCACGATATAGCATTTGAATATTCGACTTTGCGATCGAATATTTGTATATTCAAATATTCTTTGCCATCCCTAATATATACTAGTAGTGAAAACTTCAAAAATCTTCTTGATCAAAAGTACTAGCCTATGCTAAATTGGCCCGGCCCCTGTGGTCACCTTTTTAAGATTGAGATATATAGGGAGAAAATCTTAAAATCTTTCTTGTCTGAAATAGTCAAAATGGACCCCACCCTGGGCCAGGGTCACCTGTTTCACATACAGATATTTAGAGAAAAACTTTGAAAACCTTCTTGTCTGAAACCAAAATGCCTAGCTCTTAGATATTTGGTGTGCAGCTTTGTCATGTGGTCCTCTGCCAAGATTGTTCAAAATAATGCCCCATTGGGTCCAAATTGGCCCCTTAATGTATAGGCTTACCTAACTGCAAAATGAGTTACTTTGGTTGGCATTACAAATCAAATTGCATAACTCAGGGGAGTGATGCAGAGTCATAATGGCCCTCTTGTCTATTTATGGTTGTGGTCAATTCAATGAGAATTAATCCAGTGTGGTCATGTGACATTTCAGGCTAACCTTCGTGCATGTAATGAGGAGTTACGAATGCATGTGAGTGATTTACAGGAGAATATCCACGACCAACGAAACTCGATTAACACCGCCTCACAGGATAAGGTACTAACATCTTTCTTTTAACCATTTCCCACATGCAACTTATCTTCAGCAGATGACTTTGAAAACATCAAAACCAAATTATGGAAAATTCGATAGATAATAATTATTATAATTATCAAATAGAGATGAAAAGTTTGCTGCAAATGTGATAAAATGTGTCCTCATTTGCTATAAGTACTGTGCACTTCCCCTTTGATGTAGTTTTCATTGGCATAAGGGATATAACTTATATAATAAAGATTATGTCCCTTTGCTAAATTATGCAAAAATATTGTGGAAAACAAGCAATTTTGGCTTTTCCCACAAATGTTTTCAACTCTGTATCAAATTATGAACATTTAAAATAAATAAGTTTAAACTTAAGTCCTGTCAGACCCTGTATTGGAGGAGACGATTCATTTGAGTACCAACAATACAGTATTTAATTGCTTAACCTTTTCACACATATAACTTTGAAAATGTCAAGTATGCCTTTATAATGATAGGTGCAAATAGGATTTTGAATACAGTTGTAAAAAAACCGTGAGAAAAGGAGAAATTGCTCATTTAAGGCAATTTCTCTTTTTGTTGCAATGTTTTCAAAATTCATTGGCTGCTGATGTGCCAAACTGCATGTTGTAAAGACCTGTTTACTTGTCAGACCCTGTATTGGAGGAGACGATTCATTTGAGTACCAACAATACAGTATTTAATTGCTTAACCTTTTCACACATATAACTTTGAAAATGTCAAGTATGCCTTTATAATGATAGGTGCAAATAGGATTTTGAATACAGTTGTAAAAAAAACGTGAGAAAAGGAGAAATTGCTCATTTAAGGCAATTTCTCTTTTTGTTGCAATGTTTTCAAAATTCATTGGCTGCTGATGTGCCAAACTGCATGTTGTAAAGACCTGTTTACTTGTCTTTAACTAGATCCTTTATGTGTAGGTGGATTGGTCGCCATGATATCACTGAAAACTGCCTTTAACCCAAAACAAATTTAAAATATCTAGCATAGAGAGTCTCGTTAAAACCAGACCCAAACTTTGCTGCAGTACCAAACGCTCATATAAATCTGATGGCAGCCTATTACACTACAGGTTGTCTCAGATTGACCAATCAAATTTTTACCTAAAAAATAGCAAGGTATGACAGGGAGATTAACCATAAATAATTGAGACAGAGAAACCATAATGGCCAAGTTTTCTAATTGTATAGTAACGATTTTGATAGCAAAACAGAATGTTGGTTAACTTGTATCAAGTGATTTCTTTGGAGAGAAAAACAAGAACCTGCTTCTAAATATATATGATCAACTTGAGATGATCTTTTATATGGGGTCGTCCAATAGCGCAGCAAAGTATTTTGGCCTGATTTTAATGAGATTTCAAACTTGTGTTCCTTGCTATAATATTTAATTTTGATTCTGTTTGTAGGATGAACATGATAAAGCTGTAGGAATTGTATTGGTAGTCTCCCCTTTGCTTAATCACTGTTGTGTTTTGTATTTTTGGTGTTCAGAGTTTCCTCCCTATTTAAGAAAAAGATTTTACACATGTTCCTTTCTATTTGATTTTTAACCCTTTCCCACTTGCAGATGCATTTTGATGTGTCTGCATTAGAGTACTTTTGAAAACATTTTTGCAAAGAGAGAAATTGCTCATAATGATACATCTGCAGGTTCGAAAGGGTTAAATTCCATATAATCGTTTGTAAATGTTTTTATTTTGTTTACCGTACAAAAGCCTCTATATGTTTTTAGTTTTTAGCTCCACTGGCTGAAAGCCAGTCGAGCTTATGTCATGGCGAATTGTCCGTCGTGCGTGCGTGCGTTAACTTTTTCCTTTAAACGACTTCTTCTCCCTAACCACTTGGCCAATTTGGTTGAAACTTCATGGGAAGCATCCTCTCAATGTCCTCTACTAAATTCCTTCAATTTTTTTTTATCCATTCAAAATTCTGGTTTCCATGGCAACCGAAAGAAAAAAATAGTGAGAACTTAAAAAATCTTCTTCTCCGAAAGTGTCAGGCCGATTTTCAAATAATTTTGTAGAAATGTTCCTTGGGTGACCCTTTATTAGATTCCTTCAAGACATTTTGATTGGGCGAAAAACATGGCCGCCAGGGGGCGGGGCTTTTTTGCCTTATATAGCTATAGTGAAAACTTAAATAATCTTCTTCTCAAAAAGTGTTCAGCAGATTTTCAAATAATTATGTAGAAATGTTCCGTGGGTGACCCTCTATCAGATTCCTTCAAGCCATGTTGATTGGTAAAAAAACATGGCCGTCACAGGGCGGGGCTATTTTGCCTATATGGCTAAAGAGCAAACTTAAAAAATCTTCTCCTCCAAAAGTGTCAGGCCGATTTTCAAATAATTTTGTAGAAATGTTCCTTGTGTGAACCTTAATTAGATTCCTTCAAGAAATGTTGATTGGGCGAAAAACATGGCCGCCAGGGGGCGGGGCTTTTTTGCGTTATATATCTATAGTGAAAACTTAAAACATCTTCTTCTCCGAAAGTGTTCAGCCGATTTTCAAATAATTTTGTAGAAATGTTCATTGGGTGACCCTCTATCAGATTCCTTCAAGCCTTGTTGATTGGTCGAAAAACATGGCCGCCAGAGGGCGGGGCTATTTTGACTTATATGACCATAGTGAAAACTTAAAAAATCTTCTCCTCCAAAAGTGTCAGGCATATTTTCAAATAATTTTGCAGAAACATTCCTTTGGTGACACTCTACAAGATTCCTTTAAGCCATGGTGGTTGGTAAAGAAAAATAGCCACCACGGGGCAGGGCTGTTTGGAGATTTTATTTTTGCCTTATGGCCGTGGAGCGATACTGGCCCTCTTGGGCCTCTTGTTTCATGTACCTGTTTGCACATTGTGTTGTCTAAATTAACATGCTTTTGCCGATTATAAAAATAAAGTGTGAATTTGCTGGTTTTGACTAGACTAACATCTGAGACAATGCTTAATCCTTGAAAACATTGCCAAAAATGGAGAAATTGATCTTTCAATATTTTTGCCTAGATGTTTACAAAGTTATCTGCTGCAGATTTGTTGAATATGGGAAGGGTTCTAGAACTTGCAGGTCAGCATCTTCCGTGTAAGTGTGTTGAAAAGGTATCAAGGAATACACCATGGCTGAGCGATTAGCGAGAGGGATTTAGAAACTGGGCATCTCAGGTTCAAATCAATATTTGCAACAGTCATGATTGAGTGCCCTTGGGCATGGCACATTTCCAGTGTTTTCATGATTGAGTGCCTTTAGGCAAGGCTCATTTCCTAGCCTAGTATTGGTTTGTTTATCCAGGGCAGTCATGATTGAGTTCCCTTGGGCAAGGCACATTTCCTAACCTAGTATTGTTTTAGCTCACGTATGCAAGAAGTGCAAGGTGAGCTATTGTGATCACATTTTGTCCGGCGTCCGTCCATCGACCATCGTCCGTCGTGCGTCGTCAACATTTGCCCTTGTTAACACTCTACACTGCTGCTTGTATTCACCAAACTGACTTTGATTCTAATACAGTAAGAGCCATTGTTGCTTGTATTCATTCCACTGACTTTGATTTTTATACAGTAAGAGCCAATGATGCTTGTATTCATCCCACTGACTTTGATTCTAATACATTAAGAGCCAATGTTGCTTGTATTCATCCCACTAACTTTGATTCTTATACATTAAGAGCCAATGATGCTTGTATTCACCTCACTGACTTTGATTCTAATACAGTAAGAGCCATTGTTGCTTGTATTCATTCCACTGACTTTGATTCTTATACAGTAAGAGCCAATGATGCTTGTATTCATCCCACTGACTTTGATTATAATACAGTAAGAGCCAATGATGCTTGTATTCATCCCACTGACTTTGATTTTTATACAGTAAGAGCCAATGATGCTTGTATTCATCCCACTGACTTTGATTTTTATACAGTAAGAGCCAATGATGCTTGTATTCATCCCACTGACTTTGATTTGTATACAGTAAGAGCCAATGATGCTTGTATTCATCCCACTGACTTTGATTTTTATACAGTAAGAGCCATTGTTGCTTGTATTCATCCCACTGACTTTGATTCTAATACATTAAGAGCCAATGTTGCTTGTATTCATCCCACTGACTTTGATTTTTATACAGTAAGAGCCATTGTTGCTTGTATTCATCCCACTGACTTTGATTCTTATACATTAAGAGCCAATGATACTTGTATTCACCTCACTGACTTTGATTATAATACAGTAAGAGCCAATGTTGCTTGTATTCATCCCACTGACTTTGATTTTTATACAGTAAGAGCCAATGATGCTTGTATTCATCCCACTGACTTTGATTTTTATACAGTAAGAGCCAATGATGCTTGTATTCATCCCACTGACTTTGATTTTTATACAGTAAGAGCCATTGTTGCTTGTATTCATTCCACTGACTTTGATTCTTATACAGTAAGAGCCAATGATGCTTGTATTCAACTCACTGACTTTGATTATGATACAGTAAGAGCCAATGATGCTTGTATTCATCCCAATGACTTTGATTCTTATACAGTAAGAGCCAATGATGCTTGTATTCACCCCACTGACTTTGATTATAATACATTAAGAGCCAATGATGCTTGTATTCATCCCACTGACTTTGATTCTTATGCAGTAAGAGCCAATGATGCTTGTATTCATCCCACTGACTTTGATTATAATACATTAAGAGCCAATGATGCTTGTATTCATCCCACTGACTTTGATTCTTATACAGTAAGAGCCAATGATACTTGTATTCATCCCACTGACTTTGATTATAATACAGTAAGAGCCAATGATGCTTGTATTCATCCCACTGACTTTGATTCTTATGCAGTAAGAGCCAATGATGCTTGTATTCATCCCACTGACTTTGATTCTAATACATTAAGAGCCAATGATGCTTGTATTCATCCCACTGACTTTGATTATAATACAGTAAGAGCCAATGATGCTTGTATTCATTCCACTGACTTTGATTTTTAGCTCCACTGGCTGAAAGCCAGTCGAGCTTATGTCATGGCGAATTGTCCGTCGTGCGTGCGTGCGTTAACTTTTTCCTTTAAACGACTTCTTCTCACTAACCACTTGGCCAATTTGGTTGAAACTTCATAGGAAGCATCCTCTCAATGTCCTCTCTTAAATGCCTTCAAATTTTTTTGATCCATCCATAATTCTGGTTTCCATGGCAACCAAAAGAAAAAAATAGTGAAAACTTAAAAAATCTTCTTCTCTGAAAGTGTCAGGCCGATTTTCAAATAATTTTGTAGAAATGTTCCTTGGGTGACCCTTCATTAGATTCCTTCAAGAAATGTTGATTGGTCGAAAAACATGGTCGCCAGAGGGCGGGGCTATTTTGCCTTATATGACCATAGTGAAAACTTAAAAAATCTTCTTCTCTGAAAGTGTTGAGCAGATTTTCAAATAATTGTGTAGAAATGTTCCTTGGGTGACCCTCTATCAGATTCCTTCAAGCCATGTTGATTGGTAAAAAAACATGGCCGCCAGAGGGCGGGGCTATTTTGCCTTATACGGCTAAAGAGAGAACTTAAAAAATCTTCTCCTCCGAAAGTGTCAGGCTGATTTTCAAATAATTTTGTAGAAATGTTCCTTGGGTGACCCTTTATTAGATTCCTTCAAGAAATGTTGATTGGTGGAAAAACATGGCCGCCAGGGTCGGGGCTATTTTGCCTTATATAGCTATAGTGTAAACTTAAAAAATCTTCTTCTCCGAAAGTGTTCAGCCGATTTTCAAATAATTTTGTAGAAATGTTCATTGGGTGACCCTCTATCAGATTCCTTCAAGCCATGTTGATTGGTCAAAAAATATGGCCGCCAGAGGGCGGGGCTATTTTGCTCTATATGACCATAGTGAAAATTTAAAAATCTTCTTCTCCGAAAGTGTTGAGCAGATTTTCAAATAATTTTGTAGAAATGTTCTTTGGGTGACCCTCTATCAGATTCCTTCAAGCCATGTTGATTGGTTGAAAAATATGGCCGCCATGGGGTGGGGCTATTTTGCCTTATATGGCTATTGTGAAAACTTAAAAAATCTTCTCCTCCGAAAGTGTCAGGCCGATTTTCAAATAATTTTGCAGAAACATTCCTTGGGTGACACTCTACAAGATTCCTTTAAGCTATGGTGGTTGGTAAAAAATATGGCCACTAGGGGGCAGGACTGTTTGGAGATTTGATTTTTGCCTTATGGCCGTGGAGCGATACTGGCCCTCTTGGGCCTCTTGTTATACAGTAAGAGCCAATGATGCTTGTATTCATCCCACTGACTTTGATTTTTATACAGTAAGAGCCATTGTTGCTTGTATTCATTCCACTGACTTTGATTCTTATACAGTAAGAGCCAATGATGCTTGTATTCACCTCACTGACTTTGATTATAATACATTAAGAGCCAATGTTGCTTGTATTCATCCCACTGACTTTGAATCTTATACAGTAAGAGCCAATGATGCTTGTATTCATCCCACTGACTTTGATTCTTATACATTAAGAGCCAATGATACTTGTGTTCACCTCACTGACTTTGATTATAATACAGTAAGAGCCAATGTTGCTTGTATTCATCCCACTGACTTTGATTCTAATACAGTAAGAGCCATTGTTGCTCAGTCATTATTAACATTTCTCTTTTACCACAATGTGTTCAACTCTATGCAATTGTTTTGCTTTTATTTACAGAGTTTTCTCAAGTTGTGTACTGCACATTTGTTGTATGTGGGAAAGGGATAACAAAGCCCTTTCTATCAACATTACATGTCAAGGATAACATTAAAAGAGTTCAATCTGTTATTTTCTTAACCCTTTCCCTGCAGCAAACAGCTTTTGGAAACAAAATAGTTATACATTCATTCGTTTGAAAGGGTTATTAAGACTTGAATATCTGGCTAAAAGTCTCATTCTATGCTAGTTAAACAAGATTGATATATATCTGGTCAAACGTCAGGCATAACAAAGTCTCATTCTATCCTAGGTTAACAAGATTGATCTATATCTGGTCAAAAGTCAGACATAACAAAGTCTCATTCTATCCTAGGTTAACGATCTATATCTGGTCAAAAGTCAGACACAACAAAGTCTCATTCTATGCTAGGTAAACAAGATTGATCTATATCTGGTCAAAAGTCAGACATAACAAAGTCTCATTCTATGCTAGGTAAACAAGATTGATCTATATCTGGTCAAAAGTTGGACATAACAAAGTCTCATTATATGCTAGGTAAACAAGATTGATCTATATCTGGTCAAAAGTCAGACATAACAAAGTCTCATTCTATGCTAGGTTAACAAGAGTGATCTATATCTGGTCAAAAGTCAGACATAACAAAGTCTCATTCTATGTTAGGTTAACAAGATTGATCTATATCTGGTCAAAAGTCAGACATAACAAAGTCTCATTCTATGCTTTAAGGTAAACAGGATTGATCTATGCTTTAAAAAATTCTTTAAAATAATACACAACTTGTTTTTGTTTTTATTTGATTTTCATTTGCAGCATAACAAGTTTCGTCAAATTTGGAACAGACTTTGGAAATCCAATGTATTTATAAGCATGTGCTTGGTCATTGAATAAGAAAATTTATTTTGAATAACTTCAATTACCTTAATTGTCTTGATTGTGTTTGTATTATATTTAACCTAGGTTTAAAGCTCATACAGTTTATTTAAATCTGATCATTAATAATATCTTACATTTGAAAGATTTGATATTCTGTGTCAAATTCGTTAAATATTATTAATAAGAAAACAGTAAGGAACAATGTTTCCAGTTTTGTTTTCCTGACCATTTTTCCTTTTTTAATGCCTTTTTCTTGTTTAATAAATTTGCATGGCCTGGAAATGTATTTGAATTGAACTAGATTTTGAATTTTACTTTTTCCCACATGCAGACACATTTTTAGACATCTGCAGCAGATGACTCCTAAAGACTTAACCCTTTCAGCACCAAATAAATAGCAGAAAGTTGTTCTCGGCGCCAAATAAAATCAGACGTTTCTTAGAAATAATAGTAACTGATTTCAAAATGTTATATTTTATTCATTTGAAAGATAAAGACTTAAAATTATCACCATACATAGAATATGTATTGAACATTCCATTTAACATGTATTTTTTCTAAAAAAATGATTATATAATAATTAATCATAATACCAAAGTTGACCAAATATGGAAATTAAAAAGTAACTATACGAGGGGCGTTACAAAAGTCGCATAAATGCGACTTTGGCGCTGAGCTAAGTTGTCGAATATATGCGAATTCGGCGCTGAAAAGGTTAAGACATTATATCAAAAGATGGGATTGCGCACAATGAGCAATTTCTCTTTTTGCCACAATGTTTTCAACACTATTCATTAGTTAAACTTTTATTAATAGCAATCTTCCATATGTTTGCCTAGCTGTTTCAAAATGGTTTTCTGCAAATATATTGTACATTGGAAACGTGTGATTTTTTTGCTTTTCCTCATTATAGCTTTTTGACTGATAAAATATATTTAGAATTTTTTTAAAATGCAAGGCTCTGCAGAAGCTTTCTGATAAAGTATATTAAGAAATGTGTTAGATGCAAGGTTCTGCAGAAGCTTTCTGATAAAGTATATTTAGAAATTTAGAAAATAGAAAATAGAAATTAAAAATTTAGAAAATAGAATGGAGACTGCATTTTTTATTTCAGCTGTTTGAGACCTGTTTTGCATTAGAAATCTCATTGCGTAACTCATGTGAGCGATCTATGTCCATCATGGCACTCTTGTTCCTTTATAAAGATGTGAAAATATTGTGGAAGCGAAAGTTTTCATTATGAGCAATATTCCTTTTTGCCAATATGTTTTGCAAATGTCCTAAGGAATCCGCTGTGGTCGAGTGGTTAGCGTCTGGGATTTCGAAACCGGGTGTCCCGGGTTCGATCCCCAGTTGCGGCACTACGGTCATGGTGGAGTGCCCTTGGGCAAGGCACATTTTCTAGCCTAGTACTGGTTTGTTTACCCAGGGATCATGAATAATTAGATTTAATTGCACGCTAAATGACCTTAGCTGTCGATGCGCCATAAAACAATATACATTCATTGCAAATTTCCTCTGCTACAGATGTGTCAAAATGCATCTGCAAATGGGAATGAGTTTAAAAAGTCTGCTGTAAACAGGTTTAATATTGCTTTCATAGGAGGAGGCCCTGACCAACTTAAAACGACAGTTGGAGAGAGAAAAAGAGGAAGAAATAGATAGACTGAAGAAAAAACTGGTCAAGGTAATCAATTTCTTCCCATTTTTAGCTCACCTAGACACTAGAAAAGAAATTTAAATGACAAAGCTTTTAAATTACTTAAAGTATTTTTAACCAGGTTTTCAACGTAGTTAGAATGAGGATGTCGTTGTTCCGGCTGGTGGGCGGCATCCAACTCACCTTTCTTACAGAATATCTTTGGTTACAGTTTCATGGGATTGCATTTGGGGCCCCTATATATATATAGGGTCAAGGTCGCTGTTACTCAAAATAGAATAATAGTTTAAACTGAATACCTTTAGTTACGGTTGACATATTGTAACCAAACTTGGTATGTAGAAAGAGTTTATGGAGACGTTTAATGGGATTGTGGGACCCTAGGGTCAAGGTCAAGGTTGCTGTTACTAACAATAGAAAAATGGTTGAAACTGAATATCTTTAGTAACTGACATATTGTAACCAAACTTGGTATGTAGAAAGAGTTCATGGAGAAGTTTAATGGGATTGTGTTTTGGGCCCCTAGGGTCAAGGTCAAGGTTGCTGTTACTAACAATAGAAAAATGGTTGAAACTTAATATCTTTAGTAACAGTGACATATTGTAACCAATCTTGGTATATAGAAAAAGTTTATGGAGACTTATCTTGGGATTGTGTTTGGGGCCCCTAGGGTTATAGTTAAGGTTGCTATTACCAAAAATAGAAAAATGCTTTAAACAATATATTAAGTTACGGTTGACATATTGTAACTAAACTTGATATGTAAAAAGTGTTTATGGAGACCTTTCAAGGGGTTGGATGACCTAATAACTAGTGGTAGGTTATTGAAATGTATCTTTTGAACAGTTTCATAAAAGCTCTAGATAAGGTAAATATTTCAAATTCAAAAACACTTATTTGACACTCAAACCCTATGTAGTGGGTACCCACAACATATGGTTTTGTTGAGTCACCCGAGAGATATTGATGGGAAAAGACCAGTTTACTCCTGCTTATCTTTTATGCTGTTGCTATCTAATTCCAGGGTCTTTCTACAAATGAATATAGAAGTCTGTTGTATTCTCCAGAAAATGATATGTAAGTACTTCTTCCTTCAGGAGTAATTGACTGATTGTATCAGTGACATTATAATGATTGTACACTCATGTATTATAAAGTGAAATGATACTTTAAATGTCCACAGATGTTTTCAAAGAACAGAACATTCTTTATTTCTTGTTACATGTACATAGTACATCATCATACAATCAAATACAAAATACAAAATATATAATACATCACATGAAAACATGAAACAGATGACTCAATCTGGAAATCAAATGTCATGAAAAGGGGTTAACCCTTTCCCACAGACAACCCATTTTTAGCTCCATGTCTGAAAATCAGTCCATCTTATGTCATGGCAAAATGACCATTGAGCATGCATTAACTGTTGGCTACGAACAACTTCTCCTCTGTAACTACTGGGTCATTTAGGATAAAACTACATAGGTAGTATCCTCTCAATCCAATCTCCTGAATTTGTACAAAACTTTTGGATCAATGCAAAATTCTGGTTTCCATGGCAACTGAAAGAAAAATCTTCAAGAATCTTCTTCCCCAAAACATGGCCACCTGGGACAGGGACAGTGCCGTTTTGCCTAATATGGAATAATTTTTGCCTAATCGAAGTGGAGGGATACTGGCCCTCTTGTTCCTTTTGCCACAATGTTTTCAACTTTATTCAATAATTATATTTTCATGTGTAGAAATTTTCTATACTATTGCCTTAGTATTGCCAGTTATCTGCAGAGAATTATTTTTTATCTCCACCTATCGCTCCCTGCTAACACATATGAAGAAAACAAAAATGCAAAAATTAATTGATTAATTGCAGAAGACCAGTGCATCATGTAAAGCCTCCAACCTGGGACCGTCAGATGAGGGGACTTTCAGAACAACAACAACAAGATTTGGACAGATTGGAGCAGGAAGTCAGCAGACTCTCAGCTGTAAGTATTTGCTCTCAGCTCATTTTTAGTTCCACTGGCTGAAAGCCAGTTCAGCTTATGTCAAAGTGAATTGTCTGTTGTGTTTGTATGCATGTGTGCGTTTACTTTTGCTTCAAACAACTTCTTTTCTGTAACCACTTGGACAATTGGGATGAAACTTCACAGGAAGCATCCTTCTGCCATTTTTGTTTTTTATCCATTTAAAATTTAGATTCCATTGCAACCGAAAGGTTTTATTTAAAAAATCTTCTCCTTCCTAACTGGTTGGCCATTTTCATGTGCCATTGGTGACCCTCTTTCAAAACTGGTTGGCTGATTTTCAAACAATTTTGTAGACATATTCCTTGGGTGACACTCTATCAGATTTTTCAAACCAAACTGTCAAAAAACATGGCCACCTGGGGGTGGGTCTGTTTTGATTTATATGGCTATGAAAAATAACCCTCCTCTGAAAGTACTCAGGCGATTTTTTTAAATAACTTTGTAGAATTGTTCCTTGGGTGATCCTCTACAAGATTTTTTTCAAGCAATGACAATTGGTTGAAAAAATGGCCGCCAGAGAGAGGGGTTATTTTGCTGTATATGGCTAAAGTGAAAACATTAAAAGTCTTCTTTACCAAAAGTATTCAGTCAAAGGAGCTTGGTTAAACTTACATATACATGTATATCTATAGATGCTACCTATTTACAATCTATTTGAAAAATACATTAAACAGCATACTATGACCCATCCTCGGTACCCAGGCTATTCATAAATTATATGATACCCTGGGCAAATTGGCTGTACAAATCTCGTACTCATGAATAATTTATCAGGTGAAATGCAGCCTTTTGATTGGCCGCATGACACAAACCTTTTGCGATACTAAAATTACAGTGTTGAAACGGAGGAAATCGTGGCGCATGCTTTACGAAATTTCGCTAGCCAATTTGCCCAGGGTATCATATATTTTATGAATAGCCTGGGTACCGAGGATGACTATGACCATAAATATCAATTTTAAAAAGATTGACTAAACGATGATAATGTTCCAATTGTGTTTTTGATATGATCACTATATATTTGTAACTCATTGTTGTCATCTATTATGAAATATGGAAAATAATAATTAATATACATACAACATTTTACCCCCTCAAAGTTATGTTTTTAGCTCTACTGGCCAAACAATTTGACTAGATAATGATAACTTTGAATGAGTGTTTTTTGCATGACTGCTATTTAAACAATTTGACTAGTTAATGATAACTTTGAATGAGTGTTTTTTGCATGACTGCTATTTAAACAATTTGACTAGATAATAATAACTTTGAATGAGTGTTTTTTTGCATGACTGCCATTTATACAATTTGACTATATATTGATTTCTTTGAATGAGCGTTTTTTGCATGACTGCTATTTAAACAATTTGACTAGTTAATGATAACTTTGAATGAGTGTTTTTTGCATGACTGCTATTTAAATAATTTGACTAGATAATGCTAACTTTGAATGAGTGTTTTTTTGCATGACTGCTATTTAAACAATTTGACTAGATAATGGTAACTTTGAATGAGTATTTTTTGCATGACTGCTATTTAAACAATTTGACTAGATAATGATAACTTTGAATGAGTGTTTTTTTGCATATCTGCTTTTTAATACATATCCAAAATCCACAGGGGGCTTCCATCACAGTCATTTCAGAAAGTTTCATAGGTTATTGAATCTTTTAAAGAAAAATGAAGCGTGTTACCTATGAACGAAATAACTGATTTATGGTATTTTTCTGTTTAATACACCTGTACGCAGTAAGGTCATTACTCTAGCAATTTCGTTTGAGGGCAGTCTTCCATTATATTTCATGCAAAGGTTCATTGTCAAGGGGATTTGGATTATTTCACGCTTTACAGACATTTCCAGTTTATATAATAAAGTAGTTTATGTTTAACTGACCAAGTTATATCGGGGGCTGGGACATTTAAAACTTTAACATGTTTTCTGTGCTATTATAATGGCATTAACTCTTCATGCACATAAAGCCGCGTTTTTAAGGCATACTTTTATCCTCCTGTACACCGAACGTTGAGTTTTCGGGGCACACTTTTCCCATTTGTCACGCCTGACGTCGTGATAAGTCATCACACTAATTAGTTACCATTTCAATCAAAACATTTTTATCCAATCAACAGCAATAAAAAATTATTTCTTCAATATGAAAATTAATCTATGATTTGATTAGGTTCTGTATGATTTCAAAAAACCGATTAAAATTGGTCTTAAATGATCCAATCAGGAAAGACAATGTGGTTGGTATTTTTAAATGATCCAATCAGGAAAGACAATATGGTTGGTGTTTTCAAATGATCCAATCAGGAAAGACAATATGGATGGTGTTTTTAAATGATCCAATCAGGAAAGATAATGTGTATGGTGTTTTAATATGATCCAGTCAGGAAAGACAATGTTGATGGTGTTTTTAAATGATCTAATCAGGAAAGACAATGTGCATTGTGATTTAAATGATCCAATCAGGAAAGACAATGTGGATGGTGTTTTTAAATGATCCAATCAGGAAAGATAATGTGCATTGTGGTTTAAATGATCCAATCAGAAAAGACAATGTGCATGGTGTTTTAACCCTTTCCCTCATACGCAATTCTGCAGCAGACGACTTTGAATGTATTTTGTCAAAACATAGAAAATCTCCATAATTGAATGGATAACCTATGACTAAAAGTGGAAAACATTGTGACCAAAGGAGAAATTGCACGTTTTGTGCAATTTCTTCTTTTGTCACTATGTTTTCAATAAGCCGTCTGCTGCAGAGGCGTCAGAAAGCGTCTATATGAGGGAAAGGGTTAAATGATCCTTTAGGTGATGACTATACTGTACTTTATAGTTCATGGCCTGATCAGAAGTCATAGGGCTTGAAGAGTTTAAGAACAATAACACATTCATTACAGGCCCAAGACCGAGTACCAGCAGCTCATGACACAGCAGAAGATATGCACTATGCAAAGAAACTTGCCACTTTACAGATGCAAGTGCGTCAGTTAAAGGAAGACAATAGCAGTGGTGCGGGTGTAAGACGGGTGAAACTGAATGTCTCGTCCTCGACCCCTGACCTCTCCAGTCCGGATCTGTATGGACAGCCAAACCATCTAAAGGTAAAGGAGTTGTTTGTGTAATGTCTATACAATACTTAAGATCTTTTCATCACATAACGAAACAAGAGCCAGCACATGGTTCAAACATTCTGGGAGGTTTCAGTGTCCTCAAAAAAAGAAACTCTTAAATATTCTCAAATTGAATGATTTGTGCATGAAATTCTGAGAAAATTCCGTCTGCCCAAAATATGTTTTCAAATTGATTGATTTGTGCAGAAAGTTATGAAAATCTGAGAAAGTTCTCTTTGTCTTTTGTAAACTAACCAGGTATTTAAGCTTTGGATCTCAGTTTGAATAGTGTCAATTGTTAATTTACTGACATTCTATATATAGTATGGTAGACAGTTGTCCTTAAAGACTGGTCTGTGAATTACAGGCGTGAGAGAGCCAGAAGCACATGAGTGTAGAGAACTGCATTCTGTCATGATATACTAATGAACATTTCCTTTCACCTTTCCTACATACAACTAATCTGCAACACACAACTTTGAAGATGCAAACAATCAATAATCTCTATGAATGAGAGTATAATCATTGAAAAGAGTTAAAATATTGTGGCAAATGGAGAAATTACTCATCATTTATGATATATATCTCAAAAGATGTCTGCTGCAAATGCACCCTCATTTGGGAAAGGGTTAAAACTTAAACTCAAATCGATAAATCAATCATAAACATCATTCAATTTTGACTGAATTATTTACAGTTTTTACCGAGTACTCCATCCCCATCGTGGGAACAGAAAAGACTAGCCAGTACGCTTGAACTGAAGACTAGGGAACATGATATGGAGACAGAGATTTTAACAGATCATCAGAGACGTAACAGAGAGATCATGTCTAGGAAAATGTCGGATATGTCCAGGTTACAAAACACACTGACCAATCAAGCAAAGGTAAAACTATTTGCTTGCTTAATGCTTTCTGATACCTCCGCAGCAATTGTCTTTTGAAAACATTGTGACAAAAGGCAGAATTGCTCACAATGATAATTGATAACAGAGATTATATTTAGAAAAGTATTTGATATGTGTTCCATAAATACACTGACCTAACCAGAAAAGGTAAAATATTTGTTGAATATCTTTTAATTTTGCAGATGGGACCATAAAAGTTGCAAAATGACAATACTTTAGTTTAGAAGAAATGTTCCTTTAATGACACTGCACATAATTTGTTCAATCCATATTGATTAGTTGAAAAGGATAGCTTCCAGGCGGCATCAGAAAAGGGGTAAAAGGAACTATTTGCTTCAAACAAAATATCCCTGTAAACCAATGGAATCATATGAACCAAACTTCAAAGCATTTTTTCTGTGGTGGTACTCTTTCAAATTGTTCAAAGATTTAATGCTTTATTATAAATGTCCTTTACTGATGAGCTGTTTCTGTTTCAGTTCATTCCCACTCTTGAAAAAGAAAAAATCACTTTTATTAGCAGTAGCATTTGCTATTGTACTATCACTCAGGTGATCGATTTAAGGGCATCTTGGCCCTCTTGTTAGCTCACCTGTGCATGAAGTGCTCAAGGTAATCTATTCTGAAAGCCTTTTGTCCGTCATTCCACATGTGTTGTCGAGAAATTCTTTAAGGTAGTAGGAGCCTAATGGGCAACATTTCAAATTATGATCAGCTTGATAATTTCTTAATGTGTATCATTTCCTGGATTCAAAAACAAAATTTACAAGAAATTTAACCTCAAATAACAATTTTATTTTAATTTGAATTACCCTACCCCCCTTTCAGATTTTTCGATAAAAACGACATCACCCGAGAGACAAGAAAAATCATTTCATTTATTTTTCAACATTTTGATAATACTTTGGTATCAAAGTAACAAGAAATATATTTGCTTTCAGAAATAATACATTATTGATCACATCACCAACAAATATAATCAAACTGTACTTGAATAGTCATATGGTATTACGATTTTAACATACTATTTTGACCGCGTAAAATTGGAATATCGACGTTTAAAAGCAAAAATCAACAAGTTTTAGAAATACTCATGACCTGTTCTTTATTGATAATTAACTTTGACCTTTTGGGAACATTATGCCAAAAAATCAAAATGTTTTAACCGTCTCATTTAAAAAAAATAGAGTTTGAAATTCACAACCACCTATTTCAGCTGTGACTGCATGTAATAAAATCTTCAAAGAAGCTAATATTTATGTATAGAAATATATTTAATTACTTTTTAATTCAAAGTACAATATAAACTTCTGTATGTGTTAGTAACAAAGAAGAAAAAAAGAAGAAAACATTTTTTGTGCTTCTGGAGGGATTTGAACCACTACCTTGAAACCCTCAAAAGATTTGAAGTCCTGCGCATAGTCTAAAGCATTAACATTGAAGAGTTTCAAGTGGAGGTTTTCATTACGCTCCTACTACTCATAAACCACTGTATGGATTTTAAATAATCTTGGTAGGCTCCTTAGTTGATCCATTTCAAATTTGTTCAAATCCTCTTGTCTGAAAATTTAAAGGCCTAAAGCTTAGATATTTGGTGTGTAGCACTGTCTAGTTGTCCTCTACAAAGATTGTTCAAATTATGCCCCTAGGTTCAAAATTTACCCCAACCCGTAGGAAAAAACTTGTAGCATTGTCTAGGAGCCTATAAGCTTCAGTCACACATTCTGGATTTTTACTGCCATCCTTGATAGAACAATTCCTGATAACAATTTGTCAAAAGTCTGATCAAGATCCTGTGATTCGTGGCTGGAAATTTAAACTTTATCAAAATTTGTAAAAAGATTTGTTCGTCAATCCGATTCTGATCCGATTCTGATCCTATTTTCATCTTTTGCATGGTATAAAACAACGGAATCTGTCCCGACAGCGTCCAAATTCTCCCGAATGCGATCCCACAGAGATCTGACAGTGACCAGACAGTGAACTGACGGAATCTATCCGATAGAAACCCTTTTCATGTGATAGTCCCGTATTTCTGTCATCTCTAGGAAGTTGCTCAGGATCAAGAAAGTCAATGCCTTGTTCTGCAGGTTCTTTCAGCCTTACATTCATTGTATATTTGCGCGTCTAAAGAGGGCTTGTTTTCCTTATAGGAAGCCGCCAGTAGGCTGCTTCATGTAGGAATTCTTTGAAATTTAGCACATGGAGATATATAGACCTGCCCGTGTGACCACATATCGGGATTTCTCTTTGTCCTTACTAAGTATATTAATTTAAGGTAAATTACTTTTGAAACATCCCTTTTACACTCTATATACTTGTGTGAGTTTTACAAATTAAAAACAAGACAAACGCCAGTATATTGAATTAATGTATGTACATTTTTAGATAAGCGAAATTCAATCTGTATCTTAGTCTAAACAGTTAAATAGAGAACCATTCTTTTGAATTGGTTACCTGACTCATACGCTTTATCATATCAATAGTATCTCAAACCGGGAACCAAAAATGTAGCTAAATGTAGTCTGGTTGCTTACATCCTATGATATATTACGCAGTAAGGCTGCGCACCGACTCTGGTTCCCAAACAAAGTTAGGAGCTAAAACAAAAGACAGTATTATTCATCTATAGTCTATTTATAGATATTCATTATTATTGTTTTACACATAGATGACATCTCAATTTTCAATCATCCTAACTATTCATTTGCTTTGTTTTTAATAATCTGACTTTCATGTTCATTATAATATTTTCCTATTGTACTATCTTGCGTGACGAGAACTTCGTCTGTCGGTCTACTTATAGGTGTTTTTTTGTCATTTTGGATCTTCTTTCATTTTCATTCATTTATGCATTTTGTTTTTCGCAAATATCGCTGAAAGTTTCTTTTATGATTGCACATACTTGATTCAAAGTTAACTTTGAGTACAATTGTCATCGCAAAATGCAGACGTGAAAAGATTTAAACCATATAAATATATGTATCAAGATAATTTACGCCGTCTAGTTGATTTGTTCTTTCATGAATATCGCGGTAAACACGATTTCGGTGTATTTTGCCTAGCCGACAACATGTTTTATCACGGATGCGATGTGAATTTCAAGATAACCTCAAGAAAACTTAAATGAAATGAAATCTTCTGGTTCTTACAAACAAAGTGTGATCAGATAACTGAACTGTATTTCATACAGACACTTTCATGCACCTCTGCGGTAAATGCTTTGACAAAATAGTGTCTTAAAATGTACTATAAATGTTCTTTGCCTAACAAAAAATTGACTTTAAATTTTTGTAATAAAAAAGTACTCTAAAGTCATGATTTTACAGTTTAAGAAATAATTAAAATGTTCCTTTTTCTTATTTCTTCATGTGCAACAAAATATTGCGGCTTCTTTTTGATGCTTTGCGTCAAACATTTGTCTTGTATGTATATCTAGTGAAACTTAAAAAAATCTTCTTGTATAAACATATAGGCCTGGGTGATTGTTGAAATTGCTTGTTTTGCCTGTATGCATATTGCTAGTACATGTACATTGAAAACTGTGATTTCTATTAAATCAATTTAGGACAATCATGGTCCTCTTGTTCTATTTTCAGGAATTAATCCAGTTAGAGAAAGCCTACACTCAGCTGAACAAATATTCAAAAGTGCCAAGACCAAGATCTTCTCTACGATAGTGACCTTTAACATTAATATTCTTTGACCTATCTGTTAGTGCTTGACTTTGATCTTACCCTGTCTACTGCTGTGACAATACTGTCCTCCTTCAAATGATCAAAGTTTTCAAAAGTAGAATAGTATTTTGACTTTGATATAACTGATGCATGTTTGTCTAATTTGAGAAATTCTGCAATTATTTATGTACAAATTTTCCGTCCAAAACCTAAATAATCATGTGTATATGTGAAATTTGAAAGCTTATGATATTAACGAAGTTACAGAATGTACACTCATATGGTTGTGATATACAATGTGTTGAAGTTACAGAATGTACACTCATATGGCTGTGATATACACTGTGATGTAGTTACAGAATGTAGACTCATATGGTTGTGATATACACTGTGATGAAGTTACAGAATGTACACTCATATGGCTGTGATATACACTGTGATGTAGTTACAGAATGTACACTCATATGGTTGTGATATACACTGTGATGTAGTTACAGAATGTACACTCATATGGTTGTGATATACACTGTGATGTAGTTACAGAATGTACACTCATATGGCTGTGATATACACTGTGATGTAGTTACAGAATGTACACTCATATGGTTGTGATATACACTGTGATGTAGTTACAGAATGTACACTCATATGGCTGTGATATACACTGTGATGTAGTTACAGAATGTACACTCATATGGCTGTGATATACACTGTGATGTAGTTACAGAATGTACACTCATATGGTTGTGATATACACTGTGATGTAGTTACAGAATGTACACTCATATGGTTGTGATATACACTGTGATGATAGAATTGTGAAGATTTTATTTATATGCAATTTTTGAAATGTTAATAATTTAGTTTCAAAATTTAAAACTTGGATGCTGCCATTGTTATTTAGCCTTTGGAATTGAGTCTTTGAAAACACCTAGGCATCAAATAAAAGTATAAATTGATTGAATGGAATTGAAAACCCAGTAACTGTTACAAAAGTAGAAATTGTTCATCATGAGCAATTTCTCCTTTTGTCAAAGTGTTTCTTAAAAGTCATCTGCTGCAGATCTGTCAAAATGTGTCCTTAAGTGGGAAAGTGTTAATACTAAACAGTCTTTAAACTACATGAGATGACATTTTGGAACACTATTATAGGTACGGAAGATTTGCATGCATCCAATGATTAATGTGTAGTAGAATAATAAGGTAAAGATACATGACTATATGCATGTAATCCCTACACCCAAAATGTAACCTGTAATTTAGGCAGATTTATATCAATATTGGCCACTGTATCTGATTCAAGTCTGTGATATAACAGTATTAGGTTAACCCTTTCCCTCATACGACAATTCTGCAGCAGACGACTTTGAACATATTTTGTCAAAAAATCAAAAATCTCTTTAATTGAATGAATAACCTATGACTAAAAGTGGAAAACATTGTGGCAAAAGGAGGAATTGCTCAAAACGAGCAATTTCTACTTTTGTCACTATGTTTTCAAAAAGCCGTCGGCTGCAGAGGCGTCAGAAAGCATCTATTTGAGGGATAGGGTTAAGGCAGATTTACATCAATATTGGCCACTGAATCTGATTCAAGTCACTGTAATATAACAGTATTAGCACTTTCTTATATGACAAAACAAATTTGATGAAAATCTTGATAAAAATATTGAAAATCACTAATAAATGAAAGTGTAATTATTTAATAGAGTTGAAAATATTCTTGAGCAATTTCCACTTTTGCAACAATCTTTTTAAAAGTTGTCTGCTGAAAATGCCTAAAAATGTGACTGTTTTTTGGAAAGGAACAGTTCTTAGATAACTATAGAAACTAGCTAGACAATACTCAAGAGACTTATATAGCAAGATGGACCAAGGCCCTGTTACTTGAACTTGATGTATAGCTGGTCAGAACTGTGCATGTTAGGAGAATGTATGTTGTCAGCATCTTCAATGGTGTTGGTGGTGTAAGCAAAAAGTCTAATCCTTTATGATGAAAGTTATCACATACAATAAAAAATGCAGCAGATAACTTTGAAACTATGAAGGTCAAAGAGAAGCAATTCGGTTCCAAGCACCGGGCAGACAATAATGATTTTGTTGAAAATTGAAAGAGTTTTTAATAAAGTTGAATATCCTATTATTGATTTGCAATCGAAACATTGTTTGCTTTTAGCTATAAATACAGCTTAAGGGCCATTTTTCAGAACAACGTATATTTTCTGAAACTGAAAGTAAAATTCACTGCGGGGTAAGTGTGACCTTTGATTTGACGTCATAGCTAGAGAAAAGGATGGTCATTATGTGAGTTTTTAGTGTTTGTTTGGTAGTTTTAATTGAATATATGTTTTTAGGTTATTTGGATTGTTGGGAAAGAGCCATAGCCCAAAACGCTATAATTGTGGCCTATGAATTGCTTCCGTCTGACCATGAAGGTTGTGACTTTCTATAAATGAAAGTGTACTTATTGAGTAATCTCGATAACACTGAGGCAACATAAATTGTTTTTTATAAGCAATTTCTTCTTTTGCCACAATGTTTTCAGGTGTCGTCTGCTGTGGAGGTAGGCATCATAAAGCTGTTACATATGGGAAAGACTTAAGTTTTGATTTACAATCAGACCCAGTCAAGCTTACTATGCTTGCAAATTGGATTCTTATTGGCTCTCTGGTTTTTAATCACTTAAAGTTACATAGGCATGGGACTAGAAGAGTTACAGTTCTAGTGTTGTGTTCAGAAGATCTATTCTGATCACTCCGCCATTGTTGTTAACTGTTAGCTTCAAACATCATCATTTTCTAACCCAATGGACCAATTTTAACCAAACTTCACTGGAATGTTCCTTTGGTGGTCCTCTTTAAAATGGTTGAAAATCTTTAATTCCAAGAAGAAAATCGGTGTTTAGGTAACCCCCACCCCCGTAATTTTATCCTGGTAATAAACAGGCCTATCTTAAGCAATAGTCCCCATTAATTCCAAGAAGAACTTTGGGGGGAAAAAGGGCAAATCCTTAAACTTCTTCTCCTGAACCGCTTGTCGGATTCCAATATCATGACCTGAAGAGCTTTATCATAGTCGGACATAGAAAGTACAAGTTCACCGACTCTAAACAGGCAAAAAAAATGCTAAGGTGTAAGCTGCCTGAAATAAAACTGCTTCATAATGAGAATTGCATATAAAAACTAACTTGGCAGAAATCTTAACTAAAATATCATAAGTAATTGGTTGTCTAGTATCTTGCGAAAATTTAGACCTGCGATAGTTTATGATATCTGTGACCTGAAGAGGTTTATCATAGTCGGACATAGAAAGTACAAGTTCACCGACTCTAAACAGGCAAAAAAAAAAAAAAAAAAAAAAAAAAAAAAAAAAAAAAAAAAAAAAAAAAAAATGCTAAGGTGTAAGCTGCCTGAAATAAAACTGCTTCATAATGAGAATTACATATAAAAACTAACTTGGCAGAAATCTTAACTAAAATATCATAAGTAATTGGTTGTCTAGTATCTTGCGAAAATTTAGACCTGCGATAGTTTATGATATCTGTGACCTGAAGAGGTTTATCATAGTCGGACTTAGACCTGCGATAGCCCTCTAGCATCTTTGAAATGGTGATAACTCTATAAAGTGCTTGAAAGGGGGGTATTGATATGGACCTTGAACTCTCCCTGCTTGTATTTCCTTTCTAATCTTATCCCGAACAATTAAAACATTATCGCTGGCCGATTGCAAATTTTTGGCATCACAAGATTTTATAGGGCCTTCATAATGCAACAGAAATCCATTGCTAAAGCTGCAAGACAAATTGCTTGCTGGATAATTCCGCAAAAAAAAACAAAAAAAAAACAACCATAGCACTCAGCCGAATAGGGGTCCCAGCCAGCCCAGTATATCTACTTTCTGGCTTGCTTTGACTGCATCTGAAATGCATTTGGGTGGCCTTGTGGGCCTCGAAAATTAGGATCTAAAGATCTTTGACAACTAGGCTGAGG
Organism: Serripes groenlandicus; assembly: GCA_031761405.1. NCBI lineage: Eukaryota > Metazoa > Mollusca > Bivalvia > Cardiida > Cardiidae > Serripes > Serripes groenlandicus. The sequence continues at coordinate 74,276,082 of JASEVX010000003.1, forward strand.
GTGAGACCCCCTACAAGCAGAGCACACATGGTCATATTTACACTGTTTATATGAACAACCACGCACCGAGTTGAAATCAAAACAAGGGCGTTGTCTTGGCTCGAACGCAGAACCTGAATTTACATGAGGCTGACTATTAGCAACGGCCTGAGAAGAAGCTGGCAAAGTCATCGTTCTCAGCCATAAATCTGCATTTATCTTCGACCAAACATCTGGCTGTATGGCTTGTCTCATTCTAAAATTCTCGTCATAAGAACGCCACGCAAATGATCCCCGCGACCGAGATTCTGCTTCCCTAATCAGAGACATATATTGCAGCAACTCCCCTGCCTTCTCAGGCTGTTTTTTAATTAGTACTGCTGCAAATATTATGAATGCATCGGTCCACTCCCGGATATTTTGTATCGATTTGGTTGGTCTTGGTTTTATTTCAACCTGTCCGGTCTCACTTATCGAGAATGTCGAACTAGACACATTCTCTGAGCCCTTTTTCAAAAGCGATGTCAGGTTGAAATAATCCCCAGACCAAATACTTTGAAACATTTCCTTCGAAACATGCATTGTCAAAACATCGTCCGCGCACCGAAAGGCCGATGCGGGTAACGCAAAACTCTCCATCACGGGGACACTTGCTCCAGATTCCTGTCGAAGCAAAGCTTCGAACGGGTTGTTGCCACTTTCTTGCTCTTCCGACGCAAGTCGAACAACTTCGACGGCTTCCGGCGCTGTATAAGGCTCCCTCCTCGCACTCGTACTACCCCTCCTCGGAACTCGACGTGTCCTCGGCATGACTTAATTATTTAATTTTATTTAAAGACGTCAACACGTGGGCAAGATAACCTAGAAGTGATTTTCACGGAATTCCAATTCTAACGGTGAAAATCGGTGTTTAGGTAACCCCCACCCCCGTAATTTTATCCTGGTAATAAACAGGCCTATCTTAAGCAATAGTCCCCATTAATTCCAAGAAGAACTTTGGGGGGAAAAGGGCAAATCCTTAAACTTCTTCTCCTGAACCGCTTGTCGGATTCCAATATCATTTGATAAAAATGCTCCTTGGGTGACCCTCTACAAAAATTCAAGCCATATTGATTGGTAGAAAAACATGGCATTCATGCGGCATCAGAAAAGGGGCAAAATGAAAAACATTTTCAAATTCCATTCTTATGAAAGTGCTTGTTTGGTAGAAATGTTTAATAGAAATGTTACTTTGGGGGTCCTCTTTCAAAATTGAACAAAGTTATCAATCATATAAAGAACTTTGGTTGCTGCGGCATCAGAAAGGAAGAAAAATGCCATAACTTTAAAGTTTTTCTTCTGTGAATCTGTTTGTCAGATTCCAAGATAATTTGGATCAATATTGATTGGTTTAAAGACATGGCCACCAGATGGCATCAGAAAAGAGGCAAATTAAAAAAAAAAAAAATCCATTCTTATTAAAGGTCTTGTCTGATTTCAATATAGTTTAGCAGAAAAGTTCCTTTAGTGGCACTCTACACAATTGTTCAAGCCATATTGATTGGTTGAAATAGATAGCTGCCAGGCGTCATCAGAAAAGGGGTAAAAAGAACGTTTAGCTTCAAACGATATCTCTTCTTATCTTCCTAAACCAATGGACTGATATCAACTAAACTTTATAGGAATGTTCCTGTGGTGGTCCTCTTTCAAATTGTTCAAAGATTTAATGCATTATAAAATATGTCCTTTACTGATTGCATATGCAGTTCATACACATCCTTGATCGAATTTTCTGCTTTATTAGCAGAAGCATTTGCTACAATACTTTGACTCAGGTGATTACTTTAGGGCCAACTTGTCCCTTTTTTCAAAAGTTGTCTGCAGCAGATGTATCTGTGAGTTGCCAGTATAAGGGCATGGATTTTCAGAGAAATGGCCTAATCCCAAGTTCCAACACTTTTGTGTTACTAAAATGTATGCTACTGTTAAATGTAATAAATCTGTTTTTTCTCAGCTTATTAGGTTTTTAGCTCCACTGGCTGAAAGTAGGTCGAGCTTATGTCATGGCGAATTGGCCGTCGTGTGTGTGTGCGTGCATCAGCGTTTTGCTTCAACAACTTCTCCTCCCTAACCACTTGGCCAATTGGGATGAAACTTCATAGGAAGCATCATTTTAATGTCCTCTCCTAAATTCCTTTTTTGGATCCATGCAAAATTCTGGTTTCCATGGCAACCGAAAAAAAACAACATTTAAATTCTTCTCCTCCTAAACTGGTTGGCCGATTTTCAAATCATTTTTCTAGAAATGTTCCTTGGTTGACCGTCTTATCAGATTCCTTCAAGCCATGTTGATTGGTCAAAAAAACATGGCCGCTAGGAGGCGGGGCTATTTTGCGTTATAAGGCAATAATGAAAACTTAAAAAACCTTCTCCGAAAGTGTCGGGCCAATTTTCAAATAATTTATAAAATGTTCCTATGGTGCCCCTCAATCTGATTCCTTCAAGCCATGTTGATTGGTTGAAAAACATGGCCGCCAGGGGGTAGGGCTGTTTTGCCTTATATGGCTATAGTAAAAATCTTCTGAAAGTATCTTGCCGATTTTCAAATAATTTTGTAGAAATGTTCCTTGGGTGACTCTCTTTCTGTTTCCTATCAAGCCATGTTGATTGGTCTTAAAATATAGCTGCCAGGGTAGCGGGGCTGTTAGCCTTATATTGGCTTTCGTGAAAACTTTAAAAATCCTCTCCTCCCAAACTATTTGGCCGATTTTCAAATAATTTTGCGGAAATGTTCCTTGGGTGACACTCCAGAATATTTCTTCAAGCCATGGTGATTGGTTAAAGAAACATGGCCACCAGTGGGCAGGGCTGTTTGGAGATTTAACTTTTGCCTTATGGCAGTGGAGCCATACTGGCCCTCTTGTTTCATGTCAACAAGTGAAGTGAAATATTTATTTTATAAGATGTATTGTCTATTTTGGCAGCATTTACAAAGCATTGTGATAGTGAGAAATTATGTATCATATGAATTTTATATTCGTAAATGTATAAACAATTAAGCACATGTAACTAACTTCTAAAATAAATGTAATATGAAAAACAATATAAATATATTTGTCTTTTATCCATTTCCTCGGGAGGTCACGGGTTTGGTCCTTGGCCAGGTCATATCAAAGGCTTAAAATTTGGAAGTGATGGCTGTCCTCCTTGGTGCTCAGGAGTATGGGTTAGCATAACGACTGACTGGCTGGTGTCAGGAAACATGAACCAGTATTACTGCTTCAGAAATTCCCTGGTTCAATTTGCTGTTAGAGCAGTAGTCCCTGGTTCAATTTGCTGTCAGAGCAGTTGTCCTTGTTAAATTTTCTGTTAGATCAGTTATCCCTTGTTCAATTTGCTATTAGAGCAGTTGTCCCTGGTTTAATTTGCTGTTAGAGCAGAAGTACTTGGTTCAATTTGTAGTTAGAGCAGCAGTCTCTGGTTCAATTTGCTGTTAGGGCAGAAGTCCCTGGTTTAATTTGCAGTTAGAGCAGAAGTCCTTGGTTTAATTTGCAGTTAGAGCAGTAGTCCCTGGTTCAATTTGCTATTAGATCCAGTGTTCCTGGTTTAATTTGCTGTTAGAGCAGTTGTCCCTGGTTTAATTTGCTGTTAGAGCAGTATTACCTGGTCCAATTTGCTGTTAGAGCAGTAGTCCCTGGTTCAATTTAATGTTAGAGCAATAGTCTCTGGTTCAATTTGCTGTTAGAGCATTTGTCCCTGGTTCTATTTGCTGTTAGAGCAGAAGTCCCTGGTTCAATTTGCTGTTAGAGCAGTTGTCCCTGGTTCAATTTTCTGTTAAAGCAGTTGTACCTGGTTCAATTTGCTGTAAGAGCAGGTCTCCCTGGTTCAATTTGCTGGTAGAGCAGACTGATGTCCCTGGTTCAATTTGCTGTTTGAGCAGTTGTCCCTGGTTCAATTTGCTGCTAGATCAGTTGTCCCTGGTTCAATTTACTGTAAGAGCAGTTTTCTCTGGTTCAATTAGCTGGTAGATCAGTTGTCCCTGGTTTAATTTGCTGTTTGAGCAGTAGTTCCTTGTTCAAGTTGTTGCAGTTGTCCCTGGTTCAACCGGCAGTCAGAGCAGTTGTCTCAGGTTCAAGTCACAGTCGGAGCAGTAGTTTCAGGTTCAATCTCATTGTTGGCGTAACAATTAAGTCTCCTTGGGAAACACATATTTATGTTATCAAAGTCATCTGCAGATTTGTTGTATGTTAACCCTTTCCCACATGCAAACACACTGACACATCTGCAGTAGATCCCTTTTAAAGAGTAGTTTATTCTTTAATAACAGTTGTCCTGATATGGATATCCGCTTTGAAGAAATGGAAGTAACATAATTGTCTGAGCATCTTTAACTTTTATCACAATGTTTTCCATTCTATTCAGTAATTATTCTCCAAATCTTTATCTTTATATTTTCAAAGTTGTCTGCTGCAGATGTTTGCCTTTTACACATGTATATATATTTTGGAAGTAGAACTATGTGGAATCCAGCAAATGGAATGTTGGATCTATCAGTTCATCAGCTTCAATTCCATTCGTCAATATTACTGAAGTCCCATAATATAATAATAGCCCTAACCCACAAGTAGCCAATCTGCTGCAGATCATTTTGAAAACATTTAGGTGAAAATGTGAAAAGTTTCAACAAAAGAAATATTGAATAGTTCAAAACATTGTGGCAAAGATAGTAATTGTACATTGTGGATGATTTATCCTGTGTCAGTGTGTCGCGTACCAAAATTGTGTTCATTGTGACCTTAACTCCATTTAAAAAAAATCTTTGTGTGCCAATGGTAAATTTGGTCACTCTAGGTGAGACAGCATTGGAGATTTAATCTCCAATGCTGTCTCACCTAGAGTGAACACATTTGATATGAATTTGTAAGAGGATGTGAACACATCAGGGTTTCTGTGACCTTAACCTTGGATACAATTTAAGGTTTGTAATCATTTTGTGAAAAATAAAATCAGGTGAGGGATTTAGGAGCATCATGGTCCTCTTGTTTGTCAAATTAATAAGGTTTTGAGGACACAGAATACTTGTTTTTGTATTGGTTAGTATTTCAAAACCAGACATTTATTGTCTTATGCGATAATGTTCCAAATCATACATTCTGTGTAAAACAGCCCAAGCCTCTAAAGGCCATGTCTTTGGACCAATCAACATGTCATCAAGATACATATCAGGTAGAGGGACACCCAAGGAACATGTTGACGAATTCAGTTTAAAATAGGTCTGTTACTTTTAGAGCAGAAGATTTTTAGTTTGTCTGTTTTTCGAAATAAACAGTCTGGCTATCTTGATACCTGTGGCGATGTCGTCACAAAACTGTAACCTTACCTCTTAACTTAATATGATGGCCCTGGATCGCTCACCTGATTTTTTTCCCACTTTAGCCATAAAAGGCAAAACAGCCCTGCCTCCTGGTGGCCATGTTTTTTTTTACCAATAACCATGGCTGGAAGGAATCTCATAGAGGGTAATCCAAGGAACATTTATAAAAAATTGTTCTAAAACACTTTGGGAGGAGAATATTTTTCAAGCTTTCACTATAGCCATATAATGCAAAACAGCTCCGCCCCCTAGTGGTTACCGAGGAGAAGATGTTGACGCATGACGGATGACGGACAAAAAGCAATAACAATAACTCAACTTGAGCATTTCATGCTCAACATTTTCAAATGAAACTTGGTACACATGTTCCTAGGAACAATAGGCATGTCACATAACTCTGGCTTTAATTATTATTCAGCAATGCCCCTTTTTCGACTTAGAAAGTGTTGGTGTTCGCTCCGCGACGTTCTTGTTAAAGTGTTCAAGTTTCCAAAAGGCAGACAGCACTTTACCAGTGTCTTAGGAGGTTAATGCCCAAATGAGTGGTGAATGCTCCAAGAAAACCACGCTAAGTGTTCTTATGACAAATGTTAATAGATATCTTCTTGGGCATAAATACAATCGGATCCAAATGGCCACAGCTTGTTAAAGCTTACTTGAAATATTCAGTGATACATTGGTGAACAGTGAAGAGCAAGATTAGATTGCACAGACTAATCTGGATCTACATTGGCCATAAATACAAATGTACCACATGGTTGATTTGTTATGCTTATATCGCAAAATTTTATTTGAAGAGAAAACATTTTTGTCAATATATTTTAATTTCCTTTCTAATAATTCTCTACATAATAAAATCTCCTTAACCCTTTCCCACATACAGGAAATCTGCATTAGATGCCTATTAACACATTCAATCAACAACTTGAAGAATCTCTATAAATGAAGGTATAGTTACTGGGACAAAAGTTGTAAACAGTTGGCAAAAGGGGAAATGGCTTATTTGAGCGATTTCTGCTTTTGTCACAATGTTTTTAAAATGCGTCTGCTTCAGAGTCATTGGAAAGCATCTATATGTGGGAAAGGGAAAAAAATGTACATTTTAAACAACAACAATATAACAGATAAATATGACCACCTTGGGAACGGAACACAATGGTTCTATCCCCAGTTGAGTCATAAAAAAACCTTTAACAATGGTAGTAATTACAATGTACTTCCCTCCTTACGCATCAGGGTTGACTTATGTAAGGGTGTCCGGATAAAATATACCAGCAGTACTGTTATGTAAAGGTGTCCGGATAAATTATACCAGCAGTACTGTTATGTAAAGGTATCAGGATATATAATACCAGCAGTACTGTTATGTAAAGGTGTCAGGATATATAATACCAGCAGTACTGTTATTTAGGTGTATTTAAATAAAACCAGCAGTACTGTTATGCAAAGGTGTCAGGATATATAATACCAGCAGTACTGTTATGTAAAGGTATCAGGATATATAATACCAGCAGTACTGTTATGTAAAGGTGTCAGGATATATAATACCAGCAGTACTGTTATTTAGGTGTATTTAAATAAAACCAGCAGTACTGTTATGCAAAGGTGTCCGGATATATAATACCAGCAGTACTGTTATGTAGAGGTGTCAGGATAAATAATACCAGCAGTACTGTTATGAAAAGATGTCAGGATAAATAATACCAGCAGTACTGTTATGTAAAGGTATCAGGATATATAATACCAGCAGTACTGTTATGTAAAGATGTCAGGATAAATAATACCAGCAGTAGTTATTTCTGTGTATTTAAATAATACCAGCAGTACTGTTATGTAAAGGTGTCAGGATATATAATACCAGCAGTACTGTTATTTCGGTGTATTTAAATAATACAAGCAGTACTGTTATGTAAAGGTGTCAGGATATATAATACCAGCAGTACTGTTATTTCGGTGTATTTAAATAATACCAGCAGTATTATTATGTAAAGGTGTCAGGATAAATAATACCAGCAGTACTGTTCATTTACCCAAGAAATGATGTGTTATAACAGATATACTGTTCAAAGTGTTGTAAAATAACATGCAAGCATCAAAATACTGGTGCAAGAAATCAGGAACCACATTGGTAGGTGATCTTGAGGCCTCGATATAACTGAAATATGATTGAAAACAGCTATAACTTATTCATGACATATATTTTCCTGTAAGGTTTTTTTTCCAAATTTATTACTTTTCTGTTTTGTTTCTTATTTGACAAAGGTTTCTAAATTTACAATAAATTACAAAGTAAGGACTAGGTAAATTATACCACATCATCATAGGAGCAGTCCCTTGAGAAAACCAACATTATGGCATCTGCGTAATGTATCGACCCAGATCAGCCAGCTTAGTCCGAGCAGACTGATCCGGGCCGACACATAGGGGTATAGAGTAATGATTCCTGAAACAGAAAAGCACAGGAGGCGAAAAGTGTCTATCCGGGTAGGCCTGCGCGGCATGCTTAGGCTGATCCGGGTCGATACATTATGCAGAACCCTCAATGTTGCTTTTCTCGCGGGACGGCTCAATTATCATGAACATTAGAAATAGGAAAGACTACAAAACATTGTGGTTAAATGTGAAATCACTCCCTTTGCACTATTTCTCCAATTTCAAACCTGAAGAATATGACTTATCTAGGCAAACATTTTGGGAATATAATTATTAATGAAAATATAATTATTGAATCGAGTTGAAAATATTTTGGCTACAATTATTGTCTGCTGCTGATACGTAAAAATGCGTCTGCATATTTTCAAAAGCTGTTTGCCACAGACACGTCAGTACCTAGGAAAGGGTTCTTTTGATGCATCTGTGACAATGTTTTTAATGCTTATATCTTATTTTATAGAGATTTATAGTATTCTTGCTTGGAGGTTTACAAAGCATTGGGCTGCATTTTTTGTTTGTATGTGGCGAAGGGTTAGTTTACTTTTGATTACTCTTTCTATTTCTACAGACCATATGTATACATGAGCATGTAAACATAAGGAGTTTTTCAAAATTTGAATAAGGAAAATTTGCTAAGATTAAACAGAAAAAGTATGTATAAATATCATATGTAAGAAACATTGCATAAATGTATTGTAATAAACATGAGGGCCATAATGGCCCTGGATCGCTCACCTGAGTAATGCAATGTGATTTGTCATGCCAACCAAGTTAACTCATTTTGAGGTCAGTTAACCTAATATAAGACACCCAATGGACCAGTATAGCTCAACTGCCACAAAGCGAAATAATCTAAACCTATGTTGTAGGTCTTTTGTCAAATTAATATCACTTGAGGAAACTGAAGGTCACCAAAGAAACATTTGTGGACCAGTTAGTATTTAAAAATCAATCATTTATTTTTTTCCAATTTTTACACTCAAGGTATAAGAGGTAATACAGGTCAAGGCCCTGGTGGCCATGTCTTTTTACCAACCAACTTGGTTTGAAAGTATTAGGTAAAGGGTCAACATAGGAACATGTCTATACAATTATTTGAAAATTAGTCTGATACTTTTGGAAGAAAATATCTTTTTTAATTTTCATTAATCATAATTAAAGTTTTTTTTAATCCAATCACCATGGCTTCATTAATCTTGAAGATGGTCACCAAAGGAAAATTTCTAAGAAATCATTTGGAAATCGACCAGATATTGTTGGCGGAGAAGATTGTTCAGTTTTCACTTAAGCTAAATTATAACACAAAAATAATCCCACCCCCTAATGACCATGTTTTTCAACAAATCAACATGGCTTGAAGGAATCTGATAGAGGGTCATGCACAGGTGAGCTAAAAATGGCTGGCCAAAAGGTCCAGGCCTAAAATTCCAGCGATGTTGACGGACACACAACAGACAATGGACAAACGCCATCACAATAACTAACATTTAGCACTACGTGCTCAGGTAAACTAAAAATAAATTAAAATAAAATAAGAAACAATGAAAATATTAACCTTATCTTGTGTAAAGATATTCATAGATTGTGCTTATTTTCTAGAAAGAAAAACAAAACAAATTTGATGCTATAATATAATAAATATTTTACAATATTTTAGTTCTTTTCCAACATTGTTTCTACAATTTAGAGAATAAATGGTAATTTTAATAATTAATTATATTTTATTTCAGTCTTACCAAGGGTTATGAGCGATTTGTCCTTTTGCTGCAATATTTCCGAAAGTCATCTGTGTCAAATACATGTGGTCAAAGGTTTAAAAGAATAAAAAACCAGGGTACAATCTGATCAAGGTCTTGTTATGCAATATTGCATAGACTTGGAATCTTAATATATAAATCAATCCTTCTCCCATTTCCGTTGGAACACTTTCCAATAGTGTGTGTTTGTGAAGCAGGTTTGACTGGGTGATTATGTCCTTTCAGACCATAAATACTTGGTTTTGATATCCCTGTTCTTCAGATGCTTTCAATTTGAAAAAAAAATGCCTAACCCTTTCCCACATTCAAACAAATCTTCATTAGACGACTTTGAAAGCATCCAAGCAAACATTTGGAAATTCAAAGTGAATGAAAATGATGAAGCAGATGTGCGACTTCAGTGTTGCAGCTAATCATTGTACAAGCATTTCAATACCAAGGGCTACTTACTTGGAGATATCATGGTCAAGATATTACAGTCTGTTCTGATTATCATGCAACCTTAACACCAACACACAGTTGGACAGTTTGTTAAGAGGACGTTTGTGATGTAATACACTTTTTGCTAATTTAATTTGAAGATTAGTCAATGAGTCGAGTTAGTGATCATTTCCATTTAAAAGTTTTTATTAACTATTACATTATGGTCACACCAGAAAGAAAGTTTATTTTTACTGATAACATGAATTTAAATCTAATTTACTAAGCTATGTTCATCAATTATACAAATAACGGAATTCTTTCTGCACATTTTGGTATTATTCATAAATGTACATTGAAAACTCTGTAGGTGTTTTAAATATCGTCTTATATTGATGTTTTTTATTTAAAGTATAAATGTTCCAACTAGTTCTCTAAATCATTAGTACTCTATGACAAGTATACATCAGTTTTTTATGCTGTAATTGGTGATATGATATGTTTAAATGCTCTTTTAAAATACATACATGTAGTCTTCTGATATAGTTTTGCGACATAATGTCAAATGGCCATTACAATAACCAGACTCTTGTGTTGCTATGTTGTGTATGCATAAATTGCTTTAAAAGCAGTGCTAGTTAAATTGCATTGAGAATTTGAGATGTACAATATGTATTGTTGTATTACCATTATGTGCTACACTAGTATAGGTACTATGTCCTATGTGTTGTGTGCTATGACATATGTGTTGTTAGGTACCATGTCATATGTGTTGGTATGTGCTATTATTGTGTTGTGTGCTAGGTCATAATTATGTGTTGTTAGGTACCATGTCATATGTGTTGTTATGTGCTATGTGTTGTGTGCTATATCCTATGTGTTGTAAGGTACCATGTCCTAGGTGTTGTTATGTGCTATGTCCTTTGTGTTGTTAGGTACCATGTCCTAGGTGTTGTTATGTGCTATGTACTTTGTGTTGTTAGGTACCATGTCATATGTGTTGTTATATGCTATGTCCTATGTGTTATTAGGTACCATGTCCTATGTGTTGTTTTGTGCTATGTCCTTTGTGTTGTGTGCTATATTGCTAAAAAAATCTCATAATTCTAATTTACAAAAAAATAAAATTTGACTTGATTAATCTATGTGATTTTTTGTTTCTGTGACAAACGTTAATTAGAAGTAAATGCACTCAACAACTAATAACAAAGACCAGGATTGCAAATAAATTTGGGGTCCTTTGTTCACCCTGTCAAATCAATGTTGTCCTATTCAGTATGTGTCATTTTTGTGGATATTAATTATGTCACTTTCTGTATAACATCCTTTTATGAAATGCAATCAACATGTTTAGATAAAATGTCGTCTCAATTTCTTGATAAAGGCTTTTAGGCTTAAACTTCATTTAAAGAGTGGAATAGAAAGGTTTTTAAATAATTTATATTCCCTGAGGAATAATTAAAGAGATAAATGAAAAGTTTTTTATTGAAAAGAGTTAAAAACATTGAGGCAAAAGGTGTAATTGCTCTTTATGATCACTATCTCCTTTTGCCACAATGTTTTCAAAAGTCATCTGCTGGAGATAAGTCAAAATGCGTCTGCAAGTGGGAAAGGGTTAAAAAGCACATAAGGTGACCTATAGGCCACTAACTAATTTGTTTCAATAATGTTTTGATCTGTGGGTTTACTTTCACTCCATGGAACTTCCAATCCAATGCGGAAAAGTCAGCACATTCTATCTTCTCTTTTTGATATTCAGGCATATCCACAGTGTCTTCTGTACTGAAAAAATAAATAAAAAACAATGACCCAGATATACAGAAATTGATTTCCCTCATACGGCAATTCTGCAGCAGACGACTTTGAACGTATTTTGTCAAAAAATAGAAAATCTCCTTAATTGAATGGATAACCTATGACAAAAAGTGGAAAAGATTTTGGCAAAAGGAGAAATTGCACGTTTTGTGCAATTTCTTCTTTTGTCACTATGTTTTCAAAAAGCTGTCTACTGCAGAGGCATCAGAAAGTGTCTATATGAGGGAAAGGGTTAACTCTTGCAATGACCCAAAGATATACGGAAATGGCAATACACTTTATCTGGCATGTTTTCACATTTGATGCATGTGTAGCAGACAACTTTTGAAATAATCATGACTAAACATCTCTTTTTGCCAAAAATAGTTTGAGCTTATTATGCAAATCTTCTTTCACAAAAATGTTTTTAGGAACCCCTCTTATAACAGATACAATGCTACAGAGATAAAGCTTATTTTGCAGTAGGGCTATGGAGTCACTGGCCCTCTTAGGCCTTTTGTTATAACGTCTGCTGTATATTGGATAAGGATAAAGGTTAAAGAGATATCGTATTTTCTTAAAGAAGTAGAAAAGAGGAAATCATGAAAAAAACATAAGAATATAACCCTCACTCACATACAGCAAATCTGCAAATATTGCCGAGCACGAAGGTAAACAACGTCAACAAACAACAACAATAAATCTGCAACAGACACTTTTGAAAACATTTAGTCAAAGCTGTGGAAAATCTCAATATAAATACTGAAAGGAGTTAAAAACATTGTAGCAAAGGAGAAATTGCTCATGATGAGCAATTTTTTTTTTTGCCAATATGTTTTCAAAAATCCTTTGCTGCAGGGATGTGCTACTCGAACTCATATTTGTACTCATACTTACTTGAGTACCAATTTTCTTGTCACCAGCAGTACAAGTACTCATACTTACTCAAGTACTAAAGAAAAATGGCCAGTACTTATGATCACTATATGAGTACTCTATAAGTACTTCCAGACTTGTGTGTAAAAAGCTAAATTGATTCTACATAACATTTGAATAACATATCATGTTTTTATTTGTGACCCAGCATTATCTATATTCACACAGTCCTATAGCATATAATAATAATTAACACAAATTCTGTACTCGGAAAGTACTCATGAGATCTTCAATCAGTTCTCAGTACTTACTCGAGTACACACACAAAAGTTAGTACTCAGTACTTACTCGAGTATTCCTTAAGCATCCAGTACTCAACACTTACTCGAGTACTAAGCCCCAGTACTCGACCCATCCCTGCTTTGCTGAAGATGCATCAAATGCATCTACATGGGAAAGGGTTTGTTTCATAAAAAAAAGGATTTTACTGAACCCCTTCCCACATACAACAAATCTGAAGCAGACGCCTATGATTGATCAGTAGGTGTTTTACGGCACGTTTCCTGGGTACGTTACCAGTACTACGGGTTCATTTATCCTGACACCAGCTAGACTACTCAGTCTTAATGGTGACCCAACAACCCTGGCAGCCAATACTACCATTTTTAAAGTCTTTGGTATGACCCAGACATAGATCGAAACCACAACCTCCCGCACCTGAAGCGGATGCTCTACCACTACACTGCCGATGGGTTACAAGACAACATTGGACAAGTATGGAAATATGGAAACAATTATTGAATTGAAAACATTGTGGCTTTGCCTGCTGTTCGAGATTTTAGAAAGCACCAGTAGCTGTAGAGATTTCAGAAAACATCTGTATGACCTGCTGTAGAGATGTCATAAAACATCTGTATGACCTGCTGTAGAGATGTCAGAAAACATCTGTATGACCTGCTGTAGAGATGTCAGAAAACATCTGTATGACCTGCTGTAGAGATGTCAGAAAGCATTTGTATGACCTGCTGTAAATTTAAACATTATTTATTTTACATCGATTGCGAAGCAAGCTTTCAGCTTATATTAATCATGCTCAATGTCTGTTTCCTGGAGACTTAACAAGTACTTGCGCCGTTTGTGTGGAAAAATCCCAAAGTCAGGACCCTCTCATCACAGGACTCAAACCAGGGACCTTTGATATGAGAGGCCGACGCTCTACCTCTGTACCACTGTTTCTACTGACAGAAAGCATCTGTATGACCTGCTGTTGCAATGTCAGAAAGCATCTGTATGATGATGCATTTAGACCCATCTACAGCAGATGGCTTTTAACATTTGCTTAGATATTTTTAAAGTTGGCTGCTTTAGATTTGCTGTATGTGAGAAATGTTTGTATCATGAAAAGGAAACGTTTATTAAAATATGATTGGTTTACAAACACTTTATTATGATTGGTTTACAAACACTTTATTATGATTAGTTTACAAAACTTTACTAAATATGATTGGTTTACAAACACTTGTTTACACAATAAAGCAAGAATTGAATGAAGCAATTATTTTTAGGTTAATACATTAAAATAATGATTTGGCACTCATAAATTAAGCCATAGCATGCAAATAAATGAATCATCTTCTCAGCCATTACAATTCAAAATCAACAAATGCATAATAACAAACGTTCTAATTGGAACTCGATAAATTGTTATGTTTCTCTGAAGTTTAGTGTTAACTTTTAATTGAATTGTCTGCTTATTGCAGGCTTTATTAATTATCAACCATTTTAAAATTAAATTCATTCTTATTCTAAATGTCAAATAAAGGATCCCATGGACAACAAAGAATCCCATGGACAAAGGATCCCATGGACAACAAAGGATCCCATGGACATTTTTGACGAGGTTGACAATGGATCCAAGATTATATATATGGTGTGGACAGGCTCCAAGATCATTTTGATAGGGGGCACAAAGGATCCCACATTGAATTGCAACCATGGTCTTTGTCATCAGGTGCCTGCAAGGGTGTTACACATAAGATCCCATTTCATTAACATAATATGCAGCATAATTAAACATGAATATGTGCATAGCCATTAAGTCATAATATTATGGGTGTGAATTTCTAGTCTTTGTTTCTGATATTAATTCCATTAATTCCAGTTATTGAACTCGACAACTTTGCTGGCACCTAATGACAAAGACCAGGATTGCAAATGAATGTGGAACCCTTTGTCCATCCTGTCAAATAAATGTGGAACTCTTTGTCCACCCTGTCAAAATGATGTGGGATCCTTTGTCCATTCTGTCAAATGATGTGGGATCCTTTGTCCACCCTGTCAAAATTACGTGGAACCCTTTGTCCACCCTGTCAAATGATGTGGGATTATTTGTCCACCCTGTCAAACGATATGGGATCCTTTGTCCACCCTGTCAAATGATGTGGGATCCTTTGTCCACCCTGTCAAAATGGTGTGGGATCCTTTGTCCACACTGTCAAAATGATGTGGGATTTTTTGTCCACCCTGTCAAATGATGTGGGATCCTTTGTCCACCATGTCAAAATGATGTGGGATCCTTTGTCCACCCTGTCAAATGATGTGGGATCCTTTGTCCACCCTGTCAAAATTACGTGGAACCCTTTGTCCACCCTGTCAAATGATGTGGGATCATTTGTCCACCCTGTCAAAATTACGTGGAACCCTTTGTCCACCCTGTCAAATGATATGGGATCCTTTGTCCACCCTGTCAAATGATGTGGGATCCTTTGTCCACCCTGTCAAAATAATGTGGGATCCTTTGTCCACACTGTCAAAATTATGTGGGATCTTTTGTCCACCCTGTCAAATGATGTGGGATCCTTTGTCTACCCTGTCAAATGGTGTGGGATCCTTTGTCCACCATGTCAAAATGATGTGGTATCCTTTGTCCACCCTGTCAAAATGATGTGGGATCCTTTGTCCACCCTGTCAAAATTACGTGGAACCCTTTGTCCACCCTGTCAAATGATGTGGGATCATTTGTCCACCCTGTCAAATGATGTGGGATCCTTTGTCCACCCTGTCAAAATAATGTGGGATCCTTTGTCCACACTGTCAATATTATGTGGGATCTTTTGTCCACCCTGTCAAATGATGTGGGATCCTTTGTCTACCCTGTCAAATGATGTGGGATCCTTTGTCCACCATGTCAAAATGATGTGGTATCCTTTGTCCACCCTGTCAAAATGATGTGGGATCCTTTGTCCACCCTGTCAAAATTACGTGGAACCCTTTGTCCACCCTGTCAAATGATGTGGGATCATTTGTCCACCCTGTCAAAATTACGTGGAACCCTTTGTCCACCCTGTCAAAATTACGTGGAACCCTTTGTCCACCCTGTCAAATGATGTGGGATCATTTGTCCACCCTGTCAAAATTACGTGGAACCCTTTGTCCACCCTGTCAAATGATATGGGATCCTTTGTCCACCCTGTCAAATGATGTGGGATCCTTTGTCCACCCTGTCAAAATAATGTGGGATCCTTTGTCCACACTTTCAAAATTATGTGGGATTTTTTGTCCACCCTGTCAAATGATGTGGGATCCTTTGTCTACCCTGTCAAATGATGTGGAATCCTTTGTCCACCATGTCAAAATGATGTGGTATCCTTTGTCCACCCTGTCAAAATGATGGTGGATCCTTTGTCCACCCTGTCAAAATGATGTGGGATCCCTTGTCCACCCTGTCAAAATGATGTGGGATCCTTTTTCAACCCTGTCAAATGATGTGGGATCCTTTGTCCACCCTGTCAAAATGATGTGGGATCCTTTGTCCATTCTGTCAAATGAAGTGGGATCCTTTGTCCACCATATCGAAATTACGTGGAACCCTTTGTTCACCCTGTCAAATGAAGTGGAATCCTTTGTCCACCATGGCAAAATGATGTGGGATCCTTTGTCCACCCTGTCAAAATGATGTGGGATCCTTTGTCCACCCTGTCAAAATGATGTGGGATCCTTTGTCCACCCTGTCAAAATGATGTGGGATCCTTTGTCCACCCTGTCAAAATGATGTGGAATCCTTTGTCCACCCTGTCAAAATGATGTGGGATCCTTTTTCAACCCTGTCAAATGATGTGGGATCCTTTGTCCACCCTGTCAAAATGATGTGGGATCCTTTGTCCATTCTGTCAAATGATGTGGGATCCTTTGTCCACCAAGTCAAAATGATGTGGGATCCTTTGTCCACCCTGTCAAAATGATGTGGGATCCTTTGTCCACCCTGTCAAAATGATGTGGAATCATTTGTCCACCAAGTCAAAAATGGCATGGTGTCCTCTGTCCAATGAGTCAAAAATGGCTTAGAGTCCTTCGTCCTATATTCCTTTGCAGCAGATGACAATTGAAAACATTGTGCCAAAAAGAAAAAAATCTTCTTAAGCCACAATGTTTTCAACTCTATTCACTAATCTTAATTTCATTTACAGAGGTTTTCCACATTTTTGCCTATGAGTTTTCGAAGTCATCTGCTGCAGATTTATTTGATGTGAGAAAGTGGGTTAAATGTGATTAAATCTAAAAGCTGGGAAAGTTTCATATATGGTCAAGCAGCAAACTGTCTGACAAGTACATATGCATTTCATTAAACTCTCTGTCTATCGTCCTTTGAAATAATACCACCCTTTAACATAATGACAAGTACACACGCATTTTATTAAACTGTCTGTCTGCTACGCTTTCACTTACTTACATATCGGCATGTACACATACATTTCATTAAACTTTCTGTCTGCTACACTTTCACTTACTTACATATCGGCATGTACACATACATTTCATTAAACTTTCTGTCTGCTACGCTTTCACTTACTTACATATCGGCATGTACACATACATTTCATTAAACTTTCACTTACTTACATATCAGCATGTACACATACATTTCATTAAACTGTCTGTCTGCTACGCTTTCACTGACTTACATGTACACATGCATTTCATTAAACTGTCTGTCTGCAATGCTTTCACTTTAACCTACATATCGGCATTCAATGTACACATACATTTCATTAAACTATCTGTCTGCGATGCTTTCACTTACTTACATATCGGCATGTACACATGCATTTCATTAAAGTGCCTATCTGCTACGCTTTCACTGACTTACATGTACACATGCATTTCATTAAACTGTCTGTCTGCAATGCTTTCACTTTAACCTACATATCGGCATTCAATGTACACATACATTTCATTAAACTATCTGTCTGCGATGCTTTCACTTACTTACATATTGGCATGTACACATGCATTTCATTAAACTGTCTATCTGCTACGCTTTCACTGACTTACATGTACACATGCATTTCATTAAACTGTCTGTCTGCTACGCTTTCACTGACTTACATGTACACATGCATTTCATTAAACTGTCTGTCTGCAATGCTTTCACTTAAACCTACATATCGGCATTCAATGTACACATACATTTCATTAAACTATCTGTCTGCGATGCTTTCACTTACTTACATATCGGCATGTACAAGTGCATTTCATTAAACTGTCTATCTGCTACGCTTTCACTGACTTACATGTACACATGCATTTCATTAAACTGTCTGTCTGCAATGCTTTCACTTTAACCTACATATCGGCATTCAATGTACACATACATTTCATTAAACTATCTGTCTGCGATGCTTTCACTTACTTACATATCGGCATGTACACATGCATTTCATTAAACTGTCTGTCTGCTACGCTTTCACTGACTTACATATCGGCATGTACACATACATTTCATTAAACTTTCACTTACTTACATATCGGCATGTACACATGCATTTCATTAAACTGTCTGTCTGCTACGCTTTCACTTACTTACATATCGGCATGTACACATCCATTTCATTAAACTGTCTGTCTGCCATGCTTTCACTTATTTACATATCGGCATGTACACATGCATTTTGTTAAACTCTATGTCTGTCACCCTTTCACTTACAAACATATTGACAAGTACACATGCATTTCATTAAACTGTCTGTCTGCTACACTTTCACTTACTTACATATCGGCATGTACACATACATTTCATTAAACTGTCTGTCTGCCATGCTTTCACTTATTTACATATCGGCATGTACACATGCATTTTGTTAAACTCTATGTCTGTCACCCTTTCACTTACAAACATATTGACAAGTACACATGCATTTCATTAAACTGTCTGTCTGCTACACTTTCACTTACGTACATATCGGCATGTACACATACATTTCATTAAACTTTCACTTACTTACATATCGGCATGTACACATGCATTTCATTAAACTGTCTGTCTGCTACACTTTCACTTACTTACATATCGGCATGTACACATACATTTCATTAAACTTTCACTTACTTACATATTGGCATGTACACATGCATTTCATTAAACTGTCTGTCTGCTACGCTTTCACTTACTTACATATCGGCATGTACACATGCATTTCATTAAACTGTCTATCTGCTACGCGTTCACTGACTTACATGTACACATGCATTTCATTAAACTGTCTGTCTGCTACGCTTTCACTTACTTACATATCGGCATGTACACATACATTTCATTAAACTTTCACTTACTTACACATTGTCATGTACACATGCATTTCATTAAACTCTCTGTCTGCTACGCTTTCACTTACTTACATATCGGCATGTACACATACATTTCATTAAACTTTCACTTACTTACATATCGGCATGTACACATGCATTTCATTCAATTTCATTAAATAAAGCAGCTCAACAAGACCATTTCATGTGTTTGTTTTAAAGTATTAGGAAAACTATTCCTCAACAAAATCCCATGAAAACAATGTTTAAGCTCATAAGATGCTTGTTTATATTTACAAATTGAAGCATAGTTGAAAATAACCTTTAACTTATATGTTAATTCATAATAATGTTGATTTGGAATTTGTCAAATTAGTTTTCTGTTTAACCCTTAAACCCAATGTTTAACCCATTTTGAAGTATCTACAGCAGATGATTCCTGAAAACATCAACAGTAATTTCTCCTTTTGCCACAAAATGTTCAACTATATTCAATAACTATATCTTCATTTATAGATATTGTCAATTTGATTGCATAGATGTATCTTCAAAGTCTTTTGCTTCAGATGTGTTGTATGATTGTGTTGTAAGGGTTTTTAATAACAATAGATGTTCTAGGACTGTATCATGCAGATGGAATGATCTTGTTAACAATGCAATAGCAAATTAAGCCATGTAATTTCAAAAGTTATAATTCATTTTGTGCTACACACAACTTTAAAACACCATCATGTCAGAAGCATGTTATTCAATTAACCGTTTCCCACCTTTTGAAGCATTTGCAGCAGACAATTTTTGACAATGTTGTGACAAAAGAAGAAATTACTTGTAATAAACAACTTCTCTCTTGCCACAATGTTTTCAACTCTTTTTAAATCAAATATTTAATCTTAAGAGATTTGCCATATTTTTGGTCTATACTATTTCAAAGTCATCTGCTGCACATGTTTTGTAATTTATGTGGGAAAGTGCTAAATCAACAATTAAATCAAAATTACTATACATGGCAGGTCAATCAAATTATGCAAGTTCATGCTACCAGCAAGTGAGCATGAAGTTGTAAATGAGCCAATCAGATTGAAGATCCACTCACCCAAGGAGTTCCTCAATTAGCTGTAATTCTATTAATTTAGCTAAATATTCTTCAGAACTGCAAGTCATTAGAAATGTTTAATTAATTAAGTACATAGAGTATGTTACCAATAAACGTATCCCAAATGAAATCAATCCCTTCCCAAATGTAACATTATCTGCAGCAAACGACTTTGAAAACATCTTGGAAAACATATGGAAAGTCTCTATTCATAAAAGTATAATAATATTGAATAAAGTTCAAAACATAGTTACAAAAAAAGAAATTCCTCATTATGAGCAAGTTTCCTTTTGCCACTTTGTTTTTAAACTTATTTGACGACTCCAATTTGGTGTTCACAAGTAAATTTAACCAGCATCTAAAGTTCAAAGGTTAAAGATTTTTTTATTATTAAAAGTATGAAAATTAATTACTAGGAAAGACGAATTTCTCGTTCCAATGTTATTCTTTATTAATATAATGCCACTCTTCATAAAAGAGTCTGTCCTAATGGCCTTAATTATTCTTCATCAAACATATTGATTTAACTTATAATGGTTTACGTTCAAATTCAATTAGCTTTTTGTATTGACTTGTTAAGAATCTCATTGAAATTGAACCTTATACATTGATCCCCATATTTGGTACAGCAAAGATTAACCCTTTCCCTCATATAGATGCTTTTCGACGCCTCTGCAGCAGACGGCTTTTTGAAAACATAGTGACAAAAGAAGAAATTGCTCAAAACGAGCAATTTCTCCTTTTGACACAATGTTTTCCACTTTTCGTCATAGGTTATCCATTCAATTATAGAGATTTTCTATATTTTGACAAAATATGTTCAAAGCCGTCTGCTGCAGAATTGTCGTATGAGGGAAAGGGTTAATATAATGCCACTCTTCATTAAAGAGTCTGGCTTAATGGCCTTAATTATTCTTCATCAAACATATTGATTTAACTTATAATGGTTTACGTTCAAATTCAATTAGCTTTTTGTATTGACTTTTTAAGAATCTCATTGAAATTGAACCTTATACATTGATCCCCATATTTGGTACAGCAAAGATTAACCCTTTCCCTCATATAGACGCTTTCTGACGCCTCTGCAGCAGACGGCATTTTGAAAACATAGTGACAAAAGAAGAAATTGCACAAAACGTGCAAATTCTTCTTTTGCCACAATGTTTTCCACTTTGTGTCATAGGTTATCCATTCAATTATGGAGATTTTCTATGTTTTGACAAAATACGTTCAAAGTCGTCTGCTGCAGAATTGTCGTATGAGGGAAAGGGTTAAAGCCTTTCCCACATAGAACAAATCTGCAACAGGTGACTTTGAAATGATCTAAGCAAAAACACCGAAAATCTCTATAAATATAGGTATAATTACTGTAAAAAGATGAAACATTGTGGCAAAAGGAGAAATTTCTCATTATCACAATGTTTTCAAACATTGTCTGATGCAGATGCGTCAGAAAGCGTCTTTATGTGTGAAAGTGTTGACTTCCGATAATTAGAAATTGTCAAAGGGAAACTTAAGTTGTCTCCCTTTGTATTAAATGAGGAAAAACATGAGAAAGCAAATCATCTGTTTTAACCAATATTTAAATGAAGCTTAAACAAATCTGAGTCATGCTCTTATAAAATTATTTGAATTGCATTTATTCACACCAACCAGCATATTGATCTGTATCTATACTGTTTGTCTGCAAAAGATGACAATTGAGAACATTGTAACAACAGAAAAATTGCTTATAATTGATCACACAAGGTTTCAAAATACATGTACTTCTGATAAGTATTGAAAGGCAGTAACACCTGCTGGACTACAACCTTACTTTTTTGTCAACAGTAACATTTTAAAACTAGGTTTATAAAACATACCAGCAGTCAGTAACATTTTACAGCTAGGTTTATAAAACATGCAAGCAGACAATAACATTTTACAGCTAGGTTTATAAACATGCAAGCAGACAGTAACATTTTACAGCTAGGTTTATAAACATGCAAGCAGACAGTAACATTTTACAGCTAGGTTTATTAAACATGCAAGCAGACAGTAACATTTTAAAACTAGGTTTATAAACATGCCAGCAGACAGTAACATTTTACAGCTAGGTTTATAAAATATGCAAGCAGACAGTAACATTTTACAGCTAGGTTTATAAACATGCAAGCCGACAGTAACATTTTACAGCTACATGTAGGTTTATAAACATGCAAGCAGACAGTAACATTTTACAGCTAGGTTTATTAAACATGCAAGCAGACAGTAACATTTTATAGCTAGGTTTATTAAACATGCAAGCAGACAGTAACATTTTACAGCTTGACATCAGCTAGTCATTCGTAATGCTAACTCCACAACCCTGAGGGCCAAGCAAGGATAGCCATGACTGACTGACATTTTTAAAGTCTTTGGTATGACCAAGATAGTAAAACCTTGCATATGCCCAGTCTTACCAGAGTATTAACTGTATGTAAAATCATTAAGAACCCTAATAACCAGATGCTGCTCATTTGTTAATGATATTCCTCACAAAGTGTAGTGCCAGACAAGGAAGGGAGAACTAAAGTCCTATCATGTTCATGATATTCCTCACAAAGTGTATGGCCAGAGAAGGAAGGTAGAACAAAAGTTATATCACTTCAACTCTACATCTAAACAAGAGGGACATGATGGCCCTAGATCGCTCACCTGAATTATGCAATGTGATTTCTAATGCAAAGCACATGAAGACAAGTATTCTGACAAAGATTCAAAATGCAACCTCTAGAGCATTAACAAGATTTTCCTTCATTTGGCCTAGTGACCTTCTTTATTTTTACCTGATATGACCCATAGTCGAACATGGACTAGATATCATCAAAACAAACAAAGTTTCAACTTGCTCAAAGTAAAAAAGAGGTCTCAGGAGTTTAAACAATATATTTTCCTTCAATTTGGCTAAGTGACCTAATTTTCAATCCGATATAACCCATATTCGTACTTGACCTAGATATCATACAGACAAACATTCTGATAACCCACTGAAGCAAAGAATGCAGCTTCTACAGTGTTTACAAGATTTTTCTTCAATTTGGCCTAGTGACCTAGTTTTTGAAACAAACATGACCAATATTCGAACTTGGCCTACATATCACCAAGACAAACATTCTGATAAAGTTTCAACATGCTCAAGATAAAAATGCAGCATCCAGATTGTTAACAATATTTCTCTTCAATTTGGCCTAGTGACCCAATATTACCTTATTTCAACTTGACCTAGATATTATTCAGACAAACATTCTGACAAAATGTCAAGCTGCTGAAGCCTCCATGTGGCCTCCAGAGTGTTAACAAGATTTCCCTTCAATTTGACTTATATAGTGACCTAGTTTCTGACCTCATATGGCCCAGTTTCAAACTTGTCCAAGATTTGATGGAGATGGAGATGAATGTTCTGATAACCTTTCATGAAGATCGGATGCAAAATGTAACCTGAAGAGTGTTAACAAAGTAATTGTTGAAGACGAATGCATGCCGAACTGACGGACGCCGGACAAAATGTGATCAAAATAGCTCACCTTGAGCACTTTGTGCATAGGTGAGCTAAAAACGATAGATTAAACCTTTCCTACTAGAAAGGCGACACCTAAAGGGTATTGCGGGATAGAATGAGTTGAGAGGAGCAGAATTGCATCCAAACTACCAACCAACCACACACAATGCTGAATATATTATTTCGATTCTAACATGATCCAAAAGGTAACAATTGATGACACTCAAGTATTTTGCAACACCAAAATAAGTTAGTCTAAAAGATAAATAGAACATTATTTTCGGGTTTTGGCGCCAAAGTGACTAACATTATGACGTCAAACCGCTGACGTGACGTCACTTTCCAAGTATTCGGTCATGTTATATTCACGCCCACAGAACAAATTTAAGTCAAGAACCCATATTAAAAGCTTTCTACAAGAATCCAAACCAAATGTATGAAAAATCTAAAAACACCGTTGTTTGTACTGGATCTCCGACAAGTTTTAGGTGGAATTTCAGGTTTCTAGCTGATTCCGTTATTTGCTTGAGCGAGTTCTACAGAAATATGTTGTGAAAATGTCGATTTTTCGGGTTTTAACCTAAAATATCTCTGAAACTAGATTTTTCCCAGATAATATGAGTATAGGTGCTACCTATTTCGGGTAAACATTTATTAACTTTTGTGATCAGTAAATAATTCCTCATGAACTGCAGTTAGCCCCTTGCTTGCACAGCACGATCAGTTATTTACGTCAGTTACGAGTCCTACCGACCTAAGCAAAGAAAATAACAAGAGGCCCATGAGGGCCTATGCTCTACTGGTATGGTTCTTTGATCATTTTCAATCCAAAGCATGTATGTATGGTGTAATCGGATAGTAAATGGAGGCTCGTTTGTGTTCACAAGCTGTATTATAGCAATTTTTTCAAGGGCCATAATCCAGTCTTGCATTGGTGGATCTGGCTGGTTTGCAAAAGGAACCGAGCTCTCATCAATATTCAACTACTTTCTAAGTTTGGTGAAGATCGGATAGTAAATTGAGGCTCCATTGTGTTCACAAGCTGTATTATAGCAATTTTGACAATTTCAAGGACCATAATCCAGTCATGCAAGGGCACATCTGGCTGGTTTTCAAAAGGAACCAAGCTCTCATCAATATTTAAGTACTATCTAAGTTTGGTGAAGATCAGATAGTAAATGGAGCCTGTATTGTGTTCACAAGCTCTATTATAACAATTTTGACAATTTCAAGGGCCATAATCCAGTCTTGCATGGGCTGATCTGGCTGGTTTGCAAAAGGAACCGAACTTTCATCAATATTTAACTACCATCTAAGTTTGGTGAAGATTAAATAGTAAATGGAGGCTCTATTGTGTTCACAAGCTGTATTATAGCAATTTTGACAATTTCAAGGGCCATAATCCAGTCATGCAAGGGCACATTTGGCTGGTTTTCGAAAGGAACCGAGCTCTCATCAATATTTAACTACTATCTGAGTTTGGTGAAGATTAGTTAGTAAATGGAGCCTCTATTGTGTTCGCAAGCTCAATTATAGCAATTTTGACAATTTCAAGGGCCATAATCCAGTTTTGCATTGGCGGATCTGGCTGGTTTGCAAAAGGAACCGAGCTCTCATGAATATCTAACTACTGTATAAGTTTGGTATATATCAGATAGTAAATGGAGCCTCTATTGTGTTCACAAGCTCTATTATAGCAATTTTGACAATTCCAAAGGCCATAATCCAGTCTTGCATGGGCGGATCTGGCTGGTTTGCGAAAGGAACTAAGCTCTCATGGATACCTAACTACTGTGTAAGTTTGGTATATATCAGATAGTAAATGGAGCCTCTATTGTGTTCACAAGCTCTATTATAGCAATTTTGACAATTCCAAAGGCCATAATCCAGTCTTGCATGGGCGGATCTGGCTGGTTTGCGAAAGGAACCGAGCTCTCATAGATATCTAACTATTATATAAGTTTGATTGAGATACAATCAAAACTAAACACTGTATCGCGTTCACAAGCAATTGTTTACGGACGCACGGACGACGGATACCACACCACGGCATAAGCTCTTCTGGCCTTTGGCCAGTAGAGCTAAAAATCATCATCAGGTTAAGCTTATATTTAATTTTAAATCCATGAAATTATGATGACAGGTACAACAAATAATCAACTTGCCTTTCATAAAGTACTTCAAATGAAACGCCTTTAAGTTCTCTCATTAAAAATGTAATTATTGAATATATTTTAAATTTTGGTAAGAGGAGAAATTGCTTGTGACAATGTTTTAAAAAGTCATCTCCTGGAGCATCAGAAAGTATCTAAATGTGGGAAAGGGGTATTATTTGATACATACACGCATTTTGGGTAAAGAACTCTCTCTGCATATGCTGCCATTCCAGCAAACAATTTAAAATCCACTTTTGTTTGTTCATCAACTTCTAATAGTTTGAGTACTTCATGTATTTGATCTGATGTAATCGTGTTCACCAGGACCTCCTTTAAGGTTTTATCCAGATCCTGAAGATTTTATAGAAAAAGCAAACATTTATCACTTTATTGCATAATTTCCAGTATAATGGGTATAGAGCAATTGTCTTTTAAAATCCTTTTATCCACATAGAAATATGGAAGAAAACAAGAAAAGAGGAAAATCATGAATACACCCAAATGTAAAATATGGAAGGGCCATGAAAACACCCTAATGTTGTAAAATATGGAAGGCCTTGACTACACCCTAATGTTGTAAAATATGGTAGAGCCATGAATACACCCTTTATAATACATTGTAAAATATGGAAGGGTCATGACAACACCCAAATGTTGTAAAATAGGGAAGAGCCATGACTACACCCAAATGTTGTAAAATATGGAAGGGTCATGACAACACCCAAATGTTGTAAAATAGGGAAGAGCCATGACTACACCCAAATGTTGTAAAATATGGAAGAGCCATGACTACACCCAAATATTGTAAAATAGGGAAGAGCCATGACTACACCCAAATATTGTAAAATAGGGAAGAGCCATGACTACACCCGAATGTTGTAAAATATGTAAGAGCTATGAATACACCCAAATGTTGTAAAATACGGAATAGCCATGACTCATTTAACATGTTAAATCTGAACCGGTTGATAATATGTTTATCTTCTAACTGAAACTTAATCTCCTTACTGCAACTTGATATTAATCTTCTTACTGAAACTTGCTATCAAGTTAATTTAAGGTCAGTAATTACTGAAACTTGCTATCAATTTAATTTAAGGTCAGTAGTATATGAAACTTGCTATCAAGTTAATTTAAGGTCAGTAATAACTGAAACTTGCTAGCAATTTAATTTAAGGTCAGTAGTTACTGAAACTTGCTATCAAGTTAATTTAGGTTAGTAGTTACTGAAACTTGCTATCAAGTTAATTTAAGGTCAGTAGTAACTGAAACTTGTTATCAATTTAATTTAAGGTCAGTAGTTACTGAAACTTGCTATCAAGTTAATTTAAGTTAGTAGTTACTGAGAAATAGCCAAGATACGATGACAGGATGGATGGACTGACTGTAACAGTCATACACGTCCAGACAACACAACATATGGATGGACTGATCGTAACAGTCATACACGTCCAGACACCACAACATATGCTTTGGCAACTTTTTACCAATTATACATTCGGATAAGGAACATTTTTTCAGATGGTTATAATATGGTTTGTTGTAAAGATGTGTTTTGAGTATGACAGATTTTATATTGTTTGTTGTGAAGATGTGTTTTGAGTATGATAGTTTTAACGTTGTTTGTTGTGTAGATGTGTTTTAACGTTGTTAGTTTAAATATGGTTTGATGTGTTGATGTGATTTGAGTATGACAATTTAAACAAGAAATATCACTGAAGGTGATAAATACCCCCAGCTGGTGCCTGACAATATACATATGTATGATAAATTCAAGGGGCCATAACTCATTTAAAAATAATTCCAGTGCAACACGCCGACAATATGCACAACTAGGCTTGGTATCAATCATTCTTGTGAAGTTATATTGAATTCTGATCAAGGGTTGCTGAGAAATAGTGTTCACAAAATATGGACATATATGTAATATGTATGAGAAATTCAAGGGGCCATAACTCATTTAAAAATAATTCCAGTGCAACACGCCAACAATATGCACAACTAGGCTTGGTATCAATGTATGACAGTTTAAATATCATTTGTTGTGTTCATGTATTTTAAGTATGACAGTTTAAATAAGGTTTGTTGTGTATATGTGTTTTGAGTATGACAGCTTTAATAAGGTTTGTTGTGTAGATGTGTTTTGAGTATATCAGTTTTAACATTGTTTGTTGTGAAGATGTGTTTTGAGTATGTCAGTTTTAACATTGTTTGTTGTGTAGATGGGTTTTAACGTTGTTAGTTTAAATATGGTTTGATGTGTTGATGTGATTTGAGTATGACAGTTTTAACGTTGTTTGTTGTGTTTTGAGTATGTCAGTTTTAATATGGTTTGTTGTGTAAATCTGCTTTGAGTATGTCAGTATTAATATGGTTTGTTGTGTAGATCTGCTTTGAGTATGTCAGTATTAATATGGTTTGTTGTGTATATGTGTTTTGAGTATGACAGTTTTAATTTGGTTTGATGTGTAGATGTGTTTTGAGTATGACAGTTTTAATATGCTTTGATGTGTATATGTGTTTTGAGTATGACAGTTTAAATATGGTTTGATGTGTAGATGTGTTTTGAGTATGACAGTTTTAATATGGTTTGTTGTGTATATGTGTTTTGAGTATGACAGTTTTAATATGCTTTGATGTGTATATGTGTTTTGAGTATGACAGTTTTAATATGGTTTGTTGTGTAGATGTGTTTTGAGTATGACAGTTTTAATATGGTTTGTTGTGTTGGAGTGTTTTGAGCTTGACAGTTTAAAAATGGTTGGTTTTGTAGATGTGTTTAATATGGTTTGTTGTGTAGATGTGTTTAATATATTTTGTTGTGTTGATGTGTTTTAATATAGTTTGTTTTGTAGATGTGTTTTGAGTATTCACTCAACCCTGTGGTAGTTGTTTTTGCTACCACAACTCAATTTCAAAACATACTGGTTTCATCAACACATCTTGCACTTTGCACAATTGTATTCACCAATGGACTGCTATGAAGTAAGTTTAATTTCAAGATTTCAAGATCATTTCAACTTTCTAATATAAATAATCATAGAACTAAAATAAAACTGAACAGAACATTTACCTTATACACGATTGTATGGGTTTTTTCTTTATTTTTCATGAATATCTTCTGATAAAGGTTATTTCTGCGCGAGGTAATAATACAATATTTCTTCACATATTCCTGTGGTGTCATAGCTGTAATTATAAAAGGTAGTTAGCTTTATTCTTAAACCGTAACCCTTTCCCATATGGAGCAAATCTGCAGCAGACAATTTTCAAAACATAGGCGCCAAAAAATGGTTAATTTCTATATACAAATTTATGATCATTGAACATAGTTGAAAACATCGTGAGCAATTTCATCTTGTGCAACAATGCAGTGGTCAAAGGAATTTTTTTAAATTTCAAACTGCCTTACTCAAATGTACCAATACAAATAATTTTGACTAAGGAACATAATTATATACAATCATATATGCATACCAAACACTTTGGCTAAGGAACATATATACATGTATGTATACCAAACACTTTATCTAAAGAACATATATACATGAATGTATACCAAACACTTTATTTAAAGAACATATAATAATGTATGTATACCAAACACTTTATCTAAGGAACATATATAGAGGATATTTAATGAGTGTTTATTTATTATCACTTTTATTAAACCAGTTTACTCAGATGATATGCTGCGAGCCTTGGCATGTGTCATGTTCAGCTTAGTTAAAGAGTTTATTAAAAGTGATAGAAATAAACATATTTCTATTTATCACATAAAGCGATTTATGAGGAGTAGTTTGAAAAAATGTACATGAAATTTGTTGGTTTGGGCGCCAAAGTGACATAACATTATAACGTCAATTAAACGCTGACGTGATCTCATTTTTATAGTTTGGTTTCTGAGACTTGAGTGTAAGACTGGAAACCAAACTAGTAGTGTCATAATTATGATATTTATGTACTAGGATTTTGACACTTCCAGAGATGGCTTTATGTGATAAATACATGTTTGAATACCAAACACTTTGGCTAAGGAACATAATTATATATATGTATGTATACCAACCACTTTGTCTAAGGAACATAAATACATGGATGCATACCAACCACTTTGTCTAAGGAACATATATACATGGATGCATACCAACCACTTTGTCTAAGGAACATATATACATGTATGTATACCAACTACTTTGTCTAAGGAACATATATACATGTATGTATACCAACCACTTTGTCTAAGGAACATATACACATGTATGCATACCAACCACTTTGTCTAAGGAACATATATACATGGATGCATACCAACCACTTTGTCTAAGGAACATATATACATGTATGTATACCAACCACTTTGTCTAAGGAACATATATACATGTATGCATACCAACCACTTTGTCTAAGGAACATATATACACATATGTATACCAACCACTTTGTCTAAGGAACATATATACATGTATGTATACCAACCACTTTGTCTAAGGAACATATATACATGCATGCATACCAACTACTTTGTCTAAGGAACATATATACATGTATGTATACCAACCACTTTGTCTAAGAAACATATATACATGTAGTGTCATGTATGTATACCAACCACTTTGTCTAAGAAACATATATACATGTATGTATACCAACTACTTTGTCTAAGGAACATATAAACATGTAGTGTCATGTACGTATACCAAACACTTTGTCTAAGGAATATATATACATGTATGTATACCAACTACTTTGTCTAAGGAACATAATATTATATACATGTACGTATACCAACTACTTTGTCTAAGGAACATACATACATGTAGTGCCATGTACGTATACCAAACACTTTGTCTAAGGAACATATATACATGTATGTATACCAACCACTTTGTCTAAGGAACATATATACATGTATGCATACCAACCACTTTGTCTAAGGAACATATATACATGGATGCATACCAACCACTTTGTCTAAGGAACATATATACATGTATGTATACCAACCACTTTGTCTAAGGAACATATATACATGTATGCATACCAACCACTTTGTCTAAGGAACATATATACACATATGTATACCAACCACTTTGTCTAAGGAACATATATACATGTATGTATACCAACCACTTTGTCTAAGGAACATATATACATGTATGCATACCAACCACTTTGTCTAAGGAACATATATACACATATGTATACCAACCACTTTGTCTAAGGAACATATATACATGTATGTATACCAACCACTTTGTCTAAGGAACATATATACATGCATGCATACCAACTACTTTGTCTAAGGAACATATATACATGTATGTATACCAACCACTTTGTCTAAGAAACACATATACATGTAGTGTCATGTATGTATACCAACCACTTTGTCTAAGAAACATATATACATGTATGTATACCAACTACTTTGTCTAAGGAACATATAAATATGTAGTGTCATGTACGTATACCAAACACTTTGTCTAAGGAATATATATACATGTATGTATACCAACTACTTTGTCTAAGGAACATAATATTATATACATGTACGTATACCAACTACTTTGTCTAAGGAACATATATACATGTAGTGTCATGTACGTATACCAAACACTTTGTCTAAGGAACATATATACATGTAGTGTCATGTACGTATACCAAACACTTTGTCTAAGGAACATATATACATGTATGTATACCAACTACTTTGTCTAAGGAACATATATACATGTATGTATACCAACTACTTTGTCTAAGGAACATATATACATGTATGTATACCAAACACTTTGTCTAAGGAACATATATACATGTAGTGTCATGTATGTATACCAAACACTTTGTCTAAGGAACATATATACATGTAGTGTCATGTATGTATACCAAACACTTTGTCTAAGGAACATATATACATGTAGTGTCATGTATGTATACCAAACACTTTGTCTAAGGAACATATATACATGTAGTGTCATGTATGTATACCAAACACTTTGTCTAAGGAACATATATACATGTATGTATACTAAACACTTCGTCTAAGGAACACATATATACATGTATGCATACACTTTGGTCAAAGGTACAAATACAAATTACATTTGCCTAAGAAACATATATATGTATATGAAAAACCCTAAGATTGAAATTTTTACTGTTTTGTCAATGGTACAAATCCTTTTTTCAAGGAATACATATATGTACATGTATACCAGAGACTTTGGTCAAAGAAACAAATACCAAGCCCCTTTGGTCTAAATTATAACCATTGTTCAATAATAGCAACTGTCAAGAACAATGACCAAACTTCTCTGGCCAAAGGTTTATATATCAAAAGCTTTGGTCGATGGTTCAAGTATAAATTTCTTTAGCAAATTAATCCTACATACAAATACAAAACACTTTGGTTTATGATACAAACATAAATGGTTTGGTAGATATATTAAGGGCAAAGATGTGACATATCCCGTACTAACTTTCCAATTTCTTCATGTCCATGGGGAGTTCAAAACGACTAGACTGTTGAGAGAGTGCCATACGACTTTGAATCCAAGATTTCATCTGGGGTTGTCGCTGTAATGTAAAATATTATGAAAGATATTGTCTGTCTAAACTGAACTGTCACATGAATTACAAGGTGAAGCCTAAGTCAGGTGAGATGGGTGACATTGATGTCCAACATTCTGCACACCATTCTACTTTGAATGCAAACTATATTTACTGAAATTATATATCTATTTTTTTTGCTTACAGGTATTTTCAATACTTTTAACTTGACTTTTTCAAAGTTGTCTGCTGCAGAATGGTTGTATACAAGAAAGGATAAATATTCAGTATCATCTATGGATTTCCTCAATGTAGATCAACAGCAAAGATTCTGGAGAAACTTTGTGTATTCAAAGACATATTGAAGTTGTCAATGACTGAAAATGGCACTAGCCCATTTTGGTTCAAATTATCAAATCTAAACAATCATCATAGTTTCAAATTTACAATGTAAAGTATATTTATTAGAAAAAGGAAACAAGACATATAATATTGTTTCCATAGAAACCTGAAACCTGTACCTTAGCGGTATCATCCATTCCATTTGTATCCATTGTGGACCAATCTATTTCATTTCGTATCTGTCTGTTTTGGTCATTTAACAATTCCTGGAACATGAAATTAACTTTTATCAAAATAGATATTATTTAACAACAATGTTTTCAACTCTGTTTCTCTATGATACTTTCGTTGAGACATTATAGCTGATAATGACGATGTCTATTAATCTAGGGATCCAAAGTTTGAACATCGGCTCATGAAGTCCAATGGTTGGCATAATTCATTCATCTTTCACAAATGTGCTAAAATAAATCTATGTAGAAAGGTAGCCAGTCGCCCTGGGTGACCATCATGATATAACTGAACAAAAGGGCCAAGATGGCCCTAAATTGCTCATCTGAGTTAAAGTTTTATTCCTTTCATTTTGAAAAAGAATGAATGAGTTGGGTTTTACGTGCACCACAAAGAGGTCAATAAGTTGGTACTTTTACGCTCCGCCAAGAGTTCATGTGAGCTAAAATCAGTTGAATATGGCAGCAAAGCTCAATCAAATAATCTATTATACTCTCAATATTCTACATCTCACCTTTTCTATCAGGTATTTTCAAAGCAGATATCTCTTCAAATATCATTTTAGGTA
The DNA here is from genome assembly GCA_031761405.1 of Serripes groenlandicus. Taxonomy (NCBI): domain Eukaryota; kingdom Metazoa; phylum Mollusca; class Bivalvia; order Cardiida; family Cardiidae; genus Serripes; species Serripes groenlandicus. The sequence continues at coordinate 74,309,738 of JASEVX010000003.1, forward strand.
AATGATTTACGAATAACACTACTTCAACGTTCTCACTTGCAGACACTTTTTTATGCATCTGCAGCAGATGACTTATGAAAACATTGTGGCAAAAGGAGAAAATACTTATTATGAGCCACAACATTTTCAACTCCCCTCAATATTTACACTTTCATATATAGAGATTTTCTATATCTTTACCTTAATGTTTTTAAATTGGGATGTTGCAGGTTTATTGTATAATGTATATATATATAGGAAAGGGTTCAATTACTTGAAGTCTAGTTTGCCAATCTAGTTTTGATCATGTACTCTATAAAAAGCGTTAGTTAAAACTCCAGGACAATGTTCAATGGTCATTATAATACTTTCCTTAATAAAGTTAAGTTTTAATGTCACTACATTGTGGGTAAAGGTGAAATTGCTATATTAATCAATTTCATTCTGTCCAAAAATATAAAACTTCTAATTTTGCAGATTTAAAAATTTCATTCCATATTTAATAGCAGACTATACTGAAAATATCAGGTAAACATTGAACCCATTTGGTGCATCTTTAGCAGACAACTTTTGATAGCCTTTGGTCACTATTAAAAAAATGTTTTTTATTTCAATTCCTCTGCATTGGGCAATTAGACAATTTCTCCTTTTGTAACAATGTTTTCAACTCATATGCTTTCATTTAGAGATCTTCCATTCCTTTGCCATAAAGTCTTCTGTTGTACATTTACTTCAACTTACAAGTGAATCTAACACTTTAGCTTGCTCCCCATCAGTTTCAATTAAATGCCGTTTTGTTTTTGACTTTTCCTTTCGCTGTTTCTTGTCTGTGTCACCAGGTGAGGGTAACTCTGGTAGATTGATTTCTAGTTTAGAATCAGGCTTCTCACTGAAAAACAGGATATACTCTCATTAGAATTATTGTAAAAGATTATAAAAAACTCTAAACCCTTGTTAACTTTTTATTAACTTTTTATAAGAATGGAAACAGTTTATTAATGTGAACTTACTAATACATTTTGACATATGTACAACAAAAGATGTTTACAAAACATTGTGGCAAAGGTTAAATTGCCCATAATGAGAAATTACATCTTTTGTAACAATGTTATATTTATTTTTTTCCTCAATGTTCCAAAGTTGTCTGCTGCATATTTGTTGTATATAGGTTAGGATTATTTCATACAGGCAAGAGTTTATTTGTATATTAAAACCTTAACCCTTTCCCTCATATAGACGCTTTCTGACGCATCTGCAGCAGATGGCTTTTTGAAAACATAGTGACAAAAGAAGAAATTGCACAAAACGTGCAATTTCTCCTTTTGCCACAATGTTTTCCACTTTTTGTCATAGGTTATCCATTCAATTATGGAGATTCTCTATGTTTTGACAAAATACGTTCAAAGTCGTCTGCTGCAAAATTGTCGTATGAGGGAAAGGGTTAAACAAGAGGGCAATGATGGCCCTACATCGCTCACCTGAATTATGCAATGTGATTTCTAATGCAAAACACATCAAGACAATTATTCTGACAAAGATTCAAAATGCAATCTCCAGAGTGTTAACAAGATTTTCCTTCATTTGGCCAAGTGACCTATTTTTCTTTTCTACCTGATATGACTCATATTCAAGCATGGACATGATATCATCAAGACAAACATTCTGACAATGTTTCAACTTGCTCAAAGTAAAAATGTGCCCTCCAGAGTTTTAACAGTATTTTCCTTCAGTTTTTGGACTAGTGACCTGGTTTTTAACCCAATATGACCCATATAAGAACTTGGCCTAGATATCATTAAGACCATATTTTAAGCTACTGAAGCATAACATGGGACTTCTACAGTGTTAACAAGATTATCCTTCAATTTGGCATAGCGACCTAGTTTTTGAATATACTTGGCCAAAATTCAAACTTGGCCTACATATCATCAAGACAAACATTCTGATACAGTTTTAACATTGAAAATGCAGACTCCAGTGTTAACAAGATTTCCCTTCAATTTGGCCTAGTGTCCTTGTTTCTGACCCAATATGACACATATTTTAACTAGACCTAGATATCATTAAACTGCTGAAGCAAAGATTGCGACCATTAGAGTGTTAATAAGATTTTCCTTCAATTTGACATAGTGACCTACTTTTTAACCCGACATGACCTATGTTCCTCATACTTGACCCACAAGACAAACATTCTGATCAAGTTTTAAACATGCTCAAATTAAAAATGTTGCCTCCAGAATGATAACGAGATTTCGCTTCAATTTGACCTATTTTTTGACCTCATATGGCCCAGATTCGAACTTGTCCAAGAGTTGATGGAGATGAATGTTCAAATAAACTTTCGAGAAGATGGGATGCAAAATGTAGCTTGTAGAGTGTTAACAAGGCAATTATTGACAATGCACATGGCACAAAGGAAGGACGCTAGACAAAATGTGATCACAATAGTTGACCTTGAGCTAAAATATCACGACATCAGTATTCTCTCTTATTTCAAAATGGAGAATGTAAAGTTGGAAAACTAATGGAAGAATACTACAGACAGATAGTTCAATTCTGGTACATGCACTTTCTCTTTTACCTACAATATTTTCAACTCGGTATAAAAAATTCCACCTTTAAAATTTGAGATATTGGTACACATAATACCTTCTATATTTAACTCTACACATTTTATATCTGGTAGGAAGGTAATCCTTTACAACATTCATCTACTACATATCTTCAGCAGAAATCTTTGAAAACATTATGGTTAAAAACATGGAAAATACCCATAAATGAAAGTGTAATAATTGAATAGAGTTGAAAACATGGCAAATGTTGAAATTGATCATAATGAAAATAAAAATTTGCTACAGTGTTTAAAACTTTTTCTGCGGTAAATGCATCAAAATTTGACTCTATGTGGGAAAGGTTTAAAGCTTAGTAAAGTTTATCGTCGAGAATAAGGACAAGTTATGATCGGGTATCCATAGAAGACATTCAAATCCTTTTTCAAACAATCACAAAGCCTCCTCTACAAATACTGCTAAGTAACCAAAAACCCTTTCCCTCATACAACAAATTAGCAGCAGAATATTTTGAAAACATCTTATCAAAAATGTGGAAGATCTGTATGAATTAAATTATAACAATTAAATACAATTGAAAACATTGTTGCAAAAGCAGGGACGTAGATAAGATCTTATCTACGTCCCTGGCAAAAGGCATACTTTCTCATTATGAGCACTTTCTCCTTTTGCCACAATGTGTTAAAATGTTGTCTGCTGTATATCATAAGTCAGTATACCTCTGTATGTGTGGAATCAGGTAAAAGATTCATCAATTTATCTTTTATTCCAACACACTGATTGTTAGTTATAGTCAATAACAACATTTCAAAACACTCAAATAGCTGACTAAAAAAATATAATACTCAATGTTGTAATTCAAAATTCTTTTATTTGATTTGGTAAAAATATCAATAAGCACAGATTGTAAATATATATATTATGTTTCACTAAATGCAAACAATAAATCCTTTGGGTATGAGAGCAATTAAAATAATTTAGATAAGAATATTTAGATAATACAAGAACAATTTTAGATAGGATGCTGTTGGAGTTTTATATATGCTTACTGAAGGCATATGATGAGGATCCTGAGAGAGTTTTATATATGCTTACTGAAGGCATATGATGAGGATGCTGTTGGAGTTTTATATATGCTTACTAAAGGCATATGATGAGGATGCTGAGAGTTTTATATATGCTTACTGAAGGCATATGATGAGGATGCTGAGAGAGTTTTATATATGCTTACTGAAGGCATATGATGAGGATCCTGAGAGAGTTTTATATATGCTTACTGAAGGCATATGATGAGGATGCTGAGAGAGTTTTATATATGCTTACTGAAGGCATATGATGAGGATCCTGAGAGAGTTTTATATATGCTTACTGAAGGCATATGATGAGGATGCTGAGAGTTTTATATATGCTTACTGAAGGCATATGATGAGGATCCTGAGAGAGTTTTATATATGCTTACTGAAGGCATATGATGAGGATGCTGAGAGAGTTTTATATATGCTTACTGAAGGCATATTATGAGGATGCTGAGAGAGTTTTATATATGCTTACTGAAGGCATATGATGAGGATGCTGAGAGAGTTTTATATATGCTTACTGAAGGCATATGATGAGGATGCTGAGAGAGTTTTATATATGCTTACTGAAGGCATATTATGAGGATGCTGAGAGAGTTTTATATATGCTTACTGAAGGCATATGATGAGGATGCTGAGAGAGTTTTATATATGCTTACTAAAGGCATGTGATGAGGATGCTGAGATCTACGTCTCTCATTGTATTAAATAGTCTTTCTTCAAAAAATATTGTGAAATAAAGGATCAAAATCTGAAAAGTTTTTATTTGTATATTACACTTGAAATTCTTATTTTTATTTTTGTATATGAAATATGTTATCAAAATGAAACTTTACTCAAAAACTATTAGGCTTTTTTGTCTCAGAAGAAAAAGGAGCTTGAATGGAATAAACACACTAATGGGCGCATTTCACTAGGCTACGACAGGCGGCGTCGGTGTCGGTTAGCCACCATCCGACAGCATCCGACAGGAACGTAGATTGACCGAATATCAACCAAACACTGGCCGAAGGGTGACATCGAGAAACCCCAACTGACGCAGAGTGACCGAGAGAACATTTTCTGACCCCGGCAAATTTTGAGCATGCATAAAAATCGGCTGCGACAGGCCAAGATAGTATTTTGACCGAGTACTAACCCTCATCAACCGAACTGCATCGCAAGGTGACGTAAGTCTAACCGAATAGCAACCCCCATCGACCTAACACAAACCCTGAGAAACCCTGCCTGTCCGAGTGTTTTATCAGACTCGGTCAACAGTGCGTTTCTCTGCGTTGGTGTTACGTCACAGTCGGTTGCTCTGCGTCGACATTCGGTCACATTCAGTCAGCCAACAATGTCAGGGACAGTCATGCACTGCCTGGCGGGGTTAGACATGGGTCGCCATTCGGTTATGCTGCGTCAGCCTGTGCCAGTGTTATGTCAATATTCGGTCAGCTTGGGTTGTAGTTTGGTCAATGTCGGTTGCTATAAATACGGGTGCGCCACACACGGTTGGTTAGTGATACATTTGTTTTCCACAGCATCATGCCACCAAAGAAACCAAGAAAAACGTTGATCCAGGCAATAAAGAAGACAAAGGGCAAAGCCGTGATGCAGCCCGGAGACACTCCAATAGGAGACGACGAGCACCAGGTAGAGGTCCAGCCAGTTGTTGAAGGTGTGGGCCAGGTGATAACCATCGTGGATGGAGGGGAGCATCCAAGAGGTCGTGGTCGTGGTGCTGGGAGCAGAGGGTGTGGACGTGGACGTGGCAATAAAGATATTGTAGCCGAGGCCATGGAGGAGGCAGACGTTGATGCTGAGAAGGAGGACGAGTATATTAATGGTGGTACTTCTTCAGAAGATGACACGGAGGTTCCAGCCCAGAAGAAAAAGAAGACCGCAGAGGTGGTGCTTACTCCCGAACAAGAGCAAGCCGTCTGTGACTGGCTCCTCCCACATCACACCACAGGAACCTGTAGTTGGCATCAACCAGGGACATTAGGACAATGGAGTAAAACCCCTTGTAGTTATAGTAGTAGGAGCCTGACTTGATTGGGCATTTAATGGCCACATGTTTCCCATCCAGGGCACCCAGAGCATGAGGGACGTTCCACCTCCTCTGGAACTGCAGGGCCACCTCTCTCCATTCATCTGGGGTGACGGGGCACTGGAGTGACGGGGCACTAGACCTCCTCTTCTGCAAATTCATCGATGATGGCCTGACAGACATCTGGCAGAAAGCTGGCGATGGTGTGTCTGGACACTCTGAAGTTGTACTGCAAACTTGGGTAGTTGTCCCCAGTAGCCAGGTGCCGGAGTACCACAGCCAACTTCAGCCCTGGTTCCAGTGGTCGTCTGAACTTGGTGTCCTTCTTCTGGAGGCGAGGCGTCAGCCGGTTGAGCAGGAATTGGAACATGTCTGGAGGCATGCGCAGGTAGTGGTACTGGCCAGCTGAGACTCGCTCATCTTCTGTTAACCAGGTCCTCACCCAGAACCGCTTCTTGCTATATCTTCTTCGGGCCCTTTGCCTCCTTCTTTCCTGCAGGACCTCGGCCTGGGCACGGATGTAGGCATGATGCTGAACAATCAGATCAGCCTGGAAAAGTCCTAGTACTTGCTCCATACTGTCCCTGGACTGGACTGGACTAGATTGGACCACCCCAGGCCTGAAATCACACTATTTTAAATCAACAAAGATCGCAGCCATTAACATGTCTGACCCTCTGTGACCCTCCATGGCGTAACATCGACGCAACTGCGTCGCACACTAACCCACATCGACGTATGTCTGTCCTATGTGCATCCCAGTGCATCGCAACTCTGACACTCATCATCGCACCATCAACGCAGCTATTGCCGCACACCGACCGACACCGGCCCAATTTGACCGAATACTGACGTAACTCGGACCGATATGAATCGTGGATGTGACATTTGTGTTCGAAAATGTTCGAAAATGCTCGAAGAGTTTTGCGACAGCCCAAAATTTACTGATTGACACTGACACAGCGCAAGTGAAATGGGCGCATAAAGGGTTGATCAAAAATGGAAAATAAATTCCATTAATACCTCAATATCAAATTAACCCTTTCTCAAACATTGGTTGACACCTTAGCAGTAGACAACATTTGCAAATATTTTGGAGGGAGAAGTAATTACTCAAAATGAACAATAGCTCAATGAACTCATTTTCCCACCTTATTTTCATACAACTCTTTTTTAAATATACACTTTCAAATGTCAACATGGTAGATGTCTATGTACAGATAACTTCTTTTTCTCTAGATAGGATAATAGCCCTAAAACAAGTTAAAGCCCCTTTCTTGAACATCTGTGCAATGATGCAATGGAACTTTTTCATAAATTACTAATATGCTAAGCTCCTGACACCAGTGGTCTGTCATAATGCTAAACTCCTGACACCAGTGGTCTGTCATAATGCTAAACTCTTGACACAAGTGGTCTGTCATAATGCTAAGCTCCTGACACCAGTGGTCTGTCATAATACTAAGCTCCTGACACCAGTGGTCAGTCATAATGCAAAACTCCTGACACCAGTGGTCTGTCATAATGCTAAACTCTTGACACCAGTGGTCAGTCATAATGCTAAGCTCCTGACACAAGTGGTCAGTCATAATGCTAAACTCTTGACACAAGTGGTCTGTCATAATGCTAAACTCCTGACACCAGTGGTCTGTCATAATGCTAAACTCCTGACACCAGTGGTCTGTCATAATGCTAAACTCCTGACACCAGTGGTCTGTCATAATGCTAAACTCTTGACACAAGTGGTCTGTCATAATGCTAAACTCCTGACACCAGTGGTCTGTCATAATGCTAAACTCCTGACACCAGTGGTCTGTCATAATGCTAAACTCTTGACACAAGTGGTCTGTCATAATGCTAAACTCCTGACACCAGTGGTCTGTCATAATGCTAAACTCCTGACACCAGTGGTCTGTCATAATGCTAAACTCTTGACACAAGTGGTCTGTCATAATGCTAAACTCCTGACACCAGTGGTCTGTCATAATGCTAAACTCTTGACACCAGTAGTCAGTCATAATGCTAAGCTCCTGACACAAGTGGTCAGTCATAATGCTAAGCTCCTGACACCAGTGGTCTGTCATAATGCTAAACTCCTGACACAAGTGGTCTGTCATAATGCTAAGCTCCTGACACCAGTGGTCTGTCATAATGCTAAGCTCCTGACACCAGTGGTCTGTCATAATGCTAAGCTCCTGACACCAGTGGCCTGTCATAATGTTAAACTCTTGACACAAGTGGTCTGTCATAATGCTAAGCTCCTGACACCAGTGGTCTGTCATAATGCTAAACTCCTGACACCAGTGGTCTGTCATAATGCTAAACTCCTGACACCAGTGGTCTGTCATAATGCTAAACTCCTGACACCAGTGGTCTGTCATAATGCTAAGCTCCTGACACCAGTGGTCTGTCATAATGCTAAACTCCTGACACCAGTGGTCTGTCATAATGCTAAACTCCTGACACCAGTGGTCTGTCATAATGCTAAACTCCTGACACCAGTGGTCTGTCATAATGCTAAGCTCCTGACACCAGTGGTCTGTCATAATGCTAAACTCCTGACACAAGTGGTCTGTCATAATGCTAAGCTCCTGACACCAGTGGTCTGTCATAATGCTAAGCTCCTGACACCAGTGGTCTGTCATAATGCTAAGCTCCTGACACCAGTGGTCTGTCATAATGCTAAACTCTTGACACCAGTGGTCTGTCATAATGCTAAGCTCCTGACACCAGTGGTCTGTCATAATGCTAAACTCCTGACACCAGTGGTCTGTCATAATGCTAAACTCCTGACACCAGTGGTCTGTCATAATGCTAAACTCCTGACACCAGTGGTCTGTCATAATGCTAAACTCTTGACACAAGTGGTCTGTCATAATGCTAAACTCCTGACACCAGTGGTCTGTCATAATACTAAACTCCTGAGCGTGCTCAATCCTGAAATCCAAGGGGAGAAAGCTATTTCTACCATTATTTATTTATTATGACATGACCGGTGATTGAACCAGTGACATACCACACTCGAGGCAGACATTCTACCACTACACCACTGGCAGTATGTTCTATATTAACCATAAAGTAGCAAAAAAATAATTGAATAACAAGAGGTAATGAAGTACATATTTAACTGGAACAAATCTTGATTCAATCACTGTTTGTTTGTACTTTAAAACACACATTGAAATATTTCCTTTCTCATAAAAATGTAAATACCAATTCAATTCTTCAAAATGATATATTTTGTTTTTATTTCTTTACTTTATGCAAAGAAAGCCATTTTAACAAATTGTTTTCATGTACTTGGAATACAGTAAATATTTAGTCAACTGTATTGTAAAAATGTGGAAATATCACTTTCTCACTGTCTATAGGTTGGTAGACAAAGAGCAACTGGGTTATACGAAGATTTCAAGAAGGTCTACTTCACTTTTTGATTGCAATGGTCAGAAAGATGTATTTGGGGTCAGCGGTCAATTAATATTCGCAATATACACATACAGTTAAAAAAAAAATCATGAAATTGACAATCTGAGCGGAACGTGATTGGAACGAAGTTGGAATGTTGCACTCTGACAGAAACAAACATAATGAATGGAAAAATCCAATCACATAAATGCTTCGTTTATTAAAAAAGCGATCAATTTGATCGGAACAGAAAAAAGCAATCACAATTATTTGAACGACTGAACACTTTAAGAGTGGATTGGAACATGAGCAAGTGGAAATGAACAGAACAGAGTGGGGCATGAACGGTAAATTTGTCTATTTCAAGATGTTCTTAACTGAATACCAGTCTTTGAATAACAGATCCAAGTCCAACTACATTTTATGTAGATTCAATGTTGTGACAAAAACTATCTTTATGTAACATTTAAAGTTCTAGCAAAATCTACAGTTTATGTAGCATTCAATGTTCTGACAAAAACTGCTTTTTATGTAGCATTCAATATTCTGACAAAAATGACATTTTATGTAGCGTTCAATGTTCTAACAAAAACTACATTTTATGTAGCATTCAATTGTTCTGGTAAAATCTACATCATGTTATGTAGCATTCAATGTAATGATGAAAAAATTAAATTCAATGCTCTGATTTTTTTTTTATTAAAATCTTCATTTTATGTAGCATTCAATGTTCTGACAAAATCTACATTTCTTATAGCATTCAATGTTCTAACAAAAACTACATTTGTTGCAGCATTCAATGTTCTAACAAAAACTACATTTTATGTAGCATTCAATGTTCTGACAAAAATCTACATTTCATGTAGCATCATTTGTTCTGGCATACAAAGAATCTACATGTTATGTGGCATTCAATATTATGATGAAAACTACATTCAATGATCTGACAAAAATCCACATAAAATTAATGTAGCATTAAATGTTCTTACAAAAAAACAAAAAAACAAATCTACATTTATGTTGCATTCATTGTTCTGACAAAATCTACATTTATGTAGCATTCAATGTTCTGACAAAATCTACATTTGTGTTGCATTCAATATTTTGACCAAATCTACATCTATGTTGCATTCAATGTTCTGACAAAATCAATAAGTCTAAACCTACTAATATCATGTACTTTGATCTTGAAGATACATTTGAAAGGTCATTTTTGCCTTTTGCTACAATGCTTTCCATTCTATTAAATAGATATAATTTCTTTAATAGCGATTTTCCTTATGTTTGCTATAATGTTTTCAACTCTATACAAAAACTATACTTTAATTTACAGAGATTCTCCAAATTTATACATAGATGTCTTTAAAACCGTCTGCTGCAGATTTGGTGTATGCTGGAAAGTGTTAAGTGAATCTGACATGAATGCCAATAGACTCCCCTTTTTGGTAGAGAAGATTGATTTGTGGATCGGAAACAGAAGCTATACACAAACAATGTCAAACAAATAGATTCAATAAATCATTCATGCCATAGGGCACAAGGCAAACACTGCATTTTTAACACTTTCTCACTTGTAGAAGACTTTCTATAACATTGTGGCAGCTAGAGAAACTGCTCATGATTTGCAATTTCTCCTTTGCAACATTGTTTTCACTTTTATTTTAAATTGTATTTACACATCTGCATCTGATAGCGTTTGAAAATATTATGGCAAATGCCCCTAAGTTTTCAATTTCTTTCTACAATAATATTTTCATTTATATGGGAAAAGTTAAGTTTCAATTCTCTGACCAAAGTTACTCTGAAGATATATTTATTTGATTTAAAATAAGTAATAGAAACTTAGGAATCTAGGCAGATTAATGAAAATTATTTAAAAATACAAAGACAATTATTGAATTAAAATCAATTTGTAAAGAATAGTCAGCTACAAAATGTGTCTGCTTATGAGAAAGGGTCAGGGTAAGGGTTAAATACATTTCATTAAAGCCATCCTCTGTGTAAATAAAACATCCCCTGTTTGATTGTGTAAATCAAACATCCCCTGTGTAAATCAAACATCCCCTGTTTGATTGTGTAAATCAAACATCCTCTGTGTAAATAAAAACATCCCCTGTTTGATTGTGTAAATCAAACATCCTCTGTGTAAATAAAACATCCCCTGTTTGATTGTGTAAATCAAACATCCCCTGTGTAAATCAAACATCCCCTGTGTAAATCAATGTATGCACAATTAGTTCTAGCTTCGAGTTCCCTTACTATTCCGGCAATATTGTGTATAAGAATACATAATGATACATGTATGAACAATAAGTTCTAGTTTCAGGTTTCCTGGTAATTCATACACACAGCCAACCAATTATTGCTCAGTAATGGAAATGAGTAATCTTGCAAATCATAAGTCTTAATATGTATACAGGTAAGTGCTTTCATTCAGGACTAATTTTATGATTTGTGAATTCCACATACACTTTTAAAGATGTTTTTATCAGAACTGTGGAATTTTATTATTTGTCAATAAAACCACAAAACAGACAATTTGGGATTTGCATGCAATAACAAGTAATTTTACCTTTCCCCTGTTAAAGTCAACATTTGACACCTTTGCAGCAATCTACTTTTAAAACAATGAGCAAAGGGTTAACTTGCTGAAGACATGAGTTTTCTCTTTTTATCAAAATCATATTAACTTGGCATCCTAATTATAATCATACTTTCACAAATGTTAAAATGTGGTCCAATATGTTTACAAAGAAGACCACCCTCGAAATATAATATCAGCTAAACAGTTAAATTTCATTGAAATTGTTGTATAATTCCAAACTTGATTTCGAACATAAACTGAACCCTACAACATGTTAATTTATTATTATTCTTTCCTTCCTTTTTTATAAGGAAAATAGCAAACTACTAATGTTTTAAAATTATATTATGATGAGTGCCCTTGTGTCAATGATTCATAACAATATGCAGAGCGCAAGCAAATTGCCTGTAGGGAATCTAATGACACATCTAAAAGTGTCAAGTAAGACTAGTTTTGTGAACCATTCTCCTTCGCAGAGTTGTCGTTCTTTGCACTCGCTTTAGAGAATGTTCATTCAAAGTCATATTTCTTTAAAAATCAGTTTTATCTCGGTTTGTTCTTTTCTTCATTTGTTTCGAACCAAATAAACATCATAAATCACCTATAATTAACTATTTTAGGGTGTGTACAATTCTTTGGAAGTTTTCCCACTTGTGTAAATTTCTTTCCTTCGTAGCGTAAAATATAGTAGAAACAGTCTATACATTTTACTATTACAGACATTAATTCAGAAATATTATATTAAATCTACACAAATCAAGACATTTCTTTGAACCTTAAAAGAACGTTCAGTAATGAAGAATTACTATTAAAAAGACAAATTGACGTTATTTTATTGTGATATTGTTATGATACTTGAACATAAGCGTATGCTGCAAGTCTTATTGGGGACAAGTAAAAAAATTGTAAACACCATTAAACAATCTGCAATACTTGGTTAATCAAATACAAATATAAAACAATTTAAACATGAATTTCTTTTCAAATGTAACACAACTAAGTGTTTGTAAACAATCGCAACCATAATATGTTCAAGGCATTTACATTAAATTTATCCTAATAACAACTCGTCCTTCCAAGTGATATCTGAAAAGCTTTTAAAAACATAAGTCACCGGCTCCTGCCTGGCGACTAATGATACATGTATGCACAATAAGTTCTAGTTTCAAGCTGCCTGGCAATTCTGGCAACATTGTGTATAAGAATACATATGATACATGGTTGAACAATAAGTTCTAGTTTCAAGTTTCCTTGCAATTACGGCAACATTGTGTATAAGAATACATATGATACATGTATGCACAATTAGTTCTAGTTTCAAGTTTCCTGACCAGGTTACATGGATGTAAGTGATATAGCTGATTGGTTTGTCACCTAGGTTACATGGATGTAAGTGATATAGCTGATTAGTTTATAATCAAGCTTACATGAATGTAATTAATATTGATGATTGGTTTACAATCAAGGTTACATGGATGTAAGTGATATTGATGATTGGTTTACAATCAATGTTACATGGATGTTAGTGATATTGCTGATTGGTTTACAATCAATAATACATGGATGTAAGTGATATAGCTGATTGGTTTATCACCTAGGTTACATGGATGTAAGTGATACAGCTGATTGGTTTATCACCTAGGTTACATGGATGTAAGTGATATTGTTGATTAGTTTATAATCAAGGTTACATGGATGTAAGTGATATAGCTGATTGGTTTATCATCAAGGTTACATGGATGTAAGTGATATAGCTGATTGGTTTATCATCAAGGCTACATGGATGTAAGAGATATTGCTGATTGGTTTATCATCAAGGCTACATGGATGTAAGTGATATAGCTGATTGGTTTATCATCAAGGCTACATGGATGTAAGTGATGTTGCTGATTGGTTTATCACAAAGACTACATGGATGTAAGTGATATTGCCAATTGGTTTATTATCAATGTTTCATGGATGTAAGTGATATAGCTGATTGTGTTATTACCAGGGCTACATGGAAGTAAGTGATATTGCCAATTGTTTTATAATCAAGGTTACATGGATGTTAGTGATATAGCTGATTGGTTTATAATCACGGTTACATGGATGTAAGTGATATAGCTGATTGGTTTATTATCAATGTAACATGGATGTAAGTGATACAGCTGATTGATTTATAATCAATGTTACATGGATGTAAGTGATATTGCTGATTGGTTTATCATCAAGGCTACATGAATGTAAGTGATATAGCTGATTAGTTTATAAATAAGGTTACATGGATGTAAGTGATATAGCTAATTGGTTGATAATCAATATTACATGGATGTAAGTGATATAGTTGATTGGTTTATCATCAAGGTTACATGGATGTAAGTGATATAGCTGATTGGTTCATAATCAAGGTTGGTTACATGGATGTAAGTGATATAGCTGTTTGGTTTATTACCAAGGCTACATGGATGTAAGTGATATAGCTGATTGGTTTATCATCAAGGCTACATGAATGTAAGTGATATAGTTGATTGGTTTATCACCCAGGTTACATGGATGTAAGTGATATAGCTGATTGGATTATTACTAAGGTTACATAGATGTAAGTGATATAGCTGATCGGTTTATCACCCAGGTTACATGGATGTAAGTGATATAGCTGATTGGATTATTACTAAGGTTACATGGATGTAAGTGATATTGCTGATTGGTTTATAATCAATGTTACATGGATGTAAGTAATATAGCTGATTGGTTTATCCTCAAGGCTACATGGATGTAAGTGATATTGCTGATTGGTTTATCATCAAGGTTACATGGATGTAAGTGATATTGCTGATTGGTTTATAATCAAGGTTACATGGATGTAAGTGATATAGCTGATTGGTTTATAATCAAGGTTACATGGATGTAAGTGATACAGCTGATTGGTTTATCACCCAGGTTACATGGATGTAAGTGATATAGCTGATTGGTGCATAATCAAGGTTACATGGATGTAAGTGATATAGCTGATTAGTGCATAATCAAGGTTACATGGATGTAAAAGATATAGCTGATTGGTGCATAATCAAGGTTACATGGATGTAAGTGATATTGCTGATTGGTGCATGATCAAGGTAACATGGATGTAAAAGATATAGCTGATTAGTGCATAATCAAGGTTACACAGATTTAATTGGTATAGCTGATTGGTTTCCTAGGTTACATGGATGTAAGTGGTATAGCTGATTGGTGTATAATCAAGGTTACACAGATGTAATTGATATAGCTGATTGGTTTATCACCTAGGTTACATGCATGTAACTGATATAGCTGATTGGTTTATCACCTAGGTTACATGCATGTAAGTGATATAGCTGATTGGTTTATCACCTAGGTTACATGCATGTAAGTGATATAGCTGATTGGTTTATCACCCAGGTTACATGGATGTAAGTGATATAGCTGATTGGATTATTACTAAGGTTACATAGATGTAAGTGATATATCTGATTGGTTTATCACCCAGGTTACATGGATGTAAGTGATATAGCTGATTGGATTATTACTAAGGTTACATGGATGTAAGTGATACAGCTGATTGGTTTATAATCAAGGTTACATGGATGTAAGTGATATAGTGTATTGGTTTATTACCCAGGTTACATGGATGTAAGTGATATTGCTGATTGGTGCATGATCAAGGTTACATGGATGTAAAAGATATAGCTGATTGGTGCATAATCAAGGTTACACAGATTTAATTGGTATAGCTGATTGGTTTCCTAGGTTACATGGATGTAAGTGATATAGCTGATTGGTGTATAATCAAGGTTACACAGATGTAATTGATATAGCTGATTGGTTTATCACCTAGGTTACATGCATGTAAGTGATATAGCTGATTGGTTTATTACCTAGGTTACATGCATGTAAGTGATATAGCTGATTGGTTTATTACCTAGGTACCATGTATGTTAGTGATACAGCTGATTGGTTTATAATCAATGTTACATGGATGTAAGTGATATTGCTGATTGGTTTATCATCAAGGCTACATGAATGCAAGTGATATAGCTGATTGGTTTATAAATAAGGTTACATGGATGTAAGTGATATAGCGTATTGGTTTATAATCAATGATACATGGATGTAAGTGATATAGCTGATTGGTTAATAATCAAGGTGACATGGATGTAAGTGATACAGCTGATTGGTTTATCACCCAGGTTACATGGATGTAAGTAATATAGCTGATTGGTTTATTACTCAAGGTTACATGGATGTAAGTGATATAGCTGATTGGTTTATCACTCAGGTTACATGGATGTAAGTGATATAGCTGATTAGTTTATAATCAATGTTACATGGATGTAAGTGATATAGCTGATTGATTTATAATCAATGTTACATGGATGTAAGTGATATAGCTGATTGGTTAATAATCAAGGTGACATGGATGTAAGTGATACAGCTGATTGGTTTATCACTCAGGTTACATGGATGTAAGTGATATAGCTGATTGGTTCATAATCAATGTTACATGGATGTAAGTGATACAGCTGATTGGTTTATCACCCAGGTTACATGGATGTAAGTAATATAGCTGATTGGTTTATTACTCAAGGTTACATGGATGTAAGTGATATAGCTGATTGGTTTATCATCAAGGTTACATGGATGTAAGTGATATAGCTGTTTGGTTTATTACCAATGCTACATGGATGTAAGTGATATTGCCGATTGGTTTATTACCAAGGCTACATGGATGTAAGTGATATAGCTGATTCGTTTATCATCAAGGTTACATGGATGTAAGTGATATTGCTGATTGGTTTATAATCAAGGTTACATTGATGTAAGTGATATAGCTGATTGGTTTATCATCAAGGCTACATGGATGTAAGTGATATTGCTGATTGGTTTATCATCAAGGCTACATGGATGTAAGTGATATAGCTGATTCGTTTATCATCAAGGTTACATGGATGTAAGTGATATAGCTGATTGGTTTATCACCTAGGTTACATGGATGTAAGTGATATTGCTGATTGGTTTATCATCAAGGCTACATGAATGCAAGTGATATAGCTGATTGGTTTATAAATAAGGTTACATGGATGTAAGTGATATAGCGTATTGGTTTATAATCAAGGTTACATGGATGTAAGTGATATTGCCGATTGGTGCATAAT
This sequence comes from Serripes groenlandicus, assembly GCA_031761405.1. Classification (NCBI taxonomy): domain Eukaryota; kingdom Metazoa; phylum Mollusca; class Bivalvia; order Cardiida; family Cardiidae; genus Serripes; species Serripes groenlandicus. The sequence continues at coordinate 74,326,540 of JASEVX010000003.1, forward strand.
CAAGGTAACATGGATGTAAGAGATATAGCTGATTGGTGCATAATCAAGGTTACACAGATTTAATTGGTATAGCTGATTGGTTTCCTAGGTTACATGGATGTAAGTGATAACGTTTATTGGTTTATCACCCAGGTTACATGGATGTAAGTGATAACATTTATTGGTTTGTCACCTAGATTACATGGATGTAAGTGATAACGTTTATTGGTTTGTCGCCTAGGTTACATGGATGTAACTGATAACGTTTATTGGTTCATCGCCTAGGTTACATGGATGTAAGTGATAACGTTTATTGGTTCGTCGCCTAGGTTACATGGATGTAAGTGATAACGTTTATTGGTTCGTCACCCAGGTTACGTGGATGTAAGTGATAGCATTTATTGGTTCGTCACCTAGATTACATGGATGTAAGTGATAACGTTTACTAGTTTCTCACCTAGATTACATGGATGTACGGATAACATTTATTGGTTCATCACCAAGGTTACTTGGATGTAAATGATAACGTTTATTGGTTCGTCGCCCAGATTATATGGATGTAAGAGATAACGTTTATTGGTTCATCTCCCATAACGTTTATTGCTTCATCTGCTAGGTTACATGGATGTAAGTGATAACGTTTATTGGTTTGTCACCTAAGTTACATGGATGTAAATGATATAGCTGATTGGTTTATCACCCAGGTTACATGGATGTAACTGATAACGTTTATTGGTTCGTCACCCAGGTTACATGGATGTAAGAGATAACGTTTATTGGTTCATTTCCCAGGTTACATGGATGTAAGTGATATCGTTTATTGCTTCATCTGCTAGGTTACATGGATGTTAGTGATAACGTTTATTGGTTTGTCACCTAAGTTACATGGATGTAAGTGATAACGTTTATTGGTTCGTCGCCTAGGTTACATGGATGTAAGTGATAACGTTTATGGTTTCGTCACCTATGTTACATGGATGCTATCTTGCTATAGAGCTAGCTTTTATAGCAAGACAGTATAAGTGTCCCCTTATACATATACCTAGGCTACATAAGTGAAAATCTTTATTGGTTCGTCACCCAGGTTACATGGATGTAAGTGATGAAGTTTATTATTTCGTCACCTAGGTTACATGGATGTACATGTAAGTGATAAGGTTTATTGGTTCATCACCAGGTTACATGCATGTAAGTTATAATGTTTATTGGTTTATCACCCAGGTTACATGAAATTATAATTACCCTTTCAACTTACAACAAATCTGCAGCATCAAGGAAAGGGGGAACAAAAATACAAAATCTCTTGAAAGTATGACTGATGAATAGAGATGAAAGCATTGTGGCAAATGGAGATCTTGCTCCTTATGGAGGATTTGGAACCAGGTATACCTGGTTTGATAAACACTTACTGTGGTTAGGCTCAAATTCTCAGCCTAGTTTTGGTTTGTTTACCCAGAAATTATGAATAAGTGATTTGTTACATTGATAACTGAAACAATGTTGAAAATGGTTTAAAACACCAATTAAAACAAAATATCTGATGCAAAAGGTCTCTACAATTGCTTGTATTAAGTAAAGGATCAACTATATGAAAACGATTTTTATCACAGATTGTAAGTTAATGTAATAAATCTATTTTGAAAGAAATAATTTCTGTGTAATCATCTGATTAATATGTGTGTATTACGAATGATCTGCCTTTTATATAGTTTTATACCAAAATTCCAATAATGCATGTGTCATTGATTCTATTCAAATTTCATGATGGCATTGAAAAGCTGAAAATGAGTACAACTTTATATTCCGTTTTTCTTATAAATACGTTAAACTGTTTTTTATTGCATATGTATCATTTAAAGAGATTTTCAAAATATTTTCAGAAGCTGTCAAGGTTTGCTGTATTACTGCGGCAAAGGGTCATATTGAATAACTCTCCTTTTCCATCATTGGTTTCTACAATATAACAATATCATAACTTCATTTACATTTTTTTATAGTTTTGCTTAAAAGCTATTTTCAACTATTTGTGCTGTAGATTGAAGTGAGACTCTATATACAGATTGAACCTGTCAGAGACTATATAGTATATACAGATTGCACCTGTCAGAGCCTATATATAGATTGATCCTGTCAGAGCCTATATATATAGATTGATCTTGTTAGAGACTATATATACAGTTTGAACCTGTCAGAGCCTATATACAGATTGATCCTGTCAGGCTTTATATACAGATTGATCCTGTCAGAGCCATTTAAACAGATTGATCGTGTCAGAGCCTATATATACAGATTTATCTTGTTAGAGACTATATACAGTTTGGACCTGTCAGAGCCTATATACAGATTGATCCTGTCAGGCTCTATATACAGATTGATCCTGTCAGAGCCATTTAAACAGATTGATCATGTCAAAGCCTATATACAGATTGAACCTGTCAGAGCCTACAGTTAAGAACATCTTGAAATTGACAATTTTACCGTTCACGCTCCACTTCGTTCTGTTCCATTCCGTTCCGCTCCTCTCACGTTCCATTCTGCTCATAAAGCAATTCATGTTTTTTTCCGTTCGAGCGAAGCATTCATGTAATTTGTTTTTTTTCCGTTCATTATGATTGTTTCATTCAGAGCTCAAAATTCCGTTCCGCTCATAAAGCGTTCCACCTTCATTTCAATCACGCTCACGATCCAATCACGTTCCGCTCAGATTGTCAACTTCATGATGTTCTTACTGTAAGAACATCTTGAACTTGACAAATTTACCGTTCACGCTCCGGTCCGCTCCAATCACGTTCCGCTCAGATTGTCAATTTCATGATGTTCTTAACTGTATATACAGATTGATCCTGTCAGAGACTATATACAGATTGCACCTCTCAGAGACTATATACAGATTGATCCTGTCAGAGCCTATATACAGATTGCACCTGTCAGAGACTATATACAGATTGATCCTGTCAGACCGTATATACAGATTGATCCTGTCAGAGCCTATCAACAGATTGATCCTGTCAGAGCCTATATACAGATTGATCCTGTCAGAGCCAATATATACAGACTGATCTTGGAAAAGACTATATACAGTTTGAACCTGTCTTAGCCTATATATAGATTTGATCCTGTCAAACCGTATATACAGATTGATCCTGTCAGAGCCTATATACAGATTGATCCTGTCAGAGCCTATCAACAGATTGATCCTGTCAGAGCCTATATACAGATTGAATCTGTCAGAGCCTATATATACAGATTGATCTTGTTAGAGACTATATATAGTTTGATCCTGTCAGAGCCTATATACAGATTGATCCTGTCAGAGCCTATCAACAGATTGATCCTGTCAGAGCCTATATACAGATTGAATCTGTCAGAGCCTATATATACAGATTGATCTTGTTAGAGCCTATATATAGTTTGATCCTGTCAGAGCCTATATACAGATTGATCCTGTCAGAGCCTATATACAGATTGAACCTGTCAGAGCCTATATACAGATTGATCCTGTCAGAGCCTATATATACAGATTGCACCTGTCAGAGCATATATACAGATTGATCCTGTCAGAGACTATATATATAGATTGACCTCTCAGAGACTATATACAGATTTCACCTGTCAGAGACTATATACAGATTGATCCTGTCAGAGCCTATATACAGATTGCACCTGTCAGATACTATATACAGATTGATCCTTTCAGAGCCTATATATACAGATTGATCTTGTTAGAGACTATATACAGTTTAATCCTGTCAGAACCTATATACAGATTGATCCTGTCAGAGCATATATATATAGATTGATCCTGTCAGAGACTATATACAGTTTGATCCTGTCAGAGCCTATAATATACAGATTGCACCTGTCAGAGCCTATATACAGATTGATCCTGTCAAAGCCTTTATACAGATTGATCCTGTCAGAGCCTATATACAGATTGATCCTGTCAGAGCCTATACACAGATAAATCATGTCAGAGCCTATAAACAGATTGATCCTGTCAGAGCCTATATACAGATTGATCCTGTTAGAGACTATATACAGATTGATCCTGTCAGAGCCTATATACAGATTGATCCTGTCGGAACCTTTATCTGCGTTAAATGTAAACCCCAATGCATATTGAACACATCATGTGGGCATTTTGCTCCCTGATCAGTGTTTGATATAAAACCCTCATGCAAATTGAACACATTATGTGTGACTATTCTCCCTAATCTGTGTTAAACATAAACCCTAATGCATATTGAACACATTATGTGTGACTTCTTCCCCTGATCTGTGTTTGACATAAACCCTAATGCATATTGAACACATTATGTGTGACTTCTTTCCCTGATCTGTGTTTGACATAAACCCTAACGCATATTGAACACATTGTGTGTGACTTTTCTCTCTGATCTGTGTTTGACATAAACCCTAATGCATATTGAACACATTATGTGGAACTTTTCTCCCTGATCTGTTTTTGACATAAACCCTAATGTATATTGAACACATTATGTGTGACTTTTCTCTCTGATCTGTGTTTGACATAAACCCTAATGTATATTTAACACATTATGTGTAACTTTTCTCCTTGATCTGTGTTTGATATAAACCCTAATGTATATTGAACACATCATGTGTAACTTTGAATTGAATGCATCCCTGATATAGTCCATTGAAGGCGACCCTGATATAGTCATTTGAATGCATCCCTAATACATAGTGTATATTCAATTGAACACATCCCTGATATAGTTAATTGAACACATTCCTGCTTTAGTCAATTTAACACATTCCTGATATAGCCATTGAACACATCCCTGATATAGTTAATTTAACACATTCCTGATATAGCCATTGAACACATCCCTGATATAGTCAATTGAACACTTCCCTGATACAGTCAATTGAACACATTCTGGACATAGTCAATTGAACGCTTCCCTGATATAGTAAATTGAAAGCATCCCTGATATTGTTACATTGAACGCATCCCTGATATAGTCAATTGAACACATCCCTGATGCAGTCAATTGAATGCATGCCTGATATGTTCAATTAAACACATTCCTGATATAGTCAATTGAACGCATGCCGGATATAGTCAATTGAATTCATCCCTGATACAGTCAATTGAACACATTCCTGATATAGTCAAATGAACACATTCCTGATATAGTAAATTGAACACATCCCTGATACAGTCAATTGAACCCATTCCTGATATAGTCAATTGAACACTTCCCTGATATAGTCAATTGAACGCATCCATGATATAGTCAATTGAAAGCATCCCTGATATAGTCAATTGAATGCATCCCTGATATAGTCAATTGAACACATCACTGATATAGTCAATTGAATGCATCCATGATATAGTCAATTGAATGCATCCATGATATAGTCAATTCAACACATCACTGATATAGTCAATTGAATGCATCCATGATATAGTCAATTGAATGCATCCATGATATAGTCAATTGAATACATCCCTGATACAGTCAATTGAACACATCACTCATACAGTCAATTGAACACATCACTCATACAGTCAATTGAACACATCCCTGATATAGAAAATTGAACGCATCCCTGATACAGTCAATTGAACACATCCCTGATACAGTCAATTGAACACATCACTGATACAGTCAATTGAATACATCCCTGATATAGTTAATTGAACCCATCCCTGATATAGCAATTGAACACATCCCTGATACATTCAATTGAACACATTCCTGATATAGTCAATTGAACACATCACTGATACAGTCAATTGAACACATCCCTGATACAGTCAATTGAACACATCCCTGATATAGTCAATTGAACACATCCCTGATATAGCCAATTGAACACATCCCTGATATAGTCAATTAAACACATTCCTGCTATAGTCTATTGAATGCATCCCTGATACAGTCAATTTAACACATCCCTGATATAGTCAATTGAACACATCCCCACATTGTCTGCTTTAGATATGTCAAATGTTGTCTGTTTTAGATATGTCAAATGCGTCTGCTTAAGATTGTGTCAAATGCTTCTGCTTTAGTTTTGTTAAATGTTGTCTGCTTTAGATGTGTTTAATGTTGTCTGCTTTAGATGTGTCAATGTTGCTTGATTTAGATATGTCAAATGTGTCTGCTTTAGATATGTCAAATGCGTCTGCTTAAGATATGTCAAATGTGTCTGCTTTAGATATGTCAAATGCATCTGCTTTAGATATGTCAAATGTGTTTGTTTAAGATATGTCAAATGTGTCTGCTTTAGAGGTGTCAAATACGTCTGCTTAAGATATGTCAAATGTTGTCCGCTTAAGATGTGTTAAATGTTGTCTGCTTTAGATGTGTTAAATATTGTCTGCTTTAGATGTGTTAAATGTTGTCTGCTTTAGATGTGTTAAATGTTGTCTGCTTAAGATGTGTTAAATGTTGTCTGCTTTAGATGTGTTAAATGTTGTCTGCTTTAGATGTGTTAAATGTTGTCTGCTTTAGATGTGTTAAATATTGTCTGCTTTAGATGTGTTAAATGTTGTCTGCTTTAGATGTGTTAAATGTTGTCTGCTTTAGATGTGTTAAATGTTGTCTGCTTTGGATGTGTTAATGTTGTCTGCTTTAGATGTGTTAAATGTTGTCTGCTTTAGATGTGTTAAATCTTGTCTGCTTAAGATGTGTTAACTGATGTCTGCTTTGGATGTGTTAAATGTTGTCTGCTTTAGATGTGTTAAATGATGTCTGCTTTGGATGTGTTAATGCTGTCTGCTTTAGATGTGTTAAATGTTGTCTGCTTTAGATGTGTTAAATGTTGTCTGCTTTGGATGTGTTAATGTTGTCTGCTTTAGATGTGTTAAATGTTGTCTGCTTTAGATGTGTTAAATGATGTCTGCTTTGGATGTGTTAATGTTGTCTGCTTTAGATGTGTTAATGTTGTCTGCTTTAGATGTGTTAAATGTTGTCTGCTTTAGATGTGTTAATGTTGTCTGCTTTAGATGTGTTAAATGTTGTCTGCTTAAGATGTGTTAAATGTTGTCTGCTTTAGATGTGTTAAATATTGTCTGCTTTAGATGTGTTAAATGTTGTCTGCTTAAGATGTGTTAAATGTTGTCTGCTTTAGATGTGTTAAATGTTGTCTGCTTTAGATGTGTTAAATGATGTCTGCTTTGGATGTGTTAATGTTGTCTGCTTTAGATGTGTTAAATGTTGTCTGCTTTAGATGTGTTAATGTTGTCTGCTTTAGAAATGATGTCTGCTTTAGATGTGTCAAATGTTGTCTGCTTTAGATGTGTTAATGTTGTCTGCTTTAGATGTGTTAAATGTTGTCTGCTTTAGATGTGTTTATGTTGTCTGCTTTAGATGTGTTAAATGTTGTCTGCTTTATATGTGTTAAATGATGTCTGCTTTAGATGTGTTAAATGCATCTGCAAATGGAAAAGGGTTAAAAAAAACTTTCACCAATTAAGAGATTAGATGTGATATTTTAAAAGTCCTCTGCTGCAAAGGCATCAAATACCTTCTTTATCTGTGAAAGGGTTAACCTGTTCCAATATACAATAAATCTGCAGTAGGCAACTTTAAATACATCTAGGGAAATATATGGTAAATCTCTATGGATGATCAAAAGTATAGTTTTTGAATATAGAACAAAACCTAGCGGAAAAAGGAGATATTTATCCTGAGAAATTTCTTATTTTGCCACGAAGTTTCCAAAACATTATGCTGCAGATATAATGAAAAGTGTCTGTTAGTGGAAAATTATTAGGGTATATTTTTGTGTGAGGTATCCCAATATCAATATTGAAGAGAGATATCCTGTATGTTTAATCCTTTCTGTCAATAGGTGGTGTTCAGGGGAGATAGCCTGTATGTTTAATCGTTTCTGTCAATATTTTGTGTTTAGAGTGACCACGTCCAGTTTGACACTTGACCCTTAAAACACAACAGACAACTTAAGTCACCTGGTCAGCTGATGAATATTTTAACATTGTGGGAAAAAAATGAAATACATATACATGATATAAGTCAACGTTCAAAACATACTCATAGTCAACAATGTTATTATTGCCACCATCTTTTCGTCTGGCAGATGCATGAGAAGGGGTTAATCCTTTCCCTAATTCAACAAATTTGCAGCAGATGACTTTAAAACATTCAATATAAATGACAGAACAATTAATTCTTGAATAAAGTTGAAACCATTGTGGCAAAAGAAGACAATTTTTTTCTTTTGCCTCAATGTTTTTACAAGTTGTCCATTAGAGATACATGTATAGAGGGGTCTGCATGTGGAAAAGGTTTGGGGTAAAACTGTAAACAATCCCGGTGGAATTGACTTGGTATATATAGGGGTACAACTCTAAACAATCCAGGTGGAATTGACTTGGTATATATAGGAGTACCACTCTTAACAGTCCCGGTGGAATTGACTTGGTATATATAGGGGTACAACTCTAAACAATCCCGATGGAATTGACTTGGTATATATAGGGGTACAACTCTAAACAATCACGGTGGAATTGACTTGGTATATATAGGGGTCCAACTCTAAACAATTCAGGTGGAATTGACTTGGTATATATAGGAGTACAACTCTAAACAATCCCGGTGGAATTGACTTGGTATATATAGGGGTACAACTCTAAACAATCCCGGTGGAATTGACTTGGTATATATAGGGATACAACTCTAAACAATCCCCGTGGATTTGACTTGGTTTATATAGGGGTACAACTCTAAACAATCACGGAGGAATTGACTTGGTATATATAGGGGTAAAAGGATATGGGAAATATGTTATGTACTAATATTTGCCTGGCTCATTCACTTGTTTATGAAAACCTTGGACACATTTCCTAGAGACTTAAATTTACTCTATTCTTATAGTCAGTCTATTCTTCTCCTATTCTGAGGAATTGTGTCAATATATTCATCAAATTGATGGGTGAAGCGAAGGTTTTACAGACCTATTCTGCCGAGATGTTCCGAATGCCATAAACTGGAAATTACATAATTTTAAGGACCAGTAGGTGTTTATAATATCATCGAAGCTATGACAATTAATAAAACAAATACTTAAAAGATTGGAAACACATGTATATATATATCATTTAAATGAAATATAATCAAGTCTCTTCAAAATCAATTGTAACTGTATTTTTACTTAGGCATTTACATTAAGTTTATCGTAAAAATTACAAAGTAACCGCATATAACATGGTGTGTGATCGCACTGCTCAATAAACCCATTATAACTATATATATATACATAGCAAGATGCTAGAAAAGTCTGCAAGATGTTTCATTAGAAAATGAAAAAAAAGAAAATATCATAAGATTCTCTCATTTTGAATACCAAAATCACTAATAGCTGTCTAATACTATTATGGATGATGTTTTGCCGTGATGTTTTCATAAGTTGTTATATGCAGATGTATTAACCCTTTCCCTCATACGACAATTCTGCAGCAGACGACTTTGAACATATTTTGTTAAAAAATAGAAAATCTCTATAATTTAATGGATAACCTATGACTAAAAGTAGAAAACATTGTGGCAAAAACAGAAATTGCTCGTTTTGAGCAATTTCTTCTTTTGTCACTATGTTTTCAAAAATCCGTCTGCTGCAAAGGCGTCAGAATGCGTCTATAAGAGGGAAAGGGTTAACCTGTTTTGCTTGTGGAAAAGAGTAAATTCACATTATTGAAGTTCAAGAGGAAAACTTCTAAAATCATTTTGGAAAAAAGTATCAAAATCATACTTTGTGCTATTCAGATGTTACCTTGTATTTCCCAAAGAATTTAAAAACTCATTTACTGCAAACGTGTTAACTGTCATCTACTGCAAATATGTCAAAAAACCCATCTCAAGTAAACATGTTAAAGTTGCCTACTGCAAATATGTCAAAAGGCATCTCAAGTAAACATGTTAAAGTCGCCTACTGTGAATATGTCAAAAGTCATCTCAAGTAAACATGTTAAAGTCGCCTACTGCAAATATGTCAAAAGTCATCTCAAGTAAACATGTTAAAGTCGCCTACTGTGAATATGTCAAAAGTCATCTCAAGTAAACATGTTAACTGACATCTACTGCAAATATATCAAAAGTCATCTCAAGTAAACGTGTTAAAGTCACCTACTGCAAATATGTCAAAAGTCATCTCAAGTAAACGTGTTAAAGTCGCCTACTGTGAATATGTCAAAAGTCATCTCAAGTAAACGTGTTAAAGTCGCCTACTGTGAATGTGTCAAAGTCATCTCAAGTAAACGTGTTAAAGTTGCCTACTGTAAATGTGTCAAAAGTCATCTCAAGTAAATGTGTTAAAGTCGCCTACTGTGAATGTGTCAAAAGTCATCTCAAGTAAACGTGTTAAAGTTGCCTACTGCAAATATGTCAAAAGTAATCTCAAGTAAACGTGTTAAAGTCGCCTACTGTGAATGTGTCAAAAGTCATCTCAAGTAAACGTGTTAAAGTCGCCTACTGTGAATGTGTCAAAAGTCATCTCAAGTAAACGTGTTAAAGTAGCCTACTGTGAATGTGTCAAAAGTCATCGTAAGTAAACGTGTTAAAGTCGCCTACTGTGAATGTGTCAAAAGTCATCTCAAGTAAACGTGTTAAAGTCGCCTACTGTGAATATGTCAAAAGTCATCTCAAGTAAACGTGTTAAAGTCACCTACTGTGAATGTGTCAAAAGTCATCTCAAGTAAACGTGTTAAAGTCGCCTACTGTGAATGTGTCAAAAGTCATCTCAAGTAAACGTGTTAAAGTTGCCTACTGCAAATATGTCAAAAGTCATCTCAAGTAAACGTGTTAAAGTCACCTACTGTGAATGTGTCAAAAGTCATCTCAAGTAAACGTGTTAAAGTCGCCTACTGTGAATATGTCAAAAGTAATCTCAAGTAAACGTGTTAAAGTCGCCTACTGTAAATGTGTCAAAAGTCATCTCAAGTAAACGTGTTAAAGTTGCCTACTGTGAATGTGTCAAAGTCATCTTCTGCAAACGTGTCAAAAGTCATCTATCCAGAGAAGTTAAAAAAGAAACTAATAGTTGAATAGAAAACATGAAAGAATTAAATCTTACCTTGTTTTAAAATATTTATTTAAAATCCAAGTTCACAAAAAAGAACATTAAAATTTTACTTGAAAAAAATATAATTAAAATATTTTATCTGTGTTCCAAAACATGAATAACTTTTATTTTAACAAAGAAGAAATGTCACACAACAGCACTTAGATCTTTGAAAAAGAAAAATACCCTTTATTCCCAGTTAATAAATAGTAAAAAAGATTGCAAGAAAATGAGCGTAGCTCTGGTCTAAATACCTATATGACCATTTCTTCTCAAATGTTGTTTAACCAAAATATATTTTTAATAAATTTGTTGGCAACTGATTATCTAAATAATGAAACTTCCAAGGACACATATGTTATTTTTTTTTCTTTATGAGTGAATCTCCTCATTTTTCTACTGTAGTGAAATGACTATCTGTGTGTAACATGAATAGACCAAATTTGGGGAATATATAGGTATTGAATTGCTCTCAAAATAAATAACACAAACCCTTAATTCTTCTTTCCTCTATTTGATTTTTCTATCTTTGAAATTCAGACACATTCCTCCCTATATTTTATACAGATGACTATAGACACCTCAACAGCAGACAACTTTTGAAAATGTGGTGTGAAAAGGAGTAAAGTCAAGGAAACTATATAAGTTCTTGATTGATAGTGTGGCTTCTGACCACATTGTCAGCATGTACATGTGATCTAAATCTGCACTCCAAGCAACTGTGTCAGGATTTATTTTGTAAGATCTAAATCTGCACTCCCAGCAACTGTGTAATGATTTATTTTGTAAAATCTAAATCTGCACTCTCAGCAACTGTGTCATGATTTATTTTGTAAAATCTAAATCTGCACTCTCAGCAACTGTGTCATGATTTATTTTGTAAAATCTAAATCTGCACTCTCAGCAACTGTGTCATGATTTATTTTGTAAAATCTAAATCTGCACTCCCAGCAACTGTGTCATGATTTATTTTGTAAATTCAACCCTTTCCAACAGAGATTATGACTCTTTACATTTCCAAAAGAGATTATGACTTCTATTTCTATTCAACTCTTTCCAACAGAGAGTATGACTTCTATTTCTATTCAACCCTTTCTAACAGAGATTATGACTTCACTTTTTATTCAACCCTTTCTAACAGAGATTATGACTTTTTTTCTATTCAACCCTTGCCAACAGAGATTATGACATCTATATCTATTCAACTCTTTCCAACAGAGAGTATGACTTCACTTTTTATTCAACCTTTTCCAAAAGAGATTATGACTTCTATTTCTATTCAACCCTTTCTAACAGAGATTATGACTTCTATTTCTATTCAACCCTTTCTAACAGAGATTATGACTTCTATTTCTATTCAACCCTTTCCAACAGAGATTATGACTTCTATTTTTATTCAACCCTTTCCAACAGAGAGTATGACTTCTATTTCTATTCAACCCTTTCCAACAGAGATTATGACTTCTATTTTTATTCAACCCTTTCCAACAGAGATTATGACTTCTATTTTTATTCAACCCTTTCCAACCTTCAGACAACTTTCGAAAACACTGTATAAATTACTTATGTTCTCCTTTTGGTACAATATTTTAATTCTGTTCAAATATTATGCCTTAATTTACAGAGATATATCTATATTTTGCCTAGATGTTTTCAAAGTCGTCAGTAATTTTTGAAAAAATCTATGTAAAAATATGAAACATCTCTATAAATCAAAATATATGTTTATTGAATAGAATTGAAAGCATTACGGCTACAGAAGAATGTGCAGTTTTTCGTATTGCTACAATGTGCGGCTTTTCATACAGTTTTTTATATTTCTACAATGTGCAGTTTTTCATAAAGCTGCAATGTTTTCATATTGCTACAATGTGCAGTTTTTCATATTGCTACAATGTGCAGTTTTTCATATTGCTACAAAGTGCAGTTTTTCATATTGCTACAAAGTGCAGTCTTTCATATTGCTACAATGTGCAGTTTTTCATATTGCTACAATGTGCAGTTTTTCATATTCCTATAATGTGCATTTTTTCGTTTTGCTACAATGTGCAGTGTTTCTTCTTGCTACAATGTGCAGTTTTTCATATTGCTACAAAGTGCAGTTTTGTGTATTGCTACAATGTGCAGTTTTTCGTATTGCTACAATGTGCATTTTTTCATATTGCTACAATGTGCATTTTTTTCATATTGCTACAATGTGCATTTTTTCATATTGCTACAACATGCATTTTTTCGTATTGCTACAATGTGCAGTTTTTTGTACAATGTGCATTTTTTCGTATTGCTACAATGTGCAGTTTTTCATATTCCTATAATGTGCAGCTTTCATATTGCTACAATGCGCAGTTAGTTTTTTGTATTGCTACAATGTGCAGTTTTTTGTATTGCTACAATGTTCAGTTTTTTGTATTGCTACAATATGCAGTTTTTTATATTGCTACAATGTGCAGTTTTTCATATTGCTACAATGTGCAGTTGTTTGTATTGCTACAATGTACAGTTGTTCATATTGCTACAATGTGCAGTTTTTCATATTGCTACAATGTGCAGTTGTTTGTATTGCTACAATGTACAGTTGTTCATATTGCTACAATGTGCAATTGAATGTATTGCTACAATGTGTAGTTTTTCGTATTGCTACAATGTGCAGTTTTTTATATTGCTACAATGTTCAGTTTTTATATTGCTACAATGTGCAGATGTTTGTAGTGCTACAATGTGCAATTTTTTGCATTGCTACAATGTATAATTGTTCATATTGCTACAATGTGCAGTTTTTTCATATTCCTATAATGTACAGTTTTTCGTATTGCTACAATGTGCAGTGTTTCTTCTTACTACAATGTACAGTTTTTCGTATTGCTACAATGTGCAGTTGTTCATATTGCTACAATGTGCAGTTTTTCATATTGCTACAATGTGCAGTTTTTCGTATTGCTACAATGTGCAGTTTTTCGTATTGCTACAATGTGCAGTTTTTCATATTGCTACAAAGTGCAGTTTTTGGTATTGCTACAATGTGCAGTTTTTCATATTCCTATAATGTACAGTTTTTCATATTGCTACAATGTGCAGTGTTTCTTCTTACTACAATGTACAGTTTTTCGTATTGCTACAACATGCAGTTTTTCGTATTGCTACAATGTGCAGTTTTTTGTACAATGTGCATTTTTTCGTATTGCTACAAAGTGCAGTTTTTCATATTCCTATAATGTGCAGCTTTCATATTGCTACAATGCGCAGTTTTTCGTATTGTAAAAGTTGTCTGCTACAGATGCATTTAAATGTGTCATGATTTGGTAGACGGATGTTTTGGCCAACGGATGTTTTGGCCTGGACCTTTTGGCCTGGACCTTTTGGTCAGTCATATTTTTTGGATAGGATCTATTCACATGCTTTCTTTTTTTAAATAAAACATGAAAACACTTCGTATTTTAGATATAGAGATATATTGATAATAAATATTTTAAAATAAAAATTTGTCTTGTCCTAGGACGAAACATCCAGGCCAAATCGTCCTACATTCCATCATTGGGGAAAGGGTTAATTTTCACATGTCCATGTGAGAGCAATGTTCCAAAGTTCTAAAAAAGAATGCAACAAACTATGAGTACCAGCTTCAGTTTACCATTTCTCCTTTTTCACAATAAATTTCTATCCAAGACCGACTTGCTGCCTCCGCTGAGGTTTTATGAAATATAACTATCACATGCAAAATTTTCACTATGAATATATTCTATATAATTATATAATAAGGAACTTCTAAAATTGTATATATTTGTGAAAATAATGTATTTATGAGTATCAAATGGTACATTGAGTTTCAATAAAGTTATCAATTTAACTTTGTTCGTCTTTTCTTTATACAAGTAGCATCACTCAAGCTATATAGAGCAGACATGTAAATATAATTACTCAAGCTATATAGAGCAGCCATGTAAATATAACTACTCAAGCTATATAGAGCAGCCATGTAAATATAATTACTCAAGCTATATAGAGTAGCCATGTAAATATAACTACTCAAGCTATATAGAGCAGCCATGTAAATATAATTACTCAAGCTATATAGAGCAGCCATGTAAATATAACTACTCAAGCTATATAGAGCAGCCATGTAAATATAATTACTCAAGCTATATAGAGCAGCCATGTAAATATAACTACTCAAGCTATATAGAGCAGCCATGTAAATATAATTACTCAAGCTATATAGAGCAGCCATGTAAATATAATTACTCAAGCTATATAGAGCAGCCATGTAAATATAATTACTCAAGCTATATAGAGCAGACATGTAAATATAATTACTCAAGCTATATAGAGCAGCAATGTAAATATAATTACTCAAGCTTTATAGAGCAGCCATGTAAATATAATTACTCAAGCTATATAGAGCAGCCATGTAAATATAACTACTCAAGCTATATAGAGCAGCCATGTAAATATAACTACTCAAGCTATATAGAGCAGCCATGTAAATATAACTACTCAAGCTATATAGAGCAGCCATGTAAATATAATTACTCAAGCTATATAGAGCAGCCATGTAAATATAACTACTCAAGCTATATAGAGCAGTCATGTAAATATAACTGCTCAAGCTATATAGAGCAGCCATGTAAATATAATTACTCAAGCTATATAGAGCAGCCATGTAAATATAACTACTCAAGCTATATAGAGCAGCCATGTAAATATAATTACTCAAGCTATATAGAGCAGCCATGTAAATATAATTACTCAAGCTATATAGAGCAGCCATGTAAATATAATTACTCAAGCTATATAGAGCAGCCATGTAAATATAATTACTCAAGCTTTATAGAGCAGCCATGTAAATATAATTACTCAAGCTATATAGAGCAGCCATGCAAATATAACTACTCAAGCTATATAGAGCAGCCATGTAAATATAATTACTCAAGCTATATAGAGCAGCCATGTAAATATAATTACTCAAGCTATATAGAGCAGCCATGTAAATATAACTACTCAAGCTATATAGAGCAGCCATGTAAATATAACTACTCAAGCTATATAGAGCAGCCATGTAAATATAACTACTCAAGCTATATAGAGCAGCCATGTAAATATAATTACTCAAGCTATATAGAGCAGCCATGTAAATATAATTACTCAAGCTTTATAGAGCAGCCATGTAAATACATGTATAATTACTCAAGCTATATAGAGCAGCCATGTAAATATAATTACTCAAGCTATATAGAGCAGCCATGTAAATATAATTACTCAAGCTATATAGAGCAGCAATGTAAATATAATTACTCAAGCTTTATAGAGCAGCCATGTAAATATAATTACTCAAGCTATATAGAGCAGCCATGTAAATATAACTACTCAAGCTATATAGAGCAGCCATGTAAATATAACTACTCAAGCTATATAGAGCAGCCATGTAAATATAACTACTCAAGCTATATAGAGCAGCCATGTAAATATAACTACTCAAGCTATATAGAGCAGCCATGTAAATATAATTACTCAAGCTATATAGAGCAGCCATGTAAATATAACTACTCAAGCTATATAGAGCAGCCATGTAAATATAACTGCTCAAGCTATATAGAGCAGCCATGTAAATATAATTACTCAAGCTATATAGAGCAGCCATGTAAATATAACTACTCAAGCTATATAGAGCAGCCATGTAAATATAATTACTCAAGCTATATAGAGCAGCCATGTAAATATAATTACTCAAGCTATATAGAGCAGCCATGTAAATATAATTACTCAAGCTATATAGAGCAGCCATGTAAATATAATTACTCAAGCTTTATAGAGCAGCCATGTAAATATAATTACTCAAGCTATATAGAGCAGCCATGTAAATATAACTACTCAAGCTATATAGAGCAGCCATGCAAATATAACTACTCAAGCTATATAGAGCAGCCATGTAAATATAATTACTCAAGCTATATAGAGCAGCCATGTAAATATAATTACTCAAGCTATATAGAGCAGCCATGTAAATATAACTACTCAAGCTATATAGAGCAGCCATGTAAATATAACTACTCAAGCTATATAGAGCAGCCATGTAAATATAACTACTCAAGCTATATAGAGCAGCCATGTAAATATAATTACTCAAGCTATATAGAGCAGCCATGTAAATATAATTACTCAAGCTTTATAGAGCAGCCATGTAAATACATGTATAATTACTCAAGCTATATAGAGCAGCCATGTAAATATAATTACTCAAGCTTTATAAAGCAATTATCATCCCTGACTGATTTAATACCAATCATTGGGGTGTTGAATACCCTGCAATTTCCATCGTTGGGGTTTTGACTGTCCTGTAATTTTGTCTGGTCTACATTTTCAATTATATGGGTTTTGACTACTCTGCATTTTCAATCATATGGGTTTTAACTACCCTGTATTTTCAATCATATGAGTTTTGACTACTGTATTTTCATCACATGGGTTTTGACTACCCTGTATTTTCAACCATAAGGGTTTTAACCTCGTCCTTTTTGAACCATATGGGTTTTGACCATATGGGTTTTGACCATATGGGTTTTGACCATATGGGTTTTGACCATATGGGTTTTGACCATATGGGTTTTGGACCATATGGGTTTTGAGCATATGGGTTTTGACATACACTCTTTTTAAACAAGAAGACCACGATGGTCCTAAATTTCTCACCTGTAATTTTTAGCAACAATCTTGGTAGAGGGTCACCCAAGGAACATTTGTGCCAAATTATTTTTAAATCAGGCCTATGTTTGGACACAAACATTTTTAAAATTTTCACAATATACATAAACATAAATGGAAAACAGGCCCTGCCCCTTGGTGGCCTTGTTTAACAATGAATCGGATAATTTGTACAGTATTGGGTCACCTAAGGAATGAATGAATGTATATTATTTTGTGGCGCATCGACAGCTAAGGTAATTTAGTGCGCAATTAAATTTAATTATTCATGACAGTACTAGGCTAGAAAATGTGCCTTGCCCAAGGGCACTCCACCATGACCGTAGTGCCGCGACTGGGGATCGAACCCGGGACATCAGGTTTCGAAATCCCCGACGCTAACCACTCGACCATAGCGGATTCCTGTCACCTAAGGAACATTTGTGCCAAATTATTTTCTAATTTGCCCAGTGTTTATGCACTAGAAGATTTTTTAATGTTTTACTATATAAACATGGTCAGGTGAAACGGATTTTATCAACTCTGTTTCACGAGTACAGAGTCAGGTCAGCTAGTACATCTGGGCCATCTGGGCCATCTGGGCCATCTGACCAGAATCTACACTATTGGCTGCTTAACTCAACATTATTTCCCTAAAATGGACTATTCCAAGTGCAAATCTGGACAAGATATTTTTAAACATTCAGCATTGAAAGTGAATTGTAATTGACTTGATTGGTTTAAGCCCTTTTATTATAAATCATTATCTTGAATTAGCAGTTCTGTATCTTAGAACTTTATAACATCTTAACTGGATTTTCAACTAAGTTCATACAACTTTTTATAACAATTGTGGTAAAAGGAATAATTGGTAATGATAAGTAGTTTTTCTTGTTACCAAAATAGTTTCATAAGTCATCTGCTGCAGAAACATATTTATAAATGGAGAAAAGGTTAAATAATAAATGAAGAATGTTTACCCTTTCCCAAAAATAGAAACTTTCTGATGACTTTCAAAAACATTGTGACAAAAGGAGATATTGCTTAAAAGGATGTCTCCTGCAGATTTTTTGTATGTGTTAAAGCTCACATTAATGCTTTATCTTAAATCATGTCAAACCAGCCTTCCAGACTGTATTCAGTTCTAAGCCAAAGAACTCCAGTGTAAAGGGAATTAAGTCATATATATATTCAAGTTACGTAATTAGAGTTAGTTCCCTTAGTTGTACCTGGTAAACCTTTGTGTTACTTCTTCACATTTTCCCACATATAGATGCTTTCTAATGCCTTTTCAGGTGATGACTTGAAAACCTTGTGGCAAAAGGAAAAACTGCTCATAATTAGCAACTTCTCCTTTTTCCAAAATGTTTTCAACTTTATTCAACAACTGTTCTTTCTTTTAAAGAGTGTTTCCATACATGTTACTTAGTGTTTTCAAAAACGTCTGCTGCAGATTTGTTCCTTTTGGGATAGGGTTAACTCTTAGGATGCTGTTTGTGACTTTAAGCCTTCCCCTTTTCCCGATCATTTTAACGAATCTGCAGCAGAATCTTTTTGAAAAAATTGTGACAAAAGTAACTTCCCCTTTTGCCACAAACTTTTCTACTATATTCAATTTTCCATATTTTGCTTTACTTAGAAAAATTTAAACAACATTTGTTGAATCTGAGTCCAGTTTAATCTTGGTTTATACTGTAGGCATGTATGCTTCTCATTTAAAAAAAAATCACAAACACAAGTTCATAATTTATGGATAACCTGTCAAAAACCAGGGGAGATGTTACCGGTTCTATGATTTCGGCTGAACAAGCATCTAGGCAAAAAAATAGAAAATCTCTGCAAAACAAATTAAAGTTATTATCTAAAGGTGAAAACATTGTGGCAAAAGGAGATATTGCTAATTATGCCACAATGTTCTCAAAAGTCATTTGTTGCATAGGCGTCATAATATGTCTACATGTGAGAAAGTGGCGGCAACTTTAAACCTGATCTCAGTTGTTACTCCGAGATATTTTAATTTATGATGTGCCTGTAAATTAAATCTAATTGTGATCTGTCTTAAGGAAATAAGCATGTTGATATAAAAGACACAGCAAAATTACTTTTAGCTATGATAACTCTTTTTTTGTTACAGAAGACACTTTGCCACTAACAACTTTGAAGTAATCAAGGTCAAAAGTGTAGAAAATCTCTAAAAATGAAAGTACAACTATTTAAATAGATGTAGAAACATGGTGACAAAATGAGAAATTGTTCATTAAGAGCAATACCTCTATGGTTTTCAAAAGTGTGTTGATGTCAAAATGTGGCTGCATATGGGAAAGGGTTAAGGCTTTAGCAGCAGACTATTGTCGGAAATGAAGACATTTCTCTTCGAAAACATATTGGCAGAAGAAGAAACTACCCATAATGAGCTATTTCTCCTTTCGCCACAATGTTTCCAAAAAATATCAGCAAGGACACTTTCATTTTTAGAGGATTTTATTTCATGTTTTTGCAAAGATGTTTTCAAAGTAGTCTGCAGATTTGTTGAATGTGGGAAAGGGTTAACCCTTTCCCTCATATAGACGCTTTCTGACGCCTCTGCAGCAGACAGCGTTTTGAAAACATAGTGACAAAAGAAGAAATTGCTCAAAACGAGCAATTTCTCCTTTTGACACAATGTTTTCCACTTTTAGTCATTCAATTATAGGAATTTTCCATTTTTTTACATGTTCAAAGTCGTCTGCTGCAGAATTGTCGTATGAGGGAAAGGGTTAACTAGTCAATAGAGACACAATAGAGACACAATAAGAGCTGATATTTTAACTCTTACCTTTCTATATCTGTAGGTAAATTGACTGGTTCCTCCAATTTCTGTGTTTCCACTTCTTTAGATAGCTCTTCTGGTTCCTTCATTGTTCTTCTATCTTCAAATGGCTTTCTTGTCTGTTATTGAATAAACAGTTATATTATATATACAGTATAGTTCATGTAAATTGAGCTGACTCATGATGAATACATAACAATGTCAGCTAATAGGGAAATATACAGTATAGTTCATGTAAATTGAGCTGACTGAGATGATGAATAATGATGTCAGCTAATAGGGAAATATACAATATAGTTCATGTACATTGAGCTGACTCATGATGAATACATAACAATGTCAGCTAATAGGGAAATATACAGTATAGTTCATGCAAATTGAGCTGACCCATGAAGAATACATAACAGACCCATGATGAATACATAACAATGTCAGCTAATAGGGAAATATACAGTATAGTTCATGTACATTGAGCTAACCGATGATGAATACATAACAATGTCAGCTTATAGGGAAATATACAGTATAGTTCATGTAAATTGAGCTGACTCATGATGAATACATAACAATGTCAGCTAATAGGGAAATATACAGTATAGTTCATGTAAATTGAGCTGACCGAGATGATGAATACATAACAATGTCAGCTTATAGGAAAATATACAGTATAGTTCATGTAAATTGAGCTAACCGATGATGAATACATAACAATGTCAGCTTATAGGGAAATATACAGTATAGTTCATGTAAATTGAGCTGACTCATGATGAATACATAACAATGTCAGCTAATAGGGAAATATACAGTATAGTTCATGTAAATTGAGCTGACCGAGATGATGAATACATAACAATGTCAGCTTATAGGGAAATATACAGTATAGTTCATGTACATTGAGCTGACCCATGATGAATACATAACGATGTCAGCTTATAGGGAAATATACAGTATAGTTCATGTAAATTGAGCTGACTCATGATGAATACATAGCAATGTCAGCTAATAGGGAAATATACAGTATAGTTCATGTAAATTGAGCTGACCCATGATGAATACATAACAATGTCAGCTTATAGGGAAATACGCTGTATAGGTCATGTAAATTGAGCTGACCCATGATGAATACATAACATTGTCAGCTAAAGGGAAATATTAAATGATTTTCTTTTTGTGTCATGTGACTGGGTCAGTTCAATATACTTAGGAAATAACCACTTTTATAACCTGTTTAAATGCACATTGAAAATCTACATTTTGCACCCTAACAGCTAGTTTAACCCTTTGGCAGCTTGTAGCTATTATGTGAAGCCTGCACCACCAGTAAGCAGCTGGAAGTTATTATGTGAAGCCTGCACCACCAGTAAGCAGCTGGAAGTTATTATGTGAAGCCTGTGCCACCAGTAAGCAGCTGGAAGTTATTATGTGAAGCCTGTGCCACCAGTAAGCAGCTGGAAGTTATTATGTGAAGCCTGTGCCACCAGTAAGCAGCTGGAAGTTATTATGTGAAGCCTGCGCCACCAGTAAGCAGCTGGAAGCTATTATGTGAAGCCTGCGCCAACAGTAAGCAGCTGGAAGTTATTATGTGAAGCCTGCGCCAACAGTAAAGAGTAACTCCAGCCAGACGCGATTACAGGTTGGGAAAGGTTAAGTAACAAGAGGGCAATGATGGCCCTGGATCACTCACCTATGCAATATGATCAGTCAGGTAAGCTAATACAAGAGGTCTAATGTCAAGTAGCTCCATTTGCAACAAAGTGAAATAACCCAACCAATGTTGACTGTCTTTTGTTAACTTAATATGACATGAGGAAGCTGTTTGAGATAAGAAGATTTTCCTAAATCTCTCTATGTAAAAAAGGTGACCCCAGGGGCGGGGCTAATTTTGTCCGGGGCATAATTTGAACAATCTTGGAAGAGGATCGCTAGACAATGCTACATACTAAATATCTAAGCTAAAGTCCTTGTGGTTTCAGACAAGAATAGGTTCAAAGTTTTCCGCTATATATCTCTATGTAAAACAGGTGACCCCCGGGTAGAGACTGGTTTTGACCCCAGGGGCATAATTTGTACAATCTTGGTAGAGGAACACTAGCAACCTATTATCTAAGCTCTACTAGACCTTTCGGTTTCAGACAAGAAGAAGATTTTCAAAGTTTTTCCATACATATCTATAAAACAGGTGACCAGGTGGGGCCAAACTTGGTAGAGGACAACTAGACATTGCTACATATCAAATATCTAAGCTCTAGGCCTTTTGGTTTCAGATAAGAAGCTTTTCAAAGTTCCTTTTAGGTTTCATGGCAACTAAAGTTCTACATGGCATTAATTTCTTTAAGTATTTCTGAAAGGGCACAACCAAAGGAACATCCCTGTAAAATCTTATCAAATTTAGCCAAGTGGTTTATGAGGTCTTGTTGTTTAAAGAAATTGTTGATGACGCACAACAGACACAAGGCGATTACAATAGCTCACATTGAGCGCTTCGTGTATCCGTTAGCTAAAAACAGCCTTACCTTTTTGTTAACACAGGAACGTCTTCTCTCCTTTGGCGCGGGTATGTCTGGTGGTTTTGGTTTGTTAACATCAAGCCTAATGGGCTCAGGACTAGGTGGTGGTTCGGGGTTACTTAGGGCTCGGGTTGGGGCACCGTTTATGTCCCCACTGGAACTCTGAGTAGATTTATCTATGCTCTTCTTCTGTGAAATAAAACAATCATTGATGTAGGTTTATCTATGCTCTTCTTCTGTGAAATAAAACAACCATTGATGTAGGTTTATCTATGCTCTTAATTCTTCTGTGAAATAAAACAATCATTGATGTAGGTTTAATGCCACTGTCAACAGTATTTCATTTACTCAGTTCACGAAACATATGTTTCCTGGCTTCCAAGCACTTGAATTCACCACAATATTCTATAGCAATTATCTTTACTTTTCCTCATAGACTATTAAGCCCAGTGGCTGAATACTATTGAAGCTTATCACCATGAATTTTGACAACCATTGGAATGGATGAATGGCTGGCCAGGATTTGAACACATGACCCCTTGATTGATAGCCATTTGTGTTATGGACTTTGCTGAAACCATATCACTATACTAACAATGATTTCACCCAAATATCTCATTTAATTACATAAACACTATTAGTCTAAGGTGGATGTGATATATGACTAAAACGCTTTTTCCTAGCTCGGATGTTTTTAGCCCTTTCCCACTTACAACAATTCTGCAGCAGACTTTGAAAATATCAAGATAAAAATCAGGATAATCTCCATAAATAAATGTATAACTATTTATTTGAAAACATTATGAGCAATTTGTCCTTTAATTACAACGATGTTTTCAAAGGTCGTCTGCTGCAGAGGTGTCAGAAAGCATCAGAATTCTGTATGTGGGAATAGGTTAAAGCTGAATGTTAGATAAAGCAATAACATACCTGCCTTTCTCTCATATACACATATCTTGAAGCATCTGCAGCAGACAACTATTGAAAACATTGTGGCAAAGGGAGAACATTCTCATAATGAGCAATTTCTCCTTTTGCCACAATGTTTTCAACTGTATTAAAAAATTCTACCTTCATTCATAGAGATTTTCCATATTTGTACTTAGATATTTCCAAAGTCATTTGCTGCAGATTTGATGTATGTAGGAAAGGATTTAAAGGGACTGAACACCATAATGGTCCAAAATCGTTATAGTTTATACTTATTCTAATTAATCCAAAATACGTCGATATATATGTAACAGAATGTTGTAGAAGGTCGTACAAGTCTTGTTTTTCATTATTTCATAGGAAATAAACAGTTAAAAAAACGTCCGCTCCGTGTTTTCCCGTTTAAAAATACCATGGAATTTCCTCTTGCTCATTTGAATTTGTGGATTCAATTCGGCATTCTCTAACACTATCGACTCATTACATTCATGTATGCGTGAGTGTAAGGAACGACAACTCTGCGAAGGAGATTGTCAATTCGGTTGTAGTGATTGCGTGATAAATATACAGCGATATTTTTAGATTTACTGGGTTACTAAGTAGATTTTACAATGCAAAATAACGAAAAATCTCCGCAATATTAATAGTGTGCATATATTGCAGTACACCAGTCAGCAAATCTCAATGCCTTACATGCACAAATATCAAGGTAATAGCAATTTTTAACAATTTTCTTTTTTTTCCGCTTTTTTCTCATATGGGATTCAGTCCCTTTAAGAAATCTATAATATACACCAAAATATATTTCCAGTATTGCTTTTACCTCCTAACTGTTTACTGGAGAACATTCTAGTTAAAACTGTTTACTCAAAAACATTCTAGGCAACTAGAATGCTCATTTAAATTTAATTAGGTTGGCTATAGTACCCTTTATTTTATGTTGGGTTTGGCGTGGAATAGTCTGTTGTCTATCAATTTAACACTTTTACACATTCTGACAGATCTACAGCAGAAGCCTTTTGAAAACATTATGGCAATTGTAGAAATTTCCTCTTTTGCCAAAATGTTTTCAACTCTAATCAATGACTATTATATTCATTAAAAGAGATTATCCATATTTGTGCCTAGCTGTCTGTTGCAAATTGGATTTATGTGGGAAAGCATCTCAAATATGACAATTTTATTTCATTGATGACCATACATGTTTCATTTTTATTCAAACAGTTCTAAAATAAGTAGTTTTTCTGGACAGTTATTAATCAATTGTCCAAAAGATTGAAGGCCACGGTATGCTTCTTACCGGGTAAAGGTTGTGGTATACTTCCTACAATAAATGAGTGGAGCCTGAGTAAAGGTTGTGGTATACTTCCTACAATAAATGAGTGGATTGATTGATTGATTGGGGTTTAACGCCGTTTTTAACAATTTCTCAGTTATATCACGGCGGCCAGTTCACCTACTCATGCATATCCTGGTTTTATCACACCAGTACTCCACACAACAATCTTCCCAAGCAACTGGCTGCTTTTCCACAATAGCCCATTGGTGGAAGACGAATGACGCATGTCGCATTGACTTTTGTCAATCATCGGAAAGAAAGTTGGCCGAGCCGGGATTCGAACTCACAACCCCTGGATTGACAGCCCGCGTCGCTACCGACTGAGCTACAGGGGATCGGTATAAATGAGTGGAGACTTGGTAAAGGTTGTGGTATACTTCCTTAAATAAATGAGTGGAGCATGAGTAAAGGTTGTGGTATACTTCCTACAATAAATGAGTAGAGCCTGAGTAAAGGTTGTGGTATACTTCTTACAATAAATGAGTGGAGACTTGGTAAAGGTTGTGGTATACTTCTTACAATAAATGAGTGGAGACTTGGTAAAGGTTGTGGTATACTTCCTAAAATAAATGAGTAGAGCCTGAGTAAAGGTTGTGGTATACTTCTTACAATAAATGAGTGGAGCCTGAGTAAAGGTTGTGGTATACTTCTTACAATAAATGAGTGGAGCCTGAGTAAAGGTTGTGGTATACTTCTTACAATAAATGAGTGGAGCCTGAGTAAAGGTTGTGGTATACTTCTTACAATAAATGAGTAGAGCCTGAGTAAAGGTTGTGGTATACTTCTTACAATAAATGAGTGGAGCCTGAGTAAAGGTTGTGGTATACTTCTTACAATAAATGAGTAGAGCCTGAGTAAAGGTTGTGGTATACTTCTTACAATAAATGAGTGGAGCCTGAGTAAAGGTTGTGGTATACTTCTTACAATAAATGAGTAGAGCCTGAGTAAAGGTTGTGGTATACTTCCTACAATAAATGAGTGGAGCCTGAGTAAAGGTTGTGGTATACTTCTTACAATAAATGAGTGGAGCCTGAGTAAAGGTTGTGGTATACTTATTACAATACATGAGTAGAGCCTGAGTAAAGGTTGTGGTATACTTCCTACAAGAAATGAGTGGAGACTTGGTAAAGGTTGTGGTATACTTCTTACAATAAATGAGTAGAGCCTGAGTAAAGGTTGTGGTATACTTCCTACAATAAATGAGTAGAGCCTGAGTAAAGGTTGTGGTATACTTCCTACAATAAATGAGTAGAGCCTGAGTAAAGGTTTTGGTATACTTCCTACAATAAATCAGTGGAGCCTGAGTAAAGGTTGTGGTATACTTCCTACAATAAATGAGTGGAGCCTGAGTAAAGGTTGTGGTATACTTCCTACAATAAATGAGTGGAGACTGAGTAAAGGTTGTGGTATACTTCTTACAATAAATGAGTGGAGCCTGAGTAAAGGTTGTGGTATACTTCCTACAATAAATGAGTGGAGACTTGGTAAAGGTTGTGGTATACTTCTTACAATAAATGAGTGGAGACTTGGTAAAGGTTGTGGTATACTTCCTACAATAAATGAGTAGAGCCTGAGTAAAGGTTGTGGTATACTTCTTACAATAAATGAGTGGAGCCTGAGTAAAGGTTGTGGTATATTTCTTACAATAAATGAGTAGAGCCTGAGTAAAGGTTGTGGTATACTTCTTACAATAAATGAGTGGAGCCTGAGTAAAGGTTGTGGTATACTTCTTACAATAAATGAGTGGAGCCTGAGTAAAGGTTGTGGTATACTTCTTACAATAAATGAGTAGAGCCTGAGTAAAGGTTGTGGTATACTTCCTACAATAAATGAGTGGAGACTTGGTAAAGGTTGTGGTATACTTCTTACAATAAATGAGTGGAGCCTGAGTAAAGGTTGTGGTATACTTCCTACAATAAATGAGTGGAGCCTGAGTAAAGGTTGTGGTATACTTCTTACAATAAATGAGTAGAGCCTGAGTAAAGGTTGTGGTAGCCCCTGTGAAATGAACAGTTACAGTTCATGAATTATTCATGAAGTATTCATGAACTGTTCATGTTCAGATTTCATGAAAAATTCATTAAAGTCCTTGAAGTTAAAATGGGACTTATCCTTAAAATGTTCATGATGTAGCAGTTCATGAACTATGCATGGTTCATGAACTGTCCGTGAAATACATTGAAGGTTATTTCATAGACTTTTCACTGCCAAACTCTCTTAAATAGTTCATGAATTATCTATGAATCATTTAAGGACAAGATATTTTATGCACAGTTCATGAATACTTGCTTCATGAACTGTTCATGAAATTTCTTCTATATAACTTTATAGTCTCATTTTAACTTCATGTTCTGGAAATGAACTGTTCATGTCTCGAAATTCTGGAAAAGTTCATAAACCATTTAAGACAGGCAAATCTTGAATTGTCTTTGAACAGTTCTGGAATGTAATTCTGTAAACAATTCTGAAAGGGGAATGGTTCTACAATGATAACCTGTACCAAATAGTCTGGGTGGACTGGAACCAGAAGAAAATACAGAAAGTCTGTGCAGATTTTGTACAGAAAATATTCTGGTTAATTGAAACATAGTTGAACCAGAATTCTATAAAAATATTTTTTACATGAAGACCTAAGTCTTCCAAATGTGGCAATGCAATACTTTAATAAATCACCAATATAACCTGTTGTTTTATGACATAGCACAATACAATTTGATAATTTAATTTATAATGTAACATTTAAGACATTTATCAAATGTGCCCATCAAGTTGTTCATAAGAAATTACAAAATTCGTCTCTGTGCCTTTGAACCACAACATATTTCTCCCACCAAAATATGTAAAGGAAGTAGTAAACATTACTTTCTTCTTATTGAAGAGTTCCTGTATTTTATGCTAGAGTTAACTCCCTTGGTATATTTCAAATTGAAGTCAAGTTGTGTTTTTTGGTTATTCCACTGGTTTCACACTAAATTAAAAAGTCATTGTAGATCCTAATTTAATTAAATTAACTGAGTAAAAATATTATTTTAAAATCAGTGATGGTTACTGTTTAATATAATTAACTAGTCACAGTGGTATATTGAAACTATATATAATTAGCAGGCTTGCAGTTATTATACTGCCAGATAGTTACTGTAAATTATGTGATTAATGGAATAATTATATATATACATGGCTGGCATTTCATGTATGTTTTACAATTTATAACAATTGTACATTTCCTTCAATTTTTCTTGAAACTTTCAAAGGGTTGATTTCATGGATGTTTTAAGAATATAATTTTCCTTCAACTGTCCTTGAACCATTATTGAAGTCAATTCATGCACCTTTTAAGAACTCAACAAATTCTTCAACTGTTCTTAAACCAGTATGGAAGTAAATTCATGCACGTTTTAAGAACTCAACAAACTCTTCAATTGTTCTTAAACCGGTATTGAAGTGAACGCATGAACATTTTAAGAACTTTAAATATTCTTCAACTGTTCTTGAACCATTCATGTCAGTTTATGAACATTTTTAAGAACTTTGACATTTTCTTGAATCAATCAAATTGGGCTTCAACTATTCATGAACTGTTCAAGAAAAGACTTCAAGGACTGTTCATGTCCATAAGTTCATGAACACAACTCAAGAATTGATAAAGAGTGGTTCATGAACAATCCTTAAAAGGTATGAAAAATTCATGATTTAATGAATTTCATTTCGCAGGGGATACTTCCTACAATAAATGAGTGGAGACTTGGTAAAGGTTGTGGTATACTTCTTACAATAGATGAGTAGAGCCTGAGTAAAGGTTGTGGTATACTTCCTACAATAAATGAGTGGAGCCTGAGTAAAGGTTGTGGTATACTTCTTACAATAAATGAGTGGAGCCTGAGTAAAGGTTGTGGTATACTTCCTACAATAAATGAGTGGAGACTTGGTAAAGGTTGTGGTATACTTCTTACAATAAATGAGTGGAGCCTGAGTAAAGGTTGTGGTATACTTCTTACAATAAATGAGTAGAGCCTGAGTAAAGGTTGTGGTATACTTCCTACAATAAATGAGTGGAGACTTGGTAAAGGTTGTGGTATACTTCTTACAATAAATGAGTGGAGCCTGAGTAAAGGTTGTGGTATACTTCCTACAATAAATGAGTGGAGTCTGAGTAAAGGTTGTGGTATACTTCTTACAATAAATGAGTAGAGCCTGAGTAAAGGTTGTGGTATACTTCCTACAATAAATGAGTGGAGACTTGGTAAAGGTTGTGGTATACTTCTTACAATAAATGAGTGGAGCCTGAGTAAAGGTTGTGGTATACTTCTTACAATAAATGAGTAGAGCCTGAGTAAAGGTTGTGGTATACTTCCTACAATAAATGAGTGGAGACTTGGTAAAGGTTGTGGTATACTTCTTACAATAAATGAGTGGAGCCTGGTTAAAGGTTGTGGTATACTTCTTACAATAAATGAGTGGAGCCTGAGTAAAGGTTGTGGTATACTTCCTACAATAAATGAGTGGAGCCTGAGTAAAGGTTGTGGTATACTTCTTACAATAAATGAGTGGGGTTGTTATGAAGTTTGAACCAGCTGGCAATATTCTGTGTGAAGTTTCCACATATTTTTGGATCACTTTTGCCCCCCATTGTGTGCAATATAAACTTGAGTTTAGAATACAGAATCAACGGTAAGTCAATCAATATGAACACTTTCCATTGCTATTGGCTTGGTTTCTAGTTACAATTTCCTACTTGTTGTAAGACATAAATAATGTAATGATGGATTTGAAAAACATTAACCATTTTTCAACAATGAACAAATCTGCAGTAGATGATATTGGAAACATCTGGGCAAAAATATGGAAAATATCTTTAACCCTTTCCCACATACATCAAATCTTAGGCAGACGACTTTGAACAGATATCGCTTAAAATTTGGAAACTCTTTATAAATCAAAGTGTTTTTATTGAAAGAGTTGAAAACATTGCGGCAAATAGAAAAATTGCTCATCATGAGCAATTTCTCCTTTTGCCACAGTGATTTTAAAAAGCGTACGCTGCAGATGCGTCCAAACTCGGCTATATGTGGGAAAGGGTTAATTAAATGAAAGAATAACTTTTGAATTTTGAATATCTATTGAGACATTCATAATGAGCAATTTTTCCATTTTGACACAATCTTTACAGCTTTATTACAAAATCACCTAAATGTTTTCAAAATTGTGGGAAAGGGTCCAGAATGAACTCAATCACTGTAAGTCTACCTGAACCCTTTCCAAACTTACAGACACATTACTCTGTAGTAGTGGACTTAAGAAAACAATGTGGCAAAAGGAGATAGATGTTTTTGAATGTGTCTGCTGTACATTTGTTGTATGTGGAATAGGGTTATTGCACTGTATAATGTCTGTTCAATATGACCTTTTTACTTTGCTCTTCAACCATTCCCAAGAAACAAACAACTTTTGAAATCTCTGCAGCAGACAACTTTCAAAAACAATGTGGTAGAAAGGAGAAATGGTATAAAATGAGAAATTATATCTTTTTCCTCAATTGTTTTCAACTCTTTATAACAAATATTTTACCATTTTCCCGCATACCTAATCTCTTTTACTCCTATTTAATCAAAGCAGAAGACTATCAATATTTAACCCTTCCCACATACAACATTTCTGCAGCTAAGAAAAGATTTAGTAAAAAAATATTGAAAATTTCTATAAATGAAAACACACTTATTGAATAAAGTTGAACACATTGTGGCAAAAGGAGAAAATGCTTGTTATGAATGACCAGTTCCTAAGCTGAGTGATTTATCCTGACATTGATGCATCCGTTACAACCATTATGGGTAAAGGATGGAACCAATCGATGGTTTCTCTGTTTACTTTTAGTTATAATGTCGCACAATTACCTGCGTCAATAATTCACTGTGAACTTTGTCAATAATTAATCAAGTCTGAATCTCTATGGAGTTTCTAGCTGTTTTCATATATAGTCTACGCGAATACTTTAATATAACTTGTAGAATTGTCATATTTTCACTGTCTGATCAAAATCAGCTAAAACCTTTCTCACATGCAAACATGTTTCATGCATTTGCATAATGATAATAATAATAATAATAATAATAATAATAATAATAATAATAATAATAAAGACTTTATTTATAGAGGCTGCACAGTTGGGCATGCCCTCTGTTAAAACATTTATATATAATATTATAAGGTATCATGCACATATTCATGTAGACAGCTATTGCATTCAGGAAACCAGCACTGTTATGGGAGAGAGTTTAATTGAGTAAAAGATGTCCACCACTATGCCACCAGGAAAGATATGTGGATTTAAATTTCTTTAAATTTTCACAGTTCCTGACATGTAGTGGAATCTGGTTCCATATTTTTCCTGAGTAGGTCAAAGATTTTCTAAAAAATTCTATCCTAGGTTTAGGAATGTTAAGTGTATGCTGGGCGGCAGATCTTAAATTTGTATTGGTTGATGATGTAAATAGATTGATTAGTCATGTATTCTGGGAATTCTTTTTTAGGGATTTGTACACAAGTATAGCCTTTTTGTATGTAATTCTATCGTGAAATTTCATCCATTTAAGTTCCTGAAAGAGTTCCTCACTTGGTGTGTCATATGTCTTGTCTAGGATAGTTCGTGCAGCTCTTTTTTGGAATTTACATATGTTGCTTAAAAGTTTGTCACTACAGTTACCCCAAATTGTACAACAATAATCAATATGAGGCAAAATGTAGGCAAAGAGTTTTCACACATGTATATTGAGGAACCATTTTTTTCGAAGCAGAAAGTAAAGTAAAGAATTCCAGTGAGATTATGGTCAACTTGTATGCCTAGTAGTTTTTCGACTTCAGAGAAAACAATGAACAAATCATCTGACTCAATAGATTTGAAAACATTGTGGAAAAAGTAGAAATTGCTCATTATGAATGTTTCATTAAATACATGTACACTTGCATATATTGAGAATTTCCATATTTTTACCTACTGCAGATGTAAAAGTCATCATTATCAGAAATTTCTCCTTTTGTCACAATGCCTTCAGCTCCTTTCATTTACAGAGATTCCACTGATTTTTTTCCTCGATGTTTTCAAAGTTGTTTGCTGTAGATATGTGGGAAAGGTTTTAAATTTAACTGTTTACCAATTATAATTTAGAATTGTCTGCTGAAGACATAAAGATAACGGTTGGAAATTTGAATATTTTGATATATAAAGTAGAACAAGACGGCCAAGATGGCCCTAAATCAATCACCTAAGTGATATATATATAGTTTATTAGCAAATGTGTAACTGCTAATATAGGGTAAATTTGATTAATAGTGGGAATAAAACTGCAAGGAGTTGACACTGTAACTGAAACAGCTTATTATCTCAGTCATTAAATCCTTAAACAATTTTGAAAGATGAACAACAGAGGAACATTCTTGTGAAGTTTGGTTGATATTGGTCCAGTGGTTTAAGAGATGTTGTTCTTGCAGCTGAAAGTTCATTTCACGCCTTATCAAATTCCGCCTGGTGGCTATGTTCTTCAATCAATCAATATGGCTTGAACAATCTTTGAAGAGATTCACTGAAGAACCTTTCTACAAAATACCTAACAAGCGGAATCAGAGGAGAAAAGATTTATATTGGTCATTTTCTGACACACAAAGCTCATTTAGAGTGTCATCTCCAATTTCTCAAGAGGCACAAATTTGTATTTATCTCTTTGGTTTCTTAAACTATTTGTGAAAGTCATCTGCTGCAAAATTCCTCTGAATCAAGGAAAAGGTTAATGTATTTTAGCATCAATCTGAATTGATTTGATTAATTTGATTAATTGCAGCTTTCAACAAGCTTCAGTTATATCACAGCAACAAGCCAATTATTCATGATCCCTGGGTGACTAATCTAGATCAGAGACCAGGTGTCTGCCAAGATCATGCGTCCGATCAGAAACCAGGTGTCTGCCAAGATCATGCGTCCTATCAGAGACCAGGTGTCTGCCAAGATCATGCCTCCAATCAGAGACCAGGTGTCTGCCAAGATCATGCGTCCGATCAGAGCTCAGACGTCTGATAAGATCAGAGACCAGGTGTCTGCCAAGATCATGCGTCCGATCAGAGCTCAGACGTCCGATAAGATCAGAGACCAGGTATCTGCCAGATCATACGTCTGATCAGAGCTCAGACGTCCGATAAGATCAGAGACCAGGTGTCTGCCAAGATTATGCGTCCGATAAGATCAGATACCAGGTGTCCGATAAGATCAGAGCTCAGACGTCCGATAAGATCAGAGCCCAGGTGTCCGATAAGATCAGAGCCCAGGTGTCCGCTAAGATCAGAGCCCAGGTGTCCGATTAGATCAGAGCCCAGGCATCCAAAAGATCAGAGACC
The DNA here is from genome assembly GCA_031761405.1 of Serripes groenlandicus. Taxonomy (NCBI): domain Eukaryota; kingdom Metazoa; phylum Mollusca; class Bivalvia; order Cardiida; family Cardiidae; genus Serripes; species Serripes groenlandicus. The sequence continues at coordinate 74,360,216 of JASEVX010000003.1, forward strand.
TGGCGTTCAACAGGATCAGAGACCAGGCGTCCAATGTTTGATGCCAGCTTGTGGCAGTCATGTTGAATTGACCATGCAGGCGGGCCAGTTCTTCCTAGTACTGGTTAGTCTGCTCTAACCCTTCAGGGATCATGATTAAGCATACTCTCCACGTGCTCTAACCCTTCAGGGATCATGATTAAGCATACTCTCCACATGCTCTAACCCTTCAGGGATCATGATTAAGCATACTGTCCTCATGCTCTAACCCTTCAGGGATCATGATTAAGCATACTCTCCACATGCTCTAACCCTTCAGGGATCATGATTAAGCATACTCTCCACATGCTCTAACCCTTCAGGGATCATGACTAAGCATACTGTCCACATGCTCTAACCCTTCAGGGATCATGATTAAGCATACTCTCCACATGCTCTAACCCTTCAGGGATCATGATTAAGCATACTCTCCACATGCTCTAACCCTTCAGGGATCATGATTAAGCATACTCTCCACATGCTCTAACCCTTCAGAGATCATGATTAAGCATACTGTCCACATGCTCTAACCCTTCAGGGATCATGATTAAGCATATTCTCCACATGCTCTAACCCTTCAGGGATCATGATTAAGCATACTGTCCTCATGCTCTAACCCTTCAGGGATCATGATTAAGCATACTCTCGACGTGATCTAACCCTTCAGGGATCATGATTAAACATACTGTCCAAATGCTCTCACCCTTCAGGGATCATGATTAAGCATACTGTCCTCGTGCTCTCCCCCTTCAGGAATCATGATTAAGCATACTGTCCTTGTGCTCTCATACTTCAGGGTTTATGATTAAGCATACTGTCCTCGTGCCCTCCCCCTTCAGGAATCATGATTAAGCATACTGTCCTTGTGCTCTCACACTTCAGGGTTTATGATTAAGCATACTGTCCACGTGCTCTCCCCCTTCAGGGTTTATGATTAAGCATACTTTCCTCATGCTCTCACCCTTCAGGGATCATGATTAAGCATACTGTCCTTATGCTCTCACCCTTCATGGATCATGATTAGGCATACTGTCCTTATGCTCTCACCCTTCATGGATCATGATTAAGCATAATGTCCTTATGCTCTCACCCTTCATGGATCATGATTAAGCATACTGTCCTTATGCTCTCACCCTTCAGGGATCATGATTAAGCATACTGTCCTCATGCTCTCACCTTTCATGGATCATGATTAAGCATACTGTCCTCATGCTCTCACCCTTCAGGAATCATGATTAAGCATACTGTCCTTATGCTCTCACCCTTCATGGATCATGATTAAGCATACTGTCCTTATGCTCTCACCCTTCAGGGATCATGATTAAGCATACTGTCCTCATGCTCTCACCTTTCATGGATCATGATTAAGCATACTGTCCTCATGCTCTCACCCTTCAGGGATCATGATTAAGCATACTGTCCTCATGCTATCACCTTTCATGGATCGTGATTAAGCATACTGTCCTCATGCTCTCACCTTTCATGGATCATGATTAAGCATACTGTCCTCATGCTCTCACCTTTCATGGATCATGATTAAGCATACTGTCATCATGCTCTCACCTTTCATGGATCGTGATTAAGCATACTGTCCTCATGCTCTCACCCTTCAGGGATCATGATTAAGCATAATGTCCTTATGCTCTCACCCTTTTCTACATACAACAAATAGCAAGCAGACAATCTTGAAAACAGATATATTTAAATGCGGAAAGTCTCAATATTGCAAGTCAAGTTATCAAAGAGAGGTGATAACATGTAAGCATGGTAAAAGGAAAAAATGCCTAAAAAGCCTTTTCTACTGACACTTCAGAAAGCGTCTGAATGTGGGAAAGGATTAACTGAAATAGTGTTGAAAACTGCCCTAACTGCCAATAAAACAGCCTCAAGTCCAGTTAACCCTTACGAATAAGCCAATCAGCGGATTTGAATTTTGCCTACTTTATAAAAAGACTATAAGCATAGATTGATCATTATATAAAACTCACCTTTTACAGATTTAAGGTCTCAAAATCCATTTTAATATCTGACGTGAATTAAAAGATTCAACAAAGCATTTCACTGACAATAACACAGTATGCTTAATCCATACTCAGAGAGTGACAAATAAAATTAACACTTTTCCCTGCAGCGTTCAACATTTGAAAAATATGGTGCAAAAAGGAGAATTTGCTCAAAATGAGTAATTTCTCCTTTTCCTGCAGTGTTTTTAAATATATGCCAAAGCTGTCAATTGCAATTTAACAGAATTAAAATCCTTTTATACTTGCTGTTTTCAAAGCAGACAACACTAACAACACTACATCAGGTTAATGGTTAAATGCTGCCCCACCTTCAAAGTGACAAATAAATTAAATGCTTGGCCCTATATTATAATCTTAGTCTCTTCCAAATTGAATTAAATGAAAGGAAAAAGACATTTTCGTCACTTACCTTATACAGATGACCTTTGCAGCAGGAAATGTGCAAAACATTTTTGGAAAAATGAGAAATTGCTCAAAAAAATATCTGCCCTTTTCTCACAATATTTTGAAACTCTATTATTGAGATTATCTAAATGTTACACCTTGCTTTTCAGTTGTTCTCAATGCAGATGAATTTAAAGTCTTATCTTGTAAACTTTGTGATCAATTTCTCATTTTCTCACGATGATTTGAAACATAGTCTTCTGTAAGGTGATTTGAAGTCGTTTGCCTCAGGTAAAGGGGTAAAATTAATTCATATTGACTCCATACAGATCAATAGCCATTGAAAGTTCTCTTACCAATTAAAACCACAATAGATTTTTATTATCCTGTTTTCAAGATCGGCCGCTGATATTCCATGATTTTACTTTTCTCCAGCAGTTAGATTGCAAAGTGCCATGTTTTTATTGGTTATAATCCTTACAATTGATCATTTCACATACATGATTTAATTTTCTCGAGTTGAATTATCATGATTCATTTACACACCGGTTTGTTTGGAATAATATCTAGTATGATATTATTAGTAATATGCTTTTAAATCATTTACGTGAATTTGTATAGGCACTAGAAAATTCGAATTATTATTTTGCTTTAGGAATGGAAAACATTGTTGGAAAAGAAAACGCCAATTTTGATATTTTCAAACAGTTCAGTTCTGTACAGCCCTACAAGACATTTATTTCTGTTTATGAAAAGTGGATTAAGTCAAAAGTTTCATTTTGGAATGATATGAGGATTATTTTCTGTACTAATGAAAGGAAGAGAGTTTACTGGTTCAGTGCAAACTTTGTATCCTTAAATCTGATGCAGAGAACATTTGACGCGTTAATGTAGATGACTCTTTTGAAAACATTGTGGAAATAATAATGGCAAAGAATTTCAATTCTATATCCAAAATATGCATTCTCTCAATTAACCAGATCTGACCATCTTTTCTTGCGATGAATTCAAAACAAACAAATATGTAACCCTTTCACACAAACAAAAACCCTGCAGCACATCAATTTGAACATATTTAGGTTTAAAATTTGAAAAATCACTATGTATGGAATGCTGATTTCGAGCAATTTCTCTCTTTCCTGCAATATTTTAAAAAGTTGTCTGCTGCAGATCTCAAGGCCTTATCAGTTCTCTGCATGAGGTAAAGGTATAACTGGATAAAATTGTCTAAATTAGCCTGTTCTTAAAAACAAGCTACTTATAAACACTTTATTCTTTCCCTCAAACAGACACATTTATAGCATCTGTAACAGACATCTTTTGAAATATCGATGCTAAAGAAGAAATTGATCATTATCATTATGAGTAATTTCACCTTTTGCCACAATGTTTTCATTTCTATTCAATAATTATACTTTCATTTAGAAAGTCTTCTGTTGCAGATTTGTTGAATGTGGGAAAGGGTTAAACAAATAAATTCATTTTCGAAATGAAATATTTTCACTTATATACATTTACCAATTACAAGCAACTTAAGACACCTCTGCAGCAGATGACTTTTTGATCATATTGTTGGAAAAAATGAAATTGCTCATCATGATGATGATGATGATGAACAATTTCTCCCCTTCCCACCATGTTTTTAATTCTGTAATGAAATAAAGCCATGATTACAAAATACATGTAAACTACAGTGGGAGACAGTGGTACGTGCAGCTGAGTGTCTGCCTCTTGTACCAAAGGTCCTAGGCTCGTTATGAGCTGCATGGATCTGACTTAACATCATGCTTTCCCCACATCAGGTGGGTTTAACTATAATGATGTCAAAATGCCTTCAACTCTATTAAACAAATCCAGTTAATGTAGTATTGCAAGCAATACAAAAGTCCCCTACCGGACAAACATTTATAAGTTGAAAAAGGCGCATTATTCTGTCAAACTTCACTTAAGAGTTATGCCCCTTGACATACATGGTCTTCTAGTGGTCATCATTAAATGTGTGAAGTTCTAGAGTTGAATTCATGACATTGCGGAACAAAGTCTTCAAGTCTGACCTTGACTGTTGGAGTGGTTATTCAAGCATGTGGAAAAGACAGCCTTGACACGTCAGAAAAGCTGGAGAATTTTTGAGCCCAAATAGTGACCTTGACCTTGAGAGTAGGTGGCTGGGTGATGTTCATGACACATCATCTTGGTATGGAAAAAAATTGTGTGAAAAAATATAAAAATCCATTCAAGCATGACAGAAAATGTATGAGCCCAAACTAAAACTTGGGAGTAGGTAGCTTGGTGATATGCATGACACATCATCTTGTTATGGAGAATAATTGTGTGAAGTAATATCCATATCCATTCAAGCATGCGGACGATACAGCTCGGACATGAAATTGCGGACAGACAATGTTTGAGCCCAAACTGTGATCTTGACATTGAGAGTAGGTGGCTGGTTGATGTGCGAGTAGCCATAATATAACATGTGGGAGTAGCCATAATATTACATGTAGGAGTAGCCATAATATAACATGTAGGAGTAGCCATAATATAACATGTAGGAGTAGCCATAATATAACATGTAAGAGTATCCATAATATAACATGTAAGAGTAGCCATAATATAACATGTGGGAGTAGCCATAATATTACATGTAGGAGTAGCCATAATATAACATGTATGAGTAGCCATAATATAACATGTATGAGTAGCCATAATATAACATGTAAGAGTATCCATAATATAACATGTAAGAGTAGCCATAATATAACATGTAGGAGTAGCCATAATATAACATGTGGGAGTAGCCATAATATTACATGTAGGAGTAGCCATAATATAACATGTAGGAGTAGCCATAATATAACATGTGGGAGTAGCCATTATATAACATGTAGGAGTAGCCATAATATAACATGTATGAGTAGCCATAATATAACATGTAAGAGTAGCCATAATATAACATGTAAGAGTAGCCATAATATAACATGTGGGAGTAGCCATAATATTACATGTAGGAGTAGCCATAATATAACATGTAGGAAATATAACATGTAAGAGTAGCCATAATATAACATGTAAGAGTATCCATAATATAACATGTAGGAGTAGCCATAATATAACATGTATGAGTAGCCATAATATAACATGTATGAGTAGCCATAATATAACATGTATGAGTAGCCATAATATAACATGTATGAGTAGCCATAATATAACATGTAAGAGTATCCATAATATAACATGTAAGAGTAGCCATAATATAACATGTGGGAGTAGCCATAATATTACATGTAGGAGTAGCCATAATATAACATGTAGGAGTAGCCATAATATAACATGTAAGAGTATCAATAATATAACATGTAAGAGTAGCCATAATATAACATGTGGGAGTAGCCATAATATTACATGTAGGAGTAGCCATAATATAACATGTAGGAGTAGCCATAATATAACATGTGGGAGTAGCCATAATATTACATGTAGGAGTAGCCATAATATAACATGTAGGAGTAGCCATAATATAACATGTGGGAGTAGCCATAATATAACATGTAGGAGTAGCCATAATATAATATGTATGAGTAGCCTTAATATAACATGTATGAGTAGCCATAATATAACATGTAAGAGTATCCATAATATAACATGTAAGAGTAGCCATAATATAACATGTGGGAGTAGCCATAATATTACATGTAGGAGTAGCCATAATATAACATGTAGGATTAGCCATAATATAACATGTGGGAGTAGCCATAATATTACATGTAGGAGTAGCCATAATATAACATGTAGGAGTAGCCATAATATAACATGTAGGAGTAGCCATAATATAACATGTAGGAGTAGCCATAATATAACATGTAGGAGTAGCCATAATATAACATGTAGGAGTAGCCATACTATAACATGTGGGAGTAGCCATAATATAACATGTAGGAGTAGCCATACTATAACATGTGGGAGTAGCCATAATATAACATGTAGGAGTAGCCATAATATAACATGTAGGAGTAGCCATACTATAACATTAAGAGTAGCCATAATATAACATGTAAGAGTAGCCATAATATAACATGTAAGAGTAGCCATAATATAACATGTAGGAGTAGCCATAATATAACATGTAGGAGTAGCCGTAATATAACATGTAGGAGTAGCCGTAATATAATATGTAGGAGTAGCCATAATATAACAAGTAAGAGTAGCCATAATATAACATGTAAGAGTAGCCATAATATAACATGTAGGAGTAGCCATAATATAACATGTAGGAGTAGCCGTAATATAGCATGTAGGAGTAGCCGTAATATAACATGTAGGAGTAGCCATAATATAACAGGTGGGAGTAGCCATAATATAACAGGTGGGAGTAGCCATAATATAACATGTAGGAGTAGCCATAATATAACATGTAGGAGTAGCCAAAACACTTTATATTATAAATACTCTTTAATTATCAAATTTTCAACCACTTGGTCTTTATTAAGATTTTTAAAAAAAAACAGCGGAAATTTAAGTGCAGTCAATCCTTGTGTCGAAGAGATCCAAATTATAAGAACAGTTCATGAACTTGAATTTTCTTACAATGTTCAACTACTTTCTTGATAAGATTTCAAGAATATCATATGAGCATTTGAGGAACTCTTAGTTCTTGAAATCATTGTAAGTACAACTGAAGAACTGTTCCAGGACTCCAGAACATCAGTTCAAAATGTTATAGTTCTTAAAATGTTCTACAATTGTTTTCAAGAACAATTTAAGATAATTTAAGGCACATTCACATCTTAATATGTTCAATTTCTGTACTTGAAATTAGTGTAAGAACATCTTCAGAACTGTTCAGGAACTCAAGAACAAATGAAGAATAGATAAAGAGCTTTAATGTTCTTAAAATATTCTAAAACTGTTCTAGAAGTCATTTAACACTTTATTAGAACTGTTCAGAAAGTTCCTGTAACAATCTGCTATAGTTCTCAAAATCATTGTTTGCTTTTTTCAAGCATTCTTCTTTATTATACTGTTCATGAAGCTATATATAAATTAACAACAACTTAATTATGTACTATTAATATAATAACAACAACTTCAACAACAACAACAAGAAACTGCCAGTTACAATAATAACAACAACAACAGGAAACTGCCAGTTCTTAAAATGGACAATTACCATGTGGCAGTTTGGGAATTTGGCAATATTTTCAGAAAACACGCAGAAATTATACAATGAAATGACAACTTTATCACTACAAGTGCTTAAGGTCAAATTTAGATTTTTGTATTGATATGTTTGGCTGATTCTTCAGATTTTAGTGACATGGGTAATTTAAAGTGTTCTAGAAGGTTCAGGAGCATTATTTGAACTTTTGTTCACGAACATTTTCTGAACAGTTCATGATGTTTACTTGAACAAGTTATATATGTGTTTTTAAACAATTCAAGCACAGTAATTCTTGAATTGTTCTTGGATATTTTTAAGAAATGAGATAAATTTTAAGATCCTTTCTATGTCAGAAAATCAAGAATAGTTCCAGATATGTTCTTTCACAATAATTCAAGAAGTGTTCTAGAATTTTAAGAACAGTTTAATAACTTATGTTCAACAACTATTCCTGATGTGTACTTGATATTTGTCTCATTTAAAATTTCTTTAAATGTACTTAAAGTGTTCTTGATCTTATCAACAGCAGTTCAGGTATAGTTCTTGAACAACTCATTAATTTTTCTTAAATTAGTCTACACATTTTTGCAAGGGATTTACTGCAGGAAAGCAGAGCTGGCTGGGTTTGGAGCTTAAATATTTGTTTTCTCCTAAAAACGTCTTTTGACACATTTGGAGCTGATAACTTTTTAAAACATTGTGGCAAAAAAAGAAATTGCTCATAATGCGCATTTTCTGCTTTTGCCACAATGTTTTCAACTCTATTAAAAAATTACACCATTTATAGAGTTTGTTTCATATTTTTGACTTAATATTTTCAAAGTCATTTTTAAAATTTTGTTGTTAGTGGGAAAGGGTTAAGATGATTTACATGTAAAGCTAAAACTGACATTATGCTATTGCTGCAACTAACTCTTACGCCACCTTCAACAAGTTGCCATTATAAGTTTTCCTAAAATATAGGCCCGGCCAGCTCAAATTTAATTTAAATGATGATATTAAAGCAAGATACGGAACTCACCCTAGAATCAGAAGTTGGGGCGCTGGTGGTCTCCTGGTCCAGACTCCTGGTGGGCTCCTGATCCAGACTCCTGGTGGGCTCCTGATCCAGACTCCTGGTCCCATCTTCCTCATGTATTACCAGTTTATCGCCAGAACCATCTGTAATAATCATGAAGAGCTCTAGAATCCTCCAGATTGGCTGTATAGTGGTAAAGGTTAACTCTGTACCTGACTCTCAGACCATTGGTTGTAGGTACTTTACTAAAACAATTCTTTAAATACCCACAACATAGGATTTTACGTTGTAATAGGGGAAATACATGTGTAGTGGGACGGGGTTTGTCCAGTTTACTTATCAATCTCTAGGCCTACATAATACATTTAAAACCTTCAAGGATATGTGTAAGATAATATAGATTTATTCCATTTATGTACTTGCAATTTATAAATGATCCTTCATACATCTGCAGCACAAGATTTTTAGAAACATTTTGGAAAAAGGATCAAAACTAAATATAACCACTTTATCAGATTTTATAATTATCTTTGTATATTTTTACTAGAGAGACAAAACTTTGAAAATATTTAGTTATAAGGTATACAGATATGCTTTCACTGCTTATCAAAACTGTACTTTTAGTTAAGTTATCTAGAAGTTTGAAATTGTCCGGCAATGTTTTCAAACTAGACAATACTTAAGATTGACAATTACCCATTTCCTACTTCTTGGTAAAAATTTGGAAAATACCCAAAATTGAAAAAAGCCTTTTGAACAATTTCTGCATTTGTCAAAATAGTTTCAACTCTATTCCATAGTTCTACCTAGAGGTTTTCAAAGTTGTTGTTTGTAGATTTGCTGTATGTTAGGATATCACTGGATACAACTTATTGGCACCCAGCAGTTATACATTGAGAAACTTGTATCAGTTAAAATTACTTTATCACTCTGTACTCTAAAACGCCATCATTAAAGCATCTTAAATAATATTTAAACAGCTTTGAGTATTAACTTTGTGTTATTAATCCTTTCCCATATATAACACATTTTTATTCAGCAGATGACTTTGGAAACTTCAAGGCAAAAGTATGGACATTTAAATCAGAGCTGAGTTTTGATTGAAAAGAGTTAAAAAACATTGTTGCAAAATTTAAGTATTTTGCTGCAAATGCATTGAAAATGCATCTTCATTCAGGAATACTTAACAAATTATATTCAAGGAAATGCACACACTCTTTAAAGCCAAACAAATTAACACATTTTATTAACTACATACCAAATCCAAGGACTTTTTAAATATGTTCAAGAGATATATATTAAATTTTTGAGCATCTTTGGAAGTTTCCAATTTGTGTCAAGAGCAAGTGTCATCGTAAATACAATCGTTCATCATAAAATATGAATATAAGTGCTATTCATGTTTTCCAAACAGAATTGCATTGTGGAAAAAAGAAGCAAAACATATTTTATTTCATGTATAAAATAAATTCTGTGTTAAATAAAATGATTTAAGACATGCTGAATCAAAGTCTTGTTTATGCTGTAAACTAATTAGCTAATCAGAGCGCAACCTGCTATCAACTAGTTCTAGATTTAATTAGAAACAGTACTAGTCCATACATTTTACTAATCTAGAAAGAAATGCTTTTACATTTTATGAAATCTACACAAATCATGACATCTCTTTGAACTTGAAAAGAACTTTCTTTAATATGGAGCAGCTGGAGCTACTGCAGTTAATTAAGAACATCATGAAATTGACAATCTGATTGGTCCTTTAACGCGATTTGAACTAAGTTGGAACGCTTTATAAGCGGATTGGAAATTAGCGCTCTGATTGAAACAATCCAATCATATGACAGCTTCAAGCATATTGAGCGGTTGCAACAATTTAACGATTTTTATTATACAAAATTATTTTGGAAACTTATTATATTAAGAAGTCCGATATATCATTGAAGATTTTATTCTTAGGGAAAAAATGTTTATATAGAATGGCCCAATAAATCATATTCCCTGAAATAGATCATCAAATACATAGTGTAAATGAATATATAATTTACAATTGTGTAAGACAGCAGAGAAGTGATCTGATTGACAGTTACAGACAGACAGCAGAGAAGTGATCTGATTGACAGTTACAGACAGACAGCAGAGATGTGATCTGATTGACAGTTACAGACAGACAGCAGAGAAGTGATCTGATTGACAGCAGAGATGTGATCTGATTGACAGCAGAGATGTGATCTGATTGACAGCAGAGATGTGATCTGATTGACAGCAGAGATGTGATCTGATTGACAGCAGAGAAGTGATCTGATTGACAGCAGAGAAGTGATCTGATTGACAGCAGAGATGTGATCTGATTGACAGCAGAGAAGTGATCTGATTGACAGTTACAGACAGACAGCAGAGATGTGATCTGATTGACAGCAGAGATGTGATCTGATTGACAGCAGAGATGTGATCTGATTGACAGCAGAGATGTGAATTGATTGAAAGCAGAGACGTGATCTGATTGACAGCAGAGACGTGATCTGATTGACAGTTACAGGCATATGAATTTGAAAGCATTGTGGCAAAGATACAAAAATCTCTGCAAATTAACAGAATAGAGATGAACACATTTTGACAAAAGGAGAAATCACTTGTAAACAGGCATTAACATGAAAGGGTTATCAAATATTTCAAAATCATATGTATCTATTACATTAACCGTATCTATTACATTAATCATATGTATATATTACATTAACCATATGTATCTATTACATTAATCATATGTATCTTTTACATTAACCATATATATTACACATTTTGACAAAAGGAGAAATCACTTGTAAACAGGCATTAACATGAAAGGGTTATCAAATATTTCGAAATCATATGTATCTATTACATTAACTGTATCTATTACATTAATCATATGTATATATTACATTAACCATATGTATCTATTACATTAATCATATGTATCTTTTACATTACCCATATATATTACATTAATCATATGTATGTATTACATTAATCATATGTATCTATAACATTAATCATATGTATCTTTTACATTAATCATATGTATATATTACATTAATCATATGTATCTATTACATTGTATGTATTACATTAATCATATGTATCTATTACATTAACTGTATGTATTACATTAATCATATGTATATATTACATTAACCATATGTATCTATTACATTAATCATATGTATCTATTATATTAACCATATATATCTATTACATTAATCATATGTATCTATTACATTAACCATATGTATTTATTACATTAACCATATCTATTACATTAACCGTATCTATTACAATAACCGTATCTATAATATTAATCATATGTATCTATAACATTACAGTTAAGAACATCTTGAAATTGACAAATTTACCGTTCATGCTTCGCTCCGTTCTGTTCCGTTCCGCTTTGCTCACGTTCCAATCCGCTCTCAAAGCGTTCACTCATTCATAACATTGGGATTGCTTTTTTCCGCTCCGTTCAGATTGAGCGCATTTTTACGCTCAATCGGAACGAGTTTTTTCAGCACAATCGTTAGTAGCAAATCGTATTACAAAAATGATGATATTAATAATATTTGTTACATTCTAAATCAATCGGATACTTGAGTGTCTTATAAAACAAAAGTTTAGTATACAAATATGACTTCAAAAAAAATAGTTTCGTAAAATAATTATCGGATAGTTGTTGCAACCGTTCAATGAGCAAATTATTGGATTTTTGCAATCATAATGATTGTTTCGTTCAGAGTGCAAAATTCCGTTCCACTCATAAAGCGTTCCAATCACGCTCACGATCCAATCACGTTCCGCTCAGATTGTCAATTTAATGATGTTCTTAACTGTAACCGTATCTATTACATTAATCATATGTATCTATTACATTAACCATATATATTACATCAATCATATGTATCTATTACATAAACAGTATGTATTACATTAATCATATGTATCTATAACTTTAATCATATCTATTACATTAACCATATCTATTACATTTACCGTATCTATTACATTAATCATATGTATCTATAACATTAATCATATGTATCTATTACATTAGCCATATGTATTTATTACATTAATCATATGTATCTATTACATTAATCGTATATATCTATTACATTAACCATAACTATTACGTTATCCGTATCTATTACATTAATTATATATATATCTAGTACATTAATCATATGTATCTATTACATTAATCATATATATCTATTACAGTAACCATATCTATTACATTAACCATATCTATTACATCAATCATATGTATCTATTACATTAACCATATCTATTACATCAATCATATGTATTTATTACATTAACTGTATGTATTACATTACTCATATGTATCTATAACTTCAACCATACCTATTACATTAACCATATCTATTACATTTACTGTATCTATTACATTAACCGTATCTATTACATTAACCATATGTATCTATTACATTAATCATATGTATCTGTTACATTAATCATATGTATCTATTACATTAATCCTATGTATCTATTACATTAATCCTATGTATCTATTACATTAACCATATCTATTACATTAATCCTATGTATCTATTACATTAATCCTATGTATCTATTACATTAATCATATGTATCTGTTACATTAATCATATGTATCTATTACATTGATCCTATGTATCTATTACATTAACCATATCTATTACATTAATCCTATGTATCTATTACATTAACCATATGTATCTATTACATTAATCCTATGTATCTATTACATTAATCCTATGTATCTATTACATTAATCCTATGTATCTATTACATTAACCATATCTATTACATTAATCATGCATATCTATAACATTTATCATATCCCACATTACAGAAACTTTCTGTATCAGACCACTTTTGAAAACATTGTGGCAAAAAGAAAAATTGCTCATCATGAGCAATAATCTCTTTATGTCAGAATGTTTTCAACTCTTTTTAATAATTGTTCTTTTCGTTATAAAGATTTTCTACAGAGATGTTTTCAAAGATGCATGTCTGCTGCAGATTTCTTGTATGTGAGAAACCGTTAGGACATGCCCAATAAATATACATGCAAAATAAAGAAACAAATCTTTCAAGACATTTTACCAATTTTTAAAAACTACAGAAAACTCTGGGAAAACCCAAAAGAAACTTGATAAAAAATCTACATGTCTATGCAATAATAATCTTTACCATCGTAAATTCTGAATCGAATATAGCCTTTTAGCTTTTCCCTTTTATTTCCTGAAATCGATTAAAGGAAAGCTATAGGAAATACAGTGCAAATATGTTTTTGTATTAAACCCTTTCAATGATGCAGACAATTTTTTAAAACATTTTATGAAAAGAATATTTTTCCCACAATGTTTGCAAATTCATGATTCCAGTTTTTCCGATATGACATTTATCTCCACAGATATTGTAGAAATATCATATGAGGTAAACGATTAACCCTTTCCCACAAACAGACGCTTTCTGACGTCTCTGCAGCAGACGACTTTTGAAAGCATTGTTGTAAAAGGAGAAATTATTCAAAATGAGCAATTCCACCTTTTGTCACAACATTTTCAACTTTGTTCATTAAGAGTGAAGTCTTCAGGATTGGCCGGAAGCTTGAATAGAAACTTACCTTAAATAATTATACTTGAGTTTATAGAGAATTTCCATGTATTTATCCTGGAAGTTTTCAAAGGTGTTGTAACTGCATATTTGCTGCATGTCAGAAAGGGTTAAGCAATTTACCTTTGTGCCTCCTTTTTCTACAATGGTTTTAAAAGTTCTCTTACAAAGTTACAAATATTATAGGATTACACAGATTAAATAGCTAATAAATAAAAGTGTTACTTTTGACTAGTGTTGAAAGAATAGTGGTAAAAGGAAAACATACTCATTACTATTAATTTCTCCTTTTGCCACAATGTTTTAATAAGTTGTCTGCTACAGATGCATCCAAATATAATACATCTTAACCATTTCCAACAAGCAGACACATTTTGATGCATCTACAGCAGATGGTTTTTGAAAACATTGTGTCAAAATAAGAAATAGTTTTTCAACTCCATTTAATATACTTGCATTGATAGAGATGTTCTATACTTTAACCTCGATGTTTTCAAAGTGATATGCTGTCAATCTGTTGTATGCGGGGAAAGGAATCAACTTGTCATTTTTTACACTTGGTTTAGTTTCTTCAGATAGATTTCACAGCAGCAGCTTATTAAAACCTTTCCCAAAACTTGTCAGATGTTTATCAATGTATTAGTAGATATGTGTTTTCTATTATTAACACTCAATTAACAGATATATAACAAGTATTATTTATATACAGTAGATATCACTTAATTGCATATAGCCATTTCATTAAAAAGTATATAATTTGTTTATAGGTAGATTTCGTAACCTGTCATATTGATAGAATAGTCAATGTAACAATCTATCCAATGAGTTGAGTAAAATTCAACTGAGGGTTTTATGTAGGTTGATTTGGATCTTAATTAATAGTTCACAAATGTTGCTTAAAGTTTCATGCTGTAGGATAGGGGTAAAATCCATATTTCATTCTAATATTATAATTTAAAATTTTGTGAGTATGCCAAAACAGGTAGTAATTTTACGAAAAATATTTTTTGCAATTACGTGAAATAAACTGTAGTGCATTTCGATTGCAATAGTGAGAGGGTTTATTTTGCTTGCAACAGTGAGAGGGTTTCAGCCATACTCAAAAGAAGTTAGTAATACAGTGCACATACATGAAGATAAAAATGTCACATGACCAAGGTGTATCCAACTTACACAAACTTTTGTCATCAAATGCCAGAGATTTCTCCTCTGGTAAAACAGAACTTTTCACAGAGGGTTCTACTTTCACTGGGCTTGTGACCTTGACCTCTGAAAATTATGATATTTTTAAAAACCTATTGATCTAAATTTATTCGGAAAATGAATGTCTATGTAAGATGATACAAGTTTATCATTCCTGCACATCTACAGCAGAAAAATGACACTAAGTAATGAATGTTCTGATATCTAATCGTAAATGATTTATGAAATACAGATTTCCAAAAAAGTCATAAAATGGCAAATTTCTAACAGTATCTCATTTATATCGCAACCAAAATATTATGTTGGATGTTTTATTAGAATCTTGTAAGATAACCTTCATGAGTACCCACAACATATTGTTTAATGTTTAAATGATCAATATCTAACACAACATTTTAAATGTCCATGATTGAAATGAAGGGAAATAAAACAATTTATGTTTTCATGGAGGTGTACAATCAGTTATGTCCCTTGACAGTATAAATTGAGTCAATTTTCTATTGTATTAATGATATATATATAGTTACCTTATATTAGGGCAAAGTAATATGAAAGATGTATATAACTTGTATATAAGATGTATAGTGGCAATACAGTGATAACATTGTCCATACTTCATCACAGGGATAGTACAGTGATAACATTTCCCATGCTTCATCACAGTGGCAATACAGTGATAACATTGTCCATACTTCATCACAGGGATAGTACAGTGATAACATTACCCATGCTTCATAACAGTGGTAAAACAGTGATAAAATTTCCCATACTTCATCATAGTGATAACATTTTCCATGCTTCATCACATTGATAATACAGTGATAACATTTCCCATACATCATCACAGTGACAATACAGTGATAAGATTTACCATACTTCATCACAGTAGTAAAACAGTGATAACATTACCCATACTTCAACACATTGATAATACAGTGATAACATTTCCCATATGTCATCACAGTGATTATACAGTGATAACATATCCCATACTTCTTCACAGTGGTAAAACAGTTGTAACATTTCCCATACGTAATCACAGGGATAGTACAGTGATAACATTTCCCATGCTTCATCACAGTAATACTACATTGATAACATTTCCCATACTTCATCACAGTATTTATGCAGTGATAACATTTCCCATACTTCATCACATTGATAATACAGTTATAACATTTCCCATGCTTCATCACAGTGATTATACAGTGATTAAATTTCCCATACATCATCACATTGACAAAACAGTGATAACATTACTCATACTTCATCACAGTGGTAAAACAGTTGTTACATTTCCCATGCTTCATCATAGTGATACCATTTCCCATACATCATCATAGTGATTATACAGTGATACTACATTGATAACATTTCCCATACTTCATCACAGTAATTATACAGTGGTAACATTTCCCATACTTCATCACATTGATAATACAGTGATAACATTTCCCATGCTTCATCACAGTGATAAAACAGTGATAACATTTCCAATACTTCATCACATTGATACTACAGTGATAACATTTCCCATGCTTCATCACAGGGATAATACAGTGATAACATTTCCCATGCTTCATCCCAGTGGTAAAACAGTTGTTACATTTCCCATGATTCATCATAGTAATAACATTTCCCATACGTCATCACAGTGAGTATACAGTGGTAACATTTCTCATACTTTATCACATTGAAAATACAGTGATAACATTTGCCATGCTTCATCACAGTGATTTTAAACAGTGGTAAGATTTTCAAAACTTCATCACAGTGATAACATTTCCCATGCTTCATCACAGTGATAATTTTTCCCATGCTTCATCACAGTGATCAAACAGTGATAACATTACCCATACTTCATCACAGTGGTAAAAAAGTTGTTACATTTCCCATGCTTCATCAGTGATCAAACAGTGATAACATTTCCCATACTTCATCACAGTGATAAAACAGTTGTTACATTTCCCTTGCTTCATCATAGTGGTAATATTTCCCATACGTCATTACATTGATAATACAGTGATAACATTTCCCATGCTTCATCACAGTGGTAAAACAGTTTTAACATTTCCCATGCTTCATCACAGTGATACTATTTCCCATGTTTCATCACCGTGATAATATTTCCCATGCTTCATCACAGGGATAATACAGTGATACTATTTCCCATGTTTCATCACAGTGATAATATTTCCCATGTTTCATCACAGTGATAATATTTCCCATGCTTCATCACATTGATTATACAGTGGTAACATTTCCTAAATTTCATCACAGTGATTAATTAAACAGTGGTAAGTTTTTAAAAACTTTATCACAGTGATTATACAGTGGTAACATTACCCAAACTTCATCACAGTGATTAAACAGTGGTAAGATTTCCAAAATGTTATCACAGTGATTATACAGTGGTAACATTTCTCATGCTTCATCATATTGAGTATACAGTGGTAACATTTTTCATACTTCATCACAGCGATAACATTTCCCATACGTCATCACAGTGATTATACAGTGGTAGCATTTCCAATACTTCATCACATTGATTATACAGTGATAACATTTCTGTTCTCCATCAGTGATAATACATATGTATCATTTCCCATACCTTATCACAGTGATTATACAGCGATAACATTTCCAATACTTCATCACAGTGATAAAAAAGAAGTAACATGTCCCATACTTCATCACAGTGATTATACAGTGGTAACATTCCCCGTACTTTCATCATAGTGGTAACATTTTGCATACTTCATCACAGTGATTTTACAGTGGTAACATTCCCCATGCTTCATCACAGTGGTAACATTTCCCATGCTTCATCACAGTTGTATCATTTCCCATACCTAATCACATTGATTATACCGTGATAACATTTTCAATTCTTCATCACAGTGATAAAACAGTAGTAACATGTCCTATAATTCACCACAGTGATTATACAGTGGTAACATTTCCCATATTTCATCACAGTGATAATTCAGTGGTAGTATTCCCTGTACTTCATCACAGTGATTTTACAGTGGTAACATTCCCCGTACTTCATCATAGTGATAACATTTTGCATACTTCATCACAGTGATTTTACAGTGGTAACATTTCCCATACTTCACAGTGGTTTCAAAATGACCTGGTAGCACGGTAAATTACCCAACTACTAAAGCCCTTTAATCAGGCTACTTTAAACAGAATTCCCTTTATCCCTACTGGGGGAGGACCCCCAGACCTCTGCCAACTTTCAATAATTATCCTGCTACTCCAAAAAAAAAGGAAACCCCTACTTCATCACAGTGATTATACAGTGGTAACACTCTCACACTTCATCACAGGGATAATACATAAGCATGTACTTTTTATGGTGTGAATTGAGCAATTCTTTTTGATTGATAAACATGAAGATTTGTATAGACATCTATGTATTTAACCCTTTCCTATCACTGGCACTAACACCACAAACTCAGTTTGTTCATGGTTTTATTTCCTTGAATAATGCCTACAAAATAAACTTAAAGAAAAAAAAAAAAATCTGATCTTTTGATAATTTAGGCTTTTCTCTCTATAACTTTATTTCAGATATAAAGGTGCTTTCTGATTCCTCTGCAGCAGACGCCTTTTTAAATCATTGTGACAATAATCAGAAACTGTTCATAATGAACAATTTTCGAGATACTAAATTAATTTTTCAAGACAAGCATATCATATTATTATGTCTAAAACAAAACTCAATTCAATCAATATTAAATTGACTGCGATTTGACAACTTTCTTCTATGTCAAGAAATCTTGTATAAATTTTGTATACTGAAATAGCCAACTGAAGCCAACCGGTAGGGGTTGTACTGGTCATGTGATCAGCATGGTCACATGATCAAAGATGAAGTGAGATATTTATAAACGGCAAGTCATTGCACAGTTCAAAAACACGAAGTTGCAATTTTGGTTGATTCACATCGTCGGACAAAATTTACAAAATTAATAAAAAAAAAAAAATGAGCATTTTAGACCGCAAGACATTGCAATTTAGACATTGCAATGAAAGTTAATTTTCAATTAAAAGCTACTAGTCATTATAAGACCAAAGATCATAACATAAAACTTATTAGTAGAAATTATTCGAACTTATATTTATGGATATATTGAACGGCGAATTTCAAAGTGAAGTAAAAGACATTTGATAGTCAAGTAAGTTTTTGCATTAAATCATTTTGAAGATTAAGAATATGAATCCCAAATTATAATATGATACATGTATGTATGGATATAAGTTAATTTTCTGAAAAAAGAAGTTACTTTCATGAAAATGGTGAGTATAACTATAACTTTATTTAATAACCTATATTATATTTATAGTTATCATATTTTTGCCAAAATATTAACAAGATGCCTGCTGAAAGATTGTGGGAAAGGGCAAACTTCATGAATTAACTTTATGAAGCATGTACCGGCGAAGATAAAAGTCAGGCCAGCCTACACTTTAGTGTAATCTGATCAGGCTTTATACTGTTGGCTCCTGAACTCAACATTTTTATCTTAATATTCCGGAAATTGGCTATGATTGCACTCTTCCAAATGCAAAGCTTGAGGTTTTAAGAATTCAGTATTGAAAGGGTTTACACTTTATATATTAAATAGAGAGAAAAGCACAAATTTCAGATTTTTTAAATATTCTTTAATAACTGTATGCTGGACATTTGACAAGCATTGAGGCAAAAGGAACAAAAGTGCCAATTCGTCACAACATACACCCTTCAGGGAGGCATAACTCTGGAATGACTAAAGTGATCTGGCCAGTCATATATTACAACCTAGGTTTTAAACTCATAAACATTGACAGCAAGTTTGATGAATATTGGATAAGAACTGTTCAAGTTAAAGTACTGTTGAGGCATTTTGGGCATTTCTTTGATAATTTAAGGGCCATAACTTGACTGTTATCAAACTTGACCTAGACATAACATGTTAAACAAGATTTGTGAAAATCAGAGGAAAACTGCATGACCAAGAGAGGGGACGAGGCTTATTTGGCCACTTTTTGATAATTCAAGGGCCAGTACTCAAAAATGCCTTGGTTGATTTGGCTGGTTATCAAAATTGGCCAAGACACGTTCAACAAGTTTGGTGAAGATCGGATGAAAAAATGTTTGACAAAGAGAGTGTACAACATGTGGAAACTAATCGCCACCAGCCACAGGTGTTATAAGGGTATACAAATTGCTTATTGCAAACAATTCCTTGTTTTGTCAAAGTGTTTTCAACTCTTTTAAATAATTAGAGATTTACCATATTTTTGCCTGTGTAAATCAAAGTCATATGTAGCAGATTTTTTGTGTATGTGAAAGGGTTAAGGAATAAAGGCATAAAAAACACAGATATACTAACCGACTCCAGTAACAGGTAGTCTATGACTGTCCCCTCCGTCATTCTGATTGTCCCCATCCAGGGAGCTTGGTGACCCAGGACGTCCTTCCGTACCGCTCACCCTGAAAGTATCAACAGCACATACTGTTATACCTATATTACCATTTACAGTCCCCTGTATGCAACACATACTGTTAGACCTATGTTACCAGTCAAAGTTCCCTGTATCAAACAGTAACTGTCAGACAAATGGTACCAGGCACTGTCCCCTGTATCAAACAGCAACTGTCAGACAGATGGTACCAGGCACAGTCCCCTGTATCAAACAGCAACTGTCAGACAGATGGTACCAGGCACAGTCCCCTGTATCCAGCAGCTACTGTCAGACCTATGTTACCAGTCACAGTCCCCTGTATCCAACACATACTGTCAGATATTTGTTACTGTTTACAGTCCCCTGTATCCAGCAGCTACTGTCAGACCTATGTTACCATTTACAGTCCCCTGTATCCAACACAAACTGTCAGCTCTGTTACAATTTACAGTCCCTTGTATCAAACAGCTCCTGTCAGACCTATGTTACCAGTCACAGTCCCCTGTATCTAACATCTACTGTCAGACCTATGTTACCAGTAACAGTCCCCTGTATCCAACAGCTACTGTCAGACCTATATTACCAGTCACAGTCCCCTGTATCTAACATCTACTGTCAGACCTATGTTACCAGTCACAGTCCCCTGTATCCAACAGCTACTGTCAGACCTATGTTACCAGTCACAGTCCCCAGTATCCAACAGCTCCTGTCAGACCTATGTTACCAGTCACAGTCCCCTGTATCAAACATCTACTGTCAGACCTATGTTACCAGTCACAGTCCCCTGTATCCAACAGCTACTGTCAGACCTATGTTACCAGTCACAGTCCCCTGTATCCAACAGCTACTGTCAGACCTATGTTACCAGTCACAGTCCCCTGTATGTAACACATACCGTCAGATCTATGTTACCAGTCACAGTCCCCAGTATCCAACAGCTACTGTCAGACATATGTTACCAGTCACAGTCCCCTGTATCAAACAGCTACTGTCAGACCTATGTTACCAGTCACAGTCCCCTGTATCTAACACATACAGTCAGATATATGTTACCAGTCACAGTCCCCTGTATCTAACACATACAGTCAGATATATGTTACCAGTCACAGTCCCCTGTATCAAACAGCTACTGTCAGACCTATGCTACCAGTCACAGTCCCCTGTATGTAACACATACCGTCATATCTATGTTACCAGTCACAGTCCCCTGTATGTAACACATACAGTCAGATATATGTTACCAGTCACAGTCCCCTGTATCTAACACATACAGTCAGATCTATGTTACCAGTCACAGTCCCCTGTATCAAACAGCTACTGTCAGACCTATGTTACCAGTCACAGTCCCCTGTATGTAACACATACCGTCAGATCTATGTTACCAGTCACAGTCCTCATTATCCAACAGTTACTGTCAGATATATGTTACCAGTCACAGTCCCCTGTATCAAACATCTACTGTCAGACCTATGTTACCAGTCACAGTCCCCTGTATCTAACATCTACTGTCAGACCTATGTTACCAGTCACAGTCCCCAGTATCCAACAGCTACTGTCAAACCTATATTACCAGTCACAGTCACCTGTATCAAACAGGTACTATCATACATATGTGCCAAGTCACAGTCCCCTGTATCAAACAGCTTCTATCATACCTATGTTACAAGTCATAGTCCCCTGTATCTAACACATACAGTCAGATATATGTTACCAGTCACAGTCCCCTGTATCTAACACATACAGTCAGATCTATGTTACCAGTCACAGTCCCCAGTATCCAACAGCTACTGTCAGACCTATGTTACCAGTCACAGTCCCCTGTATGTAACACATACAGTCAGATCTATGTTACCAGTCACAGTCCCCAGTATCCAACAGCTACTGTCAGACCTATGTTACCAGTCACAGTCCCCTGTATCAAACAGCTACTGTCAGACCTATGTTATCAGTCACAGTCCCCTGTATGTAACACATACCGTCAGATATATGTTATCAGTCACAGTCCCCTGTATCAAACAGTTACTGTCAGACCTATGTTACCAGTCACAGTCCCCTGTATCTAACACATACAGTCAGATCTATGTTACCAGTCACAGTCCCCTGTATCCAACCCATACTGTCAGACCTATGTTACCAGTCACAGTCCCCTGTATCCAACAGCTACTGTCAGACATATGTTACCAGTCACAGTCCCCTGTATAAAACAGCTACTGTCAGACATATGTTACCAGTCACAGTCCCCTGTATAAAACAGCAACTGTCAGACATATGTTACCAGTCACAGTCCCCTGTATAAAACAGCTACTGTCAGACATATGTTACCAGTCACAGTCCCCTGTATAAAACAGTTACTGTCAGACCTATGTTACCAGTCACAGTCCCCAGTATCCAACAGCTACTGTCAGACATATGTTACCAGTCACAGTCCCCTGTATAAAACAGCTACTGTCAGTCCTATGTCATCAGTCACAGTCCCCTGTATCCAACAGCTACTTTCAGACCCATGTTACCAGTCACAGTCCCTTGTATAAAACAGCTACTGTGAGTCCTATGTTACCAGTCACAGTCCCCTGTATCCAACAGCTTCTGTCAGGCCTATGTTTTCAGTCACAGTCCCCATGTATCTAACAGCTTCTGTCAGACCTATGTTACCAGTCACAGTCCCCTGTATCTAACAGTTAATGTCACACCCGTGTTACCAGTCACAGTCCCCTGTATCCAACAGCTACTTTCAGACCTATGTTACCAGTCACAGTCCCCAGTATCCAACATCTGCTGTCAGTCTTATGTTACCAGTCACAGTCCCCTGTATCTAACAGGTACTGTCAGACCTATGTTACCAGTCACAGTCCCCTGTATCTAACAGGTACTGTCAGACCTATGTTACCAGTCACAGTCCCCTGTATCTAACAGGTACTGTCAGACCTATGTTACCATCACAGTCCCCAGTATCCAATATCTACTGTCGGTCCTATGTTATCAGACACAGTCCCCTGTATCCATTACATACTGTCAGACCTATGTTACCAGTCACAGTCCCCTGTATCCAACACATACTGTCAGACCTATGTTACCAGTCACAGTCCCCTGTAGCTAACAGCTTCTATCAGACCTAAGCTACCAGTCACAGTCCCCTGTATCTAAAACATACCGTCAGACATATGGTACCAGTCACAGTGCCCTGTATCAAAAGGTTAGTATCATGTTACAAGTCACAGTCCCCTGTATCAAACAGGTACTGTTAGACCTATGTTATCAGTCACAGTCCCCTATATCAAACAGCTCCTATCAGACCTATGTTACAAGTCACATTCCCCTTTATCAAACAGCTCCTGTCAGACCTATGTTACCAGTCACAGTCCCCTGTATCAAACAGCTACTGTCAGACCTGTGTTACCAGTCATAGTCCCCTGTAACAAATAGCTACTGTCAGACCTGTGTTATCAGTCCCCTGTAACAAACACATACTGTCAGTCCTATGTTATCAGTCACAGTCCCCTGTATCAAACATCTACTGTCAGACCTATGTTACCAGTCACAGTCCCCTGTATACAACACATACTGTCAGACCTATGTTACCAGTCACAGTCCCCTGTGTCCAACAGCTACTGTCAGACTTATGTTACCAGTTACAGTCCCCTGTATCTAACAGCTTCTGTCAGACCTATGTTACCAGTCACAGTCCCCTGTATCAAACACATACTGTCAGTCCTATGTTACCAGTCACAGTCCCCAGTATCAAACAGTTACTGTCAGATCTATGTTACCAGTCACAGTCCCCTGTATCAAACAGTTACTGTCAGACCTATGTTACCAGTCACAGTCCCCAGTATCCAACAGTTACTGTCAGATCTATGTAACCAGTCACAGTCCCCAGTATCTAACACCTTCTGTCAGACCTATGTTACCAGTCACAGTCCCAAGTATCCAACATCTACTGTCAGACCTATGTTACCAGTCACAGTCCCCTGTATCAAACAGTTACTATCATACCTATGTTACCCATCACAGTCCCCAGTATCCAACATCTACTGTCAGACCTATGTTACCAGTCACAGTCCCCTGTATCAAACAGGTACTGTCAGACCTCTGTTACCAGTCACAGTCCCCTGTATCAAACAGTTACTGTCAGACCTATGTTACCAGTCACAGTCCCCTGTATCAAACACATACTGTCAGTCCTATGTTACCAGTCACAGTCCCCAGTATCAAACAGTTACTGTCAGATCTATGTTACCAGTCACAGTCCCCTGTATCAAACAGTTACTGTCAGACCTATGTTACCAGTCACAGTCCCCAGTATCCAACAGTTACTGTCAGACATATGTTACCAGTCACAGTCCCCTGTATAAAACAGCTACTGTCAGTCCTATGTCATCAGTCACAGTCCCCTGTATCCAACAGCTACTTTCAGACCCATGTTACCAGTCACAGTCCCTTGTATAAAACAGCTACTGTGAGTCCTATGTTACCAGTCACAGTCCCCTGTATCCAACAGCTTCTGTCAGGCCTATGTTTTCAGTCACAGTCCCCATGTATCTAACAGCTTCTGTCAGACCTATGTTACCAGTCACAGTCCCCTGTATCTAACAGTTAATGTCAAACCCGTGTTACCAGTCACAGTCCCCTGTATCCAACAGCTACTGTCAGACCTATGTTACCAGTCACAGTCCCCTGTATAAAACAGTTACTGTCAGACCTATGTTACCAGTCACAGTCCCCAGTATCAAACAGTTACTGTCAGACCTATGTTACCAGTCACAGTCCCCTGTATCAAACAGCTACTATCATACATATGTTACCAGTCACAGTCCCCTGTATCAAACAGCTACTATCATACCTATGTTACAAGTCACAGTCCCCTGTATCAAACAGCTACTATCATACATATGTTACAAGTCACAGTCCCCTGTATCTAACAATTCTACAGTCAGATCTATGTTACCAGTCACAGTCCCCTGTATCAAACAGGTACTATCATACCTATGTTACAAGTCACAGTCCCCTGTATCTAACATCTACAGTCAGATCTATGTTACCAGTCACAGTCCCCTGTATCTAACATCTACAGTCAGATCTATGTTACCAGTCACAGTCCCCTGTATCAAACAGGTACTATCATACATATGTGCCAAGTCACAGTCCCCTGTATCAAACAACTACTATCATACCTATGTTACAAGTCACAGTCCCCTGTATCTAACATCTACAGTCAGATTTATGTTACCAGTCACAGTCCCCTGTATCTAACATCTACAGTCAGAGCTATGTTACCAGTCACAGTCCCCTGTATCAAACAGCTACTATCATACCTATATTACCAGTCACAGTCCCCTGTATCAAACAGCTACTATCATACCTATATTACCTGAGTCACAGTCCCCTGTATCAAACAGCTACTATCATACCTATATTACCAGTCACAGTCCCCTGTATCAAACAGCTACTATCATACCTATGTTACCAGTCACAGTCCCCTGTATCAAACAGCTACTATCATACCTATGTTACCAGTCACAGTCCCCTGTATCAAACAGCTACTATCATACCTATGTTACAAGTCACAGTCCCCTGTATCCAACAGCTTCAGTCAGAACTATGTAACGATGCTAAGTCCCCTGTAACATTTGTGCTAAATTATTTTTAAATAAGGCCTGTGCTTTTGTACAAGAAGACTTTTAAAGTTTGCACACATAAGGAAAACAAGCCCCACTCCCTAGTAGCCATGTTTTTCAACGGATCCGAATAATTTCAACAAGCTTGGTAGTGGGTCCCTCAAGTAACAGTTGGGCCAGTTCTTTTGGATAAGAAGATTTTCAAAGTTTTCACAATACAATGTATATACATATAAGGAAAACAAGCCCCGACCCCTCTGGTGGCCAATTTTTTCAGCGAATCACAACTCTTTTACCAATCTTGGTAGAGGGTCACCAAAGGAACATTTGTGCCAAATTATCTTTAAATCAGGCCAGCAATTTTTGACAAGAAGATTTTAAAAAAAGTTACAATGCACATATAAGAAAGAACAAGCTCGCCCCCTGGCGGCCATGTTTTCTGATGCCGCAGCATCCCAAGTTCTACTTGAAATTTAATTCTTTGAACAATTTTGAAAGAGGTCCACCTAAGGCACATTCCTTTGAAATTATTTTGAAAGCAGTCCATTGGTTTAGGAGAAGAAGTCCTTGGTAGGAAAAAGTGAACAGACAGACGGACAAATGGGCGACAAACAAAAAGCGATCACAATAGCTCACCTTAAGTACTTCGTGCACAGGTGATCATCACAATGATAGATGTTGAAGATTGCTCAGCAACAAAGGTTAGTATAAAATACTTCAGAGTTCTAGATAGGGGGTGTTTTGAAAGTTCTAAATCCTTATCATAGGGTTTGGTTTGATTATAAGAGAGAGAAAATGTTGGTCAAAAGAGCTGTACACCCCACCTAATCGGGACCTCTAAGTTAAGTTGTTAACTCTTTCACACATATAACAAATCGGCAACAGACAACATAGAAAAGATATAGACTAAAAATTAATAAATAAGAGTATAATTATTAAATAAAGTTGAAAACATTGTGGCAAAAGTAGAAATTGCTCATTGTGAGCTCATCGTGAGCAATTTCACTGTTTGTCACACAAGTCGTCTGCTGCAAAGGCATCAGAAAGCATCTGTATGTTGGAAAGGGTTAAATCCTTTCCCTGCTAGTCCCTCCAAAATTTCAACATTTCTGAAGCAGAGGCTGTTAAAAGTATT
Source organism: Serripes groenlandicus (assembly GCA_031761405.1). Taxonomy (NCBI): domain Eukaryota; kingdom Metazoa; phylum Mollusca; class Bivalvia; order Cardiida; family Cardiidae; genus Serripes; species Serripes groenlandicus. The sequence goes on from JASEVX010000003.1 coordinate 74,387,883, forward strand.
GTTAAAAAAGACATTTCTTCATTCCACAATGTTTAAATTTGATATCAAAATTATGCTTTTAGATGTAAACGGCATGCAACATGACATAATAGGTAAATTATTAACAATCTACAATACGCAATTTCTTCTTTCCTTGCAAAGTTTTCAAAATGTTGTCTGTATGAGGGAGAAGATCAATAGATGACCATGCAGGACACAATAAACATGTTAGAACACAGTGAGATATTTAGATGGATGAACTTATTTTCGACCATGTAGGACACGATAAATATGTTAGAACAGACAGTGTGAGTATAGAAATGGATGAACTTATTCTCCACCATGCAGGACACAATAAATCTGTTAGAACACACAGTGTGAGCATTCAGATGGATGAACTTATTCTCAACCATGCAGGACACAATAAACATGTTAGAACACACAATGTGAGCATTCAAATGGATGAACATATTCTCGACCATGGATGCAGGACACAACAAACATATTAGGACACAAAGTGTGAGCATTCAGATTGATGAACTTATTCTCCACCTTGCAGGACACAATAAACATGTTAGAACACACAGTGTGAGCATTCAGATGGATGAACTTATTCTCCACCATGCAGGACACAATAAACCTGTTAGAACACACAGTGAGTGTATTTAGATGGATGAACTTATTTTCGACTATGCAGTACACAATAAACCTGTTAGAATACACCGAGATAGTATTCAGATGGATGGATGGAATTATTTTCGACCATGTAGGACACAATAAACATGTTAGAACACACAGTGTGAGTATTTAGATGGATGAACTTATTCTCCACCATGCAGGAAACAATAAACATGTTAGAACACACAGTGAGAGCATTCAGATGGATGAACTTATTCTCAACCATGCAGGACACAATAAACATGTTAGAACACACAATGTGAGCATTCAGATGGATAAACTTGTTCTCAACCATGCACAACACAATAAACATGTTAGAACACACAATGTGAGCATTCAGATGGATGAACTTATTTTCAACCATGCAGGACACAATAAACATGTTAGACCACACAGTGTGAGTATTCAGATGGATGAACTTATTCTCGACCATGCAGGACACAATAAACAAGTTAGAACACACAGTGAGAGTATTCAGATGGACGAACTTACCCTAAATCTTCCTTCATCTCCGGTATAGAGCTACAAAATTGTATAAATAGATTGTAATAATAAACAAGAGGGCCAAGATTGCCCTAAATTGATCACCTGAGTGATAGTATAGTATAGTATTTCAGCAAATATTTAACTGCAAATATCTGATTTTTTTTTATCAGGAGTGCAAATGAAACTGCAAGGAGTGGACACTGTCAATGAAATAGCTTAAAACTAAAGGCCATTTGTAATAAGGTTTTAAATCTTTACTTTTTTTGAAAGAGGATCACCAAAGGAATATTCCTGTGAAGTTTGGTTGATATTGGTCCAATGGTTTAGGAGGCGTTTGAAGGTAAAAGTTCATTTACCCCTTTACTGATACCACCTAACAGCTATCTTTTTCAACAGAACAAGTTATGAAAAGGGTTGCTTAAGGAACATATTTGCTAAATAATCTCGAAATCTGACAAGAACTTTAATAAGAATGGAATGATAAAGTTTTGTCATTTTTCCCTTTTTCTGATGCCGCCTTGCTGCCCCGCTTTTGAACTAACCAATATGGCTTGAACAACTTTCGTAGAGGGTCACTCAAGAAACATTTCTACCAAATTATCTTGGAATCGGACAAGCTGACTTTGGTTGAAAAGAATGTTATAAAGTTTGGCATTTTTCTCACTTTCTGAAGCCGCAGCAACCAAGGTATGTTCTTGAGCAATTTGAAAGAGGACCAACAAAAGAACATTCCTTAAAAGTATAGTTGAAATTAGTCCAGTTGAATTGTAGGAGTTGTCATTTGAATCTAAAAGTTAATTCTATCCCTTTTGTGATGATGCCTGGTTGCTATGAATTTGTTTCCAATCAAATTGGCTTAATAAAATTAAATAGAGGATCACTGAAGTAACATTTCTATGCAATTATCTTAAAATCAGACAAGCATAAAGGAATTTTAAAATGTTGTCATTTTGACCCTTTTCTGATGCCGCCTTGCCGCGATGTTTTTCAACCAATCAGTATGCTTGAACACATTTTGTAAAGGGTCACCCAAAGATAATATATACTAAATAATATTGGAATCGGACAAGCAGATTCAGAGATAAAAAATTTAAATGATTGGCCCTTTTCCCCTCTTTCTGATGCCGCAGCAACCAAAGTTCTAAACAGAATTCAATCTTTGAACAATTTTGAGAGAGGACCACCAAATGAACATTCCTGTGAAGTTAGATTGAAATAAGGACAGTGGTTTAGGATGAGATGTTGTTTAAAGCTAAAATTAAACGAAGCAGAATTGATCACCTTGAGCCATCACCTCAGGTGATCTAATAAATACAATTATTTTCTATATACAAAGAATTTTAGATACCTTCAAGAGTCCTTATTAAATGCAAATACATTTATTCAATCTATTTGATTTGTAGTAAGAAATGATTGATAAATATATAATGAGAAACATATAACATGTACATAATCTGATGTAACCAAGTAACTAACATGTCATCCTTTTCCACAAACAACAAATTTGCAGCCTTTGAACACATCCAGACAAAATAATGAAAATTTGCAATTTATTGTTTTGCCATAATGTTTTCAAAAGTCTCTTGCTACAGATGTGCCTAAACGCTTCTTCATCATCATCATCACAGAAACTTATTCTTATTTTTTCTTCTTTCTACTGAATGCCAAATTTACAATCACAGAAAGTGGTTTTCTTTTTATAAATAGTCTGATAAAATATTTCAAGATTAAGGATTTGTCACAGCAATCACACAAACAAGTTTGAGAAAGAGATAGAATAAAATAATTCATATGAAACAATATATAGAAAAATAGAAATACTATAAATCCAACATTATTGGTTGCTTGATTGGGGGTTTGAAGGTGTTTGCATTTTTTTTTAAAATCATATCATGGCTGCTGGCTAAAATAAACTGTATGTTACAGATGACCTTCGAAAGCATTGTGACAAAAGGAGAACATGATCACAAGTCAAAATGTTATCAAAGTCATCTGCTGCAGAATTGTTGTATGTGGTTGAATTGGTGTATGTGGTGAATACATGTAGCTGTATGTGGTGAATTGTTGTATGTGTTCATGTTGTGAATTGTTGTATGTTGTGAATTGTTGTATGTAGTGAATTGTTGTATGTGTTCATGTAGTGAATTGTTGTTTGTGTTCATGTGGTGAATTGTTGTATGTGTTCATGTGGTGAATTGTTGTTTGTGTTCATGTGGTGAATTGTTGTTTGTGTTCATGTGGTGAATTGTTGTATGTGTTCATGTGGTGAATTGTTGTTTGTGTTCATGTGGTGAATTGTTGTATGTGTTCATGTGGTGAATTGTTGTATGTGTTCATGTGGTGAATTGTTGTTTGTGTTCATGTGGTGAATTGTTGTATGTGTTCATGTGGTGAATTGTTGTTTGTGTTCATGTGGTGAATTGTTGTTTGTGTTCATGTGGTGAATTGTTGTATGTGTTCATGTGGTGAATTGTTGTTTGTGTTCATGTGGTGAATTGTTGTTTGTGTTCATGTGGTGAATTGTTGTATGTGGTGAATTGTTGTATGTTGTGAATTATTGTATGTGGTGAATTGTTGTATGTAGTGAATTGTTGTATGTGTTCATGTAGTGAATTGTTGTATGTGTTCATGTGGTGAATTGTTGTTTGTGTTCATGTGGTGAATTGTTGTATGTGTTCATGTGGTGAATTGTTGTATGTGTTCATGTGGTGAATTGTTGTATGTGTTCATGTGGTGAATTGTTGTATGTGTTCATGTGGTGAATTGTTGTTTCTGTTCATGTGGTGAATTGTTGTATGTGGTGAATTGTTGTATGTAGTGAATTGTTGTATGTAGTGAATTGTTGTATGTGTTCATGTAGTGAATTGTTGTATGTGTTCATGTGATGAATTGTTGTATGTGTTCATGTGGTGAATTGTTGTATGTGTTCATGTGGTGAATTGTTGTATGTGTTCATGTGGTGAATTGTTGTATGTGGTGAATTGTTGTATGTGTTCATGTGGTGAATTGTTGTTTGTGTTCATGTGGTGAATTGTTGTATGTGGTGAATTGTGTATGTGGTGAATTGGTGTATGTGGTGAATTATTGTATTTGGGTGAATGTTGCATTTGGGTGAATTGTTGTTTGTAGTGAATTGTTGTATGTGGGTGAATTGTTGTATTTGGGTGAATTGTTGTTTGTGGTGAATTGTTGTATATTGGTGAATTTTGTATGTGGGTGAATTGTTGTATATTGGTGAATTTTGTATGTGGGTGAATTGTTGTATATTGGTGAATTGTGGTGAAGGTTTAATAACAGAATTGTCATGGCAACATCTAGGTCAAAGGTCAAGGTCGCAAGGTCAAAAATAAGTACTGACAGAAAGGTCATGTCACAAGGAATACACATGTGAAATATGGTAGCTGTACCTGTTATGGTTCAAAAGTAGTGGTCAAGGTTAAAGTTTTTTTCGTGCAGACAGACAGATGTGCAGACAGACAGACGTGCATACAGACAGGCCAAAAACTAAATGCCCACTGAAACGGTGATTCCGGGGTCATAAAAATTAAATTGGAGAAATGATTGATTGATTTTTTAAAAACACTGGCAAATCGAGAAATTACTCATTTTCTCACACCAATACTGGGCTTTCTCGCACCAATACTGGGCTTTCTTGCACCAGTACTGGGCTTTCTTGCACCAGTATTTGGGCTTTCTCGCACCAGTATTTGGGCTTTCTCGCACCAGTATTTGGGCTTTCTCGCACCAGTATTTGGGCTTTCTCGCACCAGTATTTGGGCTTTCTCTCACCAGTATTTGGGCTTTCTTGCATCAGTATTTGGGCTTTCTCATACCAGTATTTGGGCTTTCTCCCACCAGTATTTGGGCTTTCTCCCACCAGTATTTGGGCTTTCTCCCACCAGTATTTGGGCTTTCTCCCACCAGTATTTGGGCTTTCTCTCACCAGTATTTGGGCTTTCTCGCACCAGTATTTGGGCTTTCTCGCACCAGTATTTGGGCTTTCTCGCACCAGTATTTGGGCTTTCTCATACCAGTATTTGGGCTTTCTTGCACCAGTACTGGGCTTTCTCGCACCAGTACTAGGCTTTCTCACACCAGTATTTGGGCTTTCTCACACCAGTATTTGGCTTTGTTGCACCAGTATTTGGCTTTGTCACACAAGTATTTGGCTTTGTCGCACCAGTATTTGGCTTTGTCGCACCATTATTTGGCTTTGTCGCTCCAACTAATTGGCTTTGTCACACCAGTATCTGGCTTTGTCGCACCATTATTTGGCTTTGTTGCACCAGTATTTGGCTTTGTCGCACCATTATTTGGCTTTGTCGCTCCAACTAATTGGCTTTGTCACACCAGTATCTGGCTTTGTCGCACCATTATTTGGCTTTGTCGCACAATTATTTGGCTTTGTCGCATATGCATGACTCTGCAGCAGACGAGTTCTAAATACACTGTGGCAAAATGGGAAATTGCTCATTTCTCGCCTCAGTACTTGGCTTTCTCGCACCAGTACTAGGCTTCCAAGCACTCAGCTTTCTCACACCAGTACTCTGCTGTCTTGCATCATTACGCAGCTTTCTTGAAATAGTTCCAGGCTTTCTCTCCCCGGTTATTGGCTTTCTTGCACTACTACTTAGCTTTCTTGCACTAGTACTCAGCTTTCTTGCACAAGTACTCAGCTTTCTTTCTCTAGTACTTGGCTTTCTTGAACCATTACTTGTCTTTCTCGCAACAGTACTCAGCTTTATCGCACCAGTCCTCGGCTTTCTTGCACCATATTTTGGCTTTCTTTCACCATGACTCTGCAGCAGACGAGTTTTAAAAACACTGTGACCATTGAGGAAATTGCTAATTTCCTGAACCAATACTCAGCTTTCTTGCACTAGTGCATAGCTTTCTCACACCAGTACTCAGCTTTCTTGCACTAGCACTAGGTTTTCTTGCACTAGTACTTGGCTCTCTCGCATCAGTACTTGGCCTTCTTGCAACAATACTCTGCTTCCCACTAAGTGCCTTTTTGCACTAGTACTTAGGTTTCTTGCATTAGTACTCGGTGTTCTTGCACTAGAACTTGGCTTTCTTGCATCAGTACTCGCCTTCCCAGTGCTCAGCATTCTCACACCAGTACTTGGCTTTCTTGCACTATAACTTGGCTTTCTTGCACCAATACTCAGCTTTCTCTAACCAGTACTCAGCTTTCTTGCACCAATACTCAGCTTTCTCTAACCAGTACTCACCTTTTTCTAACCAGTACTCAGCTTCCTCTAACCAGTACTCCAGATATATTCAAAACTAATACATGAGCGTGATTGGAAACGAAGTTGGAAAGCTTTATGAGCGGAATGGAATTTTGCGCTCTGAGCGAAATAATCATAATGAACGAAAAAATCCGATCACATGAAGGCTTCGTTCAATCTGAGCGGAATGGAAAAAAGCAATCACAATGTTATGAATGAGTGAACGCTTTATGAGCGGAATGGAACGTGAGCGGAGCATGAACGGTAAATTCAAGATGTTCTTAACTGTAGTTGTGTTTTTAAGCCCATTGGTGGAAGAAGACTGAGTAGTCACAATTACTTTTGCCAATCATCAGAAAATAATTGATGGTAAAGTCAAGGTTTTAATTCACGTCTACTGGTTTAACAGTCGACCCATGATGGAGTTCAAGTTTAACGCAATATTGCTTTAACGTCTCTGTTAACGCAGAGGAGAACAACCTTTATAAGCTCTTCTAAAACACTGTAGTCCTGGCAAACTCAAAGTTCTTTTAACTCAAAACTTAAGTATTTTCTTAAGCCCTTTTACACTTAAAACAAATCTACAGCAGATGACTTTGAAAACATCTAGGCAAAAGTATAGAAAATCTACCGAAAAGAAAGAGTTGAAAACTTTGTGGCAAAAGGAGAAATATGGCTCATTATGAGCAATTCGTCATTTTGTACCAAATGTTTCTAAAAAGTGTCTTATACAGATGCGTCAAAATGCTTCTTCAAAAGGGTTAAACAAACTTGTATTATGTTTGGGAGTTAATAACTAGGTCTGATAATTATCAGAATAATAATAAAGGTGTGTATATTAAGGCAGTGAGCATTAATAAAGTGTTTTCATTGTTAACAAGAGGATTTGGGCGATATAATGTGAATATATTGTCCAGATATTTGTGAAAGTTAAATTTTATTTTGAGGTTAACCTAGACATAAAGTGAAATATAAAATCTAGAATAGTGAATATTCTCTAATTGGTGAATTAAGATATTTGTATTTTGATTGGTCAGTTTTAAACTTACTCATGGACTGGCTCTGTGTAATAATCATCTAAATGAGGTAACGGAACAAGTCCATTTCCACTTCCACTAACTGAACTGTTCACACTTTGTAAAAAATTGAAAAATAAAATCACTAGATAGTGTTGCTTACACCAATCAAGTCACTATTTAAACAGTATAATGGCCCTGTCTTACCCTTTCACATATACAGTCATATTTTTATGCATCAGTAGCTGACTTTTGAAAACATTGTGGGAAAAGGAGAAATTGCTAATCAAGAAAAGAAATCTCCATTTGTAACAATGTTTACAACCCCATTCAATAATTATTAGTTGCCGGGCAGAAGCCCGCGACTTCTATTTTTAATAGGTTTTCGGAAATCACATGGGAGGAGGAGTTATTATTAGAAAAAAACAAATTTAAATGTCTTGAACATAATTTATTACAATTGCGTTTGTTTAAAAACACTAAGTTATGACACATCTAAAATGAAATAAATATTCCGATGTTTTAAGTATTAGTAGTTTCTTTATTTTGACTCGCATCTCTTTTTTGGGGGTTTTATTTACGAAGACAAAACCGTCCCCATGAGACTTGCAGCAAGCAGACTGTTTTGTGTCAATATCAAGTAAAATTCACGTCGAATTCTCCTTTAAAATAGCAATCTTAATTTACTGAATGTTATTTTCATGTTCAAAGAGATGTCTTGATTTGTGAGGAATTCATGTTATAATGTTTATCCATGTATATCTAAAATATTAACTGTTTCTAAGCTAAAACTGTTGATCGCGTGACTCGCGAATACCAACTGCGTAGATCAATCTTCTTTGCAGAGAGCAGCTCTTTACACTCACTTACAAATAGTAAATTATAGGTGATTTAAAATGTTTATTTGGTTCAAAACAAATGAAGAAAAGAACAAACCGAGATAAAACTGGTTTTAATAGAAAAATGACTTTGAACGAATACTCTCTGCCTATAAAGAGAGTTTCAAGAACGACACCTCTGCGAAGAAGAATGTAGGTCACGAATCGGGTCTTTCATACAAAATTATTTCGTCCTTGACAATTTTAAATGTGTCTTATTTGTAAATATTGGATTAAATTTCATCCTTTGTTAAGGTATGATATAATTAGGATGCCAAGCTAATATCATTTTGAGAAAAAGAGAAAACTCATGTCTTCAGCGATTTAACCCTTATCTCATTGTTTTAAAAGTAAATTGCTGCAAAGGTGTCCAATGTTGACTTTAATAGGGGAAACATAAAATGATGTGCTATTGCATGCAAATCTTAAATTGTCTGTTTTGTGGTTTTATTGATAAATGATAGAATTCAAATATTCTGACAAACATCTTGAAAAGTGTATGTGGAATTCACAAATCTTATAATTATTCCTTAATGAAAGCACTGTATAGGGTTATAGACTAAGACTAATGATTGTCAAGATTACTCATTTCCATTACTGTGTATGATCAATAATTAGTTAGCTGTGTGTATGGTCAACCTACTTTGGAATGGAGATTGATCATAAACAATGAAAGGCTTCAATTATCATTCACTTCGTTGACAAAACAATGCAAGTTATGACACATTTTCACTTGACCCCGCCCCTGATGTTCCAATATGCCCCTCAGTTGATAACTGTTTATTCAACTACTATAATGTTAGTGTTATGCATAACTGCAGTATGCATTTCCGGCGACATTGATGCGTTGCATCAACTTTCTCTTGTACTTTCATTTTCAGAGATTTGCACTTCTTTGCCTAGGTATTTCCAAATGCTTCTGCAGCAGAATTCTTGTATATAGGAAAGGGTTAATTCTTCTGATAATAACATTTAGCTTAGGATAAATTTACCCTTTCCCACTTACACATGCATATGCATTTTCGATGCGCTGGCACCAAACAACTATCTAATTTTGCCCCTAATATGTTTTAACCCTTTCCCTCATACGACAATTCTGCAGCAGACGACTTTGAACATATTTTGTCAAAACATAGAAAATCTCCATAATTGAATGGAAAACCTATGACAAAAAGTTTTGTGCAATTTCTTCTTTTGTCACTATGTTTTCAAAAAGCTGTCTGCTGCAGAGGCGTCAGAAAGCGTCTATATGAGGGAAAGGGTTAAACTTTATTCAATACTTATATATATATATACTTTAATCTAAAGAGATTTGTCATAATCATTCTAGACGTTTTTTCAAAAACTTCTGCTTCAGTTTTTATAGAGTAATGGAAAGTGTAAATTTATAATTGCAAATAAAGACATAGAGTTTTTATAGAGAAATGGAAAGTGTAAATTTATAATTGCAAATAAAGACATAGAGTTTTTATAGAGAAATGGAAAGCGTAAATTTATAATTGCAAATAAAGACATAGAGTTTTTATAGAGAAATGGAAAGTGTAAATTTATAATTGCAAATAAAGACATAGAGTTTTTATAGAGAAATGGAAAGTGTAAATTTATAATTGCAAATAAAGACATAGAGTTTTTATAGAGTTATGGAAAGTGTAAATTTATAATTGCAAATAAAGACATAGATCCCAGTCCCTGTTTACCCTTTCCCACATACAGAGGGCTTGGCGTGAAACGGTTGTAACTAAAATTGGTATTTTTTTTACCAAGGTTGATCACCTCACCATAAAGTCTTTCTAAGCGTTAAATAATTTTTCTTGGTAAACAATGTAAATTTAGGTGCCATTGCTCGTTCTGAGCAATAGCACCTAAATTTGCATTGTTTACAAAGTGGTCAAATTTGCCCTTAAACCAGGGTTTTCAAAATAGATTTTTAGTTACAACCGTTTCACGCCAAGCCCTCGAGATGCTTACTGATGCTTACTGTCATTATGCTTTCTGATGCCTATGAACCAGACAACTTTTCAAAACATTGAGACAAAAGGAGAAATTGCTCATAAAGACAAATTGAGACACACATGCTTCATCATTTAGAATTAGGATAAATAATCATAAAATAGAGTAAATAGATAAATAATCATAAAATAGAGTAAATAGATAAATAATCATAAAATAGAGTAAATAGATAAATAATCATAAAATAGAGTAAATAGATAAATAATCATAAAATAGAGTAAATAATAAGATTGTTTATTATAAAGAAAGCAAATTCTATAACAATCAAAAGGTGGTTTTTTTCAGTTTAAATTATGCATTTTTATTTTAAATACAAAAGAGTAATAGTATTAATGGGCATTTAAATCTCCATTCACAAGGATGTTACTTAACCATTTCCCACTTACAGGAGCTTTCTGAAGCCTCTAAAGCAGACAACATTTGAAAACATTGTGGCAAAAGGAGAAATTGCTCAATAATTATTCTTTCATTTATATTGAGTTCCACATTTTTGACTAAATGATTTCAAAGTTTTCTATTTCAGATCTTGTTTGTGAAAAGGAGAAATTGCTCAATAATTATTCTTTCATTTATATTGAGTTCCATATTTTTGACTAAATGATTTCAAAGTTTTCTGTTTCAGATCTTGTGTATGTAGAAAAAGGTTAATGCTTTCCCAATTATAACAAATCTGCAGAAGAAAACTTCAAAATCATCTGGAAAAATAGTTCAAATATTGAGTATTATTAGCAATTTCTTTTTCTTTCCCACATTATGATTTCAAATGTTGTCTGCTGTAAATGCTTTAAAATGCATCTGCACGAGGGAAAGGGTCAACAGTACTGTAGTAAAGCATCATTCGCTCCAGCCCCTAATCCCCGGTCTATACAACATTTTATACAGAATATTGAGTGAGAAAGAGAAATTCATTAAAACTAGAAATTTTTCCTTTTCCCACAATGTTATGTTATCATCTCTACACCGAAACTAGCTGTTCTTCCACTTTTCACAATACTTTTATAGACAATAACTTTTTTACTTCAAAGCAAAGGAATTGTGAAATACCAACGAATAATGGATCGACATACTATTATATCCTCATTGGGACGGAATTTACTGATGTACTTTATTCAGACTTATGTAACATATACATGTATTTATTAATGTAACTGCAGATACCCACAAGTTGTCATGATGCCTTACCTTGCATTGCTTCCTTTCCTGTATTTACCGACCAAGCGACCTTCGTACGACTCAATACAGTTGATGTCATCGTCAAGCTCAAAGTCCGGAATACCTGTTGAGTGAGTGGTATCTTTTTTGCTGTGAAGATGTGCTTGTTGTACAAAATTGCAGAAGTGGGGAGTATGGCCTCTATACACCTATATACATATAGACACATTTAAAATATATCAATTAGCTATACAAATTATTTATAATTACAAGGAATTGCCATATAAAAATCGGTCCTAATTTCAGGAAATTATATGTAATACAAAAACATTGGGCAAGGCATGTTTCCTGGCCTAACTCTTAGCACGCTAGCGGCGGGTTTTGTCAACCGTTGATGACATTTGCAAACAGTTTGGATCCAGATCAGTCCCCACAAAACGTGGGGACTGATCTGAGATCCAAACTGTCACTCCGATTCAATTTCAGTAAACATTTGGGGGAAAATATATATTTTTTTCAAAATTTTGCAGACGACAATAATATAGTAGACGAAAATAATTTAGCATGCAAAGAGCTAATATGGGTTTGTAACACAACGATAATGGATAGTCATTCTCTAGGGCAGACAGTCACTTTTAAACATCATACGTATACCCCTTTACCACATACATTAAATCTGCAGCAGACAAGTTTGAACTTATGCAAACATATGAAAACTCTCTATATATGAAAGTATAATTATTGAAAAAGGTTGTAAACATTGTGGCATATGGAGCAAATTTATCATTATGAACAATTTATCCTTTAGTCACAATGTTTTCCAAAGTCCTCTGCTGCAGAGGCATCAGAAAGGGTCTATATGTGGTAAAGGGATGCTTCTACACAATAATTAAGTAGCCCTAACCATAGATCCCAAGATAGTTGCAAATACAAACCTTTGAACAAAATCTAGAAATGCAAAGATTCCTTTTCGCCAGCAAAAGGCGCTTTGTTCATTATATATAATTTATTATTATGAAACACAGGTAATCAACCAATTTAACACCCTTCACTTGCAATCATAGTAGAGATTTTGCCCACCAAAATGGTACAGCATTTCAATAAAATACTTGCTAAAACAGTTACACATCAAATTAGGTACATGTACATTCTCTGAAACATACTCGCCAACCAGATCAAGTGGATGGCTTGAGTGGTTACAAACCAGGCATTCCTTGCTTGCAGTTTCCTTTGGCAAACCACTTTTCTAGCCTTGTACTGATTTGTCACCCAGGGTTCAAGAAAAAGAGTTCTGTTGCCATGACATAACTACAATATCCTTAACTAACTGTGTAAACCACAGAATAAAACATACAAAACAATACAGTGCTGTATACAATTTGCAATCACAGTCAAGGTTCAAGAAAAAGAGTTCTGTTGCCATGACATAACTACAATATCCTTGACTAACTGTGTAAACCACAGAATAAAACATACAAAACAATACAGTGCATATATATATATATACTGTATACAATTTGCAATCACAGTAATCTGAATCAGCATATTGATAAAGTGGTGTTTTATGGCCGGCGCTTTCAACAGTTGTTCAGTTATATCACAGAATATTCTCTATAACTTCAGTCAAACCTGTGCTAAACACAACCTTGAAATAGTGATTCCCTGTCTATAGCAACAATTCTTTTAGTTTACAAATTAAACTATTCTCCATTGAAATGAATATAAAATAACATATGCAAAACTGAATTTATTGCGCAGAGTGGCTATGTAAGTAGAAAATTCTGTCCATTTCACATGATGTAACAAGAGACATCAATCGTCATTTTCTTCAGTCAAAATGGAATTAAAAAAAATATTTGTAGTGAATTAATTTGGTTTGCAAATATCTTCGTACAATTTAAATCAAGAAATAACAAGAGATGTCGGAGGACAGCGCGCTTGACTATTCCACCGCTTATTAGTTACTGAGATATGGACTCTAATGTAGTTGCATGCAAAACATTAACCAGAATTTCTTAAAGGTTGATAATTTGTATTATATGCAGGATAGAATTATCTAACTTGATTATTTATATAGGTGTGATGGCTGGGAAGGGTTGTATAACAACGTTTCAATGGAATGCATCAAGTAGTTACTAAGATATGGACTCTTAATGCAGTGGCATGTAGGATAGAGTTATCCTGCTTGGCTTGTGCATATAGTTGTGAAATTGGGAAGAGTTGTATACAGTTTCAATACAATGCTTCAAGTAGTTACTGAGATATGGACTCTTAATGTAGTTGCACGCAAAACTTATACCATAATTTCTAAGTCCAAAAAGAGCCATAATTTGCATCATATGCTGGATAGAGTTATCGTACTTCATTATTTATAGGTGTGATGGTTGGGAAGGGCTGTATAAAGTTTCAATGCTATGCTTCAAGTAGCTACTAAGATATGGTCTCTTAATGTACATTTAAGTTGCAAGCAAAACTTTAACCAGAATTTCTAAGTCCAAAAAGGGCCATAACTTGCATAAAATGCAGGATAGAGTTATTAAACTTAATAATCTACATAGGTGTGATAGTTGGGAAGGGTTGTAATTTAGTTTAAATGCTCTTAATTTCGTTGCACACAAAACTTTAACCAGAATTTCTAAGTGAAAAAAGGCAATAATTTGCATTAAATGCAGGATAGAGTTATCTGACTTAATAATCTACATAGGCATGATAGTTGGATAGCATTGTAGAAAGTTTCAATGTCAAGTAAATACTGAGATATGGACTCTTAATTTAGTTGCACGCAAAACTTTAACCAGAATTTCTAAGTAAAACAAGAGCGCCAAATGTCACAAAATAAGCCCGTCCTGTTTTTTTGAGACCAAGTATAGTGATAATTGGTTGTGCATCAGCCAAACTTAGAGAGCGGACACTGTTAGTACAGTTTTGGCCATTTCGAGGGACATAATTTTGTAGTGACTAAGATAACGTTGTAAGTTATCAAACCTGACCAAGATATTCTGCCCATCAACATATTGTCTAAATTTGGTGATGATCGGATAAAGGCTTCACAAGTTATTTAGCTGACAAGACCAATTTTAGGTAATTTCTATAATTAAAGGGCAATAACTCTCTATCGACTGGAGCAATATGGCTAGTTATCGAACTTGTCCGAGATATTACGCCAATACACATTCTGACCAAATTTGGGGATGATTGGACAAAGGCTCCTAAAGTTATTGAGCTGACAAGACCAATTTTAGGTAATTTCTATAATTAAAGGGCGATAACTCTCGATTGACAAGAGCGCTATGGCTAGTTATCGAACTTGTCCGAGATATTATGCCAGTACACATTCTGACCAAATTTAATGATGATTGGATAAAGGCTTCTAAAGTTATTGAGCTGACAAGACCAATTTTAGGTAATTTATATAATTAAAGGGCAATAACTCTTGATTGACTACAGCGATATGGCTAGTTATCAAACTTGTCTAAGATATTAAGCCAATACCCATTCTGACTAAATTTGGTGATGATTGGACAAAGGCTTCTAAAGTTATTGAGATGACAAGACTCATTTTAGGTAATTTCTAAATATAAAGGGCAATAACTCTTGTTTGACTTAAGCGATATGGCTAGTTATCAAACTTCTCCGAGATATTATGCCAATACACATTCTGACCAAATTTGGTGATGATTGGACAAAGGCTTATAAAGGTATTGAGCTGACAAGACAAATTTTAGGTAATTTCTATAATTAAAAGGCAATAACTCTCTATCGACTGGAGCAATATGGCTAGTTATCAAACTTGTCCGAGATATTATGTCAATACACACCCGCCCGCCCGCCCGTCATTCTCAATCACCCACCAATAATCAATATCACAATAATCACTCTCTCTCAATCACCCACCAATAATCAATATAACAATTATCACTCTCTCAATCACCCACCAATAATCAAGGAATATTTCTACAAAATGATTGGAAAATTGGCCTGACACTTTCAGAGGAGAATATTTTTTTAAGTTTTCACTATAGCCATATTAGACAGAATAGCCCCGCCTCCTGGCGGCCATGTTCTTCAACCAATGAATATGACTTGAAGAAATCTGATAGAGGTGCATCCAAGGAACATTTTTACAGAATTATTTGAAAATCTGCCAACCAGTTTGGGAGAAGAAGAAGTTTCTTTTGTTTCATTGCCACGGAAACCAGAATTCTGCATGTTTCCCAAAAATGAAAAGGAATTCTGGTGAGATCATTGAGAGGATGCTTTCTGTGAAGTTTCATCCAAATTGACCTACTGGTTACAGAGGAGAAGATGTTGATGGATGCACGGCGCACAACGGTCAAAAGGCGATCACAATAACTCACCTTGAGCACTTCATGCTCAGGTGAGCTAAAAAAGTAAAAAAATGAAACAAATGTTTGATGCCACCACCGTCAATGCACAAGAAAAGCAACACCTTATTCTCGCTTTTGCAACTTCGTCGCTGCGGGACAAAAATTAAATCAGTAATTCGTAAAAGGGCTAGGCAACTTTTTAATTACTAACACTTCCCCACTTGGAGATGCATTTTGTAAATATTGCAACCAAAGTTGACATTGATCATTATCAGCAATACTTATTTCTCCTTTTGCTACTATGTTTTCAACTTTTTTTAATATTCTTCACATTTTTGCCAAGATGTTTCCAAAGTCGACTGCTGCAATTTTTTGTAAGTGGGAAAGGGACAGAAAATCAAACAGGAGACAAACAACTCACATAGCTTGGTCTTGGAATATATTGCAGCTCCCTTCTCTGAAAATAGATTTAAAATAACCATTGAAATAAAACTGGAACAAATTTGGCATGAAAAGCTGTGCACACAGAATTATTGAGGCATTGTTTTCCAGATGGCAGGCCATTTAACTTATTGTTATGTTCTGGTATTGTTTTCCAGTTGGCAGGCCATGTAACTTATTGTTATGTTCTGGCATTGTTTTCCAGATGGCAGGCCATTTAACTAATTAATATGCACTGTAAGGTATTGTTTATCAGATGGCAGGCCATGTAACTAATTGTTATGTACTGGTATTGTTTTCCAGATGGCATGACATGTAACTAATTGTTATGTTCTGGTATTTTTTCCAGATGGCAGGCCATTTAACTTATTAATATGCACAGTCAGGTATTGTTTATCAGATGGCAGGCCATGTAACTAATTGTTATGTACAGGTATTGTTTTCCAGATGGCAGGACATGTAACTAATTGTTATGTACTGGTATTGTTTTTCCAGATGGCAGGCCATTTAACTAATTAATATGCACTATAAGGTATTGTTTATCAGATGGCAGGCAATGTAATGAATTGTTATGTTCTGGTATTGTTGTCCAGATGACATGCCATTTAACTAATTATTATGCACGTTCAGGTATTGTTTTCCAGATGGCAGGACATGTAACTAATTGTTATGTACTGGTATTTTTTCCAGATGGCAGGCCATTTAACTTATTAATATGCACGGTCAAGTATTGTTTTCCAGATGGCAGGACATGTAACTAATTGTTATGTACTGGTATTGTTTTTCCAGATGACAGGCCATTTAACTAATTAATATGCACTATAAGGTATTGTTTATCAGATGGCAGGCAATGTAATGAATTGTTATGTTCTGGTATTGTTTTCCAGATGACATGCCATTTAACTAATTATTATGCACAGTCAGGTATTGTTTTACAGATGGCAGGACATGTAACTAATTGTTATGTACTGGTATTGTTTTTCAGATGGCAGGCCATTTAACTAATTAATATGCACAGTCAAGTATTGTTTTCCAGATGGCAGGACATGTAACTAATTGTTATGTTCTGGTATTGTTTTTCAGATGGCAGGCCATTTAACTAATTAATATGCGTGGTCAGGTATTGTTTTCCAGATGGCAGGACATATAACTAATTGTTATGTTCTGGTATTGTTCCAGATGACATGCCATTTAACTAATTATTATTCTTGGTCAGGTATTGTTTTACAGATGGCAGGACATGTAACTAATTGTTATGTACTGGTATTGTTTTTCAGATGGCAGGCCATTTAACTAATTAATATGCACAGTCAAGTATTGTTTTCCAGATGGCAGGACATGTAACTAATTGTTATGTTCTGGTATTGTTTTTCAGATGGCAGGCCATTTAACTAATTAATATGCACAGCCAAGTATTGTTTTCCAGATGGCAGGACATGTAACTAATTATTATGTACTGGTATTTTGTCCAGATGGCAGGCCATTTAACTTATTAATATGCACGGTCAGGTATTGTTTTCCAGATGGCAGGCCATGTAACTAATTGTTATGTACTGGTATTGTTTTCAAGATGGCAGGCCATGTAACTAATTGTTATGTACTGGTATTGTTTTCCAGATGGCAGGCCATGTAACTAATTGTTATGAACGGGTATTATTTTGAAGATGGCAGGCCATTTATCTAATTCTTATGCAGTGTCAGGTACTATTTTCCAGATGGCAGACCAAGTTACTAATTGTTATGAATGGGTATTATTTTGAAGATGGCAGGCCATGTATCTAATTCTTATGCAGTGTCAGGTACTATTTTCCAGATGGCAGACCAAGTTACTTATTGTTATGAATGGGTATTATTTTGAAGATGGCAGGCCATGTATCTAATTCTTATGCAGTGTCAGGTACTATTTTCCAGATGGCAGACCAAGTTACTAATTGTTATGAATGGGTATTATTTTGAAGATGGCAGGCCATGTATCTAATTCTTATGCAGTGTCAGGTACTATTTTCCAGATGGCAGACCAAGTTACTAATTGTTATGAATGGGTATTATTTTCCAGATTGCAGGCCATGTATCTAATTGTTATGCATGGTCAGGTCTTGTTTTAATGGCAGACCATGTAACTAATTGTTATGCACGGTCAGGTCTTGTTTTAATGGCAGACCATGTAACTAATTGTTATGCACTGTCAGGTATTATTTTCCAGATTGCAGACCATGTAACTAATTGTTATGTACAGTCAGGTATTGTTTTACAGATGGCATACCATGTATCTAATTGTTATGAACAGCTATTATTTCCAGATGTCACACCATGCTACTAATTGTTATGAACGGGTATAAAATAATTTTCCAGATGGCAGGCCATATATCTTACTGTTATGCACGGTTGGGTATTATTTTCCAGATGGCAGGCCATGTATCTCATGGTTATGCAAGGTCAGGTATTGTTTTACAGATTGCAGACCATTTGACTAATTGTTATGAATGGGTATTTTTTTCCAGATGGCAGTCCATGTATCTAATTGTTATGCACAGTCGGGTATTATTTTCCAGATGGCATGCCATGTATCTAATTGTTATGCATGTCAGGAATTGTTTTCCAGATGGCAGGCCATGCATCTAATTGTTATGCACGGTCACATATTGTTTTACAGATGGCAGCCATGTATCTAATTGTTATGCACGGTCACATATTGTTTTACAGATGGCAGCCATGTAACTAATTGTTATGCATGGTCCAGTATTGTTTTACAGATGGCAGGCCATGTTACTAATTGTTATGCATGTCAGGAATTGTTTTACAGATGGCAGCCATGTAACTAATTGTTATGCACGGTCACATATTGTTTTACAGATGGCAGCCATGTAACTAATTGTTATGCATGGTCCAGTATTGTTTTACAGATGGCAGGCCATGTTACTAATTGTTATGCACGGTCAGGTATTATTTTCCAGATGGCAGGCCATATATCTAATTGTTATGCACAGTCATGTATTGTTTCATAGACGGCAGGCCATGTAACTAAATGTTATGCACAGTCAGGTATTGTTTTTTTCAGATTGCAGGCCATGTAACTAATTGTTATGAGTGGGTATTATTTTCCAGATGGTAGGCCATGTAATAATTGTTATGCACGGTCAGGTATTGTTTTACAGATTGCAGGCCATGTAACTAATTATTATGAGCGGGTATTGTTTTCCAGATGGCAGGCCATGTTACTAAATGTTTTGCACGGTCAATTATTGTTTTACAGATGGCATACCATGTATCTAATTGTTATGAACAGCTATTATTTTCCAGATGTCACACCATGCTACTAATTGTTATGAACGGGTATTATTTTCCAGATGGCAGGCCATATATCTTACTGTTATGCACGGTTGGGTATTATTTTCCAGATGGCAGGCCATGTATCTCATGGTTATGCAAGGTCAGGTATTGTTTTACAGATTGCAGACCATTTGACTAATTGTTATGAATGGGTATTTTTTTCCAGATGGCAGTCCATGTATCTAATTGTTATGCACGGTCGGGTTTTATTTTCCAGATGGCAGGCCATGTATCTAATTGTTATGCATGTCAGGAATTGTTTTCCAGATGGCAGGCCATGCATCTAATTGTTATGCACGGTCACATATTGTTTTACAGATGGCAGCCATGTAGCTAATTGTTATGCACGGTCACATGTTGTTTTACAGATGGCAGCCATGTATCTAATTGTTATGCATGTCAGGAATTGTTTTACAGATGGCAGCCATGTAACTAATTGTTATGCACGGTCACATATTGTTTTACAGATGGCAGCCATGTAACTAATTGTTATGCATGGTCAGGTATTGTTTTCCAGATGGCAGGCCATGTAACTAATTGTTATGCATGGTCCAGTATTGTTTTCCAGATGGCAGGCCATGTAACTAATTGTTATGCATGGTCCAGTATTGTTTTACAGATGGCAGGCCATGTTACTAATTGTTATGCACGGTCAGGTATTATTTTCCAGATGGCAGGCCATATATCTAATTGTTATGCACAGTCATGTATTGTTTCACAGATGGCAGGCCATGTAACTAATTGTTATGCACAGTCATGTATTGTTTCACAGATGGCAGGCCATGTATCTAATTGTTATGCACAGTCATGTATTGTTTCACAGATGGCAGGCCATGTAACTAAATGTTATGCACAGTCAGGTATTGTTTTTCAGGTTGCAGGCCATGTAACTAATTGTTATGAGTGGGTATTATTTTCCAGATGGTAGGCCATGTAACTATTTGTTATGCACAGTCAGGTATTGTTTTACAGATGGCAGGCAATGTAACTAATTGTTATGCACGGTCAGGAATTGTTTTACAGATGGCAGGCCACGTATCTAATTGTTATGCACAATCAGGTATTGTTTTACAGATGGCAGGCCATGTAACTAATTGTTATGCACAATCAGGTATTGTTTTACAGATGGCAGACCATGTAACTAATTGTTATGCACAATCAGGTATTGTTTCACAGATGGCAGGCCATGTAACTAATTGTTATGCACAATCAGGTATTGTTTTACAGATGGCAGGCCATGTAACTAATTGTTATGCACGGTCAGGTATTGTTTTACAGATGGCAGGCTATGCAATTACATTGTAATTGTTATGGGCAGGTGAGTGAAAAACTATTATTTATGTTATTGTGCAAGTTAATTGACTGCAGACTTGGAATACATCATTCAATCCTCTTCACTCAATAACTATGTTGATTGACATACCCTGGGTTAGAGACACAGTACCTTTGTGAATGATCGTGTTCTACCAATACATGGGCTCCACAGATTGTTACGAGAGTCAAAGTTGACGTAATCATCCTAGTTTGGGTCAATTAATTTTCACAATACTATAAATATAACAGTTTTATAGCAATTTTAAGATTGAAATCACCCTTATTATATGAGGTTCATTTTAGATGTGCTGTCGTGCAAATGTCTTGACAGCGGCGGGATTGAGGGAATGCTGTTGATTTTTAGGCAATTTTTTTTTCGGATCATCCCGGTTTACCGAATATGTTTCTGACATAGTTGGTCAAAGGGAAGCAATTCAGATTGGAGCTCCGGGCAGACAATTTCATAAGACTAAAGTGGTCTCCCATTGGACAATAATGATTTTTTTAAGTGTATTTTAATAAAGTTGAATACCCTCCGATTGATTTGTAATCAAAACATTGTTTGCCTTCAGCTTTATTGACACAAAGGAGCCATTTTCAGAACTTGCAAGTTAAATTCACTGCAGGATAAGTGTGACCTTTGATTTGATATCATAGCTAAAAAGAAAAGGTTGGATAATAGGTTTCATGGTTATATCGGCTGTTGGAAAAGAGCCATATAAACCAAAAGGCTATATTGGTCGCCGATGGAAAATGAATCTTTCAACATGCTAACAGTAAAAATGCAGCTTCAAGAGTGTTAATAAGATTTTCTTCAATTTGGCCTAATAACCTAGTTTTTCACCTGACGTAACCCATATTCAAACTTAGCCTAGATATCATCAAGACATTTATCTTGACAACGTTCCAACATGCCCAACTTAAAAATACGACCTCCAGAGTGTTAACAAGATGTTCCTTCAAGCAACTTGCTGACGACGAACGACTGACAAAAGGCGATCACTAAAGCTAAAAAAGAAAGGACAAATACAGCATTTCACAAAACAAATGCAATCGATCTAACCAAATTTACCTGCATAGGCTGGTACCGACGCAAACAAATTCCAAGTTTTGTTTGTTCGTACCGCTTTAAGTTCGCCACATATACACAACCTCGCTACATTTAACATATTGATTGTATCTCCCCATTGTTGAGTCCAGTGCACGGAATGACAACTGCATGTGTTCGAGGTCAAATCATATTCATATTTTAGATATATATTCAAAAAAAAGATTCATATATGGACCTCAAATAAACAATGCTTTATAACTGCTATAATAAAACTACCATTCAAAAACAATTCTTTATAACTTCTATAATAAAACTACCATTCAAAAACAATGATATATAACTTCTATACTAAAACTACCATTCAAAAACAATGTTATATAACTTCTATAATAAAACTACCATTCAAAAACAATGTTATATAACTTCTATAATAAAACTACCATTCAAAAACAATGCTTTATGACTGCTAAAATAAAACTACCATTCAAAAACAATGTTATATAACTTCTATAATAAAACTACCATTCAAAAACAATGATATATAACTTCTATACTAAAACTACCATTCAAAAACAATGTTATATAACTTCTATAATAAAACTACCATTCAAAAACAATGCTTTATGACTTCTAAAATAAAACTACCATTCAAAAACAATGTTATATAACTTCTATAATAAAACTACCATTCAAAAACAATGCTTTATAACTGCTTTAATAAAACTACCATTCAAAAACAATGCTATATAACTTCTATAATAAAACTACCATTCAAAAACAATGCTATATAACTTCTATAATAAAACTACCATTCAAAAACAATATTATATAACTTCTATAATAAAACTACCATTCAAAAACAATGCTATATAACTGCTATAATAAAACTACCATTCAAAAACAATGCTATATAACTGCTATAATAAAACTACCATTCAAAAACAATGCTTTATAACTGCTATAATAAAACTACCATTCAAAAACAATGCTTTATAACTTCTATAATAAAACTACCATTCAAAACTATAATGAGAAGCTGACACACTGTGAACTTTTCTTCAAATACATAAGATAGCAGTACGGTAGGTAAATAACGAACCGTAAAGGACCAACCATTTTATTATTCCTCATGTACTCATCTGACCATATAAAAGCAAACAAAAAACGATTGTAAAAGTGAATGGCCTTTATCCAAGAATCTGATTAATTATTGTGTGTTTAATGCCGTTTTCAACACTTTTACAGTCATATTCTGTTGCCAGTTTACCAACCCATGTGTTTCCTGGAGTGTCTGTCTCACACCAGTTCTCCACAAAACATTCTTTTCAAGCCATTATAATTCTTTGACATATTTGGTTTACATTTGTAGAAGACGAATGCCACTTGTCACATTGACTTTTGTCAAATGTCATAAAGAATGTTGGCCGAGCTGGGTTTCAAACTCACAATCCCTGGGTTGACATAATTGTAGCTACTGATTGATCGTCCAGGACTCGGCATTCCAGAATCTGATCTAAATAAAGTGTTTATGTATTTTATAACCGAAATACAGTTTGTTATCTTCATGTCTTTATGGTAAAACTGGTAAAAAAGACGCATTGAAAATTATGATGTAATGAATACGCAAAAACATAAAATCTGAAGTTCAAGATCTTGAAAACATAATGTGGATATCGAAACAATTTAAAAATAAAAGTATAAAATAGAGTTGAAACTATAAAAAGATAAATTGATCATTATGAGCAATTTCTTCTTTTGCTACAATGTTTTCAAATGCTGTCTGCTACAGACACTATTGCCATTGCACAATTAATACCCTTGAATGTGTATACAGTACAAGTCTTTTAGGCATTTATACGAACACCATAGTTTTATTTGACTACCTTATGTGATAATAAAATAAGATTACTTGCAATGTTTAAACACATAATTTTGGGTTTAAATGAATGCCCGGGAAACAGAGAAATATAATAATAATACTATGTACGTCTCTGCAAGAACCAGAGACATGTACATACATATACAAGATGTACATCTCCACAAGAAGCAGAAACATAAGAATACACAATTAAGTATATGACATCTTTGTTATTCGAAACCTACCGTTCCAGGAGCAGTTCTAGGTCTGTGATAATCTATGAATCTTTGAGGTTGTAAATACGGGTCCTCGGGGCGCGCGGGAGAGATTGCACGTGATCCACAAGCCTCCAAAGATCTTTCACATGCTCGTTGTGGGCGTTCATCATTGGTTGGAAGATGCGCATGCGTATGGTTGTAGCAACGTGCGTGTCTATCGAAGTATCTATAATCCGGTGCCGGACTCGCCGGATGTAACCGGATATTCCCACAAATGTACTCGTTTTCATAAAGTTTATTGACTAGATAAAATCCAGTCCGCATTTCATCCAGGATGTCTATGGCTCGGGCCTCTGACTGTGTCCTGACTGATCCTGCACTCTTCACTCTCCTCATAGGCTGACTCACTTTGGACAGGGCTGATAAAGGACGCGTTTTGGGAACCATAGCAGACGTCGGTCGCCGTTTTGGCATGAAACCAGCAGGGTAAGATGGCGGAGTATTCTGGTGCCATGGTCGATCATGAAGACGCACTGTTGAAGCACTTTTGGTGCGCCTTTGTGGTGCAGATTGAACACACGGTTTGATTGCAATGGATCTATTTTTACAACGTTCATTGTCATCATTAGGATGTAGGACAAAGTTGTCTTTATCAGACGGTTTGACAGTCTCACGTTTTAACGTTCCGTCTTCAAATAATTTCCCTTTATATCCATCAGCAGCCCAAGCAAGTTGAGGCTGTATCCTCATCTTCAAAATTAATAATCCAATTTCCAGTTTAATTCAATTTCTGCTTAAACTTAGTTCTAAATCATCCAATGCTACGTCATTTATAAACATGTTTTATGTTAGCTTAATAGCACTTCATCGTGGTCACTATTAATACAATTATATAAAATACAACATATTTGAAAATTATGGAATCATCCTATAAGAGACATATACATGTTTATCTAATATAATGTTTGTAAATCGCATCAGTACGCTGGTTACAATTACCTTACAGTTTGATTTTCTCAGGGCGTCTCTCATTTATAAATAGTTGAAAAAGTCCAACCTATATCTATATCTCTTTTCTATCCTAGTAACAAGCTCATGACGTTTTTTAAACTATTTATCCTTTGCTTAATTGTTAAGATTGCTGAGAAAAAAAGCTGAAAAATATAACTATTTAGATCTAGATCTACATTTACACAGAGAATTATACTTAGTTCAACAATCAATTCGCTTAACTTTGAACTGAGCTAATTGATTTCATCTATGAAATGAC
The DNA here is from genome assembly GCA_031761405.1 of Serripes groenlandicus. Classification (NCBI taxonomy): domain Eukaryota; kingdom Metazoa; phylum Mollusca; class Bivalvia; order Cardiida; family Cardiidae; genus Serripes; species Serripes groenlandicus. The sequence goes on from JASEVX010000003.1 coordinate 74,413,126, forward strand.
AGTAACTGTTAACCTTTGTGTATAATGCCAAGCGTGTATTTCCAACAAACATTATCGGTGTATAATGCCAAGCGTGTATTTCCATCAAATCTAATTGGTGTATAATGCCAAGCGTGTATATCCTTCAAATCTAATTGGTGTATAATGCCAAGCGTGTATTTCCATCAAATCTTATTGGTGTATAATGCCAAGCGTGTATTTCCATCAAATCTAATTGGTGTATAATGCCAAGCGTGTATTTCCATCAAATCTTATCGGTGTATAAGGCCAAGCCTGTATTTCCATCAAATCTAATTGGTGTATAATGCCAAGTGTTTATTTCCATCAAATCTTATTGGTGTATAATGCCAAGCGTGTATTTCCATCAAATCTTAAATGTGTATAATATGCCAATCGCGTATTTCCATCAAATCTTAACGGTGTATTGCTCGTGTCACCATATAGTACATAAACCAAATCACAACTTTGGAGTAATACAACTGCGCCATAATGATATGTATCTATTAACAAAAGTTGTGTTATAAGTCAACTGAGATTGTACCAGAACATTTTCAAAGGTTGTCTGCGGCAGACGTGTCAAAATGCATATGTAGTAAAAGGTTGAAGTAGCATGAAACAAAATAAGGTTTTTTTATTAGGCGTTAATCACTGATGTCCAGAAAAGCCCAAAGATTCGTTTACTATTAACTCTTAAAAGGTTTTGTATAACCAAATGTCAACTTCTTTAGTAGGTTAATACAAACGTGTTTGATAAAACACTTTTGTCGCCTTCTAATATGTCAGTGATTGAAGAACTAACGAGCGACGGATAAGTGGTCCTTACGTAGTCACTGCGACACTGTGTTGATTACCCAGACCTCTGGTAGAAAAGTTATGTTTGATTAACCAGACACCTCTGGAAGTATAGTTTAATGTTAATTAACCAGACCTCTGGTAGTATAGTTTAATGTTTGATTAACCAGACCTCTGGTAGAATATTTTAATGTTTGATTAACCAGACCTCTGGTAGAATATTTTAATGTTTAATTATCCAGACCTGTGATAGTATAGTCAAATGTTGATTAACCAGACCTCTGGTAGTA